>OZ007590.1:195613967-196824800 GCA_963931845.1 Maratus michaelseni
TTGTGTGTGTTGTTGATGGCTAGCTAATTCCACCGCGCCTAGAGATATGAAAATTTGGATAAGGACAGTTCAAGGCAGATCCGAATGCACCTCATGCTCAAATTTTTAATTTTTTGATAATCAGCCAATGTATTTATTAAAAACTCATTTTCTTCTGAAAATTGGCAAGCGCGCCCGCGAATGCTCAGTTCGGAACTTCCTCGATCCAATACAGATTGCAAGATCGGCGATTTTAATTTGCCGTGCTTCTTAACACGCTACTACCAAATCGTAAAAAGTACAGAAAAAAAAACAATGACATATTCTTAAATTTTGTACCTCTGCGTTGTAAACACCGCAATTCATTTGAAAAGTATTAAATTTAACCCTTTAAAGAAGATTAATTAGAAAATATTGAATTCATGTTTTTTTTGTTGTTGTTGTTGTTGTTTGTTTCTTTTTCCCCATTTTTCGAACTTTGTATCCGCCGAAATTATCAAAATAATGAAAAATTTACTACACCAAATTAAAGACGCTACGTTGGTTTTTTAAACAGCGACTTTCATTAAACAAAATATTAATACAGTAAAACCTCCATAACAGACACTCCCGAATAGCGGACATCTCTATTTAACGGACATTTTTGCAATCCCCACTCCCAAAATCGTAGTTTTTATATGTTTAAACTCTGAATAACGGGAAGAAAACTGATTTTTTAACAAAAAAGAAAATGGAAAAAAAAGGTAAACAGCCTCTAGATTTACCAGTGCAATGTCACAAATTTTATGCCAACATATAAAGGTAGCGGGTGACTTGGGAAAAATACTTCCATCGGAGAATAAAAGCGTCCCTCCTTGGAAGATTTTGGATTTTTTGCTGATTAATATCTAGAAGTACAAATTTCCTCATCCCCACAATTTCATAATACACCATATATCATTTTCTTCTTCGTTTTAAATGCGAGCAAGATAAGCTCGTTTATAATTGGTTGAAATTTCAGGATAGATAATATGCTGACTATTTCTGTTTCCGAGTGCCCAAGCTGAAAAAATGCTTCGGATAATCTTATAAAGTGTCAAAAAACAAAGAAAAAAGGAATATCTTTTCATTTTAATAGGGTTCGTTCTTAAAATCCAAACAGTAATTAACTAGATTGCATCATTGCATAACATAGAAGAGAGAAAGTATACGTCACATGGCGCCACTGGATAGGATAGATAAAGGCCTTTAAAAACCTAAAATACGATTTTATTTATTTATTTTTACTCCTTTATTTTTTTAATTGGAAAATTGTGTACTGAAGTTTTGAGAATGGGAATAAAAGGCTCCAAGAAAGGCTCCAGGTGCATGGGAAAAAAACCTATTTCGCAATGATGATTCTGGAGACTTAATCGACACTTAAAGCACATTATTCAAAGTGTCAAAATATGTTAAAATCATTTTTATCGTTTTCTGAAAATATTGAGTTATACGTACATGAATTATTAGTGTCTTGTTTGTGATTGTTTCGAGAATAACCTCAAAACGAAAGCGATTAACTTTAAAAGTAAATTTGATTATCTGAAAAAGAGAAATTGAGTTTACGGATACTTGCCGAACGTTTTAAAATAGGTAAAACACAGGTGGGAGAGATTTTACAAAATAAAGAAGGAATAAGGAATTTGGGGATTACTAATTCTCGCGAGAACACCAAAAATGTGAAATTGAGGAAGACTGCTTCCATTTAAATTGATTCTATAATTCTTAATTGGTTTACTTCACTTCGCTCAAAAAAACTTCCTATTAGTGGGCCTTTGATTCAGGTAAAGGCTTTAGAAGTGGCTAAAGAACTCGGATTACGTGATTTTAAGGCTTCGAGTGGATGGCTAGAAAAGTTCCGGTCTCTGAACAATATCTCTTTCAAAACAATATGTAGATAAGCGAAATCTGTACATCTTAGAGAAGTGGAGGATTTCCACGAACGACTGCAATCAATTTGTGAAGGTTATGAGGAGGAAAACTTTTTTAATGCCGATGAAACCGGACTATTTTTAAAAATATTTGTGTTTGTAAAAAGGATGACTGTATCGGCGACAAAATGTCAAAAGAGAATCTTGTTTTTGGACAGCGAAACTTCTCATCCAAAACATTTGAAATTGGACAATGTTAATTTACATTTTTCGCCAAACACATCTTCCGTATGCCAGCCCCTTGATCAAGGTGTAATAGAAAATTGTCAAGCCTAGTACAGAAAGCTTTTATTATGCCACATTCTTTCAAAGTTAGATTCTATGAATGCACTTGAGAACTGCCTAAAATTAGTTAATGCTCTTGATGCTATAATTTGGATTTCCTCATCTGTAAAAAACATAAAACCCGACAGCGTACGACAATGTTTCAGAAAAGTAGCCTTTATCAAAATGAAACACTTATTACCGATACAGATGAAGAATTAAGAGAAATAAGTGAATTGATGAGATGCATCAGGAGTGAAGAATCTGTAGAAGTTTTCATTAAAATTCATGATGAGTTACCTACTGAAGAAGAATAATCAGTTGATGTATGCGATTGTATTTCTTCAGAATCTTCGACAAAAACTGACTCTATTAATGATGACGAGTCAGATACTGAAACTAGAGATGTTTACTGTAATATCGAGAATTTTCAAGAAGCTGCAAAAGACAGTGAACAATTACACTTTTTTTTTTTTTTTTTTTTTTTTTTGTAAAATGAAGATTATTTAGAAGGATTAAAACTACTGACAGAGTTAAAACTTCACATAGAAAAACAAATTACATGTAATCGCAAGAAAACGCAAACTTTTGTAACAGATTTTTTCGTAAGAATGTAATAATCATTGGAAAAATGTATGTACAGTTTCGTTTCAGTTTTATTGCTTAAAAAAAATCATTTTAATTTCTAATTAAGCATATATAGGTTTTCGGACATATAAAAGCCAATTACTGAAACATTAAGCATTTCTTAGCGATTTTGTAAATGTCGGTGTTTTCCCAATAGCGGACACCTCCGAATAGCAGACAATTGTTGGGCTCCTGAGGTGTCCGTTATTTAGAGGTTTTACTGTAGTAAGCCTTTGAAAAAAATTATTTTTCGTACGTCGTTTCACGATTTTTGCGATTTCCGCAATCTAAATCTGTATCAGCGCTTACAATCAAGGTGAAAAAAAAATATAAATTTTAATACCATACCATATTTATGTCTACTATCACTTCGAAACCTCCAATTCGTTAAAAAATACTAATATTAACAATTTGAAAAAGAAATTATTTTCCAAAACTCACTTTTGCTATTTCCTCTTTTCTGCGATTTTTTAAAAATTAAGACACTTAGTGACATCTATGCTCATTTTCGTTACGACGAAGACTTCGGTTTGAAAAAATATCAATATTAACACTTTCAAAACATTCGTTTCGTTAAGCCTCTTTTGCGATTTTCGCGATTTTAAATATCTGAATCTGCATTTCTATTCAAGATATGGAAATAAATATACATAAAAATCCAGACTACATCTATTTTTGTTTAATTTCTAAATCTGCAATTCGTAATGAAAATTTTGAATATTAACCCTTTGAAAAAAATTCGTTTCCGAAAGTCACGCGAATATCGTTTTCTTGTACCATATTTAAAAATCAGCATCGCTTTAGTAAATCAAACTGCAAACAAACGAAATATACCAGACCATATCTACGTTAATTTTCTTTAAAATACAGCCTTCGGTTGTAAAAAATATCAATATTAACAATCTTTTCCATAAGTCACTTTCCCAAATTCAGTTTTTTTTTTTCTTCGATGTTTAAAGTTCTGCCTCCGGAATTTTTGAACAAAATATTAAAAAAAAAAAACCCTCACACTGTTAAAGATCGTCCTCTCAGCTTTCAAAAGAGTACTTCGATTTCAAATAATACGAATATTAATTCTTTAAAAATATTTAATTTTCGATAGTCATTTTTGCCGAATTTCGTTTTTTTCCCGCTTATTTGCCCGTAGAACATTAGGCATATTAAAAACGCACTTAATTTTATACAATCAAACCGAAATTTTAATCCGATATACTAACCTACTAGTTAATGATCCTGTATAATTTTGGTTCAGAAAATTTGAGATTTAGGGGGGAAATAATTTCATTGAATAAAACAAATTGTCATACGATTGCATTCCCATTGTGTATGCTTATTTACACTTGCATCGTAAACTTATTTTTGAGCTATTTCTTTTAAATTTTAATACCCTAAACTAACCTTTTAGATTTTGTTCTGACAAAGATTTGGTTTAGATAAAATATCATTTAAGTATAAAATAATCCGTTTGAAAATTAAAAAAAAAAAAAAAAATCTCTTATTATTCCCATGTATGAAAAAAAAGGGTTAGAAGAAAAACGCTTTTACAACTAAATATCAATATTTTAGCACGAAAATTATTCACAGTCTTCTAATATTTAATTTATAACTCATAAATATTTCAAAGCGTCAGGAGAATAAGAACTATTTTTTTTTAATACTAAATGAGTCGATGTGAAAAAAATGAGGATAAAACACTTTATAACTAACGCAGCCAGTGGGGGCCCCATCATTAAGTTCGTTTGGAAATATTTTCGTTTAAATATATAAATTCATTCAACACTGATTTTTGATTCATTTAAGGCCCATGCTACGTCGGTGTTTCGTTCAAAAATATAAAATCAAAACAGGCCGGAGCGTGCGTAACACGCCGTGGTATGCTGCCGAAGGCAGACTGGGACCGCCAATCTATGTTTGTTTGCATAGATTTTCATTTGAAAAAAGAAAACATACAAAATCGAGAGTGTACGCTACTGAATGTCCTCAGCATTAGGATCATTTAGGAAGATTTTCGTTTAAATATGTAAAATCATTCAACATTGATTTTGGGTATATTTGAAAGGATTATAACCACTCGCCCTGGTAACGCCGGTGTGTCACCTTGCATAAAGAAAAACATTCAAAAAAAGTTTGCAAACACTGGATTTTATTAGAAAAATAATATGTTTATTACAATTCAAAATTTATGTAAAATGAACTCCAAAGAAAATTTCTAACACGTAAAGTTTTTAGGACAATTTCCTGATATATGTTTTTTCTATGTCAAATTTCTTATCTGAGAAAGTCATTTGCTAATGCGTTAACAATTCTAGAGATACGGACAGGAAAATGTCAAATACGTAATTGTTCTTTTACAAATAGCACCAAAAATGTCTTGCAGATATAACAACGTCTTTAATAAGTTATCTACAGGCCTTGTTAGCAATGTCAGTCAAGATTATTGTGGTCTTGACATGTCGCTGAAAAAAAAGAACTCTAAATGGGAGAAAATTAGATAGTTCTTTTAGCATACACTTATATGTATTTTTCCTCTTGCGGTTTAAAATTGAATGAGAGATTATATCAACACTTTTTTTAACACGTAATTTATTAAGAGACACACTTTAATCAATGGGGTGCTTTAAGAATATATTTTGTTTACGAACTAAAATTAAGTTAAGTACGTCAGAAATTAATGATTCACAACTCTGATTTTAGTAAAAGAATAAAGAATATTTCTTTAATGAAACTTATATAGCGTTAAAACTCGGAATCTGAAGGAGTCAAGGTCAAACTGGGCGGGGAGGCCTACCTTTCGGTTTAAGCTCAGAAGGAAGGAATTAAGAATTTGCTTCTAAGCCTATTCGTTTTGTATTTTATAAAGAAATATAAATATGAAATTGAAAAAATAAAATGAAAATGCAGTCCGTGAGAAATATGTTTTATTTAGTAGAAGGGAAGGTCCAAATATAGGCTAGAGTCTAAAAGTGGACTAGCTGTTAAATAAGATGTTAGAAGGTTAGACCATCAGGCGGAGAGGGCATGAAAAGGTGATGAAAACCATAACAGGGAGAAGGAACAGCTGATTCACCGATGCCGTTCGCAAGTGCCATTTTCGAAACTTGAAAACGCACATTTTCAGGTTTCAAAACTGTATCAAGTAAGTGAATTTAAAATTACGCACCTTTTAATCTATAACTATTGCATGTTTTGTTATTACTACGTCACTGATAAGATAATAGCTACGTTTTGAAATCCTTGAACAAAGGATATTTTTTTAATACTGATAATGTCTGCCTTTCAGTAACAGTTGAACATAGTGTTAAAAATGGGACTAGGGTAGTTGGTCAAAAAACAGGCTATCCTCCAACGGTCTAACCTTAAACTTCCAGCCAATCAATCTGGTAATCCATCTTAACAATGGAGCCTATTTGATATCTTTCCAGTGCGAACTATGTCTAAGAAAAATACCACTTGAAGTCGCAAGTCAGCAAAGGCATGTTTTCAGGCGGACTCGCTTTACCGGAACGAGTTGATTCGGTTGTTGTACAAATCAGCACTAAGCAAAACTAAGAATAAGCTGATTTTGAGGTTTGTTGGTGAAGTAAAAGCTTCAAAATCCAAACATCTAAACCTAAAAATGGGCAAACTAAAAGTGGCTCAAAGAGGGCTACCAAGAATCAGCCTGCCAACTCCAAGAGAGAACATAGTGAATCCAGGTTTGATGATAGTGACAGCGACCTGGGTAGTCCACCAAGCGATTGTCCCGATGACAACGAGAGACCTGCATCTTCTGTGAATTAATTTTCTCTGCTGACGCACGAGTAAAAACGTGGGTGCTATATTTTAAATGCCAAATATGGACACGCAGAATGTGCGATGGCAGAAAGGGATGTATATATGTGAGACTACTTCAACAAAAATTTAAAGGTGAATTTTCACGATAATTGATTGTTTCTATTAATTGTTTTTATGTTTTAATACAAATGTTCTGGGTGGCCTATATTTAGACCAAATTACTACGTTAATTCACAACTTTTGCAATTAAACTTATTGGGAAATAGACGGAATATTGTAAGAATTTCTAACTTACCTTTCTGAATCCTTACATATTTTACTTTGTATTATGATATTAATAACTTTAAAATAATGATCATATAGCTGGATAAATGAAAACCTCAAAATGAAACATGTAGCACGTAATTAGACTTTTTTCTCTACTAATAAATTTAAAATGTACAGTAAAAACATTCTACAATAATTTTAATATACTAAATATTCATACGTGTATGTATGAGAATATGCTTCTACATCATGTTGCAAAACGTGGTATAATCATGTCTGATAATTAGAATAATTGTTAAAAAAGATTTTAGAAAATAATTCTGTTATTTCGAATACCAATCTTTGAAAAATGTTTAAAAGTTTGAAATCTTTCTACCAGATTTTGGGTATTTTCACAATTTAAAGACTACGTGATAAAAAATGTTGGAAGTAAAAATTGAGACAATTCTCTGATGTATGTTATTTACATTCATTGTTTTATTTTTAAAAATCATTTGCTACAAGATTTGAGATAAATACAGATAAAAAATGTATGTAGGAAGTAATTGTATTTTTTATTTTAAACTAGCGTTAAATATGTCTTGAAGATATGTCAACGTCATCAATAACTTAACTACAGACAATATTAAAAGTATATACTGACACTGCCAGTCAAGTTTATTGTAGATTTGACATATCCCTGAAAAATAAAGAAAAATAATAAGGAGAAAATGGAAAAGTGTCTTTGCACACATTTACATGTCTTTTGCGTCTTGCGGGTTAAAATCGATTAAGAGATTATATCAGCAGTTTCTTTAGCACGTCATTCATTCAGACAAAGTCTTTAATCAGTAGAGTGTCTAAAGACTTTGTTAGATTTCGAAACTAAAATCAATCTAAACATTTCAGAAACCAATGCACTATTATGCTTGACAGATTAAAGATAGGAATTTTTTGTAAGCTTCATGAAGGATTAACAAGTTGGAAATTGTACGTCAAACGTGACAGATGAGGTGCGTTCGTACTATAGTTAGTTATATAAATATTCAGATCATGATGATTTTTAATTCTCTGAAATTAATTATATCGTCTGCAGA
Organism: Maratus michaelseni; assembly: GCA_963931845.1. Classification (NCBI taxonomy): domain Eukaryota; kingdom Metazoa; phylum Arthropoda; class Arachnida; order Araneae; family Salticidae; genus Maratus; species Maratus michaelseni. Next base: position 195,621,904 of record OZ007590.1, read on the forward strand.
TTAATTTCTGAAATAAAATAAGTATCTCTGTTGTTCGACGATTAAACCTCGGGAGCTCTTATAACAAGAAAGCACCGATTATTTTTTATAAAATTCAAATTTCTTAATTAATTTCTTTATTAATATCTTCTGAAGTTTTGATTCGATTTTCATAAAATTTGAAATGTCTCGACAAAAATCTGCAAAGATAATATATCTTAAATTTCAAATCATTTGGTTGGGTAGTTTTGGCACTGTTATATGCGGACAGACGGACTTATCAGACGACGACTGTAGGTGCTATCTATTTATATAATTATGAGCGCACCTAAAAATGAGAATAAGTGTAATATTTGAAGCGAATATTTTAAAATGTATTTCTGATAACCGCTATAATAAAATAGGAATGTGAAAGTGTACGAAAATTTAATGAGCTATATTAATGAAATATATTATATTTAGCATAAATAAAGACATGGAAACAACATTTTTAATGAAAAATTATTTTTGGAAAATTTCATTTCTCCGAAGGTCATTTTCTTACACATTAACATTTCCAACAAACAGAAAAATATCGAAGATGTAATTTTTTTTTTTTTTTAATTTAAGTAACATTGGATATTTCTGGCAGATATAACAACACCATTAATAACTTAACTGTACATCGCATTAAAAGAAGTTACTGATAATGTCTGTCAATTTTGTTGTGGGTTTGCCATATCGCTAAAAAAAATAACGAAAAATGAAAAGGAGAAAGTGATAAAGAGCTTTTGCATTCACATAAATGTTTTTCGCGTGTTGCACGTTAAATTCAATTAAGAGATAACATCAGAAGTGTTTAACACGTTATTCATTAATAAACAGGCTTTAAATAGTGAAGTATCTTCCTATTTTATGTCCTTAGATGATTAAAATTAACTGAAATAGGTCTAAATCTAATGTTGCACATACGTATGACAAGAATGATTTAGTTTTCTTTATAGTGAAATTCTTAGAAAAATAAATCCAAATCAGTATAAGGTTTGGAGTTAACATTTAAAAATATATTTTCATAAACTTTTTAGTGAAAATACTAATGGGAAATTTTGATACAAATTTATTAATGAATATGAATTATTTCTATTTAATACTATAAGAATTTTAAATTTACTTTAAAGGAGTTCATTAATGCTTTTATAAAATGAAACAAATTTATATGCTATTATTTAATGTTGAAAAAAATTGTATAATACTGCCTAATACATAAAATAATTGCTAAAACTGCTTTATAAGATGAATTCTATACTTTACAATATCAAACTGAAAAAAAAAAATCTTTTAAAACTAATTAAAATATCAGAATATTTCTGCCAAATGTTCCACATTTTCACAATTTTAAAATTATGTAAAAAAAAAAAAAAAAAAAAAAAAAAAAACCGAAAATTGCTGAAAATTGTATTGACGAAACCTGATGTATGTTTTTATTCTTTCATTTCATTTTTCCTGAAAATTATTTACTATTAAACTAACGGTTTTTACAGACATAGATCGAAAAATATCTAGGAAGTAATTGTCTTTTTTAAAATAACGTTAAATATGTCTTGAAGACATGACAACTCTATTAATAACTTAACTGAAGACCCGTATAAAAAGAACTTACTGACAATGCCCGTCAATTTTGTTGTGGGTTTGACATGCCGCGGGGAAAAAAAAAGAGAGATTGATTTAGCATACTTAAATGTCTTTTGCGTCTTGCGGGTTAAACTCGATTAAGAGATTATGTCTGCAGTTTCTTGAGGACGTCATTCATTAAGGCATAATCTTTAATCAATCGAGTGTCTTAAGACTGTCTTTTGTTTAGGAAACTAAAATGAAATTAAATATGTCAAAAGTTAACACTTCATGAGTATGACAGATTAAAACACGAAGAAAATTCATTTTTTTAGTGACATTTATACAGTATTGATACTCAGAATCAATATAACATTTCAAATGCATTTAAAATTTTACTTTTATTTTTATTAGAATTTAATAATGAAAATACGAATGTGAAATTTTTGAAAAAAATAATTATTAATGATAAAACTATATAATACCTAGTAATACAAAAACAATTCTTGCAATTTTTTTTTCTCAAAATTAATGCTGTTGCTGCGAAAACAAAACGAAATAATCACTTTGAACATTTTTACAACTTTTTTATACACTGTACGCCAATTTTTTAATTTCACTTTTAATATTACTTTGAGAACACTTTAAATGAAAAGGTTTGGGTACTCAAGAATATGAAAGTAGTTACCTCATCATTTTTCATTTGTTAATTTGATTTTCTTTAAAAATCATTTGCTAGAAAAAGTTTATAATTATAAAGATCAAATAATATCTAGGAAGTAATAATCTTTGTAAAATAACACTATATATGTCATTCAAAATTAGGACAATGTCATTAATAACACCTTTAATTAGTGGAGTGTCTTCTTCTGATTACAAAACTAAAATTAAAATAAACATTTCAGAAATAACGCTTCATAAGCATGAGACATCAAACTAAGAAGAAAAATTTTTTTTAGTAAGAATTATTAAGAAATAATATACAGGGAACATTTATATAACTATATTTGTTAAACATTCTAATGAAAATATGAAACTGAAAGTAAAACAAATATTTGATAAAAATATTTTTTTTATGAAGTATTGCGAAAGCGAAATTTTCTATGTGATTTATGTGAAATCAATATATCCATGTATATTTTAACATGTATTGCTTGTAAATAGGTAATAAATCCTATTATTTTTATATATCATGGAAAATCTATTTAAAAAATTCTATAAAGATCATGTTAAAGCGAAAGAAAAAATTTAAATCTGTATAGAAGGAATGGTGTGAAAGGCATTTTACAAATATCTCGTTGGTCCGTCTATTTTGTCAGTTGAATATAAAGTTAAGGCGCTTACGCATTTCATAAACTGAAATATCTCCAAGGGACAACATACAAATTGACATAAAATATGAAAAATTTTGAAATTATTAAATGCATTAAATATCTTTCGGATTGTTTATCGAAGATTGCTTTTGAACTTTAAAATGCTTTTGTGTTCTTCTTTATTAAACAAAAATGAAATTGCATATGAACCTTCGGAAAATCAATATTGTAAAAAGAATATAAGATGCATCAAAGTATTCGATTTTTTCCAATGCTGGAATAACAACGCTTTTGGGAGAAAAAATAAATAAAGTTTTAAAAAAAATCTTTTTTTTCCCTTTAGCAAATAAAAGCATATGCCTCATATTTTTATGAAAATAATATTCGGGATAGAAAAAAAAGAGCATTACGAATTTCAATACCTTTTGAAGAAATTTTATTTAGCAGCATACTTTTATTACACGGCAAACTAGTTTTATCAATGAAAATGAAACCTTTTTGTTTTTCTACATCCAAAGAACTGAAATTCAAGGTGGAAGCTTCAAAAGAAAACGAACGCTACATGCGTTTGAATTTATATTCTAAGATTTTTTTTCTTCTTTCTATTTTTTCAAACTCCGATCCAATTTCAAATAAAAACAGAAGGAGCAAAGCAGAAATGATAGTTGTGTGGTTTTTATGGGGTTGCCCTTCTAAAATAAGTATTTTTCTATGCTTGTTTCTAACTCCCAATTGGTAAAAACTAAGTAAAATTCATTTAAAGCTTCAAGGAATTTTACAAGTTAAAATGTCTTCTGCAGATTTTTTTCTGTTTATTTTACTTATTAAAGTTTAAAAATATCAAATTCCATTTCCGTTATTTTGCCAGCTAGTCTTTTCTGAAAAATTTCATTTTCTTGTGCTTGAGAAAATAGTTTCGGAAGAAAATTTTCATCCAACCTTAAATATTTAATTATCTATGGTTTTTTGGGATTTTAAATAAAGAATATATGAAGAAATATTTTTTTTTCTTTGTCTTTTAAAGAACAAGTCATGTTTCTAAAATAAAAAATTATAATAAATTATATTAAATTTAAATGGAATCAAAACTGCGGTTAGTTTTAAATATTTAACATATAAAAACATCAATGAAGATTTACAATGTGTATAATTATGAATGAGAGAAAACAAAAACATGCACTAATCTAATTTCTTTCTTTCCATTAAAGAAAATTCAAATTTTCTCTAAATGCATCATGTTTATTGAAATTATACTTAGAGATTATAAATAAAAATAGCATTTCTTTCTATGTATGTTTAGCAAAATTATTTTTTCTTGTAGTTAATCCGTAGTTTACCACAAGAAAGTCTAAATTAGCAACTACATTCTTGGACATTGTCGTTTACCTACTGTCTAAGAAACAATTAAGATAATGTCTTTTGCCATGTTTTTAAACACAGAGAAAAGGCATTTCACACTTTTTTAAGAAATAGAATTATCAAAATTTAAATTTTAAAAAAAATTGTATAATAAATACGCATAATTATTAGCAAAGTATAACTTACCAAGACAGAATATCATGACAGCAAAGTAAAATTTCACTTTAGACAGGTTTTCGTCTTTGCAGGTACGCTGTGTATTATATTCATTTCCAAAGGAGTATAACATTCTATCGTTTAAATTTAGGATTCCGTTATAGATGGGTTCCATTTTGATAGGTTTGTTATTGCTTTTTTAGAACGGTCACGCATTATATTGAAATTTTATCTTTATATATTTTCGCAGACGCAACATTAATGTAATATTTTATACATGACATAAAAAAGAAATCTTAATTAACAGCTTGAGGCAACATGTTTTGGAAGGTCTCAAAATTAAGCTAAATTTAATGATGGTTGTGTAAAAATACTTAAATATAAAAACTAAACCGTGAAAAGCTTACTTTTCTCCTAAAAAATTTATTAACTATTCATTAACACTATTACTTTTGTTACGATTGAATAATCTTGACTACACTGTAAAAAATGACTAATGTTTCTTATTTTAAGAAAATATGCTATAACCACGAACGAAAATATAATATAATCTTCTGAGTTATCCGAAATTACGAATAGCGTGTTCCATTGTCTTTTGAATCCCCAGAAACCAACACATTTCCAAAATTTAAAGAATTGTTTATAAAAACAAAGTATTTTTCTCTGCCCTTATTTTTCAGAAACGTTTCCGAAGGATTTTTATAGTGTATTAATTAGTGTCCTCGCGTGGAATACCTATTTTTCGAATGTCATTCATTCTCAAGTAAACGTTTTCAGCCGCATAAGTTAATTTATACCTGAAAGAGAAAATAAATAATCTTAATTTTAATGTTATTGTTAACGTTGTTAATTTTCCATGTTTGTCTGTTAAACATTTTTTTGAGCATGAAAATGTTTACTTCAGAATTGATAGCATTCGAAAAACCGATATTCCAGGCTGAGGACACTAATTAATACACTATAAAAACCCGGAAACGTTTCTGAAACGTTTCGGGAACGTTTCTGAAAAATTCGGGCAGCTAAAATAATTTGTTTTTATAAATTATTCTTTAAGTTTTGAAAATGTATTCGTTTCTGGGGATTCAAAAGACAATGTAACATGGTATTTGAAATTTCGGATAACTCAGAAGATTATATTACATTTTCGTTCGTGGTTATAGCATATTTTCATAAAATAAGAAACATTGGTCATTTTTTACAGTGTACTTTATCTGTTGCCCATTTATACAATTCATAAACCAATTATTTAGACCTCTTATAACGGATGTGCTTTTTTATATACTGTATTGAGGTTATATTTTTAAGATGAGAGGTAACTGAAGGTAATACGCGTAAAAAAAAATCCTGCAAAAAATATAGGAATGTTTCTTAGCAATAATGGACAGTGGGGTTGCCCATTATTTCTAAGGAACGTTTCTTGTAAATAACTGAAAGTTTACTGCATACGTTCCAGACAAATATCAGTAAGCTTCCCGAAACACCAAAAATGTTTCTGTTCATTTTATAGGAAGTTTACTGACATTTCAGTGCAATTTTTCGGTTGTGAACAAAAACTTTCATTATATTTCGGATGAAGATTACTGCTGTTTAAGCGGAACGTTCCAGAATTATTCAGAAAGTTTTTTTTTAATTCTTAATAAACTTTACCAGATATACATATATTTTCTTAAGAGCCGAGCAAACGCGCTGCTATCAAGTTGCAGATACCCTGCAGTGCACAATGAAAGACCACTGTTCAGAAAGAGGTTTGCCCCAGGACCAAGTGAACATAAATTGAAAAAAAAAATAGTCGTTGCGGGCCACCGTAATACTTACCCATCATGGATATGCATAATATAAAATATTAAAGTAAAAATGTGTAAACTACTTATAAAATGTATTGCAATTCGAATAAAATCGTGGCTTGATGACGTCATAAACTTTAAAGGCTCGATTACTGAATTGCTTGAAAGAAACATCATTTTAACTCCAAAAACAAGAATCCTATTAACTAGCGGTTTATTGCATCTGATTAAGCGTCTCATTTCGAATTAAAATATATCTTTGAAGTGAAATTTGGATGAAATACAGAGTCATGAAAAATCGAAGAGTGTGACAAATAGGATTCCAAATATCTCGGCAACTAATCATCCGATCGACTTCATGCTTTATGCAAAATTTATGTTTTTTATTGTCTTTTATATTCACTTCTTAAAATAAACAATTTCGAAAATTTTTATATGCCTTTTATAAGAACGAATATTTCGAGAGTCCGAAAAAAGTAGTTCCGGTTAATTGAGGTTATTGAAATTCAATAGGCTTCTTCCCATTATTACATACTAAGTACATACCAAATTGCAAGTCTCTAACTCAAATTTTTCGGGAGATAGAGCGTTTACAGACACACAGACACACAGACGGACGGCATTTTTTTTTTCTAAAAATATGTTTTTCGGAATCTCTAGTGTCTGAAACGTGTAAATCCGTCAAAAAAAATTTCGACTTTCAAAACGATTGCAAGACTTTCGCTATACTACGTATGATGGGTAAGTAAAAACAGGATAAAAGGGCTTTGCGTAAAAACTGGCGATAGTTAAATTTTTAATTAGTAAGTAAAAATATAGCCAAATCATCACATCGTAAACGCATTTCAATGCTGTTTTTTAACATTTAGACTAAAAAACCAAAGTCAAGTCGCGCATATAATCCAGAAAATTTTGCCCTTTTCAAGAGTTTTTGTAATAATTAAAATATTTCACGAAAACTTCGGTTTTAGAAACATTATTCGTATAATTTTTGCTATTAAATAAGTCAAAGATTATTATTCGAAAATAGTAGTACAGTTTGCCTGCTGAGACAAAGATTCGCCACCTCTGGCATATACAAAGCGCTTTCTGTGTTCTTAAAATGAAAATATCTAAAAGCTTTTCATTTTTTGTTAAGATGTGATAATGTTTCTCTGCTTTTACTTACTAATGCAAAATTCTATTCGCACCAACTTACAACACTAATAATATGCAGTCTAACTCGTTTAATACGAGCACAGTTAACTAAAAAGGTCACTGTTAAAACAAGCAATTTGCCCGTTAACCACTTAAGCACCATACTCAATTACAAAAGAATACAGTCGAAAAGTACAGTCGAATTAGGAAATAAATTCATTTCTTATCTAACACTAGCTGATATGCTGAATACCAGATATTGGGTTGTTCGGAAAGTTCCTTGCATTTGGTAACACTAATTCGTACCGGAAAAATCGTATTGGAATTAATGTCTAATAAATGAATGATAGAATTTTCCGGTACGGATTGGTTAGAAAATTGAAATCTGGATTTAAAATGAGGACGTACGCACATACGTCCGGGTATTGCAAATGAAGAATTCCTGACGTGTACAGGTACGTCGGGGTACTTAAGGGCTTAATAATGGTACATCATTTAAATTATATTAAGATTTCCACGCTTTATACGAGCTACCAAAGCAGAAACACGGGTAATGCAAAAGAAACATCATGTCACTTCCATGTTTTTTGTACATTATAAAGTACAGTCGAATTAGGAAATAAATCATTTTTTTATCTAACACTGTTATATCTCAGCGATAATATTTCTACTTCACAACCATCTGTCAAAATGTAGTGATTTATCAATTTTACCTGGCAGAATTTCAACGAGACACTTCAAAGGCACCTCCCACCCAAGAAAAAGCAAAGGAATGTCCTGAGATTTTGAAAGAAAGAAAGGAGAAATAGGGCTACATTGTAAGACTTACAAGTAAGCCATGGAAAATTAGGAACCTGGTTCTCCCTTTAAAGACGGACTCTGGGTTATATAGCCTTTTCCTGCCGCTTATTGCATTATTAAAATGAAAAGGGTATGTGATAGCAATGGCTCGAAAACAGTGCAATGTTAGCCATGTTGATCCGGGAAATTGTGCAATATTATTCTAATTTTAGAATTGAGATAATTAGAGCAATTAGTTTAGTTATGGGTGAGTTTTTAAGTTTTTTATTTTCTTTACGGATATTATGGGTAACGGTTAATACGATGACTTTTATAATTCCCTTGCTTCTCATAATAAACGAGTTGGACTGTATATATATTTCTCCTGCATTTTACGACTAATGCTTACCTGGTATTGGAATATACTTTTATCAAAAGAAAATCTCTCAGTGGTCTTCCATTTCGCAAAAAAGATTTTGTAATCTGAAATTGCGATTGCTAGCATTGCGATGCGCTACAATGAAAAAAAAATAATCTAGAAACTTTTTTAGCGGGCTAATTGTAACTATACTACTTCAGCAATTTTCGACTTATTTAATCACAAGAGTTCTATGGTTAATGTGTCAGAAAAGAAAATTAGAGTTTTCCAGTGAATTGTTTAATTGTTATAAAATCGCATAAAAAAGGTAAAACCTTCCTGATATATATATATATATATATATATATATATATATTATTTATTATTATTATTACTATTATTTTACATTGAGGGCACTTTTTTTTAAACCAAATTTTTGATGGTTGTGGTAAAGTTTAGAAAATGGAGAACACCCAGTAATTTGTGGAAGAGAATATTCAATTCGCTTTTGATTTCAAATTTCTCATTTAAAATTTTGCACAACAACTTTATTTGAAGTTAGTAACCCGGTGAAAGTAATTCTGCCATTTTGCTATTAAGTTTTGGTAAAAAGGTCAATGAAACAAAAACACAGCTTCATTATTTTTTCGAGCATAAGTGTATTTGTATTTGAAATGAAACAGGTGTAAAAAAAAAATAATTCAAAAAAATATGAGATTAAATATTAAAAAATGTTCAGAAAAGTTCAAAGGTTCCAAAAGTTTTAAACCATCACCTGAATTGCCAATAAAAGTGACATAAAATTGACATGGTTATTCCAAGTTTACAATTTTGGTATATAAAAAAGATTTTGACTTGTTTCGTTTGTAGTGGCCGAATTCTGAAAATCCTTGCGATTCATGCAGGAAGCTTAAATAATTTGAAATATTTCACAGTTTTCGTATCGTTAAAGATAAACTAAAAACTAACAGATTCAACAACGTGTTAATTTTAGCGATTCAATAATTACACGATAGAAATGTTAACATCATAATAACAACATGCATCCTTAAATTAAAGTAAATAGAGATAACCTGTTTCTTAGAAAAGGTTTCTCGACAAATCCCACTCGGCACGCGTCTATAACTTTTTTTAGCCTTTTTTTATTTTTCAAGATAGTAGAGAGCTTGTAAATGTTGACAAGAACTCTGAAAACGCCAATTGGCTATATTAGCAGCGTTGACCGTATTATCCTCAGATACTTTACATTTTATTTTCATAACATTTCTATATTTATTTTTTTTTTAAATACAGAATTTCTAAAAAGTCTCGAATAACAATTACATGTGAAACAGATTTTCCTGAGATTTTTTTAATAATATTTAACTTAGAATGAAACCTATAAATTTTAAGATGCACATTATTTTAAACAGGCATTTTCAAGTAAAATATACATGAATATATTCATAGATTAAAATTTACATAATATTGCCATAACAAAACGAATGCTGTTTTAAAATTGGCTCTTAAATGCCATATTTAAGTAACTTTGCTTAAAAAAGCATTCTAAAATTTTAAGTTAAAATGCAAGTTGAAAATGTTACCGGTCTATGTCAGTAAACACTCGCTACAGAAAATATTGAAATATATATTATGCATGCTTTTTATCAGTAACATTGAAACAAATTCGAAGATGAGTTTTTAACGAACAATTTTGAAACTGTTGCTAAAAAACGAAGAAGAAAAAATTTTTAAATGTTTTTTTAGACTTTATGAGTTAGTTTTGAAATGTATTAAGATGTATCGATAACAGATACATTTCAAGAGGTGGACAGGCGAAAAATTCTGAAATTTGTCAAAATTGTATAATAAAGAAATACGATTTAAAGAATGTAGCAGATTATTATTTAATTATTCAAAACGGTCAACACATTTTAAAGTATGTTTTATTTAAAAACTGTACAATTGGGGGGTGGGAGGGGAGGGGGTTGTTTTGATTGCTCAGATTGAGGGATAAAATACTTTAGTTAATTAATGAAGAACAAAATACGCATATACAACATCACAAATATTGAAATAACTAAACAACACTCTATATTTACAGCTTTGATTTTACAAAATGATTTAAAGAAATATCAACATAAAAAACTCAATAACATTACTTTAAAATGCTTGAAAAAGTAGAAAAGCATGAAAAAGTAAAATAAAAACCCTTGGTGAATTATCAGTATCTTTAACATATTTATACAAAATAGAATTGATAAAATGTATCATAATAGGAAAATATTCTTTTATATGAAAAATATAACCCTTCAATGTTTACACAAAAGAAGAAATAATACAATGTGTTAAAATACGAAAATATTGTTTTACCTTATAAATGTAATACTTCAATGTTGTTACAAAAAATATTAATAAATTGTAATATAATATGAAAATATTGTTTTATATTAAAAATGTAATCCTTCAATGTTTATATAAAAAAAATTTAAATGTATATTATAATATGAAAATATTGTTTTACGTTAAAAATGTAATCCTTCAATGCATTCAACCTGTAGTATGTAACAAATAACCCTTATTTCAAAGCATATAAAAGCAATTTAAACGCAAATAAGAATGACATTTCTACCAGAACAATTTCCTCCGAAAAACGTCAGTCTTTTCAATTTATCTAATGCATGTTTATAAACACAAATTTTCATATTCTGTCGTTTAGGTTCAAATCTCTGAATGCCACATATGCATGATCGAAAACTGACTCGTTCTTGTTCAGAGCTATACGACTGTTCTGAATCTCGTTTTATGGAAATAGGGTTTAAACAGCACTGTTACATTAGAACTCGGCATACACATGTATAATTCATGAATACATATAGAATGGATTCCCGTATCTGCATTTGGATAGCTATTGCTGTGCAGTGGATGATTAACACGACTGTGTAATGGCAGATAACTGAATACATCTATAATAGCTGGTCTGCTATGACTAGATGTTGAAAGATTATCTTTTAGTAATTATTCGGGCATGTATATATCAAATAATCAGCTAGTTAGACCTTTTTCATGACGCACTTCTATTCTGAGTATTTATTTCAGACATAGGAATATTTGAAATTCTAATGATTACTTATGTTTTTCTAAAGAAATATGTATAATATAAAGAGACATAAACTTTCAAATTCGTCTCTTTCTGTATATATGTATGATGTACAGTTATTCTGAAGACAGACTCACAGAAATGATAGAGCACGTAAAAAATACAATTGTTTACAGTCTACCTATTGAATTAATGAACACCCTTCGCTTAATGAAAAATGATAAATTGTTCCAATTGTTTACTAAAATGTATTTAGACCTCCCTACTAAATTCTGGCGAAGTTGCGTAAAGTTCCGATAATTATAAAAATATGAAGAAGATTTTTTACTGCATTTATTTCAGTTTAAATGTATCAGAGATTTAAATTTTAAATTTATTTTTCTCAACTTGTGTTTTTTCAGTATATCAGTATGATCAAAATAATAAAACTTCAACACATACTTTTAACTGACTCACTGTATTTTGGACGATCCTTAAGATGCAATTTATAAAGTTAGTGATTGGCTTTTCAGTAATAAAAATTGTTAAATAAATAGTCATTATTCGTGTATTTTTCCATATGTCATGACATTTTATTTATTTATTTTAAACTAATTACTTTTTTTGGAATTTCTGATACCCAACGTCAATGTATATATCAAATAATCATCTAGTTAGACCTTTTCCATGACGCACTTCTATTCTGAGTATTTATTTCAGACATAGGTATATTTGAAATTCTAATGATTACTTATGTTTTTCTAAAGAAATATGTATAATATAAAGAGACATAAACTTTCAAATTCGTCTCTTTCTGTATATATGCATGATGTACAGTTATTCTGAAGACAGACTCACAGAAATGATAGAGCACGTAAAAAATACAATTGTTTACAGTCTACCTATTGAATTAATGAACACCCTTCGCTTAATGAAAAATGATAAATTGTTCCAATTGTTTACTAAAATGTATTTAGACCTCCCTACTAAATTCTGGCGAAGTTGCGTAAAGTTCCGATAATTATAAAAATATGAAGAAGATTTTTTACTGCATTTATTTCAGTTTAAATGTATCAGAGATTTAAATTTTAAATTTATTTTTCTCAACTTGTGTTTTTTCAGTATATCAGTATGATCAAAATAATAAAACTTCAACACATACTTTTAACTGACTCACTGTATTTTGGACGATCCTTAAGATGCAATTTATAAAGTTAGTGATTGGCTTTTCAGTAATAAAAATTGTTAAATAAATAGTCATTATTCGTGTATTTTTCCATATGTCATGACATTTTATTTATTTATTTTAAACTAATTACTTTTTTTGGAATTTCTGATACCCAACGTCAATGTATATATCAAATAATCATCTAGTTAGACATTTTCCATGACGCACTTCTATTCTGAGTATTTATTTCAGACATAGGTATATTTAAAATTCTGATGATTACTTACGTTTTTCTAGAGAAATATGTATAATATAAAGAGACATAAACTTCCAAATTGGTCTCTTTCTGCATATATGCATGATGTTCAGTTACTCTGTATATCTGTATGTATGCTTTATTATATAATATTATCCCTCTGCGTAAAAAAGCAAAATAAATATTTCCAAAAGTTCAAATTGTAAAAATCCAGTTTTAAAATCTATTCAATTTTTTTAAGTGATATTTTTCAAATTTATCAAAATAATTGCATTTTTTTCTTTATTAAATGATTTTTATTGAACTTTATCAGTTGATAATATGTCAAAAATTAAATTATGAAATAAGAAAAATAGTTTAAAGTCCACCTAAAGAAATACTATTAGTGTTACTCGCAGACACACTCGGATATTTATCAGCAACTTTAATAATAGTAAAGATATTTCAACAATTTTATTCTGCTTTGTACGATGAGCAGTACCATCATGAAATGAGCTGGAAGTGCATACTCGTCAGGGACACAGCGTACATACTTCCTGACGCATTCCAAAATATGATTAGCACTGTGTTGCTATGCCGCAGCTGTTACCCACATCTAGCACTCATTATGATTTTATCACATTTAACAAAAGCAAGATACACCAGTTGATTATTTCGTTACAGTATCTTCATTGTTGTTAAAGTTATTATCTGCGATCCCCTAGTATTTTAGTGAATTAAGTGACATTGTGACACCATAACAGTAAATGTCGTTAACTTATTCAAATTTACATTCTGACTTTTTAAATTTTTATTAACTTAAGTTGAATATGATTAAGTAACCTTAGTAATCAGAAGCTTACACGGTTATTACCTAATATAATTTAAGACTCCATTAATAAAGTGGTTCATCATAAAGCCGGGGAAGCCGAAGAACCTACCTTCTGTGGGAATAGTCCCACAAGCTAAGATCATCGGTATTCAATATCTAGACAATAAAATGCGTCCAATCCATGGTACTAAGCATAAGACTTATAATTGTCGTAATGACCGTCCATGGCCTAATGTGTAGCATTGTATGTTAAATTTTTGGTTTCACAGAAATGGTAAGCGGTATTCTTCAAATAAATGCTTCAAATCGGTCACTGAAAAAGCTTGGTTTGAAATCAAACTGAAAACAAAACAGAACCTGATTTTATCAAAGGAACATCGTGAATTTTATCTGCTATACCCATAATGAAACTGTAATCAAGCATTAACATTTATTTTCTAGAAAAATAAATAACTACTGCGATTAAACTTTTGGCAAGGTATTATTTTTTTCATGGTTTCAGAAAAAAGCTAAAGGATAATTGTGTTAATTATATTTCTAAAACTACAATTGTAGCATATATGGACAGGGATTTAAATCACAGAGAATAATAATAATTGATTTTTAAAATTGTTGCTGCGCTAAAACTTTTGGCTCACACTGTATATGTGTGTGTACATAGAAAAAAATAAATTGAGAAACATCATAAAAAAGTGTTGTAATTAGGCTTTACATTCTTGGTTAAAGCTTCAAAATTTACTCAGAATATTGAAAACCTATCATTTAATAAAATTATTAATTGGTCATTTGTACACTGTCAAAACATGCTTATGTGATTCAGTTTTTAAAAAAATGGCGAAATAATATAGACAAAAAAATTACGTTTCTATTCCTTTTCATTATTTCAACACAGTAACTTTTTGAAGTCATCATCTAAAACATTATAAATCGCTTTAACACTAATGCTTCTTGAAATTGTTTTAAATGCTTCATAATTTCCATAGCAAACCTTTTTTTTATGTTCTATATTTTCTTTTTTATTTGAAAGTCCATAAGCCTATTTTTTATTTGAGAAAAGCATTTAAATGAATTTTTCTATGAAGATTAACTTTCACCAATTATGCAGAATTTAACCAAGAAAATGGTGTTATGAATAATGCTGAAAAAGGATAATCATTTATGTAGAGTAGTACTGATACAAGATACATTTAAAAAGTATCATATACTCTGAATTAACTGTAAAAATCACTAGTAAGAATTTATGTAGAATGTGTGGTACTGAGCATGATGGTAAAGTAAATAATTTTTATGCCTTGAAACTTTAAGATTTGGATTTTGTATTGTTTTAATCGGAAATCTTTAACTAACATATTATTTTTGAGAGGGTGAAAAAAAATTATTTCCAAAAAGTAGAGATTACACTAGACGCAGTTTATAACGCAGCGCTATGTTTTAAGTATTCCGTGCAATTTCCTCAACTAAACTATGCCATTCTTGTATGCTCCATGCGATTCCTTTGTTAAACATATATTTTGTAAGGAAAGCATCGTATTACTACTTTATTAAGCATTCGTCCCTATATTTTAGTATTTATATATATATATATTATTGATAGGTTCTTCACCAGTCACATGTAATATCCTACGTAACGATTTACTTTCACCCACCAGGCCACGAATAAAATGACTTTTATAAAATACAACTTTTAATTATAGATATTCCTTTCAAGAGTAAGATTTATAATATTATCGTAATTTGGTGCACCGTATAGTCGCATGAAAGTTTCGTCGAAATACGACTGTTATTGTAAATGCCAAAAGAGTAAGAATATGTATAAAACACAATAGCAAATTTGCTTGAATTTGCAACAAATTCAAACATTCTTCAGCCCAGATTATGTAGGGCGTCTATAAAGTCCTGCCCCTCTCATTAACATTAGAAGAGGGACATGTGTAAAGGTATATTACTTTGGCTACACGCTACGAGATGAAAACGCTTACAGTACCATGTAGCGGCACAATGCTCGAAAACGGTACGACATATAAGAAAAAATCAGTTATAAAGTTGTAGTTTATAATGATGTCTTGATTTAGTTTGAAATGATATCTTACATGTAAAAATAATTTTATTCGAAGTCCTGGAATGTAAGTACTTTATATCCAATGACATGCTTTAATACTCTACTAATTTCATGCGTAAGTGTGATATTATATGGTAGACGCACATTTACTAATATAAGTAACACATATACGTAAAGTGCACTTTATTTTATTAGCAAAATCGAATTAAGTATGCTCAGTTTGTCCACCATCAACAACATTACATTATGCAATCTATATCTGTTCCGATAGTGGACACATCGAGCATATTGATTCGAACTTGATTTTCTTATTAAAAAGAGGTTTATTTTGCTTATATATATTTATCTTAATACTAAATATGAGTCACACTTCAGTATGCAATTTGTGGCATATTTATGCTGGTAATAGGATATAAAGAATTTACATTCCAGGGCTTCTTACAAAGTTATTTGCATATGCAACACGTTCTTTCATACTAAGTTGAGGACACTCTACAACTATGTAATTTCTTGTTACCCGTATTTCGTACCATTTTTGAGAAAGCTGCGCTAACACTGCCGCAGTTTGCCGCTATGTAGCGTTATAAGTGATCTTATGGCATAGCTCATTGCCGTTGTACTATAGATAGGCCCCATGTATATGACTACATCTGTCGCCCTTCTGAACATAATGGGAGTGCACAGAACTTTAGTGGTCCCACTGTAGAATATGATAGTTCCACTTAATACTTAGCACGTAGTAAAAAACAATTATAATATTTATTACTGTTTGATAATTTTGAGGAACATATTTCAGTGCAGATAGGAAATTTCAAGCTTATTAAAAATATGGTTTGCTTCTACGAGGTTTCACTTGGTCTATATTGAAACAGTTGATGATAAATTCTTCAAACTATTACTCATAGCGATGTATTAGTAGCATAAAATTAAATAAATTTTCAAAACATGACCACTGATACAATAAAACAACTTGAATATTTTCTTACTTTATTTAGATTAATGCTTCATTAATACCGAGATTCATTGTCCGAGTGGTCCTTTGACCGAAAATATGCCTCTTAAGTCTTTAATCTACGAGCCTGCCATACTCTGTTTCCTACTGTAGTTGTGTTACATTTTGTTTCAATTCTCAACGTCCAGTATGATATAAACCGCATTGACTTATATGCGACAGTGACTAGTACTCTTTTGGATTATGTACCATTTTCTTTACTCATTTTAACATAATAATATAAAAATTACTATCACTATTCTACGCTGTGAAATTTTTTTCACTACACTGCAAACTAAAATGTCTGAAATTCAGACACTTAAGCATCTGAAACGGATGGTTCGAAAAAGAGACTCTTAAATGTGTCTGAATTTTTCAGTCACTTGTAAGTGTCTGAATTTTTGAGACGTTTGAAATGACAGAAATATCGCCATTTTTTTTTTACCCGGACAAAAAAATTACAAAAGAAGTTAACATATAGCAGCAGTACCGCTTATTGAAGCACTTTGATTTCATGATACAGGAGAATTAGTATTTTTGCCAATGTGAGCCTCGAACCACAGATCCAAGGATTAGAAAACTAACGTCCTTAACGATCGCACCATTCGTACCATGGGGAATTTTCATTTTAAATGCTTGTAATTTAATGATTGCATGCTGGCTGCGTGTTGATATTCTTATAGGAAAAATTGTAATTTATCGGCGTTGTTATAGTAAAACTTGTTAATTTTAATTAATCAGGTTAATTTATTACTAGAGTTTTTCTATGGTTAATGGTTATTTAGAATGTAATTTGATTAATATAATTTATTACAGAAATTTTCTTTGCTGAACAAATGGTTAAAACATGATTTTATTCATTTGTTGATCAGAAAATAGAAAATTTTGAAGTGTATTTTGTGGAAATTTGATCAGTTAGAGATTGTTGTTATGATTGTAAAACTTTACAATTTATGTGGGGAGAGGAGATATGAATTATACATATTTTCATAGATTGTTATCAATACATTTCTTAAATGAAAATCCGTAATCCACCATGGGTTTTTTTTTATGTTTGTGTTCGAAATTTGTCACAAACGAGTGGTTCAAGGCAGTGTTGCATTCAGGCCCTCCCAATTGGATTTTGAAATTTAAATGTGATTAGTAAAAATATAAGATTTAATCTTCAAGCGACTGCAGAATGATTATGTATTACACATTAACAGAAGAAGTAACTGCGCATTTTTGGTCAGCGAATATTTTTTGTCAGTTTTCATACCTGAAAGACTCTTAAACGACAATTTTAATTTATGTATTTTAATGTTATGCGTTTTTATTTTATCTTAGGAGATCGGAGCCTCCTGTCAAGAAAAAAAAACGCAGTTTCATTTATTTATATTTCTTTATTTCTTCTTTTTATTTCTTTTTTTATATGTTGTTAAAACATATATTCGAATATTTTATATTTCTTAATTGTTTAATATTTTAAATCACTTCTAAATTAAAAATTGTTTGCGCAAGGGGCTCTAACACAAAAATCATAATTTAACTTACTTATAGTTGTAATAATATGTGTCGCCATCTGTTAACAGTTTTCGAATATTTCCGTGCTTTAATGTATAATTTTGACATTCTATATTAATAAATATTTAATGAATGGAAAAGTATTTAAAACAACATTCATCAACATTCTCTGATATTGCTGGCATATTACAGTGGCACGATTGTATCATAATCATTCCGCATATACCATTATATCAAATAAGCGCAGTAATCAATTGACAGAGTCAAGAAGGGGGGTTTGAAATTTTTTTGATGGTGCTAATTTACAGCTTTTCTTTTACCCTTCTATTTTAAGGTGACATAAATATTGACAGAAAAAAGCAAATTCCCACTCTCATAAAACTTTTGATTGTAAAATTATAAAATTCTTACATGTAATAAATGATGTTATTCGTATTGACAGATTATGATGTCTAGACGAGGCTCAAGACATTACTAGGAGGAAATAAGCCCACCCTGCCCCTATCTGATTGCGGCCCTGTATCAAATTCAGACATTAATTGTTTTAATTTCTAAATGTCTTATTTTCAGACATATCATTATTATTCAGACATTTTCCTCAGTTCTTTTATACCCTGATCATAAATTCAGACACTTAAATGTCTGAAATTTCACATTCAGACACTTAAATGTCTGAATTCCATTTTCAGACACATATGTGTCTGCATTTAAGACGCTTCTATTGGCAGTGTAACTTTTGTTCAAAGCCATCCCGTATCGCTGATAATTCATGCTTTATACCAGAAGGAAGGAAATAGTCTATCGGTTTTCTCAAAAAAGGAATACCTTCCGTTTCTCAACTTCCGTAATATAAGCTGGTAATTTCGATATCATATCTGTCACATAAATATAGGGGTGGCTGCATCATCAAACAGTTTCACAGCTCAATGCACCACACCTACATAGAAGGGATTCCAATTCAATAACTTCCGACAATGAATCTGAAGTACACGGGTTAAGATAAATGTTAGGTTATTCTTAATAAACTTGATCAAAGTTTATATAAATAAAGTTATTTTAAAAGTGTTAGACAATATTTAAAACTGAAGTAAAACATAATTCAAATTAATGGAATTTTAAAATATTTCATCTCCGACTAATATTCTATCAAAATATTCCTGTTTAACACATTCAGAATGACGTTGTCTGAGTGATTTACTTTTGAGTGTTGTTGTGCTTGTGGTAACGTCGTATGGCAATAACGAACCTGGTTTTTGGTGTTAACGTTAATGCACGAAAAAAAAGGATAAGGATAAAAAATGCAATAAAATGGTCTGTTTTATACCTCATTTTTGAATTTATGAAATTATATTCGTGCTATCTATATAATAGAAAAAAATCACTGCCCCCCACCCCCCCCCGCGCGAAAAAAAAATCGAACTTTTTATTTTTATAAAACAAGATATTTTTTTGTAAATAGACTCTTGATAACGTCATCTGCAGTATATACCTTTGACATTTATCCCTGTATCAATCGCTTTAACTCTAAAGTTTAACTCAGATGATTACTGTGAAATATGATCAATATTGTAAATGTTGTCCTTTGTGAAATGAAATTGGTAAATTATTATCGTACCGTTAAACTTAACTTATAACAATTTCTCTTTAATTTTGTATAATGTAGCTGAAACATTGTTTAATTTCAAAATATTTAATGAAAACATTCGAAATTTTTCTGAAGTTTTATGAATGCGTCACAATTTTTTTTTTGTATATGTTCCATAAAACTTTTTAATTTTGATACAATGGAAAGCAATTTTCTGAGAGAGCCTGGGGCAATTTTAGTTTTTATATATCTTCTTATTTCTGCGTAGGTTAGAATAATAAGATGTTAATCTATACGCTGTGTATAACAGCACTAAATATTGTTTATGTTTGTTTTCTGAAATAAATTGTGATAATTAATTTTAAAGTATGTATAGCTTATAATTAAGCTCCTTTAATTGTCTTCTATAATGCCGTACATATTTTGTTTAATTTTTAATTTTTTTGCAACAAAAAATACGGACAAAATTTGCAACAATCTTGCATGTATCAAAACAATCCAGCTTTTAATGTGTATGATATTATATAATAGGTTGTTATTTTAAATTAAAATAGGGCAAGTTTACAAAAAAAAAAAAAAACCGGAACATTTTTAATTTTTAAGATCATTCACTGAATATAATCTTCACCTCATAGTATAAGATATTTAATGTGTAGTCTTATAAGTATTTTTGAGAACTATGTACATACCACAAGGGGCGGCAATTTCATAAATTGGAATATTCCATGATACTTAAAAAATATGTATTTATTGATGTAATCTCATTATCACAGATAATCTCATATTTATAATATTCATAAAATGTATTCCTAAACTTCTTTCGTGTTAGATATAGAGTTTGAGGAAAGCAAGTATTATTAATCCTGCAGCATTTCACACAATTTGGACTACAAGAAACTGATTTAATCTCGCTTTTTGTCAGAATAAATTTCTAAAATGTTGACATAAACTTTATCGCTCTGTACATGAGGGATACAACATTTGAATTTGGGCTTCTATCTCCATGTGTCCTAGTATTGAAGCATAAAACTTGAAAAGAATGTTTTCAAAATAATTTAGTCCAGATATTTTGTATATTAATATTAAGATTAAATAAAAAAAAAAATGCATACAATAAACGATTACATTACTTCATATTTAAAATTAATGTTGCGAGCACAACGACTTATTAAGCATGTATTATGAAACATGCAAAGATGAAAAAAGTAAAGCAATTTAGCTGCTTAGAAAATATAACCTTTTTTATAAAACTTATATATTTACTTCATAAAATATATTTACTTCACAAAATATATTTACTTGATCATATATAATATTGCGAATTTTATGAATTTCGTTCTAAATAAATAATCCTATTAAGTACATCATTGCATATAATTCATATTTCTGTTAATTTTAATTTAAATAGACATTGCGAACACTTTTAAGATATCCATGGAAGAAAAAGCTGAAAATGATTAATCTGAATAAGACAGACAATGTACATAATATTTATTTCTGATATATTTATTTCATCTTGTGTAATGAAGTGGGATGTGTGTTCTCCGTTAGAAATAAATAACCAGATAAAGTAAATCTATACAATAAATAATCCCATTACTTTTTTTAAGAAAATGAACGCTAAGAACACTTTCAGTGTTAAGTGTGTATGCCTTATTAAGCATATAGAACAATGCATTCAAGATGAAAAAGCTGAAAATTATTCAGCTGCTTAAGAAATACAAGCTATATAATACATTTATTCTGGTGTGACACTGAATATGATATTTAGTTTATCTTGTGTAATGCTGTGACAGTATGTCATCCGTTCTAAAAAATATCTTTTGTCTTTTTTAGGTGAGAGAAATCTTTTATATGCATTAGATGTTCAAGATATGATACGTGAGTGATACAAAGAAATACTATTATATTTCCAGACTTTATCATATTATGATATATTTTATTTTGAGCAGTTTCCAAGTTTAGATTTTAGTTTTCTTTCTAAGAAAGATATATTGAAAGGTTTTTTTTTTTTGTAAAACTTTACTAAACTAACAAAAGCTAGTTCCATTTAACTGTATATATTTTTAAAAAGAGTTGAATTTAGTTTTTAACTTTCTGCTTATGAAATGTGCTTATATCTTCAAGTGTAGCTTTGCCTTAATGTATAAATTTTGAAGTTAGAAAACAAAAATTAAATTTATTTATGATACATTGAAACATTAGCTATGAAATGAAAGATTATAAATTTTGTAGAACGTAAAAATCTACTTTAATTTCAATCTGAAATACAGGTAATTGAAATGAAACACACCAATGAAATAATGAATCTATTTATTAAAAAAGGGACCAAAGAAAAACATACAAATATATATTACACCGAAGATTTCTTTAATTTAAATAAAAGCATAAAAATAATAAACATTGATGAAATAATGTTTTTTAGATACATAGGCATTAAAATTTTCTCCAAACTTTAAGAGAGCATGCATTTTTTCATCTAAACACATTTTACAAAATACTTTTAAAATCTAGTTAATAAAGAATATATTAAGAGGTAAAGTATTCATAGGAAGTTTAATTGATTATTGATTAATTGAAATTTTTGAGCTTAAGCAAATAAAAATAAACTGAAAAGCTATTATAAACATCTGCTTATACATTTGCTTTACTATTTCAAAATAGCAGAATTCAAGATTGAAAATTTAATAAAAGTCATTATGGAGAAATAATCATTTATTAAACATAGAATATGAAAAAATCACGAAAAATTCTTTTATTTTTTAATTTATGTACAAGCACATAATGATGAAAATACATAGAAGTAATATAATTCGTATACTTATACGTTTTTAAAATAATATTTTATGACAAATGTATGAATTTTGATATCATACGTTTTAGACATTTTCTGTAATCTCCTACAATTTGCAAAGATTTAGCATATTTATACTTTTCACATTTTTAGAAGAGATGTTATCAAGCGAAACATATTAAGTTACTTCGTCAAATGGAATTTATTAAATTTAATTCAAATCTTTTTCAATTCAAATATTTGTAAGCCACAGTGAAATCAATATTTATTTTACCAGTCCTTTTATAGAATATTAATATGTACAGCGGATGCTTCTATTGTTGGATGAAAACAAATACAATAAATTTAACTTGTTAAAATGAGCGAAAATTATTTTCTGAATACACGTAAATCACGTCGACATTTATAATAAAGCTTAAGTAAAATGAGAATTGAACAAAATCATTTACAAAGGCAAATTGTACCATTATATCTATGCGCTATTATTAAACTAGAACCCAAAACTGTCTGTCTTCAACCAATTTAACTTCACAGATGAACCATAAAATAGTTATAAGAATATATGGAACTGGCAAAACTGATTTTCTCAAAAATGGCAGCCTTTTATAATTTGATGAAGGGATAAATAGTTCAGAATAGATATTATCTCGAAACGTGTACTTCACAAAAACTACTTAAAATATTTCGTTAATTAAAATTTATTAAATTCAATTTTTAGCATTTTTCAAAGTCATTCACATTACTATTTCTGATATGAACTTTCATATAATCTCTACCCCGAATCTTTCTAAAAATATCTTCCCAAAATAGAAAATATGAACAAGTTAATATACTAATATTGTTTGTAAAATTTATGAGAATCAGGCGTACATTTTTCAAAAAGAAAACTGAGCAAAATCATTTAGTTAAACAAAAACAAACTTCCCCGTTACATGAAACACCACATACAATCATAAATCTTGACCCACGAAACAATTCATCTTAAAGCAGTTATACTTATACATACACATAATACATACACCTACATATTATAATATACATACACATTACACATAAGTAAACATTAAGTAAGCAGATATACTATTTGTTGAAGGGATAAATAGTTCAGAATAGACTTTATCTAGAAAAGTGTACTTCGTAAGAAATACTTAACGTATTTAGTTAATTAAAATTTATTAAATTCAATGTATAGCATTTTTCAAAGTCATTCACATTACTATTTTTGCTATGAACTTTCATATAATCTCTACAACGAATCTTTCTAAAAATATCTTACAAAAATAGCAAATATAAACAATTTAATATACTAATATTGTTTGTAAAATTTATGAGAATCACGCGTGCATTTGTCACAATGTGTACGTGAAAAGAAAACTGAGCAAAATCATTTAGTTAAACAAAAACAAACTTCCCCGTTACATGAAACGCCACGTACAATCATAAATCTTGACGCACGAAACAATTCATCTTCAAGCAGTTATACTCCGCTGAAGAAACATAAAAAAAATATATTACAAGAGCATCCTGACCTGACCAAACTGATTTTCTCAAAACTGGCAGCCATTTAATTTGTTGAAGGCAGACATTTATTTAAGATGGAGGGTCATTTTTCTTGCCACTTTAACTTCAATTAGAATGTCTGTTTTCATAATTAATAGGTTGTAATGACAAAGTGTCTGAGAGCGTTAAACTTTTGTTATTTTGTCAGAACCGTTTATTACATATTCTGAGTAAATCGGTTTTAAAATTACAAGATCTCGCATTTAATTTTGCAAATTGCGATTTAATTTTTACTACGATTCTCGGATCTTCATATTCCCAATCACTTTCCAAAACATTGATGATTCTAAAGAGTGTTATTTGCAAATCAGCATATATTTTTCTTAGCATATATATCCTTAGTAATCAAAGTACTTCCTTTAAGTCAGACATTTCTGAAAAGATTTTTTCTTACAGTTCCTTTTTTAGATACATCATTTTGTAATAATACTTGTCATTTTCAAACATTTTAAGCATTAGGGTAAGTCATTAAATAAGTCACAAAAATAATTAAGTAATAACTTATAATGATATTCACTTCAAAACTATTTTTATTTCTCAACATATTCTCCACCAATACTTATGCACTTATATCACCGTTTTATCAGTGCCCCAACACCAGCTGCATAACATTCTTTGGGTTGCTGTCCCAGTCACATTAGGACTTCAAGTTGAACCTTTTCATCATCTGCTTTCAAGATGGTTTTTTAATGGACTAAACAGATGAAAATCTGTTGGGCCTAAGTCGAAACTGTATGGTGGATGTTGAAGAAGTTGCAAGATGATGTTCACAGATGATGAAAATGTTCAACTTGAAGTCCTAATGTAGCTGAGACAGCAACCCAAAGAATGTTACGCAGCTGGTGTTGGGGCACTGATAAAACGGTGATATAAGTGCATAAATATTGGTGGAGAATATGTTCAGAAATAAAAATAATTTTGAAGTGAATATCATTGTAAGTTATTATTTAATTATCTTTTGTGACTTACTTAATGACTTTCCTTCGTATTTTTAAATGTTAATTTAAAAATACACTAAGTGTTATGTTTAGAGCATGATTTGAATGTATTCTTAAAGCAATCTTTTCAAAAGTAAAATCAAATTAATAATGTTGTTGATTATTCCCCTTGTGTCATATATACTATAAAAACAAGCGTCAAATCTTCTATGTCTATTTATAACTGATTTTCTTTATAACCTGTATTTTTTATTGTTAGACAATAAATTATTAAATACAATAAAAAGGAATGGTTTATTTTAAATTAGCTTCAATTTTTATTTCAGCTATTGTGATGAAAAACTAAATTCCTTTATCTTTTCATCACAGACAATGTGTTGTGAGCAGTGGTAAAGCATTTTCATTCATCAGCACAATAAGTAAAGAGAATGTGTGTCTCATTGAAAATATTATAAGTAGGAAAAGCCTATTCATAATAATTTTCGTAGTAAGCATTTCGTGCCATTAGAATCAAATGTAATAATTCTTATTGAAAGTTAATGAAAACTGTATGCATATTCATTTCTTCAACAGTAAGAAAATCCACAATACACTGATTCTTCAATCAAGAAAATTCTTTCTTCTTTAAAAACGTAAAAGAATCTGAAAGAAAAGTTAATTTATTCTTTTCTTCTATCTGCATATCTTCTAAAAATGGGAATTTATTTTTCTCTTACGGATTTTTCTCATTTCTTTTTAGTAAATAACCCCTTCACCAAAACATTAGCTTAAAAACACTATCTTGAATACATTAAATAAACTAAATGTTGATTCAAAATCACTGCATAAATATTTTGAATTTATTTTAATTCTGAAAAATGCATAATACACTCATTAACGTAGTCGGTATTACTTAAAAAATACTAGACTATTTTCAAATTAGTATTTTAAGAAGGGGAAGTCATTTTTAAAATGTACAGTTTTAATGAACATAGAACAATACTTTTATAGCAAACATTCCATGCCATTAGATCTAAATGTGGTATTGCATATTGAATATCAGTTAAAACAATATGTTATAATGCATTGTGACTCTTTAATTTCAGAAAACACTTGGCTAAAAATCAATCTCTTTAAAAATGTAAAACAAAATCTCAAATAAAAGTTAAATTAATCTTTTGGTCAATCTGTAAATCTTACAAATATCCGATTTTTTAAAAATATTTTCTTCCAAAGACTATTAACGAAAAATCTAACCTATTCATCATTTTAGTAAACTAAATGTTTGTATCGAATAACGCACGAATATTTCGAATTAAGTTTAAATTTTGTAAAGACATAATAAAGACTCATTAAAATTTTACATTTTTAGAAGGGGTAAGTAGTTTTAAAATAAAAATGTTTAATGAGCATTGAACGGTACTTTTAGAATGAACATTCCATTCCATTAAATGTTTCACTTCATACTGAATATCAATGTAAACTGTATGCCGGTTCTGTTTACCCAACTTTATATTATATATATATATATATATATATATATATATATATATATATATTGATTTTTTTATCAAAAAATCTTGCTTTTTTGAAACAAAAAGAATCTCAATCTAAAGTTAATTTTCCCTCAATTACCGTATACGTACCTTATAAAAAATTCAGAATTCGTTTAAGAAAATTCGTTCGAATGCTCTAGACCCAAAAACAAGTATTAATCCTTTTAGTGAACCGAATTTTTGTCCCAGATAAATATTTAGTCATTTATTTTCAGTTTCAAATTTTTAAAATAAATGCACAACAGATTCGTTAAATACTATACTTTAGAAACGTAAAATCATTTTTGAAGTGTAAAGTTTGAATGAGCATTTAAAAGTATTTTTAGACTAATCATTACGTACCATTAGTGGTAAATACCCTAATGCAAGCCGAATATCAATTAAAGCTCTACGTCTATACGCATTTTTTAAACTAAAATTTTGACAATACACTGTGACCACTCAAAAAAAAAAATTCTTTCCTTTTTGAAAACTTAAAACAAATTCCGAGTAAAGTTCATTCATCCCCATTTTCTTATTGCCTTATGAAATTTCTATCTTTATGTAATTTCTTTCATCGTCTTCTGTCAAACGACTTTTGTTCAAAAAACTTAACCAAATATTAGTTATCAAATTAGTAATCAAAGCATAACTATTTCGTCATTTATTTTAAATTAAAAAAAATTAATAATAGACTCATTAAACTAGCACATTTTAAGAACGTGGAAGCAATTGTAAACTGTACGTTAGTAATGTGCATTAAAATATATTTTTTTAACAATAGTCCTATCCATTATTGCTAAATGCCATAAGTCATACTAAAAATCAATGAGAAACTGTATTTCAGTTTTATTTTTTAACTACAAAAAAGCAAACAATACACTGTGACTCTTCAGTCAAGAAACTTCTTCCATCTTTGAAGGCGTAAAAGAATCTCAAACTAAAACTAATTTATCATCATTTTCTGTATACATATTTCTATAGAAAAAACTGTAATTCTTTTAAGAACATTCATCCAAGCTCTTTTAACAAAAATAGAAAAAATAGAATTAATCATTTAAGCAAACCGAATTGTATTTCCAGTATTTCGTCATTTACTTTCATTATCATGTTTTGATAAAATAGCATAAGAGACTCATTAAAATACTACATTTTATGAGCCAGGAAATACTTTTTAAGTGTACAATTTAATAAGCCTTGAAAAGTATATATATGCTAAGCATTTCGTACCATTAGAGCTAAATGTAGTAATTCATAGTTAAGATCAGTGAAAACCGTGGGTCTAATATCTTTTCAAACTACAAAATGTAAACAATACACTGCGAACATTCAAGCAAATTCTTTCTTGTTTAAATTTAAAAGAATCTCAGAGTAAAGCTAATTTATCCCCATTTTCTAAGTACTTTGTAAAAATTATAATTTCTTTGGGTGTTTTCTTTCAAACAAATTTGACCAAAAAACTAAAATTAAACGTTTAAATTAACCAAATCTCTCCGAATCGCAGCATAAATATTCCGTCGTTTACGTTAAGTTTCAAGTTAAAAAAATGCATAATAGACTCATTAAGTAGTACCTTTTAAGAACGTAAAAGTTCTTTTAGAATGCACAGTTATAATGAGCATTAAAAGATATTTTTTAAATGAGTATTTTGTGCCATTAGAGCTAAATGTCCTAATTCATACTAAATAGCAATGGAAACTTCTTCTCGATTATCGTTTTCAACAACAACAATACAGATAATATACAAATGTTCGTAAATCATGAAAAGGTTTCTCCCTTCATTGTATAACAAAATGACGCCAGAATATATTTAATTCAGCCCCCCTTTTTCTATCTGCATACATCCGAAAAATAATTCGATTTTTTAAACATTTTCTTACAAAAAATCTTGACTGAAAAGCTTGTATTAATCATTTAAATGAACCGAGCGCTAAGAGAAAATCGTCACATAAATTTTGTGTAGTGTTTTTAAAAATTTGAATTTAAAAAGGAAAAAATATATATATAACAGACTCGCATTAAAATTTGTACATTTTAAGAACCTGATTGCATTTACCTGATTTGAAAAAGCATGGACAAAAAGAAATCTAAGACATTAAATATTTTTCTTTTACGTTAAACATTTTATCTATAATGAAAAGCTGAAATACTCATTTGAAAAAATCATTTAAACTAAAATAAACAATACATGCTTTTTGGAAGAAATGTTACTGACTGGATGCAAAATTATTTTAAGATTAATGTTACTTAAATCTCTCCATTGTTTAAAAAAAAGTACCCATTCGGAAATTCGCCTAGAGTTTAAAGTAAGAAATGTTTGATGCATTATTTTAATGGGGTTGGGATAAAAGAATTTCTCTCCTTTTTTTTTTTTCATCGTTCTAGTGGATTTGAAGAAACAAAGCGGTATTATTTTTCTTTTATTTTAAGATGTGAGGCGCACTTCAAAATAATAATGAAAGAAAACTCATGAGGTTTACAAATTCTTAAGACATTTTTTATGTATCAAATTTACTTTACTATTTTTTCTTTTCTGACTTTCTTTGCAAATTCAGAAATTTCATTGAATGCTATAGAATTTTTATCTATCGTAGTTCCATATACATATATGTATGAGTTGTATGAAAAGATGAAGAAAAATAAATGTTATGTCTGAATGTTTGACTTTGTACGCATAAGATTTATTTTTACAAGGATATTTTCTATAAGTATGTTCGCTTTTGTTGCTACGTAGGTTATTTTAATTATGCAAACATCGAGTAAAATTCTAAGAAATGTTGTTACTTATTTTCTCTTCTAGTAATAGGTGTGTTGGCTTATTTATGCAAGAAATACGAGCTTTAATTCAAGGTTTTTTTTTTTTCAGTGGTTCCAAATTCATTTTAAGCTGCACGTTTCGGTCTTTTTTGTTATCATGTGCAAAACAATTATCTACACCGCCTCCAATGAAGAATCTGATATTTTATGCCTAGTTGATTTCAACTTTACTAATTTATATTACAATTTTCAATTCATGCTATTCTTCAAATAACGATCCTCTAGCTTCTGTTCAAGAGAAACTACGGATGAGCCACCTCTTGTAGATGTTTGACAATGAACATGAATTTACAGCACTCCACATATGTCAATTGCACTACATAAAATTTCTAAAAGCACATAATAAAAATTATTTGCAACTAAATAGTTAGATTTATTGATTGTTACATTCATTAAGCACATTAGCTCAAAATATGCGAATCACGTACTATCCTCATCTATTGTCTGTCAAATGATTGGCATATAATTTGCGTTTCTCCTTTGTGATCCCAGAAATTATCTAACTTTTTTCATACATATTCTTAATAATGAGCCATAAATTATATAACGCTTCACACACGTTATCATATCACGTTTAAGCAATTGTTATTATTTTACCATATCAGAACTTTAAAATATTGTTGCAAACAATAATAAAATTAATATAATTTCATAATGACATCATAAAAATGTAGAAACCATGATGTTATTTGAAAGATTTAGAGCTATAATGCCACTAACGGAGGAAAAGCTTTTACTTTCTTTGTAGTTGAACGTCCCTTTGGAAAATAAACAGACATGAAATTTCATTTCGTACTTTGCCTGAATAAAAGGGGATCTTTCTAAAAGAATTGAGATTTATGCAAATCTATGATGTATTTAAGACGTTATTTTTTATTGTATTATTCTTACATGGTTGTCATTATTCTCTGACATTCCTTAAATCAATATTTTTAACAGTTTTTACCTCCAAGAATTAAATATTTAGTTCTTTCAAGACCACATTTGCATATAATGTGTAGTTTAATAAATAATATGCTCCAAATCTGTTGTCATAAGTACAGTTTTATTGGAAAATTTGTTTAATTATTGTATTACGTTTAAAAGGTGAATAGAGGTTTTGAGCAGTCATATTCGAAATACAATGGCTAAACATATTTACACAACATGTACATATATGTATTTCTATATTTTATATATGCTGAATAGCATCGAATTTATAAAAAGACTTAAGAGTTTGAACAAAAAAAAAAAATAATTTAATAAATGTTTTTTTTTATTTTTTTAAGAATAAATTAATAAATTCTAACATTTAGAATTCTTTTAACGAAATAAAAGTAATCTTACAAAAAATTAATAAAAAGAGATACACTAAAGAAAATAATAGTATCAATGAGCGTATCAAAAATATGTTGATATAAAAAAATTATGATATCACAAAGTAAAACTAGAACTCCAAGATATATTAAAGATTACTTTCTATATTTTTCCTCTTTTCCTACCATAAAGAAAGAAACCCTGGACAGCTTAATAAATATATAGAGCAATAAAAAATATTTAATTTCCTATAAAATTCTTCAAAACTGTTTGAAACTTTGTTCCTAGATAAGAAATGAACGATATCCTTTCTTCTTCTTCTTAGTGGAGGATTACGAAACACGATTTTTTTCTACTTTTTCCCCATGAGAAAAACTAATATCTAAAATGTCTCACCGAGTCCCGATTTCTATTTCCAGTTTTTGTAATGATACAATGAAAAATTCGTTCTTACTTTTTTTTTCAATCGAAAGAAACGGTTCAATTGAAAATAGGAATTACATTATTATAGATGTATTGACAAGAAATTCTCAACAACGAGTTTTATTCTATATATCGCCCACGATAGACTTACAATTAATTAATTACAGAGAAATGTATTAGTACGCAAGGACCGACATGTTAAGAAATTCTTATAATTATTTACAAAAAAAATTACTGTAAAAATAAACTTTATTTAAGTCTTTTGAAAATTCTAAAAATGGTTTGTTTTAATTAGTTAAATAAGAACTGAATTATATATTAAAAATTACTTTTTTTATTTTCTTATTCTTAGAAAAAATAACGAAATGAACGCTGGAAAGCTTAATAAAAATACAGAGTGATAAAAATAATTATATTTCCTATAAAATTCTTCAAAAATGTTTAAAAAATGGTTTCTAGATAATGTATGAATGTTATCCTTTATTTTTTTTCTTAGTGAAGAATTATGAAACCCATTTTTTTCTACTTATTTCCGCATAAGCGGATACAATGAAAAATTCGTTCTTACTTTTTTTTTTTCAATCGAAAGAAACGGTTCAATTGAAAATAAGAATTACATTATTATAGATGTATTGACAAGAAATTCTCAACAACGAGTTTTATTCTGTATACCGCCCACGATAGACTTACAATTAATCAGTTACAGAGAAATGTATTAGTACGCAAGGACCGACATGTTAAGAAATTCTTATAATTATTTACAAAAAAAAAAAAAATTACTGTAAAAATAAACTTTATTTAAGTCCTTTGAAAATTCTAAAAATGGTTTGTTTTAATTAGTTAAATAAGAACTGAATTATATATTAAAAATTACTTTTTTTATTTTCTTATTCTTAGAAAAAATAACGAAATGAATTCTGGAAAGCTTAATAAAAATACAGAGTGATAAAAATAATTATATTTCCTATAAAATTCTCCAAAAATGTTTAAAAAATGGTTTCTAGATAATGTATGAATGTTATCCTTTATTTTTTTTCTTAGTGAAGAATTATGAAACCCGTTTTTTTCTACTTTTTTCCGCATAAGCGAATCTAATATCGAAGATGTGAGACCAAATTCCTGAGTTTTATTTTCAGTTGATGATAAAATGAAGATGTTATTATTATTTTTGTTGTTGTTTTTGTTTGCTTATTTTTTCAATCGAAATGAATGATACAATTATCAATGATAAATACCTAAGTATGATTGCATTGACAGGAGTTTCTAAATCAGACAATTTTCTCTAAATACAGTTTTCGATGGACATAGGTGGATAAACAACTAATAACAGAAAATTATTTTAAGTACACGTGAAACAATCTGTTATAAGTTTCATACAATTATTTATCAACAACAGATTATAATAAAATTTAGTTTTCTCACTTAAATTATTTAAAATCTTTAAAATTAAACATTGAAATGATTTTTAATAAAACTGAAACATGTAGTAAGAACTACTTTCCATACTTTCTTCTTTTTTAGTATTTTTTAAACATATTAATACGCACGGACCAATACGTTGAGAATTTTATACAATTGCGTATCATCGAAAAATTATAGTAAAAGAAGATTTTCATATTTAAATAACTTAAAATTTTCAATGATTTAAAAAATAAAACTAAAAAATATGGTAAATCTTATTTTCTCCATTTATTTTCGTTTATAAAAAATTATAAAATTCTCTCATGACAGCTTAATAAATATATAGACAATAAAATAAATCAATTTCTTATAAAAATCTTCGAAACAGCTTGAAATTTTGTTCCTAGATAAATGAACGCTATCCTTTATTCTTATTAGTAATAAAGGTAAAACAAACACTCTTTTACTATTTTCCTCCACAACAGGCACTAATATTTAAAATGTCTCATCAAGTCTCTGACTTTTAATTCTAGTTTTTTTTTTGTTTTTTTTTTAATTGCAGAAAGTAGAAGCTATTCAATCCGTATGTTACCGTTTTTTGCCAAAAACAAACAATACAATTAAAGTTGAGAAATACGTTAGTACGATGGTTATTTTCATGAATTTCTAAAACGAAGAATTTGCTCAAAAATTCCGTTTTCAATGAGAAAAAATAATTAATTGCACGGATATAAATTATAACGGATCGATGTTTTGAGAGTTTTAGGAATATTTTTCAACGAAAGATTGTACTCTAAAGTTTAGTTTTAATTGATTCAAATAAGTAATAATGTAATTAATAACAGAGAAATCCATTAATACGAATTGAAGGTTTTCGAGTTTCACTCGTACATTTCTTAGCGAAACAGATATGTGGAATTTCTTACTATGCCCCTGATTTGTATTTCGAAATTTTCTGACGATACAATAAAGACAAAGAATTTTTTTCACACGTTTATATTTCTCCAATCCAAAGAAACGGTACAGTTAAATATCAGAAATGCCTTAAAATAATTGCATTAGAACATCTTTAGAAAACTTTCTAGACGAACGATTTTGCTTCCAAATTCCTTTTTTAATTGATTTAAGTGAGGAACATTAATTAAATACAGAGAAAATTATTAGTATTGACCGACATTTTCAGAGTTCCTGTTTTTCCGATTGACTTAAATGATGAAAATGAATTAATATGGATAAATGTATTAATAACCGCTGTATTGAGAATATTTCATCAGTATCTTCAACAGAGGAATATGTTCTAAAGTAAAGTTTTTAATTGATTTTAAAAAGAAAACTTATATCGTTTAAAAAAAATGAAATTATGTTTCTTGGCAACAAAGGCAGTTATACTGTATTCTTCTTCTTAGTTCAGAATTACACGATTTTACTACTTTTCCCGCATGAATTCAATTTTAAAATGCCTAAAAAAAAAAAAAAAAAAAAAAAAAAAAAAAAAAAACACTTTGTAAGAGCTGAGTTTTATATAGCAGTCTTTTCTATAGAAAATAAAGAATTGAACTATGGGCAGCTTAATAAATATGCAGAGCAATAAAAATCATTAATTTCCTATAACATTTTTCAAAACAGTTTGGAACTTAGTCTTATTTATTAAACTCGTGTTTATTAGTGAATGACTACGAAACACACTTTTCTACTTTTTTACCTGTGAACAAAACTAATATCTAAAATGTTTTACCAAATTCCAGAATTCCATTTCCAGTTTCGTGATGATACAATAAAGACGCTTATTGCTTCTCGTTCGTTCATTTTGTTTAATCAGAAGAAAATACACAATTGTATATGATAGATACGTCGGTTTGGCTGCATCGGCAAAAATTTCTTAACTTGGGGTTTTGTTCTCTATATATTCTTTAATTAAATTGTATGGGGAAACTTAATAACAGATGATTATTTTAAGTACGTACGTACCGATGTGTTGTGAATTTTATATATTATTTTATAAACGAAAGATTCTAGCAAAAGTTTGTTTTCCTCGTTAAATCACTTAAAATCTTAAAATTAAATTTTGAAATGTATTAAATAAGAAAACTAAAAGATGTATTAAGAATTAATTTCTATATTATCTTCTTTTTTACAGAAAACAAAGAAATAACAGCTTAATAAATATAGAGAACAATAAAAAAAATCTTTAATTTGTTCTACACTTCCTCACAACTTTTTAAAACTTAGTTCCTAGATATGAAAGGAACGATATACTTTATTCTTATTCTTAGTAAAAGACTACGAAACACGATATAATTTTTTTTAACCATGAACAAAATTAAAATATAAAATGTTTTACCAAATTCCAGAAGTCTGTTTTCAGTTTTCGTAATGATACAATAAATGTGTTTATTGTTCCTCGTACGTTCATTTCTTCCCAATCGGAAGAAAATGTACAACTGTATAAGAGAAATATATTAGTATGGCAGCGTTGACAAGAATTTCTTAATTTCGGGTACTGTTCTCAATTAAATATTTAATGGACTTAAACTAAGAAACTTAATTAATAACAAAGAAATATTTTAAGTTCGGATGCACATTTGTATTATGAGTTTCATACAACTATTAATCAACGAGAGATTATAGTAGAAGTTAGTTTTCTTTTTTAAATACTTTAAAAACTGTTACAGTAAACTTTAAAACGTACATTTTAAAAGATTTAAATAACAATACTTAAAGGTTTATTAAAACCAATTTTATTCATTGTTATTTTTTTCCAGAAAATATTGAAATAAACCCTCGACAGCTTAATAAATGTATAAATAAAAGAGTGTAATTTTCAACAAAAATCTTCAAAACTGTTTGAAACTTTGATAAGAAATGAACGATACTTTTTGTTCTTCCTGTTGTTGAAGGATTTCGAAACACGATTTTCCTACTCTTTCCTCATGAACGAAATTAATATATAAAATGTCTTATCCTTATTTCTATTTCTACTTTTTGTGATGATATAATTGAAAATGAAAAGTGCGTTAGTATGGTTACTTTGACAAGAATTTCTAATCGACAAGTTCTTTTCTCCAAATACAGTCTCCAATCGATTTAAGTGTCGAAAATTAATTAATTATATAGTAATATATTAGTACATACACTGGGATATGTTGACAATTTTATACAAGTATTTTTCAATGAAGGATTATATTAAAAGTAAGTTTTCTTATTTAAATCATATAAAAATTCGAAAAGTACAATTTAAAGTGATTCAAATAAGAAAATGAAAGGACACATTAAAAGCAACTCTTTCCATTTTCTTATTTTTAGAGAAAATAAGGAAATGAACTTTGGAGAGCTTAAAAAATATATAGAACTATGAAAAAAATTATTTTTTATAACATTCTTTAAAACTGGTAGACACATTGTTCCTATATATTAAGTGAATGATATCTTTATTCTTCTCACTAGTGAAGGATTATGAAACACGTATTTTACAGGAAAAAGTTTTCCGAGTTTCAAACAATTATTTTTCAACGAAAGATTATAATAAAAAAAGTTTTATTTACATATTTTTTTAAGTAAACCTTTAAATCATTTAAATAAGAAAACTGAAGATAAGAAGTAACTAAGTTACATTAAAACTACTTCCTTCATTTTCTCCTTTGATGAGAAATTTTTTTAAATGACCTCTGGGCAGCTTAATAAATATATTGAGCAATAAAAAAATTATTTCTTCAAAACTGATTGAAACTTTGTTCCGAGATAAAAATTGAACGATATCATTTATTGTTCTTTTTAGTTAAGGATTAAGGATTATTTTTCCCCATGAGCGAAACTAATATCCAAAATGTCTTACCAAGTCCATGATTTCTATTTCCAATTTTTGTGGTGGAAAAATGAAAACATCATTTTTTTTCGAATAATTTATTTTTTTGAATCCAAGGAAATGCTACAACTGCAATTTAGAAGTACGGTTTCAATGCGATATGGTTAGATATATTTTTAAACGAAAGATTTTGCTCTAAAATTCATTTTACATTTGACGTAAGGGAGAAAGTTTAGTTTCATACAGAGAGATCTTTTAGCGCACATCGGTATACTAAAAGTTTCAGTCAGTTTTTCTAATGGAATTATATAACAAAACTTAATTAATTATACAGAAATGTATTAGTACTAACCGATATGATAAGCATGGTTTCATATTAAGAGTTATTCAGAGTTCCGGGAAAATGTCGTTCTTGGATGGAACACAACTGTTACATAAATAATAAAAATTTTAATACCGTCAATTGGAGTTGAACGCTTGTGTGCTACTTGGAACCAAAACAAAAACAAAGTGCTTTAAATTCGTCATGACTCTACTGTACTGGAAGTATTTATATGATTCACCGATACGCTACGCAAGGCTTGTAACATAGTATACCCAGGACGGATTTAAATCACTTTTATCTGGTTGCAAATAGCTATCAAAAATGGGTTAAAAATATTAAAAGAATGCTTCACCAGGAACATAACACTGATCAGTTACATATGAAATACATGTCTTTTGAAAAAACACACACATCACTAACTCTGCCACGTTCCCATTTAAAAAAAAAGTGTCAACGTGGCTGAGTTAGTGGTGTGGGTGTTATATATATATATATATATATATATATATATATATATATACACACATATATATATATATATATATATATATATATATATATATATATATATATATATATATATATATACATAAGACTTTGCAAAGGTGGATATTTCTCAATTTAAATTTATGTTTATTTAGGGTTTTTTAAATATATATGTTGATTTCTAGATGCACGTGTGTATGTAAATGTAGTTATCTGGTTGTAAATATAGTTATGTAGGATACAGAATAGATACAGACGCAGATGTGCAGATACAGATATAGATGTGCAGGCGTATATGTATACTTTTGGACGTGTAGCTGTAGACGTATAGGTTTATAGATGTAAATATGTATTTTTAGGTGTGTAGATGTGGATGAGTAAATACAGACGTGATTAATCTGGAGATGGAGATGTGTAAATATGTGTTTATTTTATAGCGTATAGTGTTGACTTAGAGCGCCGGCATCCGTTTAATGTATTTATCTTGTAAAAATAAAATACATAAACGATCAATTGTACCTTTGACCACTCTGACGAATAAATTAATTCTGCCGATGAGGCATTTCAGATGTACTTTAAAAACTGGTACAAAAGTATCTATCATAAGGACAATTTCGTCTAATAGAGTTTTATAGCTGCCAAAGCTTTCGATTTTTGACTGCCAATAACTTTCAAATAGAAATATTTTCTTTTTTAAATGACAAAAATTTTCTGTTAAATAAGACGGAAATTACAATTCGGAAACAGTGATACATAAAATTTGGAATGGCCATACATTTCTAGGGTTTCAATTATATTCTTTAATTCTATATTGTGAAATTATAAAAAATAATTAACAGTTTAATTTTAATTAACAACTTAATATCTACTAATGCAATTTATTTACTGCTAATAATCGAACATAAGAATGTAACACATTCAAAAATTAGTTTGGTATTTGATTAAACATGATATTTCACAACATTTAAATATTTAAATCGATTGTTTAAAGTTAACTCAAATAACGTGAAAAAATTCTATTTTGTATGTTTTTCGTTATAACCAAATTCGATTGCATAAAAAATATATATATATATATTCACGCATAATTTACTCAAAAGTAATTAAAAATAATGAAAATAACCATGAAAATTTAAAAAAATAAGATAATATCAGATTTAAATATATCAAGTTCTTTATCAAATGAAAAATTGCAAGACATGAATAACAGACCAATGCTAATGAAGACGGAAGAAGCAGCTCGTGTTACAAACGGCTGGAAGAATAAAGGATGATGCTACTGAAATAAAAGAAGCAAACCAATTAGTCAGAAGGGAAAAAGGGGAAAAAACAAAATCAGATATTTAGGAAAAGGGTGAAAGTGTGAAAATGGTTCTTTAATTGATCTCTTTTCATGAGTCATATTTTTATTTTTTCATGATTATTTCCAGAGAGATTATTCTATTTCTTTCAATTTGTTTTGGGGTTTAAAAAAATTGTTATTTCACTGCCTAAACATTATTTATATGAATGCAAACATGATTTCTGCTATTATTATCGTTAAATGACTCTTTGAATAATTTATTTACAAAAACGCATTTTAGCCTCAAATAAAGATAACAA
The DNA here is from genome assembly GCA_963931845.1 of Maratus michaelseni. Lineage (NCBI taxonomy): Eukaryota > Metazoa > Arthropoda > Arachnida > Araneae > Salticidae > Maratus > Maratus michaelseni. Next base: position 195,660,749 of record OZ007590.1, read on the forward strand.
ATAATGCACAATATGTATTATAAAAGATGTTCCAAAAGAATCTACCGAATTGAAATGCAAATATATCTAAAGTATATCAATATAACACAATAAATATTTTCTTCTTATGGCATGATGCTTTTATCCAACAGAAAATTTTAAAAACAAATCATAGAAACATAGACTTCAAACTATATCAAATGACACATGGAACAATGTATATTCATTATTGAGTAAAATTTAATGTCAAGCTTGCTTCATAGAGTAAAACAGAATAATGGTATGGATATAAAACACAATTTAACTTAAACTAGGACTTCCCTCAAAGGGATTAGTCTGAGTGATATTTCTCAGAACATAGGGTTAACAATTACGATATAAAGAAGATACAATGTGTGAAAAAGAGCAAATTAAATGATAGAATTACAAAATATCATATATAAATTCATATATACTGTTATGTTTTCATATATATATATATATAATTTGGCAAATAATCTCATTTTCTTAAGTTGGAATAGCTCAAAAATTTAAAAAACAAACAAACAAACAAACAAACAACAACAACAACAACAAAAGTCGGATTTTTTTTAAAACGCCAAGCTTTTTAAAGTCACGTAATCAGATTTGCAGCCGAGAGCGTATTTTAGCAAGCGTAGTTTAACGCAAATTTAATTTCATTGTGACAAATTTTTACATTTGAATTTAAAAATTTTCCTCCTTGTTTATTTGTATAACTATTTATAGAAACTCATACACTTCAAACCACATTGATAACAAGCTTTACTACAATCCTTATTACGAAACTGTAGCCTAAATTCCTACTAAAGTAATATAAAAATCTTTCGATGACTTCTGTAAAAATCAAATTGAAAAAAAATACATATATTTCAAAGATAATACTTCTTGATTATTTTCTAGGAGACTCTACCCCCTGCGCTTTTACTGCTTCAAACCTCAGACTTTTCTTCTGCCTGTCTGTCTGTCTCTCTCTACAATCTGTTTCTTTCCCTATCCGTTCTTCTACCCATCTCCATACCCGATTGACTGTCTCTCTACACGTCTCGCTACATGTCGTATATTTCCCTACTGGTCTCTCTACCCATTTATCTGTTTCTCTAACCATCGCTGTATAACTACTTTTATGTCTAGCCGTGTGTCTATACTGTATTTCTCTCCGTACCCATCTGTCGACTGCCTCTCTACTCGTCTGTATACCCGTCTCACTATCCATGTGTTTTCCCACCGCATCTTTAAGCGTCTCGCTACCCATCTGTCTATCCGTCTCTCTAACTGTCTCGCTTCCTGTTTCACTATACGTCTCTCGACACGTCTGTCTGTCTATATACCCCCTCTCTCTACCTGTCTGTCAACTCGTCGCTGTACTCGTCTCTGTACTCGTCTCTCTATTCACCACGCTACTCGTCTCCCAACCTTTCCCTCTACATGTCTGTCTACCGGCCTGGCTACTCGTGTCTGTACCCATCTCCCTACCTATCTCGCTACCCCTCTGGCAACCCTCTTTTGTCTCAGTACCCGTCTGTCTATTCGTTTCTCTACCCGTTAGCTTATCTATGTCGCTATCCGTCTCTACCCGTCTCTCTACCCGTTCGTTTACACGTCTCTGTACATCTCGCCACCTTCCCAATATTTAAACAATTTAGTATACAGAAGCTGTTCATCTGTTATTAAATGCAAACAGAAGTAATTTATCTAATAAGTGTAATCAGATGCAATTTTTTTAAATACATACATATACCAGCATAATAATTCATCAGGTTTATTTTCATTGTAGTTTATGTCATTTGGCAGTAAATCTGAACTTATTAAAACCGAACTGCGTTAAGTTTTTTAAAAAAGCCCCAAGGTCCGTATAACTGGGAAGGAAAAGTACCCTAAGGGCTACAATATACATGTTATTAAGTTAAGTGAAAGTTTCGTAATCGAGTTCGCAGCAATTGTTTATGTCAGAAAGCGTGGCTTAACGCCATTTTAAATTCATTTCTGTAACTTCCTTTTACTTTTTTTTTTGAGGGCGGGTGGGGTGGGGGAGGGTTCCAAATATTTACACTTAAATTCAAAGTATTACCCCCATGTTAATATTAGTGTTGTTTGTATTATTATGACAGAGCTTCATTCGAAACAAATGTAAAAGACTTCTTCCACAGTTTTTTTTTTCTAGGAGAAACTTCCGTAAACGGGCCCAAAGCTAATCGGAGAATTTAATATCATTATTGTTTGTAACTCTTATAGAGTTAAAACAATATTGTTGCTAGCATTACTCTTGTTTGAGACCAACCTTGTTTGTGTATCTGAATAGGGAAAAGTTCTGTATCAGGTGCTGGTTGGCACGATTGGTGAAAAAAATTAAAAATGGTGCTAAAAGGCAGTTTTAGCATCTTACCAAAATTTCCTAGAGAGAGGAAAAATATGTTTTTCAAGTATTTACAAATATACATTTATTAAACCATGTTTTTGCGTCATCTTAAAAATATAAGTACGATGCTAAAATAAAATTTTATTGCCATTTTCGATATTTTAATGAAAATACACAACAAACATATATAACAAAACTAAGAGACATTTTTGTGATAAATAATTGTTGTTGTCAGGGGGGGGGGGGGCAAATTGTAAACAGTTAATAAGCGAACTAACAGATTACCGAAAATAACTTGTGGGAATTATAAATAACTTTTAAAATCTTAAAATGGAGAAGTGGTCCGTATAAAAATGCAAAACTTACGCCTGATATAAGTATTTTTTAATTTTTTGATATTTCCAAAAGAACAGATCTCATCAAAAAGTCACCTGTAAAAAATGCAGCCAAGTCTCGTAACTCATTTACCGTAAAAAGTACTGAGATCGTATAAAGCCAAGTTTAACTATCTTATTAACTCTGAAATTTTCATTCACAAAATCACTCCTAGTCTCTACATCTTTAGTTAATTATTATTTTGTGACTTGGCAATTACTTAGCACGAGAATGTGATGTATATAGTTAGTCTTAATCAAATAATACTATAACATATTAAGGTGTAATAACTTCCCTGTGCGTTTATAATTTGCCTTAGTTAAATTATCCCATCCCATCCCATAACATAGTAAGGTGTAATAACTTCCCTGTGCTGCGTAATTGCCAAGTCACAAAATAATAATTAACTAAAGATGTAGAGACTAGGAGTGATTTTGTGAATGAAAATTTCAGAGTTAATAAGATAGTTAAACTTGGCTTTATACGATCTCAGTACTTTTTACGGTAAATGAGTTACGAGACTTGGCTGCATTTTTTACAGGTGACTTTTTGATGAGATTTCACTTCTTTTTGTAAGTAACCCTCCTTTTCTTGATTTTGGGTTCTTTTTGGAGATCATCCACTGATTTTCGCTAAGCCCACACTCTGTCCCTATTATTTACAGGTATCAAAAAATTGAAGCTTTAGTTTCGTTTGCAAAGTACTGTAGATAAAAAGAGATTTCAGGTTCCTAGGCAAGCACTAAATTATGGGAGGGGGAGTGTCAAAAGTACTCTCAATTGCTTCCAGGATAGGCGCTATGCATCTCAGATATAACTCGCAGCCCTAGATACTTGATATTTAACATAAAAGAACTTTTTAGTATAAAAAGAAAGCCAAAATTAAAATTTCCGGAAATTTCCAATAAATCAAACTATATTCATTTTTTCGATGGTTTTTTTTCGTTTTTTTTAGACTTTTTTTTATTATTTACGGATTTTTTAATTTTTCCTTACTTTGTGTACAAAACCCTGCCTTTCTGCCAAATGTCAATCTTCTAGGACTACAAAATCGAATTATTTTCAAATTTTCGACTTTTTATGAATTTATTGATTTTTCGATTTTAATTCTAAGTTACCTGATTGTCATGCTGATATAGTAATTATTTGATCCGTCTTCTTAGGATCATTTAGGTTCAATTTAGAGATTAATCAAGTGAATCTTCGAGTCACCATGATTTTATTTAGAAAGGACTATCAAGCTATAACCAGCCAGTAATGTCGGGAGGGTAGGGAGAGCCGTGAAAATTTTTGTGGGGCTAACATCATTTAACAATCCATATTTCATATGTGAAGTAAATAGAGTACAACATGTGAAAGAAAACAAACCTGTCTATAAAGAAATCGTCTATATCATAGCCAGTCTATAGCGGAACTTTTCTATAACGAAATTCGTAAACGAAAGAAAAGAAAACCATAATCCGGGGGAAATAACATAAAACAATTAGGGGCGTTGTACTAGTTAATAGGACAATTATCTTATAACTAATGTTTCTAGCAGTACAAAATCAAATTGTTTTCGAATTTTCGATTTCTTAAATATATTTCAATTTTTCGATTTTATTTTCGAATTTTTTAATTGTTCCTTTTATTGAATAGTAAATACTACCTTTACACCAAGTTTTAAGTTTCTAAGACTACAAGATAAAAATATTTTCAACTTTTGATTTTTTCGCATTTTTTTTTTTTTTTATAATTTTCTGGATTTTATAATTTTTTCTTATTTTGTATCCGTTATTACAAATTTTAAGTTTCTAGACCTACAAAATCGAATTATTTTAAAATTTCCGATCTTTTTCGATTTTTTTATTTTATTTTCGAATTTTATTGCGTTTTTATTTTAACTTATTCTGAATCCCAAACACTATCTTTACCGCGAATTTTAAGTTTCTAAGGGATCAAATTATTTAAAAATTTTTCAAATTTTTTCGAATTTTTCGAATTTTTGATTTTTTTTCGAGTTTTCTGGATTTTTTAATTTTTCCTTATTTTGCATTCTAAATACTACCTTTATTCCGAATTCCAAGTTTCTAGCGCAACAAAATTGGATTATTTGAAATTTTTCGATTTTTTTCGATTTTTCGATTTTATTTTCAATTTTTTTTGTGTGTTTTTGATGTTTTCTTTTTCTGAATTCTAAACACTACCTTCACACCAAATTTTAAGTTTGTAAGACTACAAGATCGTGTTATTTTCAAATTTCAATTTTGTTCGATTTTTTTGAATTTTCGAATGTTTTTTTTTTTAATTTTCCGGATTTTATATTTTATCCTTTCTTTGTATCCGAAATGCTAGCTTTATTCCAAATTTTCAGTTTCTGTGGCTGTGGGATATACCCAATCTTTTTGATGACGCGAGAGTGAGTGAGTGTGTGAGTGACAAAAAATCGAAACTTTGAGTTCATATATCGTCTGCACTAATTTATGGGTATTTTTGAATTATCCATATTTTTGAATTTTTCCTTATTTAGTATCTTAAATATTACCTTTATTCCAAATTTCAAGTTTCTAGCGCTATGAAATCGAATTATTTTCAAATTTTCCTTATTTTTCGATTTTTCCGATTTTTTCGATTTTTTTGTTTTATTTTCGAATTTTATTTGGTTTTTTATTTTAACTTATTCTGAATCCTAAACACTATCTTTACTGCGAATTTTAAGTTTCTAAGGCTAAAAGATCAAATTATTTTAATTTTTTCGATTTTTTTTCGAATTTTTGAATTTTTTTTTCGAATTTTCCGGAATTTTTAATTTTTCCTTATTTTGCATCCTAAATACTACCTTTATTCCGAATTCCAAGTTTCTAGCGCAACAAAATCGGATTATTTGAAATTTTTCGATTTTTTTCGATTTCCGATTTTTTCAACTTTGCTTTCGATTTTTTTGGTGTTTTTGATGTTTTCTTTTTCTGGATGATAAACACTACCTTCACACCGAATCTTAAGTTCCTAAGACTACAAGATCGTATTATTTTCAATTTTCAATTTTGATGGAATTTGTTGAATTTTCGAATGTTTTTTTTTTCGAATTTTCCGGATTTTATAATTTTCCCTTTCTTTGTATCCTAGACACTACCTTTTTTCCAAATGTCAAGTTTCTAGGGCTACGGGATCTACCTAATCCTTTTGATGATGAAATTACAGACATTACAATACACTTTCATAAAACATTAAAAACATATTAAAATTGGACGTTTCGGATTTACATGGAAAATCCCTCTTCGACAACAACATTTCACTTAGTGTAAATCATAGTTCAAAAATATCAACAAATAGAAAATGCAACGTATCAAAATTTCGAAGTCAAAGTTACAGTTATAATAACACGGAGTATTCATTCGGGATTGCACCTGCTTGACCATTATTGACCATAAATTTATCGTTGGTTTTTTGTAATGTGCTGTTTTGTTTCAAAATGTCAGCCACCCTAGAATTTCAAACTGCTCTATCTCAGCCAATTTTTAAGATAGAGGTAAAACAAAAAATGCTCTGGAATCCTTGTATCAAGTCCTAACACCTAATTAAAAAATAAACTTGATTTTTTAACTTTTTGTATATTTATTTTAGTTTTAAAATTTTCCGTGGCCGCCATCTTGAAACAAGATGGCGGACCAAGCTGGCCAACGAACTCGGTCGAGGCATTGGTGAGCTTAATACACACAATTAGTTTCATCCAAATTAATTTATAAATACGAGCGTTATCGTATCAAATTATTTTCATTTTTTCAATTTTTTACGAATTTTTTTATTTTTTTTTTCGAATTTTCTGGATTTTTTAAATTTTCCTTTTTCTGTATCCTAAATACTACCTTTATTCCTAATTTGAATTTTCTAGCGCAACAAAATCGGATTGTCTTCAAATTTTCGGTTTTTTTCAATAATTTCGATTTTTTCAATTTTGCTTTCGATTTTTTTGGTGTTTTTGATGTTTTCTTTTTCTGGATGTTAAACACTACCTTCACACCAAATCTTAAGTTTCCAAGACTACAAGATCGTATTATTTTCAATTTTCAATTTTGATGGAATTTGTTGAATTTTCGAATGTTTTTTTTTCGAATTTTCTGGATTTTATAATTTTTCCTTTCTTTGTATCCTAAACACTACCTTTTTTCCAAATGTCAAGTTTCTGGAGCTACGGGATCTACCCAATCTTTTTGATGACGCGTGAACGAGTGAGTAAGAAGTGACAAAAAATCGAATGTTTGAGTTCATATATCGCCTGAACTAGAAAAGACAGAAAGTTGTAATTTTAAATTTTGGTCCTGTGGGCCAAATACTCTCTATAATTGAAGTTTAAAATTTTTGGGATACTCCAGCGCGGAGATATGGGGGGGTCAAAAGTGCCCTGAGTTGCTTCCAGAAAAGTATGCTTACGGCTGTCCTCTCTCGACTTGGCGGAGGCACTGCCGTGCCTCCAGATAAAAGGGTAAAACTCCCGGTGAAGATGTCATATACTCACCACGTTGGCGCGATTTTCCCCCTGTCAATTTGGCAAAAACTGTTTGTTGTGTTTATTTACTTTTATTTTTTATTTTAATTCTATAGATTATTTTTATATGTATGTCAATATTTATTGATATCAAACTATTATTTATTTATTTTTATTTCCTTTTTTAAAATAGTAGAAGTTACGTTTATTACGTTATTTTATTTTTATATTGAAATAAAAAATCACGTGCTATTATTGCCTTATATTTGTGACTAAAATTCAAAAACAAAGTTTTCGCCAAATTGGTGGGGGAAAAAATCGCGCCAACGTGGTGCGTATATGACATCTGTCGTTTCACTTATGTATTGGTACTTTTATGTTAACTTGGCGCAGTTGATAACTCGCCAAATATTGTTCTCATAACATCTTTATATTTCATTAATTTCATTTAACGGTACTTACGTATTATCCGTGCCAGTTTTAAGCCAACTGCGCCAATGGAGCCAATATTACTAATTATATTAACCCTTATATATTTTTTTCTTGCTACATGGTACATGCCTGTGAATAATCTATAATATTATTCTTTCTTATTTACTATGCTATTTACCATTTATTAATTTTACTATAATAATGTTATTTACTATTTTTAACAATATTAAAAATTTAATAAACATATATTACATTTTATTTATTTTATGTTAATTACCATTTTTAACTATGTTATTTGATAATGTTAAATTACTGTGTTTGAAAACATGATTGACAACGATAAACAAGATTGGTACTTGGCAGCCATTTTTGGCGATCAATCTCCTGTCACGGATAATACGTAAGTACCCATTTAACTATAAACCTTTCACTCATTTCATTTGAAATACATACATTAAAAATTCATGTCTTCCTCTCATTTAATTTAAAATACATGCCTTTCACTAATTCCATTTAAAATACTAAGATGAAAATAAAAAGAAATAATGTCGCAAATCAAAATCTTTTATTTAAACATCATAGAATTGATTCCCATTTACACACGCGAAATAAAAAGCTGCCAATGTTGAGATTTGCGCCAAATCTCTAATAAGTTATTGCGGATTTTTTTCTTTCAAACAGAAAAAAATCCAGATTAATTTTCCATTTTTAATAAATGGAAATATGTTTTATTGTACTGATATTGTATTGTATTGGGCGTGCATATTTTTTTGCTCCATGTTACTCCATGAACTTTTAAAATCTTATTATTTACGAAAATCTCCGGCGGTGAAAATGACGTATGTACTAAATTTTAGAGACGTATGTACTTTAATTGTGCTTTTTTATCTATTTTTTAAATATAATTTCCAAACGGTTTGACATTTATTCTTGGTAATAAATAGACGTCTTTGTCACCTTTATAGGTACCTGCTGTAAAAATTTGAACGAAATCCGTTAAATATTTTTTGAGTTATGCTTGACGAAAGGTTTTAATATCCATCGTAGCTATATATGGGGCAAAGTAATACTGCGCTGTGTATGAGTCTTCGTTGCACTCAGACAATTACACTTCATATAAAATAAATATATTTCGTGATAAATAATATATGAGAAATTATTTGCAATACAATATTTGTAAAATGTTGATAATTTTTAGACACACGAAGTTTGAATGGTAATAAATTTTTATATAACACTAAATTTCGGGACAATGAAAGAAAATATATTTTACAATTTATATTAAAGTGTCCAAACCAGGTACACAATGAAAGCGCTGTTCAAAATATAAATAAAATTTCAAATTAAGCTTACTTCACTCATTGTTTATTTAATTGAGTATTCCTATTCCTACTTGATACATTTTCGATATTCTAAATCATATTAATTTTATATATTTTTTTTCGGGTTCATTTACAGGTTCTTGCCATGTTTACCTAATATAAATAGATTTCATAATTGTTTACAGTTTCCCTAGAATTGAAAATTATTGTCTGATATATTTTTTTTCTTAAAGGAAGAACAGTGCGCTGTCCGATCACCAAACCTATGACTTATTAGCATACAAACTCACTTAAACTCAATTTATTGTTTTTATTTTAATTTTCAAGCATCTTTAATATAACGTTTGATGTAAACAGTCTTGAGTGGAATCTGGCGAAATAAAAATTAAACATCCATTTAATTTTTAAAGTCATTTTTAAGAAGTCATTTTTAAGAAGTCATTTTTAAGAAGTCATTTTTAAGAAGTCATTTTTAAGAAGTCATTTTAATTAACACTTTCCAACATAATTGAAAATTGTTTATGAAATCAGCTTGCCTGTTTGCCGTCTTCCGTCTGTTTCTTGTCCGCTCTCTAATTCGCGTAAATATACTCGGATTGGCATGCAATTTATATATGTTATTGATATTTACTATGGCTTGTTCGGTATTGAAAATAAAGCACTCGCAGTTCATTTATAGGTCAACTCAAAAGAATTTCGTTACATTACGATCTATGGGAAAATCGTTTGAGGTGTATTTTAATGATGTTATACTATTTCTAACATATTGCAAGTGATATATATCACTGAGGGGCACTACAAAAAGCTTACTATGGAATAAGGTGTGAATAGCATTCATTGTTCATTTACAGGGGCACACAAAATAATTCGGTTACAGTTACTGTATTTGAATAATAATCGCTGTAAGTGCGTTTTCAGTTGTGGTGTGCATTTTTGAATTTAATTAATTTTTTGCATATTACTGGGTGTATATAAATTCTATAGATCATATACAGGGCTTCACAAAAGCTCTCGAATACATTTTCGTTTATTGTCGGAAGTTGCTATAGGGGGATTTTCAACTGTGCTATGCGTTTCCTAACAGAAGTAAATACTATGTAATACGCATACAAATCTATAGATCCCATGCAGGACTGCACAGAAGAATTAAGATGATTTTCAGACTATTGAGAATAATTAATGATATTAGCTTTTCAAATGTGTCATGCGTTTTCCAAATTATTTATTTAGACATCATCTTTTACCTTACTAAACGGTGAAGTTTTGTTACAGTATTCTGGGAGTTTTGGAAAGTGTTTCATAATCCACGCTTGACACATGATTTTTCGTTCTTGTTTTATATATGATATATTATCCAACGATTCGAAATATTTTCTTTTTATTAGTCATTTTTATCACTTCCCAAATTGATAAAATAACTATAAAATTATAAATTTAAATCGTTCAATAATTAAATTTCAATAATTTTATTTTAAACCTTTATACTTTGAATAAGCATTTATTCTATTCAAAAGGTTTTTTTCATAAAAACTTGTATTAACTCAAAATCTTTAAATGAAATACCGTAATTTTCAATTTATTGTATAATTATTAGTTAATCTAAAAAATATGTATTAATTCTAAAATAATTTTATAGATCCCTTAAATTAAGTTAAATTTACTAGCGATACTAAAATACATTATATAATCTATTTATTTATTCTACAGATTATAACAAAATGAAATGATTTTAAAAGAGAGACCAAAATTTACATTGAATAGCATAAAATTTAACCCTGATATATTCAAACTATTGTAATAAAAAGTTGAATTAGAAGTTTTTCTTTATTTTTCTGATCTATTTAGCTTAATTAAATAACATCCAGAAAGTTCATTCTTCTGTTTTAATTGATTTAATTATCGTTCAATTTTTTTTAATTTTCTTTGTACATTTTAATTATAATAGAATGCTACACAAATGATATATCTACTCTAAAGTAATTTATAATTCAGTTACAGAGTACCATTGAAAATTTTCCGTGAGTTAAACTATTAAAAAATAGTGATACTTGACATGAAACTAGTTTTAACAGTCCTTCCAGCTTGTACGGGGAGTAAAAGGTGGCTTCCATATTGCATGTTTTTAAAAATTGAACTCATTTCACTTAAACACCCGAAGCTAAAATGCTTGGAACCCGATTATAGAAGATTCAATCCCTGTTTTCGCTAATACTGAATTTGAATGCGAAATTCAGAATGAGAGTTACACCATAACAAAAATCATTGCATAAGGTAAAGCTAGGAGAATCTGCGCATAATTCAAAAGAATAACAATTAAAAATCTAAATATTAATTTTTTGCTGAACTATCCATGAATAATATTTATTTCATTTGTTTTTTATGCATTTCCATTGCTATTTTGTTGTTATGTTGCAATTTGATAGAACAGTTCTAATAAAACCAAGAAAGTTATTTTGCGCAATCTGCCCTTACAGGGTCGGTGTGATTGCGCACATGGGTACGAAAGATTGTTACTAATAATTAAAAATAATAATTGCACATAAATGACATTGTTGTAATGTTTTTGTGAACAAATATTATTGTATTAAGACTGAATAATTCAACCTAAGGATTATAGAATCGGAAAAGGGAAATAATTTTAAAAACGATTAAATTTTTTTAATTAAAGGAAAAAAAAATTAAAGAATCAGAAAAAGCAAGTCCATATAAGATTACAAAATAACATTAAGTTACTTGATAACACGCTTGACTTAAAATTAGTCCATTTTCTTTTTCATTTTTTTTTTTTTTTTTTTGCAAATTTACCAATAAGCTACTTAATCTCTCCTAGCATGGAAACTAATGAAAACAATGCGCCATCCCTCCTAAGTAGCAGATGCGCAATCTCTTCAATTTTGGTAGAAGCGATTGCGCGGCGATTATTTAAACATGGCCGCTACTAAAACGAACCGTTGATGTTCACATTGTTAGTCTAGATTAGTAGCTTATGAGAAATCGTTTAAGTTAAAAATATTTTGTACTACTGACATTGTATAGATATTCTGATGAATAGCTATGAAAATTCAAGCACTTACTTTGGGAAAACAAAACAAAATAGCAATACTTTATCTTAGACGCTCAATACAATGAACGTGCACTTTCAAGTAGACACTCCATTACTGCTGTTATACAACTTCCTACAGACGCTGCGCGCTCATTCTACTCCTTCCCCCCGAACATCTATGTGCGCAATCTCTCGGACCACACCATCTCTTCCGGCTGTACCTTACATTTAAAACACCGACATATTTTTAGTCTTAAGTAGCGTAACAAATTTTGTATGTTGTTTCTTTTAAAATGCTAAAAAAAATTCTTTCACATACACTTTTCCGAAAAATAAAAATAATTGAAGATTTAACAGTAGTATATCCCATTAAGCTCACAATTTGAATGCTCATTGTTCTATTTAATAGCAATAAAATGAGGTGAAAATTACTAATCAGTAATAGTGATAACGACGTTCAAGGTATCGTTCGAAGTCTAAGAAAAATTCACCTATTATAGCCGCCTTTTTATGAGTCAGCGCTTAGGCTTTCTTTCAGGGGTTTTGACTAGAGCAGACCTATTTAAGATTGCGTATCTATATAATGCTGTGAATAAAATTCTATATACGCATTAAGAATTAATTGCAACAAAGTTATCCGATTAAAGCGCTGTTATTAAAATGTGGCTAGCTAAAGATTTTTTTAACTTTTTATGGATTGTTTTCTTGTTTTTTTTTTTTGGTAAAAGTTTGTTCTTTTACATTTTCGAACATAGTTCATAAGTGTTTATGAATTGTATTTGTCTATCCGTCTGCCTGTCCACTCTCTAACTCACGTAGATGTACACGGATTGCAATGCAATTTATATATTTTATTGAGGTTTTGCTTGGGATGTTTGGTATTTAAAATGAAGTGTGTAGCATTTATAGTTCGTCTACAGGGAAACTCAAACGAATTTGGTTATATTATGGTCTAGGGTGGAAAATGGTTTGCAGCATATTTTAATGGTGTTACATTATTCCAAACATATTGAAAGTTATATACATCACTGAGGTGAACTGAAACATGCCATTGTAGAACATGGGAAAACCAGGGAATTTGCAGGGAAACTTGAAAAAAATAACTGTCTATGAACGATAATTGCTGGAAATGCGTTTTCAGTTGTGGGTTTGCGTTTTCACATTTAACTATTTTTTTGCATATTACTTGATGTGGATGAATTCGATAGATCATATACAGGGCTGCACTAAAGAATTTGAATACATTTTCTTTTAATGAAGGAAATTGCTGAAGGGGAATATTTCAACTGTGTTATGCGTTTACTAACTAATCTAAAAGTTTCCATACTACTTTTTGCATCTTTCAAATTATTTACTTAGACGTCATCTTTCGACTTATTAAATGGTGAATTTTTCTTAAAGTTTCGTTAATGTGTTGAAAAGTGTTTAATAATTTATGCTTGACGCATCATTTTTCTTTCAGATTTATTATTGTATTAACTCATTGATGTAACAACAATGCTTTTTTCAAAAACGTTAATATTAATTAGAACTGTAACAACTCGAACAAGATTTTTTTTTTTTTTTTTTACTCCAGGTGTAACGAGATCTTTCTTTTACTCCAGTGTTCGCTTCACATTTAATAGAGTAAAAAAAAAAAAAAAAAACGTATTCTAAAAATAACTTTTTGTTAATGAAATATATATTTCCACATTTTTCGTCTTTTATATAATATATTCTGCAAGAATTAAAATGTGTTCAGAACTTCAACGGACAGGTGTCCACTACCGGATTATATCCGTGTTGACTACTGGTGCTTTCCACTATCTCCGAAAAAACCAATTTTACGGAAAATGTTTAAAGCAGGATTTTTGTTGCATAGAAGTATATAGAAATAATTAGTTAATATATCGAACACTCGCTGTTCGCACGATTATTAAAACTGTAAATAAATTTGCGAAAAATATTCTTAAAATATCCATTACTAATACAGTTGTTGCAAAAATGCCTAATTTCTCTCTATTAAGGTAGTCAATAGTCGTGTGGATTTTCAGCTTTGCGTGTGATCATGGTGTCCTGAGTCTAACATTTGTGTGTCTATATGCTACGGATTCTGTCATCCTTTAACTTTCGCAAATTCACGGTTATTTCATGAAATAATATGATAATTATGTATCTGTGGTCGTCTATCTGGTATAAAGACAGCGGTAAAAGTTAATTACAAGGAATTTATGGCATCTCGCCCTCGATGGTACATGACTGGAGTTTCGTTGCTTCCACCTGCTAAAGTTTTCCTGTGAGCTGTTTTTAGTACATTCCTCGGTTGAAAGCTCCCGCGTGTGGTAAAATGTTAGCGTCAATATTTCAAACAACATAATATTGGAATCCACGGAGTTCCCTTTATATAGTACTATTGCAATATTTAACAGTGACATTTTGTATAGTACTATTACAGAGTTATCAGTGACATCTTACAATAAGCTAGAGTGGTTTTATTCTTCGGTTCCTCTATAATATCGGAGAGGACATTTAGTTTAGAGCTGGTATTACTAATTAACGAATTTCTTGAAGATGGCATTCTCCCTTTCAGTTTCAGCACTTCAAGCCTATTTCATTTGATCATCGTTAGTTAAGTCTCCTGATCCCCTACCAAACACCTTAAATTATTGTTTTAAATAAATCATTGTTATTGTTAATTGTTTCTGTCATAGCTACTTCCTTATCTGACGAGCCCGAAGGATTCGCCACACAGTTGCCATTGCTGAATAAATGTATATATTTATTATTTTTGTGGTAAATTAATAAGTAACATCAATGCTTAGCACGAAAACTCGTTTTGAAAACATTTTAAAACTGTTCCATATATTAAGCAATAATATCTTTGCCTTATTTTACTAATTTTATGCAATAATGTATTATGAAAATAGGTGCACACGTACGTTAACATAATAATAGATATAGTATTGCCGATTTCCTGTTTTACACTTTTCATAATAAAGATGTTAGAAACGAGAAGAAAAGAAATATCTGTAAATTAATTTAATTGGAAACTAGTAGCGGAATTTACGCATATATATGTATAACAATAAATATTCTATACAAAAAATGTTGTTGAATTAAATAATTTTATTTTTGACTACTTACAATCTTGCATTCCTATCTGTGTGATAGTGTATTAAATATCAATAATGGTTAATACGAAAAAAGTTTTTAAAATGTTTTATTCTATTTCGCCTTGTTTCATTTTCATTTTTCTTAGAATTTTATGCAAACTGTTCTTTTAAAAATAGAATAAAATTTACTGCAGTATAATTAATGATATGTTTTATTAAATTTACGCAGCTTTTCTTTATTTAAGAATTATCAAAACTTATATAAATAAATATAAAAAGAAACAAATTGATATTATTTTATTAATTTACTTAAGTTAACTATTTTACACTGTTAAGTTGCAATTTTACACAGAATAAATTTCAGAAAACTTTTAAAATACCACTATTTAACAGATATTTTAAAAGCAAAAACATGATATTCTCTTTCATAATGTGGAAGAATATTGTGGTCGATGTATAATGTTAAAAGATAAAGTTTTATGTCTAAAACCTATTGTTAAGAAAAGATAAATTTTATCTTAGAATTTTACAAACCACTTTTTACCTAATCTCAAGAGCTATTCACCGGAGAAGTTTCTCATACAGCCTCTAGAGCCTGTGATTTTTTATTTCTCTCAGTTAATTTTCTCCTCCACTAAATAACTGAACGATGATAAAAAAAAATTAGACTTAAGAAAATGAAGTTAAACAATGTTGCCTTGTTCTTTAGCATAATTTTTCTCTCGGTGAAATATATTTTTTAAGAAATTAACTAAATTGTTAAAAAAAAAAATCCTTGTATATTCTTAATTTTATGTAGGAAATTCCATCAAAAAAATTAATATCCGCTATAAATTAATAAAAGACTACATATAAAAGAAATAATGGAGCATTAATTTTATTTAAGTCCTAAAACACATTTTTATTAAAGAAAAATGAGAAATTGAGAAAATTACAACAAAAAATGGATGCTGAAAAAAATAATTGAGTTGTCCTGTGATTACGGAATGTCGCAGTTGTAAATTCGTTTATATACCTATTAAAGTCACTGAAATATAACTAACTAAATAATAAGGGTATTTTTTTAATTCAATTTTCTTACGCTTTACTTTCTTCTGAGTTCTATAAATGACTCATCTTTACTTCTGCTGACAAAGGTGCGTGCATAGAGATTGACCTCAGCTATCCAATGCAAAAAAAAAAATATATATATATATATTTATATATATATATCCTTTAATAATATTGAAATGCAAACGAGATATCGTAAATTATTTCCCTCATTGGATTAACATTAGCAAGCGGATATTTTCGCCTGAGTGAAGTAGCCTTTTAAGCATTGGTACCTTTCCTCTTTTTTTTTCAATTGTTTTAAAAAGGACAAAAGATACGTTAATATAATTATCGATATAAATTATTATGCTCTTTCTCAGTAGAGAAAAAAAAAATAATTTCAGCATCTAACATTCAATTAAAAAGAACGAAAGTACTTGATAATAGAAAGTAGTTGATCAAAACCATTATAGCAGTGTTTGTTAAATTTTTACTTTACTATACCACAGTACATTCGTTTAATAGCTTTAGTCTCCATCGCTTCAGGAATGCGTTTTTTTCGTTGCATCGAAAATCGTGGGTGTTTCATTTGTTTATTTATTCATTCTCTTTTATTTTTATTTAAAAAAAAAATACTCTTTAATTTACAATATAAATTCACATCTACTAACCGCTTTGCAAAAGGTCACACTGTCTTACAGCTTTAGTGGATTAAGTTTAATTTATTGTTATGTTATGGAAAATATTTTTTTTTACTTCTCCGTGTAGATTATTGACCGCCCGCATGGAGCAAATATTTTCTTACTGGGATTTTGTCTTGTTTAATCACATAATTTCTAGCGAAAATTTATGTAAAAAAATACTGGCTCAGATGTAACACATTGAAGTGAAGTATGGAAACGTAGTATGAAAACGTATAATCATCTCCATATATTAATCGTATATATGCCCTGATACTTGCATACTTCCTGGTTCATAGGAAAAAAACATATACATACGAGTGGTACTACTGAAAACGTTAATGGCAGAATTTCTGTCTTTAAATAAGTCAAATATTGCAATACATAAAAAGTCGTGTCTAAATTATAAGACCATACAATATATGCGAAGTTTCAATTGGTATGTTGCATACCTGCCTGTCGTCGCGTCAACGGCCTAGCTTAAGTATTATGCACTTTTGTAAGGAAACAGGATACATTTCCCAGAACTTCTACAATATTTCTACGTAACGAATATTTTCAAAATACAAGTATGCATTTATAGCGTATTAAAAAATAGTTTTATGTATAAAATCCATTTTTAAGGAGTGACAAATTCTAGCTCAGAAGTTTTATAAACAGCTTTTTAAATATACTCACGTCCTATTTTTCAGGAAAAACTTCTTATAAAAAATAATATTGTTTTTTCGTAGTTAATTTTCTCCTCCGCTGAAAAACTGAACGATAATAAATAATTAGACTTATGAAAACGAAGTTAAATAATGTTGAATTTTTCCTTTAACATAATTATTATTTTACTAGAACTTTTATCTAAGAAATTAACTAAATTGTTGAAAAAAAACTTAATAAATATTTTAAGGTAACATGCTTTATACTGAAGTTCCATCAAAAGAATGTTGTCAAATTTAATACTTGCTATAAACGAATAAAAATATAAATGTTAACGGAATGGTGAGGTATTGATTTTAATTAAAATCGTAAAATTTTCTTATCGAGAAAAGAGGATTAAATATAGAAATTTTCGAACAAAAACATATATTTTATAACGTTTTCCAAATTCTTTTTTTTTTATTACAAAAATAAAAATAAATCAATAATTCATTTTAAACAAGCAATGATGTTATACAAAAAGTTCTTTTTCATTAAGTTACAGGTCTCAAAATCTTTAAAAGCAAGCATTGTATTGATATTTTATTACATTTACACGAATGATTGTTTAGTATTCTTACTTTAAGTTTAAAATGATTTTTTTAACAATATTGAGATAGTTAATACATATTATCACAAATTATTTATTACCTAATAAAATAAAAATTAAAATATTGACAGATATTGTATTGAAATGTTTGAAAAAATACTTCATTAAAATTTAAATAATAATAATAATAATAAATTTGAACAAATCATCCAAAATTATTTCTTTTCAAACCTGTATAATAACATAATTTTTAACTGGCAGCTTAAAACATATTTTAAAAAAATTAAACTGAATGTACTTATTTTTTGCCTTTCTTAATTTTTTGTTAAATTGTTCTTCTAGTTTAATTGATTATTTAATTTATATTATTGAATTGTTTGTACTGTATGATCATAATATGAAAATGGAAAACACTAAATCGGTTTATCTTATAAATGCAATGTAATGCTTCACAACGAAAATAAACATGTTAAAATATTTTACAAATTAAAAATATAAACAGTACATAATTGTACTTGTACTTCGCTAAAATCAGCGTAAGATGGAAATATTAAAACTTTGTTTAAAGTTATATTCTTCCAGCAGTTTAGGTTAAACTTTATGGCCATCCTCTGCGGCATCAAAAGACAAAACATGTGATGCTTACAGCTTGATGAGAAAGAAATGACAAATGGTAGGGAAAAACAAGACTGTAAAAAGTGTGTAAACATATAGTATGCAAAAACAAATTGTGATATCCTAATAGGAACAATCAAGATTATTTGTGAGAGATAAAAAATAATAATTGCTATTATATTATTGAACTTCTTTAATGCTTTTATTAAAAGAGTTTGTTATATGTTTCTAAAATACCGTTTATTGCTTTGGCCAAATCAGCGTTATTAATATTAATGCGTTTTAATATTATATGTTATTAATAATAACATAATTATTATTAATAAGTGTAATATAATACGCGTTTAAAATTGTTTTCCTGCATTGTTTTATTTTACCTTTTCCATGTATGTTATTCAAACTATTTTTTTTTAAATAAAAACAAAACTACTTCAATATATTATTTTATTTATTGTTCCAAAATTTGATCTTTTTCCAACTTAAACAACAACAAAAAATAATGGATTGTATTTTATTGAACGATTTGGAACTGTGTATATATAAACCGAATACATTTCAAAGTACTTCTAAAATATTGCTACTTAACGAATACTTTGAGAAAAAAATTATGTTTTTCTTATTTCATATTTGCACAATGTTAAAAAATGTCTAGCCTTTATGTTTAAGAAACCATACATTTTGTCTCAAAATGTTCTAAACAACTTTTTAAATGCGATCATGAACAATTCATTAGGGAAAGCTTCTTATTCAACCTCAGAAACAAACAACAATAAAAAGATAAAGCTCACATTTAATTTTCTCTTTCGCTAAATAACTAAGCAATAATAATAAAAAAAATCAGACTTAACAAAATAACATTAAAGAAAGTTGCTTTTTCTGAAATATATTTTTTTGTTCCTTTTTCTAGAATTTCGTTTGTAAAAAATTAACTAATTGTTTGAAAAAAAAAATCGTAAATTGTAATATTAAGAGAACCTAAATGAAGCTATCAAAACACAGTTTTGAAAAATAAATACCAATTCATATATTAATTGATAAATGGTAAATTATATTTAATTGAAATAGCAAAATACTTATCTTATTAATAAAAATTATTTTTAGAAACATTTAAATAAAAAGGGTATAATAATCAAAGGGCCACAATTTTTGTGGTCTTCTTCATTCTGTGTTCCTGATATAACGAAATATTGCAGTTTAGCCCTTCGAGAACACACGGGTCATTTTGAGTGTAGACTTTCATTCGCCTTTTTTTTAATACAACTTCATCTTTTTAAACATTTATCATCAACCTTTTTTAGCAGTTTTAGTACCATAATTCAACTTTAAAACTCCGTTTTAGATTTTAATTTATTAGAAACATTTATTTTTTTAAGTAACTGTATAAATACATTTTAAGTAAGATTGGCATTTTGAAAATATAATTATGCTATTTAAATGAATTTGTCTCTATTAAAATTAATTTCTACGTTAAAATTAATGGAGCTATCTTAAAGTATAGTACAGTTCAAAAACTACAAAGATAATAATAAAAACTAAACATTTGGTGTAAACTGAAAGAAACTTGCACAAAATTATCTCTGGTCAAAATTATTTCTGATCTAGGAAATTTTATTTTCATCACAATTTCACAAATGCTTCAAAGGGCAAATATTGGCCCAATAAGGAATGGCCATACATGATTGAATCTACTTAACTGGTCCAATGACGGCTATTTAAATCAGTACCTAGTACTTTTCAGTGCTTTATAGGACATGTATTGGACCAATATTAAAGGCCATTAGATCATATTATGCAAAAAAATGTGCACTATACTCATTGACCTCAAAATTGAATTTTAGACCACATTAAAGGTGTATAATTTTTAAAAGGAAATTTTTAATTTTTAAATATTTCTAAAATTTGATTACAATATTGTAATCAAATTTTAGTCCTTATTATAAATGTTTAAAAATTATAATTTTCCCCTTAAACACAAAGGGATATTAAATGTAGACCTGATTACGGAAGTATCTCTGAACAAGAGATAGTAAAATTTAATTCAAATGTATAGTCTATCTATTCACATTATAAAGGATAAACTTGAGTGTTATAAACTCTAGCGCCATAAACATGCTGGAAATAATGTCGTTTAAACTATATTAGAATTAGAACAATGAAGTTAATTAAACGCCGAACTACGCTTGCTAAAATAATCCAGTTGGATTTGGACCCGAATATGTAACTATTCCCTTGCATTTATAGTATAAACATAGAACTTCCAAGTATGTAGTAGATATATACTTAAGCATGCACTTAAGTACAAGTTCGTTCGCGCTTTCACGCGCACACGTGCCAACTTTGAAACTTAACCGTCTTACTAATTGGCTAATTTGGAGAAATTCTAACTGTAATATATTTAAATTTAAAACAAAATTTGCGTGGTTTACCGTTGAAGCTTGGCTAGGATATCTTTTAATTGAACGTTCTTTCATACAAAAATGTTTTGGATGTAGCTGATGGGCAACCTAAAGAAAATATATTAACTGTAAAAAAATCGATTACATTTTTGAGTAAAAAATGATTTTCACCCATGTTTCCATCCGCGAACCTGGTTTGGATCATCTGTTTTCTCCAATTCAACTATTTTACACTATTTATAAGAAAACAAAATATATTTTTTTTAAGAACTTCTAAAATATCATTACTAAATGAATATTTTAAAAACAGAATTATGGGTTTCTTCCTCTCATAATGGTGGATGGACGATGTTAAAATATAATGCTTTATGTCTAAAATCTATTATTTTAATAACGATAAACTGTATCTCAGAATTTTCTACACTTAAAAAAAAAATGCACAATATCCGAATAACAATAAAAAATCGAGTTAAAAATGAAGCTAATCAATGATGATATTGTTGAGCATAATTTTTTCTTTTGCCAGATTTTTCTGATTTTTCTACCTGATAAATGCATTACATTTTTGTAAAAAAAAAAAGGTCACTTAAATTATTCTTTTAAGATATCTTATATTTAACAATTTACATCCAATCAGTGCTATAAAATATAATACATGTTATATATGAACAACGGCAAAAATCTTAGCGATTTTACGGAATTTTAATTTTAATTCAAATCACAAAACATTTTCTTATTAAGACAAAATATATAATTTATAAAAAATAATATAAAATATTATATTAGTTAAAGTGCCACATTTAGACGTTCTACTAATAGCAACAAGAAGTGTTGTTGCAAACATATTTATATATATATACATATTGAACGATACAGAAATAAGAATACTATTACTACAGATATTTATATTATTTATTAAAAATATTAAATGTATATTACTAACCCAATAAATATTGAAATATTTTACTATTTTATGGAAAAATATTTTTCACTAGTCTAAAATAAAAACTAGTCACTAGTCTAAAGCTTACCTATACAAGTTACTTAGAAAAAATTAAATCTTTCTTTCTTTTTTTAAATTAATATGTTTTTGTTTGTAATTAACGTTTTACGAGCCAATGGTGTTAGAAAAGAACATCGAATTAAAAATCAAATCTCACTCATATTGACTTGACAGAATTAGTGACTTAAATATATCTTTTTTTTTTTTTAAGATAAAAAAAAAATGTTATAGGTATGAGAAAATCATAGCTAGAGAAAATCATAAAATGACCCTTTATTGGTAATTTTTAAACTACGCTCAGTATACAAATTAAAAATAACAAGAAATGTTTACGACTCTATACTTTTACAAATCGGTAGATGCACTTAAATTAAACTACACTATTAACATAAAAAATAAGAAATGAATTTGGTGTAATTCATTTTACACTCATGTTACTAATTGAAAACATCGGAGTGTAAATAGAGGTTTAGCTTGCATTGAGCTGGAAAATGCTACGTTTAGTTTGCTTTCCAGTATACTATAAAAATGGATGCGTATATAATTTGTGTGATTTTTCTTTAATATATATATTTATATAAATATATAGTGTTACAGTAATTTGATTTTAAACTTGATTTCTTTAAACTTGCAAACTTTTTAACTTATTTAAACAAAACCTAATCGATTATCAATTGCATGATTATTTCTACTTTTCCATTACGTCTTGCAGCAACTCAGAATTAAATTTTCTAAGCCTTGGTGCACTTGTATCCTTCTACTGGTATCTGGATTCATGCTTATCAAACAGAGTTTAGCGAATTCTAATTTTTGAAAAAGTACTTTGAGTTCTTTCATTACTATTTCCTTTTCAGGATTTTCCGAAATTTCCCATTTCAACAACTCAGTACGAATTGGGTAGAGAAAGACGAATTCCTCATTTCTTTCTTTGCTCAAAAGTCGAAATTTTTCTTGCACTTATTGAGAGAGGATCTAAAAAAAGTTTTCCTCACTAACTGAAATCGTATAAAGCTTCGGAAACTTGTATATTAAAACATGATAATCCTTATAAATTAATTAAAACAACGTATTAATTTTAGTACAATTGGACGCTTTTTTTAAGATAAAGACTGTACATTAAATGATAGTCAAACTATTTTCCTCATTTTTATGTCATTTACATAAATTCCCGTTATATAATTCGTCTGTTTTATACATTGATTTAATTCATATATTCGATTTCTTGTGTTGTCCGACGAAAATAGGAGATTTAACTAATCTTTGATCAACCCCAGTAGTTGATTATTTAATATTATAAAAATATTTTTATATCCTATCCATTAATGTATTGTACATACTGCCCTTTTTGCTTGCTTCATAGTATTTAACTTGACACGTATGATCAACTCCTATATCATGGTTAATTGGCTAATAGCAGGGGATGATCAACTATGATACATGGTTTTTTTCTCTTGTAACAAATTCAAGGTTTAAGGAAACAGCCTAAACATATGAGCTGCACATCACTTTATTCAGCATAAAATTAACAAAGAATATCATTATTTCAACGTAGTTTTACGGTGAGCAGAGCAGGGCAGTCTAGAGAGGAGCTCAGAAAACTGAAAATATTCTTTATTCATCAGCTAATAGTACAGTCAGCTTATCTAGTTAAAAATTGTTTAAGTAATTCTACCTATTGATAATAATAGAATACATCACAAGAAAAAAAAAATCCGTTGAAATGTTTTATTAGTCAGTTTTTACCAGTTTGCAATTACTTTAGTGCAGTAAAGTATTACATATAAAAAATGGTTTATATTAAACAAGTTTTAAAAAGGCTTAATTTAAAATGTATTTACTATTTTGTCTTTCTTCCCTTCAACTTCCCTTTGAATTTTATGTAAGCTTCTTTTTTAAAATAGGTGAAAATTTACGCCAATATGATGATCGATATGTTTAAAGAAGTTTCTCAGCTTTTTTTTTTTCTTATTAAAATAATCCAATTTTTTATTTAAAAAAAATCCAATTTCAGCATCAAAACTTCAGTTAAAAAGAAAAAAAAAAGTTTATGTTATTTTCAAATTTTACTTAAGTTAAGAATTTTACACTGTTTTTAAGAAAACAAAATAAATTTCAAAATTTTTTTCAAATATCGCTACATAACGAATACTTTAAGAAGAGCATTAAACTCTTTTTTTTTTTTTTTTTTTTTTTTTTTTTTTTTTTTTTTTTTCATAACGGTTGGTGAACAATGTTAACAGATAAAGTTTTATGTCTAAAATCTATTTTTAAGGAATGATATATATTTTTTTCTTAGAAATTTGGAAACGGTTTTTAAATACGCTCATGAACTATTCTTTAGGGAAAGCTCCTTATATAGCCTCCTTTGGGGAGAAAAAGATTATTTTTTGCCTTGTATTTAGTTTTCTCCTCCACTAAATAACTGAACGATAATAAAAATGTAGGCTTAAAGAAAAAAAGTTAAACAATGTTACCTTTTTCTTTAATATAATTTTTTCCAGGGCTTTTTATCTAAGAAATTAACTAAATTGTTGGGAAACATTTTTTTTCTTAAATTCTTTCAAGAGAGCATTTTATGTAAAGAATTTCATAAAAAAAATTTGTAAAATTTACCAGTTTCTATATAAACGAATAAAAGCATGAATATTAAAGAAATAATGTGGTATTAATTTTAAATAAATAAAAAAAAATCTTATTAAGGAAAAAAGTTTCATTTTGAAAAATTGAGAAGAAGAATATGTTAATTATAGAACCACAGTGAAATTCCCCTGTAACAAAAAAATTACAATTATAAATTTATTTATGTATATGTTATACACATACTCAACGATACAGAAAGAGGAATATTGTTTATCAAAAATATAAAAATATGACCAACTAAACAAATAACGAGAGACAGATTTAGAGATAATTTTCACAAATACTTTTAAATACACTCATGAATAACGTGGTGTGGGCTTCATTAATAACGAGATACAGTGAAAACTTCTTTAGAATTTTTAAGACGATTTTTTTTTTTAGTTAAATTTACCCTTAACTAAATCAGTGAACGGTAATAAAAATTAGTCTTTAAAAAATGAATATAATGCTGATTATATATATACATATATATGTAGGATTTCAGCGTTAATACTTCAATTGCTTTATGACGTCATGATCGTCATATTAACTGACGCTTTAGTACTATTACTATTATCCCTGTTTCAAATACACGAGCTATAAATATTTTGGATCACGAGATCAAAATTTTAATATCTTCAAAAATTGGAAAAGAGTCAGTTATATATTTTTATCTTCAAAGAAGCGTCGAAGTGTAGAAGAGTCAATTAGAGCACTGCTAGACCTAATTGGACTATGTAACAATAAGAATATTATATGTTTTATGTGAGAAGTGTAAGATATTTTGAAGAATAACCAACGAAGC
Organism: Maratus michaelseni; assembly: GCA_963931845.1. NCBI lineage: Eukaryota > Metazoa > Arthropoda > Arachnida > Araneae > Salticidae > Maratus > Maratus michaelseni. Next base: position 195,686,220 of record OZ007590.1, read on the forward strand.
GTTGTGGAATTGATTTCCTAGAATGGTATTAAAGTTGGTGCTTTTGTTATTTTGAAGTCTAGTTGTTCAATTAATTCAGTAAATTAACTTTTTACGTATCACCTTTCTACATATACACTGTTAAAAATAATCTGAAATTCACGGGTATTTTTTTCCTGAATTTCACAGAAAAAGTCCCTTTTCACGAAAAAAGGGCATTTACCGTTAAAAACGGAAAATTTCCTCATATTTCCTGAAAATAACGGAATAGACGGAGAAGAAAGTGACCAACGCAGATATTCCGTTATCTGTTGCATATTTATTTTCAGTGCTTAAAAAACTGACATGTTCCAGCACAGAAAAACTAAAATTTCGAGATTATTTAAAAGAACAAAAATTTAAATTATTATTATTATTTCGAATTTAAAAAAGCAACAATTAATTTTCCCATGTTTTTAAAATTATTAGCAATTTATTTTTTAAAGTTATAAAAAAATATCCAGTTAAAATATATTCTAAACAAATAGCTGCTTAATATATATATATATATATATATTAGTTAAGTGAAAAAAAAATCGATTTTACTCAAAAAAGCAACAAACAAAAATAATGCTTTCGAATTTAAAAAAACAACAAATAATTTTCTCATTCCTTTGAAATTATTCGCAATTTGCTTTTTAAAGTTATAAAAAACACTCACTAAAAATATATTCTAACCGAACACATTTAAAAAATCTATAATAGTTGAAAAAATAGATTTTCTCAAAAAAGCAAACATACTTTATCGAATTTAATTCAAAATATAATACTCATATTTTGCATCTAACAATCAAATTAAGAATATATATAATTCATGTTTTAATCCTCTATTAATAATAAAGTTTTCGGTCATAATCTTATAACAAAATATCCAGGTTCAAAATTACCAGGTTTCTAAACCCCAGATTGTTTAAGTTCCAAGCCGCGATTTGAAGAAATCTCCTATCATCATTTCAATTTCTTATTCTGGCAAGGGCCCGCTGGTCTTGCGGTAAGACACTTGGCTCGAGACTCTATCAACTCTGGTTCGAACCCCAAGGTCAGCCGAAAATATTCTTGAAGTATATCAAATTATTAATTAATTAAATACTCCCGGTGTAGTCAACAGATGGCAGCACAATCAGAAAGGTAATATTTTTTTTAAGCCGAGGTCATTCAAAACGGAAAGTTACCGTATCTTCAAACGGGGTTTTTCCTTCTGTTATCTTTCAAAACGGAAACTCTACTAACGGAACAGAAAATACCCGACAACTTTGCTGACAGTAGTTTTACCGTGAATTAACGGATTTATTTTTAACAGTGTATATATATATATATATATATATATATATATATATATATATATATAGAGAGAGAGAGAGAGAGAGAGAGAGAGAGAGAGAGAGAGAGAGAGAGAGAACTTTTTATTTAAGACATTAACTATATTGTTGAAAAAAGGAAACTCTCATACTTTATATATTTAATTTCAATATAAAAACGTCATCTACAAAATCCCTGGTGTTTTTATCACAATACATTTTTCTAGTTAAGAAAGTTGTTTTAGAATCAAAAGTTCATTTTAAAAATGCAAATAGTTTTTCTTCTTCTTCTTAATAGGGGGTTTACAATTTCAAATGATCCGGTCAATATTTAAATTGTACTTACATATATTCTAATACAGTCGATTTTTTTACGTGGATTTCTAAAAATAATTATAAATTACAGCATGGCCATCTTGGAGAAAAAAAAAAAATTATGTGCCTGAATAACATTTATAAAATTTTTATGTAATCGAATTCTTTTTTTTTTCCTCTAGAAACTGCAAATAATAATAAAATCTATCCTATATAACTCTGTAAGAGAATCGTCTACCCTATGCTATGTCACGTTATGCATAAAATATAACTTTTTTCTTAAATGAATATTGCAACTCAAGAACAATTCAGGATTTTTTTGTCAAAATTGTGAACAAATTGTTAGGCAAACATACAGACACTTCATCAAAATAAAGTTAAACAAGAACGAAAAATCATGCCTCAAGCATAGATTATGTAACACTTTCCAACGCTTCCAAAATAATTTTACAAATCATTACCGTTTAATAAACTGAAAGATAACATCTAAGTAAACAATTTGGAAAACGCATAACATATTTAAAAACATAATTTCATGAATTTCCAACCTATACAATATTCGGAAAATTATCCGAATATTTTTATTCAGCCCTGTATATCTATAGATTTGTATATATACTACATAGGATGCTAAATTTTAGTTCAGTTAGGAAACGCGTAGCACAGTTTAAAATTCTCCTTCTGGAGTTTCTGTCCATAAACGGAAATGTGTTCGCGAACTTTTGTGCTTCCCTGTATATGATCTACAGAATTTATACATACGAAGTAATAGGCAAAAAGCGAGTTAAATTTAAAATCGCGTTCAGTAACTTAAAACGCACTTCCAGAAATTATTGTTAACAGACAATAGAGAATTCTTTTGCGTGTCCCTGTAAATGAACGATGACTGCTATACACACACTATTCTGTAGTAAGCCTCTTTTAATGCACCTTAGTGATATATATAAATTTCAATGCGTTTAAAATAGTGAAACATTATTTAAATAAACCGCAGACGATTTTTCTTCACAGACGTAATGTAACGGAATTCTTTTGACTGTCCCTGTAAAGTAAGTATAAGTGCTATGCGCACCCTATTCCATATTCAGCTTCTGGTAATGCACCATCGTGATATATATAAATTTCAATGCGTTTAAAATAGTAAAACATTATTTAAATAAACCGAAAATGATTTTTCCCCATAGACCGCAATGAAACGGAATTATTTTGAGTGTCCCTGTAAAAAAACTATAAGTGCTACACACTTCCGTTGAAATAGGGAACATGCTATATATAACGACAACAACATATAAAAATTGCAGAGCAATCCAAGCATATTTACGGTAGTTAGAGCACGGACAGACGGCCATACGGCAGACAAACCGAAGTCATAAACACTTTTCAACTAGGTTGGAAAGTGTTAAAAAGAACGATCGTAAAAATGAATCTTTTGAAATAACAAAACAAAAAAAGGAATTGGCACATTCGTTGAAACTATCAAATAGATGTTCATGAAGAAACACTAAAAATCTGATGAGTTTTCTTCTTCTACTTCTTCATCTTTGAAAATTTTGAATTGTAATTATTTATTTTATGTCCGCTAATTATACATATTAGTAGGATGTTTTACAAATAGTTTATGTACTGTAAGTAATTTATATTGAAAATTTTGGTGCACATATCACCAAAATATTTAATAAAAATTAGAAATATTGAAATAAATTAAAATTATAAATAGGTAATCAAGCAGCCAACAAATTGTGAAAGTTGATTATATAAAAAATTATCTTCATCTTAAAAACTGCATCTTTTTTTCTTTCTTTTATATCACATTTGACTTAACGAAAAATTCTGATTATACGTTTCAAAGGAATAAATAGCATATGTTCAAAATTTCTCTTTAAATTTATTAATTTGGGAATATAACCAATTTGTTTAATCTATGTGATTATTTAGAACTCTTATGAATATTAATACGATTAATTTTGTTGTTGTAAAATGTTCAAGAAAATTTCAAATTGATCGCTATGTATTTAAAAGGAGAACGGGGATACATATAAAAAAGTAATTCGCAACATAGAAAATAATATCTCTAATAACTACTTCGGAAATAAATTTTGACCGTCTAATGGGCAGTTCTTCAAATAAGTCACCTTTTTCAATGTCCTTCTGTTAAAACAATTATGACTCACACGATAACGTTAGCCTTTTTACTCCTGAACTGTGAAGTCAGGCGATTCAATTCAAACACGGCACTTTGATCTGAACGCATCACTTTTCTTAAGGTTCAACAAAGCGTATGGAATCAGAAGTCTTTTTATTAATAGCATTAATCTTAATATACAGCGGGTGGTGTTACCTGCCTGCATATAAATGGGATTCCATTTAATCCAGATGCTGCCTCAAATTCAGTGCGATCATCGCGGAGGTGAGTCATCTCACTTGGAGCATACCTCGGCCATTTATACCAATTTTATATCGTACATTACAGGGCTAGAGAGCGGGAGAGGGTGTTAAAAGTCCCACCCTCAGCACCGGTAAACCTGTTCCTGACACATCAAAACATCGTTTTTTCCCTTCCTTTGTAGAAGAAATGTCAGGCAAGAACTCCTCCCACACCATCACCCTGCTCAGTAGTTGAATAAATGTTGTTCACTTTTTGCTGTCGTGAAAATGATTATATATTTTTTCTATGTGTATCATTATTACTGTCTGTAATTTATTATATTAGACACACAACATATGTTTTAATCGTTAATGGTTTAATTAATGTAATTAATATTTTCCCTCTTTTTATAGAAACTGAAAAGTTATTTAAAAAATATTTTTCACTGTATTATTTCCTTACGAGAAAGCAGGCGTTTAACAACAATTACAATTGGATTAATTATAAACAAGTCGTATAATTTTTTTAAATCAATTCCTACTTTTTTATTATAAATATATAAAATAAACCCGTGCATAATTAATGTCCCACGTTATCTTTATTGAACATTATTTTATAATCATCGTTGTGGTATTTTATTTCTGTGGCATCACTCATTTAAGATAAATCTTTCATTTCATTTATAAAAACAATGGGAGGATTTTTTTCCCATTTAACACTAAAATTAATTAATTAAATTTATTTAATGAATTAATATTTGAAAAAAAACTGTATTAACATCAAGTGTCATCCACTACAAGTTTTAAAAAAATTATTTGAACTTGAGTGGATGAATAGAAAATATTCTATTAACGATTGAAAATCTGAACGAGATATATATAGAGAGAGTGTGAGCTAATAGTAGGAATTTAAAAAATAATCATAGAAACACAGTAAGCACATTTTTTCTTTTCTTTTGAACTAATAATATGGGTGGTGTTGAATATTCATAATTAATATCTTTCTATGCGTCTGCCTCTTTTTTTCTTCTTTTTCTTCTTTAAAAAAAAAAAAAAAAAAAAAAAAAAAAAAAAAACACAAACACAAACATATTAAAGACATACTAAAGATTTGAAGGTTTTTGTTTTTTGTTTTTTGTTTTTTTTTTTCAAAAATTTTACATGTAAAATTACTATACATTTTCCTTTAAAACTAGTACTGCAATAAATTACATATTTTTGTCAAGTAAACCTCTTATATTTTTAAGACTATATCAATCGATAAAAGCTTTAAAGCTTCTCCTAGACGTATTATAAGTTGTATATTTTCGTCCCATTCCAACTATCATGACGAGTATGTGACGTGCGGCAACAGATCTCAGAATACTAAAACCTAGGAGTGATCAACCCAGTAAAATCCGGACTTTATTGGTCAGCCGACCTGGGTACTTGTCATTGTGGATCGCCCCATGAGGTGATCAGGCGAATTTCGCCCCACTCTCCAGGCACTCAAACCCGTCAAACTGTGTCGAATCCCGGTAGGTAGGGGCCTGGTCAGCGGTCTCCAAATTGTATATTTTCTCAAATAAATGACATAATTTAAGAATATTCTTTCAAGAAAAATATTTCAAGTGTATTCTCTACCAAATGTATGACACAAGAAAGTAAAAGTTTCACAAGAATGGGATCGAAATAATATAAGTTATCATATTTTAAATGAATAAATTACGCATATGAATTATTTTTCAAGTAATACATTTAAATTTACTGTAAACGTAAAGAATTAATGCAGATACATAAACAAACATATTTTGCGTAGGAAAATTAATAATCTACTTTAAAATAGATGTAAAATGATAAAATTCTCTATATAGTAAGTGTAGGAAGACCATTTACAATAAAACAATAACTAAGTATAAATTGCGGAAATAAATCTAGTTAAAAACATCTAAAAACATACAGAAATTTTGGGAGCAATCATGACCTCATCAATACACAATAATAAAATTTGGTTTATTATTTATTAACTTTTAATATTCTGGTTATTGAAAACAATACTTTAAGATTTTATGGTTGATGTTTAGACACAATTTAGACAAAAGTTTATATGTTATAATTGATATTATTATTTTTAAATGCTTGCCAGATAAGTTATATTCAAATAAGTTTATTTTGCTTTGGACCAGTATCTAGTAATACCCGAGTAACTTTTAATTATTTCATTTTTCAGCATTATGTCCAAGTAATTTGACAATTTAGTAAAAAAAAAATAATAATATTAAACAATAATGTTACGGAAAAATGAAATCTTGAATTGAATTATAGGATGAAGCTTAGTCCGACGGGTTAACAAAGCCCAATACTTATGATAAATAGCGTTGTTAATCTTCAACATTTTGATATATTATTATGAGAACATCCTATTTTTCAATGTTTCAAAAGAAGACAAAAATAAAAACAAAAAATTCCGAAAATAAATGCACTTCATAAGGAACATTTTAAAGCAACTTTTTTCAGAAAAATAATTCTTTTTGCAGCATCTTATGTGATCTTTTTGTATAAAAAGGGTGATGTATCAAATCTCGGTTAATAAAAATATCTGGTTCGTACGCGGATAATTTATTTTTTACAATAACAAATAGATTTTGATGCATACGATAAAATTATTTTTTAAATGCTGTAAAAAACATTGACTTTGAGTTATAAAACTTATATTCTACTTATAAAACTTTGAAATCAATTGAATTCAAAGACTTATAAAAGGGAAAGTTAAATTAACCTGGTAAGGACCTATATAATTATGACAGCTTTATCTCAATTTCTCTCCCTGCGTGTGTGTGTGACATATAAAGTAATACATATATACCAAATAATATATACCAAAGCTAACTGGTTCCGTTTTCTGTTTTCTATCGTTTATTTTTTGTTTCAGTTGTTTCTACTGATATTTCTTTATATATTTCTATATTTTACTTGAACAGACTTGAACGATATAATTTTGTTTCAACTATTTTATCGCAAGTTAAAATAATAATAGAACTATACTTTCACTTAAAAAAATCATCTTTCAACTATTAGTAGTCCAGGGGAATTGTACCAAAAAAAGGCGTTACCTTACAAAAGGTCGGGTAGAAGATTTTTTTTTTTACTTGTATATACTGAGGCCAGCATGTAAAAACCGAATTATCCAACAAAATTTCTCAAGGGAGAATTTTCTGTGGCCAAAAAACAACAAAATTTTGAGACATTTTTTGTTGTTTTTTAAATATCTCGAGACCCGTTGTCGTAACGTATTATTTGTTTGTTACATACTTAAAGAAGACAAAATTCTCTACAACTTTCATATTTAAAACTTTTTTATACACTCAATAGGAAGCGCAGTACGACCTTTCAAAATTAAGACAATTTTTTCAATTTCCTTACAGACCGTGAAAAACGTTGTTTTTTCCCGATGTTTCTAATGTTCCCCACGGATTTAATCATGGATATCAACTTCTACATATTGATAGCTGTAAATTATCTGTTATTTGCTCACCCTCTTTCTTAAGTGCTGTACGGCCTTTCAAAAATGAGGCTATTTTTCCAACTTACGTACCCGCTGGTTACAAAGAGAGTGGGTATGGGGAGGAGCGGACGGGCGACAAACAATTGCCTGGGAAAAAGAAAAAATACCTCTAAAAGCAGGGGTTAGTACAAAATATGGTACGCGTACCAGTGCATACCAGTACTGGTACGCGAAGCTCAGGCTACTGGTACGCAGAAGTCTGATACTGGTGCATGGAATAAAATACAGAATGCATCATATTACAGTAACAGTATATGATGCGTATCAGTGTGTGCCAATATGTCATTAAGTATTGTGGTTTTTTTCCTATACCAAAACACTGTATTTTGATATTATATGAATTGTTAAAATTTAATGGTGATAATACTTTTTACTTGAATGTTATTATGAAGCAGTCAATCTTAGTACCAATTCAGTAATGTAATCATTCATTTTTAAACACAATAAAACCTGCTATGACGGAAACAAAAGACCGAAGATATATTTCGTTTTAGCCAGGTTCTTTTTTTAGAGTTTTTTCTATATTAGCTTTACATTTGTTACCTAGGGGTACGCGGAAGTATGAACTTATTATTTAGTAGTACGTCGGTCTAAAAGTTTGGGAACCCCTGCTGTAGAGGAACACGATCCTGATATATCTTCTATTCAGGATAACTGAATGCTAATAATCCTACAACAGTCCCACCAAAGAGACAAAAATATTGTTAAATATCCCGTAGAAATTATTATTATTAAAATACATTTTTTCATTTAGCTTATGCAGTCATATAGCGTACCTTACTTTATTGTGTAGGGAAAGTGGACTTGAATGAGGTAGGGGGTGAATGTAACAACAAAAATGTTTATATGATCTACAGTCATAAATAACTTGGTATTTCATTTGATAAATGGTGGCACTGAGATCATTCAACAGATATAGTTTCAAAACAGTACATATTACAGAAGATTAGAATATTCCACAAAGTGTATTTTTCAACAACCAAAGGAAGTTTCTCTGTTTGAGCTTTAAAGCATTTAATAGATAAAATCTTAAAATTTTATATATTTTTGCACGTTAAAATGTTAGAATCTCTTGTTATATTTATATAATAAAAGTGGAAAAATATTAACAATATTTGCTAAAACTAATATTTTGAACAATTTTATGAAAATTGTGATCTGAAATATTTTATTGATAGAATGTTTTTATTTTACAATAGATATAAATACATAATATTAGTTAATGAAATAATCTGCTGTCATTTTTATTGTAGGTATTTTATAAGGTAAAAGTATTTGTTACATAAGGTATATTTATTTTTTGAGTTCCTTCTTTTATATGGAACTACAATTCAATGTTTGCTATACTTAAAACAGTAAAACATTAAAACATTTGTCATCAATAATTGGTAAATAAAATATACTTGTAATAAATTGTACTATGGAATAAAATGAACAATATGTATGCATTATAAAAATAATTATTAAAATTAAACAAGATTTTTTTCATTGAAACTGACGTGCCAATAACTTACTAAATGCTGAAATATTCTTTTAAACAATACTTTAAAAATAACAATTGTATATACTTAAAGTTACTGTCTAAATATGAAAATTGTCTCAGTCATCCACACTCTCCCCTACTTGCTAAATTATATAGATTTATTGAATATAAAATATGTCTGTTGTGATTAAAATGAAGAAGAGGGTGTGCAAATAATAGATGCTTTTCTGCTGTCAATATGTAGAAGTTGACGTACATCATTATATCCGTGGGGAACATTGAATCATCAGGACAAAACTACGTTTCCCACGGTTTTTAAGGAAATCGACAAAAAAGTCTTATTTTTGAAATGTCGTACTGCGCTTGCTATTAAGTGTATTAAAAAGTTGTAAATATGAAAGTTTTAGAGAATTTTGTCTTCTTTAACACTGTAATTAACAAATAATACACTACGACGACGAGTCTCGAGACATTTAAAAAACAACAAAAAAATCGCAAAAACTTGTTTTTTGGCCACAGAAAATTCTCCCTTAAGAAATTTTGTTGGATAATTCGGTTTTTCCATGCTGGCCTCATCATATATAAGTCGGAAAAATAAAATTTTCTACCCGACCTTTTGTAAGGTAACATGTACATTTCCCCTGGACTATAGCGCAATATATTCCCATTTTGTTCCTCTGTTTATTTTCGATTGAGAAGCATTCTGGATTTCGTCTTTGATACTTCTTAGACATCACCTGTTTACATATTACAACAAAACACACTCACATGATTATCATGTTGACCGCCACAGATTGAGACAAAATGGCTTTTTTGGCGAAAATTTACAAAGTGTTTTTCAAAGTTTATCGATTCGGTTCACAATTCACAATTGCTATAACGTTTTTTAATTCAATACAAAGTGTTAATTTTATATATTTTTAATTAAAAAAAATATATATATAAATTTGTTTATTTTTACACGTTGAGTGCCAGACTTAAATCCTAAACATGCCTCGTGGAAGGGGAAAGTCACGGGGTTCTTTTTTTAAATGCATGGTAATAAGTTATCAATAGTCGTATCAATAATCGTTTCATAGCAATATATCGTCTTCAATGAAAATATTGATGGCGTATAGTATTATTCGTGTGGTATGGTGCCTTAGACAATATTGCTGGCACACATATTTGTGTGCCATGTCAGTCAATGGGTTAATGAATGTGAAAGCTACGTAAAAATATCACCTACAAGTTCAATAACTAATACCACAGAAGTTCCGACGTCAGGCATCAGGATATCAGATCCTGTGTTCATAAACTACACAGAGACTAGTATACATTACAAAGAAGTCCGAATTTCACAATATTTCATTGTTTATGGCCAAAATGCCGTTGTCTCTGAATGAAATTGATTACCATAAAAGTGATCAATTTTAAATGGCAATTTATCCGTTCGATATATTTAATGTCCTGCTTATAAGGCTAGTGATTTGATGTCCGAATTCTAGCAAACTCTACGCAAATTTGAACATAATTGGGAAAGTCAAAGTTCTTGATTTATTGTTCTGTTCTGCTAAATATATATAACAGGAACCATTTCTAAACTACGCTCGATTGATAGAGCTCGATGTTGCATTAGATATTCAATAAAGGACAGCAGAATTCAGTAAATTAATGATAACTAACAGCGTCTAGTGATGTTATTTAAAAGAAAATAAGTATATATATATATTTAATAAAACTTTTGTTAATAATAACCATTCAACCAGATGAATAATCGACAATAGATAAACCGATAATTATAATACAATACATATATATATATATATCCAAAAATTTAAGATTATCAAAATTTAAAAAAGTGGGAAAAATACTTAAAGATATGTGGGGTAAAAATCCAATGAGCAGAAGGTGAAAATTATTACAAGAAGCAATTAGAAACTTATATAATGTAACACTTTATCAAGGGCAACATTCTACTAATATAAGTAAAATGTAATTGATTTTTGTTGCCTGATCAATTACAAAGTCAAATTTAAAGAAAATTAAATAAAAACTGACAAATATTGAATAACTGAACATGACATGTTCAAAAATCAATGAACAGAGAGTATTATTAAATACAAAAACGTATTCAATAAAGAATTGTTAAACAAAAAGAGAAATATAGCAGTAAAACATTCCGAACCAGTGACATTTTAGCTATAAAAAACTACGTTATCCGTTACAAATGCATATTGCATTTATCCGTTACATTGACAGTTAATAAAATAAACTATTTTTACAAATTTAAAAATAATTCAAATACACCTATAAATTATTTTTATCTTATTTTAAAACTATATCCAATCTTAATAATGAGGATAATAATGAAAACAACTTTGAAATTAAAATATTTACAGATAAAAAAAAGAGGAAATTATACGATATACTTAATGATAATCCAATTATTGACTGCGATATGTCAATGCATACTTTCAGCGGCGCCATCTATGAGCGAGAAATAAGAAGATAGTTTTACAATTTATAATTTAACAAACATAAAGAGAGGAATTTAGCATATATTAATTAAAATACTTAACAAAAAACATGTATATAAAACTATGAATTAATTACATTTATTTCCTTTTTTTTCTGAGAAATTATAAATTCCTATCGACATACTGCAAAGTAATATAAAACCAAATCTTTAGGTTCTAATTGAGTATTTTAGACGCGTTTATTTGGTGCTGCCATTCACAATTAAACATATGTAACATTTACGTAATTTAAATGAATTATCATTTTAAATAAAAATGGTTGTATCATTCAATAAAGAGAGGATCTTTAAATAAAATAAAATGACTGAGTTAATATTACAATTCAATATGAATAAAATATAAGATTTAAAATATAAAAATAAAAATAATAATATTAATAATAATAATAATTTAAGAATTTTTATTCTGTTCATCTTTTTAAGATGCGGCAGCAGGAATGAAAAAATAGCATTACTTAAAATATCGTTTTGGATTTCAAAATTGATTTTTCAACGTATAATAATAATTTCATGAATATGGCAGGGCTTGGCACATAATTAAATCAATTGTTGGTGTAATTCGTATGCGATTGTAAGCATAAAGAATATTTGTCGATTTATGTTAGTGATGGGCATAACGATTATTTTGATTATTCGAATTAATCATTCCGGTATTCGCAGAAGCATATCTGCCAAATTTCAAAGTTTTTTTATTCCATTACTACCAGAAATTTCGATTTTTTTTCTGATTTTAATTAGACACCAGATAAAAAATGAAAAATGTGTTTCGTTTACGAATTTGTGATACGTTTACATATTTTACACGTTTTGTGTTACGTTTACATATTTTATCATATATAATTATATACGTATCTAATTTATTCCCTAATGCATTTTACTTTGATTTTTTCTTCTATTTTTTTTTCTTTTCTAGCTTTCTTTTTTTTATTTATTTTTAAACATATATTCAAAAAGAAGTATTTTCTTTAAACGAAAATTTCGTTTTACCTTACACATCTCCAGTTAATGCGCTATTATTTAATTAACGCATTTAGGGGGAAAATGTTTAGCATTATTTAAGAAAAAAAATTATAAAGAGAGAAAATTTTAAACAAATAAGAAAAAAAAAACTTTCTCCGTTTTACGTGAGCAAGAGACCTTTTCCAATATACACTATATTTGTAGATCTTTAATCTCCTCGTATTCTCTTTCCCAATGACTTACACAGGGTTATAAAATCCAGGCTTTCGCATATTCTTGAAATTTATTATGGCCATAACTTCGTGAATGAGTCTACAGTCTCTGAATAAACAACGCATATATCGTTGCTGTTTTGTCATCTTTGCATACAGCTAAACCATAACCGCCGAGGTCATAAGAAAGCTTCTTATAAAATCTCATCAAAGAAAAAAATATTTTTGAAGGTTTTTAATAATAAACTTTATGTAACTGGATGTTGCAACGCGATTTTTTTTCTTATGGTTGAAAAAATTATATTTGTTTAATTTTTTTAATCATGTTAGTTTTATGGAGCTCTCTTGCATGCATAAATAATAGGGTTTTTTTTTCTTTTATTATTCTTCTTATATGGAAATTCTATATTTTATGTGTAGTTTATGTGAATCTTTATTACCTGTTGGAATTCAGAAAATCAATATACTCTTTTTATTAAATCTTAAAACATTTGATTTTTCCAAAATGTTCATTTTAATGTTTCGTAAATGAAAAAAATAATATTTAAAAAATTTTAAAGGGGATTGTATTTAATACATTTATGTTTATGAAATTTTCAGAATTCTGTTATGTATATTTTAAATGCTGCACAATATTTCCAGATCAAAATAACATATCGTCTACGTGTAAGATAATTTTGTCAAAATATTTTAGATATTTTAATAAATGATACGTTGTACCTAAATCTTCTTTTCCTTTCATCTTAGTATGCGCGGATTTATGTTAATAAATTTTGAAGGGATATGTCTAGATTCTTTTGGAATGTATGAAATTTGATACCTAATTAATCTGATAGAAAATATCAGATAACCTATGATCAAAATATGGATATGTTTTGAATAAATTGCTTACAGAATAATGAAGCAACACAGTTACTTATTACTTTACTCGCTATAAAAGCAGCAGGTCGTGTATGATCAAAGTACTCGGTTACGGAAAAAAAATATCGCAATTATTATTTTGTGTTGTGGATTATGTGATACATTTATCATTCATCATTATTATTTCCATTTGTTGAGAAAAGAGTGTTTATACATATTGTATGTAATGAACCCCGATAAAAGAAAGGTGGTATAACATAACTTAATTACCACTAAACGGATTACAAAAGAACTTGTACTAATATTAAGTAATTTTGCGAAGAAATTTTTGTATGTTGCACAATTTATAACGTACTCGTTTATGAGTAATTACTTTATTTCTGAGGCATATGAAGGCATATGAGGCAAGTCATGTAAAAATCCCACAAGTGACATAACAACTGGTAATGACCATCATATTAACACCGAGCTTCATCTACCGCTCCTAAATTGTGCAGATAAGTAAGTACTTTTATAAAACAAATAGGATATATTTAGGTAAAATCGTATGTTCGGGGAAGCCTATATCTCAGTTTTGACTCATTTTAACAGTCTTCTATTAGATAATGGTTGGAATACTTATATCTAGACAAGAAAAAGAAACGTCCATTCTGTTATTTCTATACTGGTCATTTGACATTTGAAGGAGGGGTGCTTTGAGACACATAGCTACAAAGCTGTCGTTTCGAATGATCCATATATTTTTATTCACAGAAAAACAAATAGGGCTTCAACAAATTACATAAATAATAATTTACATAAATCTTCTTCTTCAAGAGGACGGGATAGACACAAGGAAGTAAACAGCAAATAAGAATACAGCCGATAACTCTACAAAGAGTGTGCAACGGAATCAGCAGGAGTCGAACCCGCCGCCTGTCCCTACTCTCTTAGCCTCTTCGGTCCCTGGATCCCCATATGGGAAACTCTGTTCTTTTACTTATAAAAATTAAAATGTCAGTTTTTTTTTTACATTTTCACATGACTTCTTAATAGCTGAATGTTTTTTTTTTTGCGTTCAAAGCAAACGAATAAATGGCCGAATCGAAGCTTATTCCCTCATAAAATAAATGTTATTTTCATCTGAGTTTGCAAAATGCGTTCAAAACAGTGTGACCAAGAAAGTGGGAAATTTTTATAAATATTTAACTTCAATCTTTTTCAATAAACAAATTTGAGGATTTGTAGATTACTTACTTGTTTAAAGCTCTAAAATTTGTGATTACGTTAATTTAGGTTAATGGTTATTACATTAATGTTTTAAGGGGGTTTAAAGTTTTAGATCGATATTTTTTAACCTAAATTACTAGGCGCCTAAAGGATCATTTACGTTGTCATTTCGTTTTGGAAAAAACCAATGTATAAGTATTTGTACTATTATTTTAGCTATGAAACTGAAGAGGTTATGCGATTAGTGGAGGGATGTCTTAACCACTCCGCCACGGAGGGCCTTTCTAAACTGGCATTTGTGTTTCTATGTTGGGAAGTTTATTTTGTCTTTTTTTTTTTTTTTTTCAAAATATTGTGGGTAAGACACGATATCCTACATTGGATAAAACCGCGTATATAGAAAAAGAAAACTTGAAGAGTCAGTAAAAAATAATCGAAGAAAAAGCTATTAAAACTAGTGAGTTTACTAAAGGTAGTGAAGATAATTATCATTTTGTCTTAGAATATTGAATCATTTGTCTTATAATTGAAATATTGTTATTTAAGCTTCTTTCCTAAAAGTTATAAAATAAAATTCAAATAAAAATGCCTAATATTTTTTTTTTTTTTTTTTTTTTAAGATTAACATGCATCTACGCAGACTTACCACTGCGGCAGAGTAGTACCGGATAATTTCACTTTTTCTAGAAAAATATTTTATTATTTTAAAAAAGAGATAATCAAATCATATATTTAAAGCTGTATTATTATGCAAAAAAAAAATGTGCAGAATATTTACGGAAGTGGAGATTTTGACTTCAAATAGCAACTAATAAAAATATATCCGGTTTTACCCTACGTTAGTACTAAATAAAGAGGACTGGATAGACACAAGGAAGTAAAAAAAAAAGAAGAATACAGGCGGGAACTCTACAAATAGTTTGCAACGGTATCAGCAGGAGTCGAACACGCCGCCTGTTCCTACTCTCTTAAGCGATTAGTGGAGTGGTGTCTTAACCACTCACAAAGGATTGATTCTGAAGAATATTTAAAGTAAAAATTAATTTAAAATGAAATAAGTATTTCTTTATCTTAAATAGTAGAAAATACGCACATAAATAAAAACTGCTCGCAAGGCAAATTATTTCATTCGATTCCTTTTTATTATTTGCTTTTACATAAAAATTTCTTAATCAAATTTGAGATTTCTTACTTATGCATTTTTTAAACTAATGTATTTGATAAAAATATTGTGCGGATATCACTAAAGGCACAATAAAATATGAAGGTGATTTCGTCAGCAGTTCGATTCCGGAATGTAGAGTGGGTAAGTTTCAGTCAAATTTTCATTCCTTCGGCGTCGATAAAATTAATAAGAAATGTCTGAACACTGAGGGTCATGCGTTAGGCTGACGACCTGACTGCGATATATCTATTCCGACATGACCTGTATATCATCTCAGGGCCTATGATGAAGAGAGCAGCGCTGTGGACTATAGTCCATGATCCTTAATAAATTGAAACACAACGTTTTTTTTTTTTTTTTTTTTTTTTTTTTTTTAAGATTTAGGATATAAAAATTAGAGAATCGGTCTGCTAGCTTGCATATGCAAGAAAAAAAGATAAAAAAGATGATACGTTTAAAAAAAAACAAGATTTAATTGGATTTAAAAAAGATAAGTTAGTGAAATTCGCTTAAGTTACTTTTTCCGCTTATCTTAATACATAAGGCTTTTGATTAATATTTAAAAACGATATATCTAATCCTCTTTTCATTATCTATGAATGAAACTTCGTAAATTGATATAAACTACCAGATTAGTTGTGAACTATATTCCGATACATCATGTGTCTATAGTAGAATTAATTGTATTAGTTTAGATGTAAACAAATTTCAGTTTTCTTTCTTTATACAAATGTTTTTGATCAAACCAATATATTAAAAGTATTGTGCACCATTTAAAGAACAGTAAATAAAACATACGTTACAGACCAAAAATTCAGCCTAACATACCTAAAATACAGATAGCGTGTATAATAAGCTTACAGACAATATTTACAGACAACTCGTCACTTTCCCCTCAGTTAGAAAAATATAAATTCATATGATTTCTTTACCAATCAATATGATTGAATTCAAAATAATAAAATACGAGAACACTATTACGCCATAGGTGCACAGCCAATGTTGGCCAATGGCACAACTCAGGCAATGTTGCACAGTATTTTCAAATTAAAAAAGTAAATATTATGTGTCTTGGCAACATGTTATACTAATTATAGATGATTTAATATCAATTATTTTTAGCTAAGGTTCTGGCATTTCGTATGAAAAAATGATTTTTATTTTAAATTCCTAAGTCATGGCTGTTTAATTAATCACATGTAAAAAATAATCTGTCCCTTTTATTTTTTGGACAGAACGGGGTGCGTGTGATTGTGTGGGGAGGGGTGTTACTTTGATGATTACTATATATAAAAAAGTAAAATGTCATTCAAAATCTCAAATTTAATATTACGTTAATACAATGGTAATAAGTACACAATTTACGTATAAGATTGAAATCACTTCTAGTAGTAAATCGAATATTCAACGTTTTGTATACTATTTATTGTTGTATATGCATAAAACTAATTCGCTTATATGGAGTTATTTCACGGGAAAAAAAACGATTGATGATCAAAGAACCGCCGCGGAATTTGCGAAGCGTGGCGTTTCGTGTGATGGTCCTTGCTACGTATACCTTATGCCGAGACACTTGCGGAAGTCAGGAAGAAAAGGGGGAAAAAGCTGAAAATTGAAACCGGACAAATTTAAAAAGAAAAATGAACAATTTAAGGATTTCACCATGACATTCAAACATTTTAATTCAATTTAGAAAAAAAAGAAACGTTTAAAAAAATTATCTTAAAAACTGTACAAATATTTGTTCTTTGGTTATGTTTGATAAAATCTACTTTTTTTCTTATACTAATGATGGGTGCGATACTACTGGATCCTTTTATATAAATAAAAACAGCAAAAAATTATATTTTTAACAATTGAAAATGTGTTTCATGATATGTCTAAATAGATAACAAACGTTTAAGTAGATGTAGAGAATTTATATATTATTAAAATTTAATAAAATAAAAAAAATTACAATTACACAATAAAACAATTACACATAAAAAACAATAATAAGCTGATATTTAAAGCTGACTATACGGTCACTTTCAAAGTAAACTATTTTGTCACTTATTTTGATAAAAGCAACCAACATTTTATCACAATACAGCCTCCGTAATGGACGTAAGAACGAAAGTCTTCCTACATCCTTTTCTTAACAGCATAAGTATGTAAGAATCCTAAAAGTATTAATTTATTTGGACAAATAAAAGCCTAAATGCGTAACACACTATATATTCTAAAAGCTAATGAGTCGAAATGCCCCCTTTCGACCTTATGCGAGGGCCGTTAAAGGATTTACTGAAAGGGCATTAACACAGGATCATATAGATGACTGGACGCTAATGCATCACGTCCGTCGGAAGTGCTTTTGACACCACAGAAAGTTCGCACCATTTGATTTGAGTAGAATCCCACTATCGAAGATGAATGAAGGATCGGAAGATGCTTTCCTAATATAAGTCCGAGTCATTATTCGTTGAATATGTATTTATAGTTTGGTGCAAGAGCTACGTCTAATATTAATTACAAGAAAAAATGATAACAAGAAAAAATATAAACAAATTAATATTTTTCTTAAAATCAATATTCATTGATTTTTTATGAAATTTTAATTCATTCAACAAGTTTAAATTGTATATAAAAAGATTTTTTTTAATATAAAAGACTATGTCTATTGAATAAAAAACTTTTTTCGTCAGAATACATTTTAGATATAAAGAAACACAATAATTTTTAATCCTGACAGAATGTAAGAATAGTGAAAAATAAGAGATATGTATAAGAAATCGAGAATGAATGAAAAATTAGAAGACTCCATCTAATATAAGTCCAAATCATTATTCATTGAATATTTCAAAAAATGCTTGACCGATCTGCACGTTTTATAGCTTATTACAGATGACTTAATCCTTGCAAGGTTAGCAAAATTCAAAATTTCACCTCTGACACAACTTCAGGGCTAAAACCTTAGAATCATGTGAAATTTGTGGTAGAATTTTTAAAGTTTAGGTGGTTGGAAATTCTCTATTTTTCTTTTATATTTATATTTTTATATTAATGATATACAGCATCATATGTCGAAAAAGTTAAAAAATACTTTTATTGCGAAACCTGTTTCCGCATGCTCTAAATATTATAAGTACCAAAGATTTTTAAAATATTACAAATAGTTTTAGTTGTAGAGCCTTTCAAATGCATGCACTTTAATTATGGTCTCCCTGTACATTAAATAGCTATGATATTAAATTTTTAATGTAACACCTTTCAGTGATATACCTTATATTTAAAAAAATAATAATTTAAAGTAAAACTTAAAAAAACCTTAACTAGAAAAATATGATTTCATTTTTTTACCTTTTAATTTTTTAAGAGAAAAAATAGTGTTGTCTGTGTTTATACTTGAATAGTTTAAAATGCTGCGTATTCATGCGAAGCAATGATTTTATTTAGGGAAAAATTTCTAGTCTCAAAGCTATTGTAACTCTGTTTTTTGCATGGTATTTTAAAACCTTAAAAATTTATTTTTTTAATATATATTTTATGGAAGAAGTTAGTTTGTTTAAACTATTTGACATATTCGACATATTTAAAGAATTATAATGTATTCTTTAGTTACCTGAATTAACAGAGAAAAAAGAATGTTTTTTGTGAAAATGCTCTTTGCGATCTTTCATTTTTTTTGTTTAATTGTCACAAGCATAATAAGATTTTTTTTAATTCCTTTTTGGTGTTGTCATACATACATAAGTATTTACATACCTAAATAAATAATTAAACGAGAAAACTGAGTTAAGCTGAGTTAAACCAATAATTAACATTTAACTCATTACAGATGATAAATAACATCAATTAACTCGATTATGAATACTGTTACCAAAAATGTTTATAATAATTACTATCAATGAAATTTAATATTACTTTTGAAGTTTAATGCCTTAAAATTTTATTAAATCATTTCGGTATTTTTAACTTAACAGTGATATGGCTTGCATTTAAGAACAGTTCATCTAATGTAAAGCTTTTCAAAAAAGCTTAACTAGAAAAACGTGATTTTATTCCTTTCTTTCTCAACAGATAAGTAGAAAAAGTATTCTTGTCTATTTTTATGCCCCAGTAGTTTAGAATGCTGCAGATTTAATGCGAAGTAAAAGAACTTCTAAAGAATTCGTTTCTTCAAGAAATATTTTCTAGTTTCAAAGCCATTGTAATTTTTTTCATGGTAGTATAAAACGCAATATTTATTTTTAACAAAGTATTATTTTTTTCCTTCCCGAACATAATTCTCCTTAATTATGGAAGTAAACTAAGACATACTTGTTTAAAACGAAAGAAATTTTATTGTTTTTAACACAATTACACAGACTGGTAAAGATATCATACGAAGTGACTTTTTTGACCAACAAAGTGAAAAAATGTCCAGGTCGGGAGTCGAACCCAAGACCTCTGTTTTAAATTTCCAACACGTTTCTCATTCTACAAATAAGCAGAGCGTAAGCAATTTAAGCCAGGGGTCTTATGTTCAACTCCCGGCTGGTCACTTTTTCACACATTTGGAAAGATTTCCATTCATACAAAATAATTTTGTTCATTTTGAACATTTCTTCGTGTTTTAGAAATTAAAATATATTTTTTAGTAAATTGAATTAAGAGAAAATAAACTTTTAAAAACTAATTTCTCTTTTTATTTAAATTTTGGTTGAAATCTCTTTTTATTTAGATTTTGGATGGTATATTCAAATAACATGTCATATTTGATATTTTTATTAACAGGTTTGATTTTTATCCACACTCTGAATTACTGGCTGTATTTCAAATGAAATCGAAATGTAAATAAAAATTTACGTAACCGAGGAGGGTAGCTGTTGAAAAAAGAGCTTGGAATTTTGTGATGTTTTTCGACGGGAAATAAAATTCGTAAAGTCTTAAATGTTTAAAAAGGAGTGTAATAAAGTGCAAAATACTGCTTATTAATATATACATAACAACAACAAAAAATCAATGGGAAAAGAAATTATTTTCGCTAAAGCATACAGCAAAGCATAAAGCATACAGAACAGCATAATGTTTGCAATTAAAAATTTATCCTCTTAATGTAAAGCTTTTTAAAAAGGCTTAAATACAAAAAACATACTTTTTATTTATTTATTTCCCAAATAATCAATATAAATAATATTCCTGTCTATTTGTAACCTCCAGTACTTTACAATGCTGCAAGTCCCTGGAGCCATTATATGTATAGTGCAATACTGATTATTAACTAACATTCTCTTTTCTTTCCGGAATAGGATTTTATCTTTAATTTACTAAGCAAAATTCATTTAAAGTCGCAGGAATTTGTTCATTTTGAATAATCTGGATGTTTAAGAAATTAATACACATTCGTTGTTATGCGTATGTCTTTTATAATGAATGGAATAGCAAGTGCAGCTGTATCAGTAAAGGAATATTTTTTTTTTTTTTTGTATTACATTGATACTTCGGCTAAGGAAGATAATTCGTTCCAGGAGCACATTCCTTAGCAGAAATCTCCCCATTAATCGAAACGGGTTTTATCTCTTCATTAAACACAACGCTTGCGTTAGATTAGTGCACACGTGTAATAAAGCATTAGTTAGCATAATCCATATCGTTAGACGAGTTAGGAAAACAGTGAAAAAGATCTCCTTTCGACGAATTATTCGTTAGGAGAAATATTCGTTTGCTAAGATATCAATGCACGTGGAGGATTTTCCTCCATAAAATAAATTGGTATCCTCAAAGTATGTCATGCTTGATTTCTTTTTAACAGGTGAAATACATCTTCGAATAATTAAATGCATATGAAATTTAATTGAAAAAATAACTAGATTTACATAATCGAAGTACGTAGCTCTTAAAAAACCGCTGAAAATATTGTTATGTCGTAATCATTAGATGTTTAAAAAAGAGTATAATAAAACACAAAGCATTGATTATTAAAGAATACAGGACAGAAAAAGAAAGAAAAAAAAGGGGGTAAATCTCTGGGCAAAATTTTACATTGCTAGAGCTTACAGTAATAAAACTTACATTTAAATAGTTCTCATCTAATCTAAAGCTTTTCAAAAACCTTAACTAGAAAATTTTTATTTTATTCGTTTCTTCCTCACAAGATAAGCTAAAAAATATTCTTGTTTATTTCAATGCTCCAGTGGTTTAGATTTCTGCAGATCTCATGCAAAGTAAAATATTATAAGGCATTCATTTATGATTAAGAAAAATATTCTACTCTAAAAACCATTGAAATTCTTTTATTATAGTATTATAAAATGTCAAATGTATGTTTAGCGATGTATTGTTTTTTGCTTCCACAATATGATTCTTTTAAATTTAGAAAGTAAAATGTGAAATATTTGTTTATTTCAAAAGAAATTTGTTCGTTCTGAACTATTCTGCATGTTTAAGAAAGTAACACATACTTTTTTATAACTTGAATTACGAGAGCATAATATTAAACAAATTTATAAATTTTACGTCAGATTTTGGGTATTCCATTTTACATTTATGTATTTATATATATATATATGTATGTATATATATAGATATGTAAGATGATGATATGTAAATAGTACATTTACTGGAATTATATGAACAAATAGGCGATGAATAACAAAATATGAACTTTAATACAGTCCTAGACAGATAACTCTACAATACTTTACTCATAATTTGTCTTCAACTTATACACTTTTCGCGCAATATATACAATATGTTTACTTTCCAAAAAACCAAATAGGCCTAATAGCGCCTTTACTGGCTGTTTCTCACTTTGATGCTTGCTTCACAATACAAATTAGAAGACTGGCTGTTTTCCAGTTTTGAAGCTGTTCCAATCTTGATCTCGCGATCCAAAATATTTATAACTCGTGCATTTAAATCATGGATAATAATAGTACTAGAGTGTCAGTTAATTTGATCATCATTTACGCCATAAAGGAGATGAAGTGTTCAAACTGAAATCCTACATATATATATATATATATATATATATGTATATATATATTAGCATTAAATGAACGTTATTATATATATATATCATCATCAAACGTTTTCACCGGCCACTTTTCTGATTTCGCCATTCAATCTTACTTGAGGTCGTCTTTTTGGTCGTTTTACATCTCTGGGATACCACTGTTGGGTGTTTGTGCTCCATCTATTGTCTTGTCTTCTTGCAATGTGCCCAGACCATTTCCATTTTAGCCGTTTAATTCTCTCAATGATGTCAAAAAGTTTCGTCTGACGTCTTATCCAAATTATTCTCTTTCTGTCTCTTCTGGTTATGCCTAGCATACATCTTTCCATACTTCGCTGTGTTGTTTGTAATATTTGTACCATCCGTTTTGTTAGCGTCCATGTTTCTGTTCCATAAGTTAGTGCAGGCTAAACACATTGATTAAACACCTTTCTTTTCAAACAAAGAGGCATGTTACTCTTCAGTATGATATTGTTCTTCCCAAAAGCCCTCCCTCCATTCCTTATTCTTCTATTGATTCCATTCATGATACTGTTGTCCGATGATATTTCTTGTCCATATATATATGTGTATGTATGTATGTATGTATGTATATAACTTTAAGTAATTATTGGAACACCAAGCATTGTTCTCTCTTCAAGAAAAAAACATGCTGTGGGTGACTAAACAACATACTAAAATTGCCATTTTGAGAAAAAAAAATTATGTTTTCTACGAGAGTTCTTTTTTTTAAATTTACATCTAGGCTAATTATAAAAGAAATAAAAAATCTGAGTCTCGGGTGTATCAGGACCGGCCTTAGACTATCCTTACCCAAATTTCAGATTTCTATGTGTGGTAGATTTTTCTAGCCATCTCCGACAGACATACAGACAGAGCAAAAAATACTTTTATTAGTATATAAAAGGCAAAGTGTATTTTTAACAATGTATTATTATTATTATTTTTTACCGAATATGATTGTACAATCATTTTGGTTGTTAATCATTTAGGAAGTAAACTAAGAAAGATTTATAAAAACTTGCAAAATTTGTTCATTTTGAACTATTGCATGTATTTGAAGATAAAATATGTTTTCTTTTGGTAACTATGTTTTCTTTTGGATTAAGATTCATAGATTAATTTTAATTAAGTTTTGGCATGCCTGTATGATAAATTTTATATTTGACTATTGAGTGTATAAAATTATTCACAGTAAAAAAATAAAATCATTTGCATTAAAGAATACAATTATTCGCCCGCAGCGCCATCGCACACAGACACTCAGACAAACAACTTTCTTTTATTGGAAAGATAGATGAATCTTCATTTAATGTGTAATTGTGATGAGTATCTTCAAATCTAAATTTTACGTAATTTCACTCTGACACACGCAAAATTAATTAAAAAAATTATTAACACTAAATTATCTAAAATAAGTAACTAATAAATTTCATATTGATTATTGGTATTGGTGTTTGAAAAGTTTTAAAATAATTAATGTAAAAGTAAAGGAATGATACATTTTAAGCTTAAGGGTCCTGTCCCCTCATGATAAACACCCGCTGGCCAATGTTAATCCTACGGGACTGTTATCTCATTTCTATTTCAATATTTTTAAACGATATATTTTGCATTGGATAGCTAAGATCGATCTCTACTGCTCCTCCGTTTTTTTTTCGATTTTCTTTGTGGATTTTTTTTTTTTAATATAGGGGAAGGTGGCCTAAATGATTCCCTTAAGGAAAAAACTTGTGTAAAATAACATAGCTGTTTAAATAAAACTTTGGACCTTTGCTAGTATATTTTCCACTATATTTTACATTATAAACATATTTTAATAATATTTTACACCCAAATTGAGTAATGGAAAAAATATGTTTTTTAAAAAGTGTCCAAAAGATCATTTTACCCTCACCAAAGGGCAAAATGATCCTTCATTAAAAAATAATTGTAAATTGTTTTTTATCGGCAAAATAAAGGATATAAAAGTAATTATGACAATGCATAAGTGTCATTCACATATAAAAACATACTCCATTAAGTAAACCAAGTCATTTTTCTGCACATGAAAGACTGTAATCTAAATAAATATGAAAGTTATTGCCTACCTTGTGAAAGATGTTATAAAAAAAAAAAAAGAAGAATTTTATTCAGACGTGTAATACTGCAATTTCTTGAGTACCGCCGTTGCTGCTTCTTTATTTACCACAACTAATTTATGTGTTACCCTGTAGATAGCACGACCTGTCTGAAAAAAAACACATGTGGATCGTTTTGCCCGTTAGGATCATTTTAGGCCATTATTCATCATTAGGATCATTTACCCCAACTTTTACTTTCGGAACCGGTTTTGAAAATGAAAGTATCATCCTAAAAAAATTAAATCGAAAAAGTAAAAAAGATGCGCTGTAGAGATCGATCTCAGCTATTCAATGCAGAAAAAAAAATCGTTTAAAAATATTGAAATACAAACATTATAAAAAAAACTGTCCCATAGGATTAACATTAGTGGGCGAATGTTTCAGCGTGAGGAGACAGGACCTTAATGTTATAAAACAGAATTAAATCGTTGTGATTCTTTTTAACTTGCAGTAATTCTACTTTCTCTTTTATAAATCCCATTTAATGCAAAACTTCTTTTAAAAAACTTAACTAGGAAAAATTTATTTTATTCGTTTCTGCCCTAAAAGATAAACATAATATATTTTTTTTGTCTATTTTTATGTTTTAGTAGTTTAGAATGCTATAGATATAATGCAAGCTATAAGATTGTATAAAGCATTCGTTTCTCGAGGGAAAATTTTCTTTTCCCAAAGCTATTACAATTCTACTTTTTTTTTCCCATTGTATAAGACGGAGCGATTTTTTTTTTTCAAATTTTCTTTTTGCCTTTCAGAATATGCGTCTCGTTAAAGTTTTGAAAAGGATATGCTTCACGTTGTATGAATCTTCATTTACTGTGTAATTCAAATGATTATCTTCAAAAATAAATTTACACAATTTCAGTCTGACCACGCGAAATTAATCTAAGTAATTATTAACACCAAATTATCTAAAGTAAATAACTGATAAATATCATCATGCAGTTTGATTATGGGTATTGCTTTTTTTCATTTAAAAAAAATATAATGTAACAGTATAATAAAAATAATTTTTAGTCTTAATGCTGTAAAACTGAATTAGCGCGTTATTATTCTTTTTAACTTGCAGTAATTAAACTTTTTCTTGAAAAAAAAATTCCATCCAATATAAAGCTTCCGAAAAAAAAAAGTTAAATAGAAAAACTTCATTTTATTCGTTTCTCTCTTAAAACATAAACAAAACAAAGAAAAATCCTTGTCTATTTTTATGTTTTAGTAGTTTAGGATGCTGTAGATTGAATGCAAGATAAAAGAATGTGTAAAGCATTCGTTTCTCGAAAAAAAAAATTTTTCTTGTCCCAAAGCTATTGTAATTCTTCTATTTTTTTCCCTGGTATTATAAGATGGTACGTTTATTTTTGGCAAAGCATCTTTCTGTTTTTCAGGACATGCCGCCTTTCGTTAATATTTAGAGCAATGTAAGAAACTTGGACAGGTTTCTTCATTTTGACTAAGGCATAAAATCGAAAAAAAATCATTATACTTCTAATTAATTAAAAAAAAAACTTTTTGTAATACGAAAAATCTAAAAACAACGCTGAAGCATACAAATTACAAAACTTTAAAACACATACAGCCGTTTCAAGGATAAAAAGATCCCCTTCATCATTCGATTATATTATATTTATAAATATAGAGATTCATTGGTGAATGACATCTCCAGCACTCCTTTTCTTTCTCCCGTTTGGAGGCAGCCTGCGCGGTGATGCCTATTTTCGGTGATTTCCTGTCAGTTGCGTCACTTCTGCTCATCTGGTTACACTTGCTTTGCCATTTTGGTCAGATTACAGCCAGTACTCGGGGCTACAGTCGAGCGTGGTTCTTTTGAAAACTTTTAACATTTTTTGGTTTTATTTTTTTGTTTTTTCTCCACCTTACACTGATGAAGGGGATCTTTGTATCCGTAAAACGGTCATATGTGTTTTAAAGTTTTGTAATTTGTGTGCTTCAACGTTGTTTTTAGCTTTTTCATATTAATAACCACACAAAATACACTACACACCTACACACCTTTTATACCTAACTTTTCGTAATACTTGTCTTTTTCAACAATTTCCAACCTAGTTGAAAAGTGTTTATGAGTTCGGTTTATCTGTCTCTCCGTATGTCCGTGATCTAACACATGTAAATACACTCGAATTGACATTTAATTTTTATATGTTAACGAGGTTCACATTAGAATGTCCACTTTTGAAAATGATGTGTTCGTTGCTTATAGTTCATTTACAGGGAAACAGAAAATACTGCCGTTACGTTATGATGTATGGAGAAAAATCGTTTGCGGAGCATTTTATTTAAATTACTTATTTATTACATCTGTTTTCATTCTATGAAATAAGAACGAAAAATCATGTATCAGGCATAAATTATGGAACACTTTACACCATGAAACATAATTTTATTAAGAAAATTAATTTTTTCCTACAAATAAACGAGACATCTAAAAAAGCAATTTAAATAAAATGCTCCGCAAATGATATTTCCCTATAGACCAAAATGTAACGGAATTATTTTGTGTGTATATGTAAACTAAACATAAATGTACTTAATTTTCAATAGCGACAATGGAGAACCTCATTAACCTATAAAAATTACATGCCAATCCGAGTATATTTACGCGTGTTAAAGCACGGAAAGACGGACAGACAAACCAAATTCATAAACACTTTTCAACTATGTTGGAAAGTGTTAAAAATGAAATTTCTTAATAATACTCTGTTACAGTTGGAAATTGTTTCATATTCTAATGCCTGATGCATAATTTTTTGTTAATTTTTTTATGTTTGTAAAAAATGAACATAGCGCTTTGTTGGCTACTATGCAGGAAAAATAATATATTTACATAGGATTTTGTTTATTTATTCAAATAAACATCAACGCAAAAAAGAGCAAAAAAAAATTATGCAAACTTTTTTAAACACTTATAAGAATAATCACAAATATTAAAATTTTTTTGTATTTAACATCAAATAGAAAATTAGTTTTTTTTACGTAAAAAAGCTGTTAAGAGGAAATTAAAAAAAATGAAGCATATGTAAAGAATATTCATTCTTCATACATTGTATGAAAGGTTACAAGTTCATAAACGCTTAAATTTGTTTTTTGCTTCTAACATCATGTATAAGTGACATTTACGTATAGAACTAAAAAGTTATATAAGACAGCAAAATTTGTTTTACGTAGAACTAGCTTTAATTTATCAAGTAATTGTAGCAAGAAAGATAAACAATTTTTCCTTAATAAAAATGTAATTCTTAATGTGTATTAAAGTATTATTTATGCACATGAATAAACACATAATTGGAAATTAGCGATTAAATATGTTTGTTTCGTGCTAAATAAATTTTCATTTCCTGTATAAGTGTTACATAAACACAATTATTTAGTTTGTGCAAATATAATTTATTTTGTGCAGATGTTTAGTCAAATTAGAAATATATCGAGAAATCTTTTGTTGTTCGCAAAAAGAGAACGTTGGAAAGACTGGTAAAATGCGACAGTTGCATTGAGCACTGAGCTTAAAGTAGCGTTAGTAGTCATACATAATATTGTTACGGCTTCTAGTTCTTGCGTGTGATAGTCGATAGAATACAGTCCATTAGTCATAGCACCTTATATTTTTTATGAATGTTCCGGAAGAAATAGGAATTCACAAGGGTCATCAGACACTATTTCGCTTAAAGGCAAATGCATTAAGCTTTACAACTAAGCAGATACAAAAGAAAAACAGCGTAATCGTTAGAAATCACAAGAATAAATTACTTTATAAGAGATCTCAAAGTCTCAATTGAGCGCTAACATGTTCACGACCAAGGAACACGTTTCATCTAGAAATTTTTATATTCGGTTGGTCACTTCTGCTAATCAGAAATGAAATATTCCAACCTCTGTGAAGTTATAAAGCATTCAAACAGATCCCAAAAACATTCTATTCCAGAATTAAACTCATACCCACGGTAACCAGTCATACAAGCAGAACCTAAATAATTTGGTTTCGAAAATCCCTAACAATATGCATCTATATTGCATTAGCGCAATCTGTACCAAAATTTCTGTATACACCCTGAGGGCATAATTACCGAAATGGCAAATGGAGTACTAACTTGCCCTCTAAAATTTAAGAGGGTCACCAAAATAAATAAAAAATGGAAAGCTTTATTTCCCTTTTAAATTTTTTACAATGCATTTTATTTTATTTTTTTATCTTTTTTAGAATGGTTGTCTAGTGCAAGTGAAATGCTACACAATTTCGAGAATTATTTGTTATCTGATCGGGAAATCTGAACATGATCTATTGGCTGTAAACCAAACGTATGCCACCCTGATGTCCTGAATAAAAACAGAAACCACCCGGGTAAAAAACAGAAATATCTAAATACACTACAAATATACTCCATAGCATTTTTTACGGAAGGCATAAAAAAATCTCTTTAATAAAATGTAAGCTCTGCTAAAACCACACACGTGAATAATATTTGTAGAATTGATGAGGTTTCATTTACACAGAAATCAGAAAACTTCGTTAAAATGAAAACTGGGGCACCAAAATTATACCGTGCTTCCTTTAACTTCAAAAATTAATTTGTTCTTGAAGACTACTATGAAAAATAATTCTCGATTTACTGTTTTAAATTTAGATCAATGATAAACACTTTAGTTTTATTAATGTTACTAACGCAAAATGTATATTCTAATCACTCTACTAACAAACTCAATATAAATGGACAGTTAATCCTTTATCGCAGAAAAATAAAAATATACGATTTTAATTTCAGTCAGTTTATACAAAGTCTGAATAGCTTTAGATAGAGAACACTGAAATAGCTAAGTCTAGTATATAACATAGAATATGCAAAGTTAATGCTAATTCGAATGAAAAAGTTTCCTATTGTTCTTCTTTTATTTTATCAATTTCCACCATTATAAAGAAATTTTAACCATCGTTCTAAAAAGTCTAAGTAATTACTTGTTATAAATATCCTGCTACAATATGTAATGTGGAGTTTAAAAAAAAGACAGATACTTTATATCGACACTTTATATGAAGGGCCACCCTTTAAACTAATCTCACATCCGTGTATTAAGTCAACAAACAACTGGCGGTAGGAGGCGCTAGTCGATAATTACATGGAGTTCTATCTAACGAGAGCAACATGGCAGGCTTTTGTTCTTTCAAAAACTTTTCTCTCTGCTGTAATTGCCAGGTTTATCCGGTCGACTTCAAACCAAGCAACTACAACACTAGGCGGGACTAGACAAAGAATAATAGAGGCGATCATTGTTGCCAAATTGTTGTCCTGGAAAATACCTTAGTTATCCTTCTTCTTCTTCCAAAAGAAGGAAATTATATTTATGGACTCAGGTGGAACTTTTGTTTTATGTTTAAAGATAGCAAAGTTTACGGCTCAGGAGGATTAATGTTGGACTTAGAAAATTGTTAGCTACGATATTAAATAAAAAGAAAAGAAATCGATAGCAGAAGGAGGTCAGCAATGAAAAATTTGCTTTGAAGACAATGTTTTTAAATTTGTTTGAAAGTTAATAATAAAATCGAATTATCGTTGATACATATTGTAGTAACACCTAGTTAAACCATTATTCGCTTAAAACATCACCCCGTATATAACGTCATTTTCTTAAAGTGACTGTAAATGAGATAAAGAAATAGTGCTAACAATTCCTAATAAGCCATTATTCCAAAAATAGAAAACACTATTAAAATGTCACTTTTGACTTAAGATTTTATTATTTTTATTTTTACTAAAAACTATAAAAGAAACAAATTGATAGAAGAAACGAAAATTTGTTGTAAGAAATTAAGTAAGAGCGACAGCATACTCGTGGAGATACCAACAGCACCCAAATTCTTAGATTATGTATCTTACGTAGTTTTTAATTGCTTCTGAAAATATCAAAGAGGATTTCGCTAATAAACTAAAAAAATGCTAATGAAATTAGAAAATAAGAGTAATCAATGAAACCAAAATTACCTTTAATTAACAACAACAACAACAAAAAAAAAATTATGTAACGTTTGTTCCAAAACCGGAACTGTTAATATAATTAGATGTATTTTAATAATTTTACGTTTAATAATCGTCATTTAATGTTTTGTAGTATAGCTTTCTAAATTAATTCTTACCTTTTGTTGTTTTTCTTCTTAAGTATACTGTAAAAACGTCATTTTCTTAATGTGACTGTAAATAAGATAAAGAAATTGTGCTAACAATTCCTAATAAGCCATTATTCAAAAAATAGAAAACGCTATTAAAACGTCACTTTTGACTTAGCATTTTATTTTTATTTTTACTAAAAACTATAAAAGAAACAAATTGATAGAAGAAACGAAAATTTGTTGTAAGAAATTAAGTAAGAGCGACAGCGTACTCGTGGATGAGATACCAACAACACCCAAATTCTTAGATTATGTATCTTACGTAGTTTTTAATTGCTACTGAAAATATCAAAGAGGATTTCGCTAATAAACTAAAAAAATGCTAATGAAATTAGAAAATAAGAGTAATCAATGAAACCAAAATTACCTTTAATTAACAACAACAACAAAAAAAAACTTTTTTTATATAACGTTTGTTCCAAAACCGGAACTGTTAATATAATTAGATGTATTTTAATAATTTTACGTTTAATAATTGTCATTTAATGTTTTGTAGTATAGCTTTCTAAATTAATTCTTACCTTTTGGTGTTTTTCTTCTTCTTAAGTGTACTGTAAAAACGTCATTTTCTTAATGTGACTGTAAATAAGATAAAGAAATTGTGCTAACAATTCCTAATAAGCCATTATTCAAAAAATAGAAAACGCTATTAAAACGTCACTTTTGACTTAGCATTTTATTTTTATTTTTACTAAAAACTATAAAAGAAACAAATTGATAGAAGAAACGAAAATTTGTTGTAAGAAATTAAGTAAGAGCGACAGCGTACTCGTGGATGAGATACCAACAACACCCAAATTCTTAGATTATGTATCTTACGTAAATTTTAATTGCTTCTGAAAATATCAAAGAGGATTTCGCTAATAAACTAAAAAAATGCTCATGAAATTAGAAAATAAGAGTAATCAATGAAACCAAAATTACCTTTACTTAACAACAACAACAAAAAAAAACTTTTTTTATATAACGTTTGTTCCAAAACCGGAACTGTTAATATAATTAGATGTATTTTAATAATTTTTCGTTTAATAATTGTCATTTAATGTTTTGTAGTAAAGCTTTCTAAATTAATTCTTACCTTTTGGTGTTTTTCTTCTTCTTAAGTGTACTGTAAAAAGAAAAAATATACCACTATTATAAAGTAAACTACTGTTAAATCTCATACGTTTCAATCTCTTGCTCTATAAAAATCTATTATAAGAAAGGTAACGATTAGATATAAAGTAATTTGCATGTACTGCCACCCTGCTTAAAGCGTCACATTCATCCGTTTAACGAAGTTCCATTATATCTACTATACTTAAATAAAAACAGTTGATATTATAAAGTAACTATATTGCAGTTAAATAATTTCTGGTACCCGATTCCCACATTATATTTATTATTTTATTAAATTGCATGAATTACATCAGGTGTTCTGCATTTAAATAAAATTTATCATCAATTTCATATACCTCTGACTCTAAAAGTCAAAAATAATGTTTCTGCCTATCAGGTAGTAGAGATTGCAATATTGCAATATAATAAACTAAAAAAAGGCTAATGAAATTAGAAAATAAGAATAATTAACGAAACTAAAATTAACTTTAAATAACAACAACAACAAAAATAACTTTTTTATGTAACGTTTGTTTCAATACCGGAACTGTTATATTATTAGATATATTTTACAATCTGTCTAATTATATAACAATCATGTATCTAATCTATTAGAGCACAGTAATTGTTCAATTCAGAATCATGTTAACGAAAAAAATATCACAAAATTCCGGTCAATTAATTCTGCTTTCGCTATTATTTATGTTAAATTAGAAAAATAATACCACATTTCCGCTTTTTTCACTAGATCTATTTAGAATCATACATTATTTCTGTTAGAAGCAAAAAAAATAAAGTAAATACCATTAAATTTCATTTCACTTTTACAACTTTTTTAACATTTAATGCATTTTCAAAACTAAATTGTTAAACATGCCAAATAAAATTATGAGCAATAATAATGGGGTAATAATAGTGAATAAAATATTTACGAATTCTGTTATTTATAAATAAATAAAATGCGTAAAATAGCTTAGTTATAAAAATAAAACGAAAGCTACAATAAAAATACGATAGTTTCTGAAAAGTTTACTTTTGAATACAGATATTTTAAACTAAAACTACATATGTATATATAGAGTCTCCAAAAAACCTTGACCTCGGCCTTTATTCCTTAAATATTGATCATATTATAAATTACAAAGTTGTGTAAAACAAGGTACATAATTTTATAAAATCGATAAAAATTTTCAGGGGGATTAAATTTGAAGAAAAACAAAATTTAAATTTTATACGGCCCCCGTACAAAAAATTTCCAAATGGGTAAAATGTGCCCCATACACTAATAAGGTCATGTAAAAAAATTCAGCATATCATAAAAAGATCTTCTTCAAATTTTCTCAAATTAAAATTTTAATCGTTTTCATAAATTCTGTACCCCTTTTTATACGTAACTTTGTAATTTACAACATATGTCTATGATCAATTTTTAAGGAATAAAAGCCCAGATCAATGTTTTGGGGGCACCTTTTATATATTTTACTTCAAGGAAAAAATCCTTCTGTTTTAAAGCAAAAAGTTTTAGATGTTGGTAAGAAGAAAGTCGCATAAACGCAGATTTATTTACTTTTATTATTCGTCTAAAAACAGGTATTTTGAAGAACTTTATTTTATATATTACTGAATAATTAAGTTGTCCCCAAAAGTTTTAAATTAAATCAGAAATAAGGAAACTTTGGTTGAAAAGAACCAACAAAGAAATTTTAAAATATGGGGAAAATTAATATATTTCCCAAGAAATATACTTTATACTCGTTACTTTATACCTGTACTTTATACTCGTAGAAATATACATTTTAAAAAAAATGATAAAAATAAGAACAATAATATCCGAAAATTTTCTTTTATTCAAGTTAAAGACAGAGCAGCGTTGCCAGTTTAGTATTTTAACAAATCGGAAACTGAAGCATCTTAAATAAAAATCATTTAATTCCAAAAAAAAAAAACTGACATATTTAAAAAAAATTAACAGTTTAAAATGTTAATTTTAATAAGAGCTGTCATGTTCAACCCTCTTGTATTGGTAAAACAAAAATCGTGACATTATCTAACAAAAAAAAAATAATAAATAAAAAATGCTAAATACGTAACAACATTAAACAAGTAGTTATTTCGAGAAAACCTTCCCATTTTGTATTTGGTGGAAATATTTATTTCATGAAAAGGGCGTGTTCTTGTTTGTTTCCGCCAAATTGTCTCTTTTTCTTGCGAAAACAATACATCTTCGTCTCATTGTTTATGCAGTGTTGCTGACAGCAGACTTAGTTTCCAAATTTAGTTGTGCAAAAATTAATAAATAAATAAATAAAAAGTAATAATAAAAAAAAATGGACGCGATGCGACCGAGCTTCTATGGTTCATTATAAATGCTTTAAATTATTTCTCCTCTTGTAATATGTGATTCTGATTTATAGATGCTTTGAGAGTATTAGCATTTTAGGCAGTTGTCTCGAATGCCAATATATATATATATGTTACGGTCAATATGAGTAATCCGGTTATTAATAATAATAACCGGCCTTTATGTCCGGTCATTATTAATAACCGGTTATTATCAATAATGACCGGATTAATCATATTGATCGTAACATATATTTTAATTAATAATAGAGGCTAGATGTCTTGTTAACGAATAAACCACTGGGCAGATACCACACGGTACAATTTACTAGCACAAAGAACAAAAATTTACATTGTAAAACTTCACAGGTATTTGAACTGTGAGCGGCCCGATAAATAGAGTAAAATCTAGACCTTTCGTCCACACCCCCTACTCTGTCTGTTTTTTTTTTTTTTTTTTATATATTAGCTAAAAATAACTACATTGTGGATGAGTACGTAATTATAATTTTGTTATGTCCGAGACAATGACTGTAACGAAGCTTTATTAGTTTCTATTTATTTGATTTATTATTATTGGATGTTACTTACAAATTTTTCTTTTACAAATTCTTTAATTTTAAGATCACCTTGAATATATTTTTTAGCTTCATCAATACAGAAATCATGTGTTACATACATCCATTTTATTCATTTTTCATTAATTCATCTTTTACATTCCTTTTAGCCATATATTCATTTTCTTGAACTAATGATAAATTTCTTTAATCTAAATGATGCAAAAGAATGAAAACAAACATTTAATTCAAAAATTTTTTCCCTTTTAGATCTTGTTCTAAGCATTTTCTTTGCAAACAAAAACAGACCTCACCTTTATAAAACCTTTGACTAACCTCTGCAGCAAAATATATGATAATTCTTTTACTCGTCAGTATCATTATCCTGTATGTTTATGTCGCTATTTTAACATGTATTTGATCCTTTCAAAAGAAAGCCTTTAATTATAAAATGTAAGTTAACAACAAAAAGTTTAAAAGACCTTTCCGAGCATTTTGTCTTGCCTAAAGGCTATTTTCATGGAAAGAAACCAGCTCTTTAAAAGTAAATCACTAACATGATTTTGTTTTGATTTTTTACTAGGCTCATTGTTCTTCTTGATGACTTTCTGTTTGATGTTTATTCTTTAAAATAAATGAAATGTTATTCTCATGAAACATCTAATTATGCAAGTTTGCAATATGTTTTTTGAGACATCCTTTTTCTAAAGATTATTATTATTAATCACAAATTTACTTTATTCACCGCAATATGTTTAAATCAAATTCCATTTTGAAAATAAATTATTGTAACAAATGAGTTCTGTCTTTCATTGTGTAAAAATTATTTTTTACATGCAATAAAATAATTTATCACCACATATATAAAAAACTGGAGGCGTGCACGTCTATTGATAAAATAAATTCTAAAAAAATCTTATACGATGCAAATATATTTTAAATAAATTGGGTTGTTTAAAAAGTTCCTTCCGTTTGGGAAAACCATTTTCTGCCCGACAATTCTTAGACATTATATATGTAATAAAACTTTTGTAAATAATAACCATTAAACAACATAAATAATCGTCAGTAGATAAACCGATAATTACAATACAATATATAAATATATCAAAAATGTTAAGATTATCAAAATTAAAATAAGTAGGGAAAATACTTATGTAGAGAAAATATCCAATATGCAGAAGGTGACAATTATTACAAGAGCAATTGGAAACTTATACAGTGGAACACTTTTTAAAGACAATATTCCAGTAATATAAGTAGAATGTAGTTGATTTCTGTTTGAGTTAATAGCCATCAGTATATATATAGGAATTAATGTCTAATAATTAAATCATAGTATTTTCTGGAACGAACAAGTTTTTCCAATAATATATTCACTAATAAACTGTTAATCTATTTACTAAAATGACAAAAAAAAAAAGAAAAAAAGAAAAAAAAAAAGAAATGTTATCACATTTTTGTGATGCTTCAAAACAGGATAGCTCAAAAATAATGCATCCTATTTTGATTATATCTTCAACAACATTAAGTTAAAAATAAATTTAAGTGTTAAGTCGAAATAAGATTTGGTAGCCTTCTCCGTATGTCTATAATCACTTTACAGCAAAATATTCAAAATGTCGCAAACACGTACGATGCATAACACCTCACGTGATTTGAATCTTGGTTTCTGAGTCATGCTTCAAATATACAGGGGAGTCAAAGAGAATATCCCGATTTCAAAGCTTTACTACTCAGCTTGCAGTTTTTTTTTCAGAATTACGTACTACGAAAGGTAATCCATTTACGTTTAAAGTACAAGCA
Source organism: Maratus michaelseni (assembly GCA_963931845.1). Classification (NCBI taxonomy): domain Eukaryota; kingdom Metazoa; phylum Arthropoda; class Arachnida; order Araneae; family Salticidae; genus Maratus; species Maratus michaelseni. Next base: position 195,723,242 of record OZ007590.1, read on the forward strand.
AGGAGGGGAATAAAATTACGTTATTATTCTGTAATAAGTGAAGTTGAGATAACAGTGTTAAATAATAGTTAATTGCACTACTTAACGTGTTAATTTCTGATCGTTTCCAAAATATGCATATTGAATACGCCTAAATACTTCATCAATCAACCATTAACATGTGTAAACTATCGCTAATATGAAATAATGCAGTTATTATCAATAGTTACGTTCATTTTAGCACGTTTAAGCACGTTGCTGCATCCTAAAGTATCTTAGTGACGTGAAGGAATGCAGTTACTTAATTCTCTATTTTTAATATTTTACTATGAGCGCAGCTTTGCAACACTTTTATTTTTATGTATATTGTACATTTTGATGTATTTTATAATATATGTAAAGAAGAAAGTCTTGCAAGATTGCGCTCATATAAATAATTGAGGTAAAATTAGGAGAAATTGCGTATTTTTCATCAAAAACTACGAATAATATGAACTTTGAACTTGTGTAAGTCATATAAATCCAAGCAAAATGCAAAAACTGTTGTTAAAATCGTACAGGATAAACCTTCTAATATTAAAAAGTAAAATAATTAAGTCAGCATAACAAAATCAAATTTTAGTCTTATTTCATGGACTAAAAAGACGGCTTATGGACACTGATCCTTTGAATAGATTAACTTTTTATATACAGCAGACAAACAAATCTGACATTCGCTAAAACACGAGTTTTAAAGAAAAGAAACAGTTTCGTTATTTATAATGGTAAAGGATTTATTTTGTCATAAGCACTCATCTACGAATTACAATTAAACATAACTTTTAAACTTTTAGAAGTTCAATAGCAACCTTAAAATTTATTAAGTATTTAAATTGCTCAAATACGTGTGAATACGAAATTCATCAATTATGAATGAGAATTAGTGAGATGTTAAAGAGAAACATTTTCTATTTACACATAAATGGCACAACATTTTAGTATATATTTTATGATACCTTATAAACGCCCAAACAAAACACAAGAGCATATTTTGGATTAAACTGTTTTTGAAATATTAGTTGTTAAGTAATAACATGATAAATAAGTATATATATAATATTAATATTATAATATTATTTTTTCTTAGTGTTCTTATTATAAGCAATACATCAAGTTTATAATGTAAATTAACTGAAAAGTACACTTTCAAAGTTACATGATTTTGATTACAATTACAGATGAATGATTTTATAAGAAAATGGCGCCATACGGGCAATAATATTGCATTTGTCATGATGATTTTGGATACAAATTTGGAGATTTTTCATTATTACCAAGCTAATGTTTGTTTTACTTTTCTAACTTATCTATTCGAATTCATCCAAGCGAGTATCGCCAATTTCTGTAGTGTGGATTCCATGGTTTGGCCAAAACTTTTAACCTGAGCATATGCCTTGTACGTATGTTCAGAGTCCATGTTCTATCTCAAACCATTCATTAACATTTTTTTTAAAAAATCGGCAGATATTATTTCAGACTGATGAATAATATTAAAATATTTCTACACTTTTATAATAATTTTAGTAAACTTAGAAGTAAGTTATACGAATATTCTTTACATTACATTTTGAAAAGATAATGTAAACTAAAAATCATTAAATCGATTTATTCAAACAAAATAAAAATAAAGGTATTTCTTTATCTTTCAGATAGCAAACTATAGCCCATTATTTACCCTTTTCTTCCCTTTTTTCATAAAAATGGAGTAATTTAATTGCCATCTTTAGAGAAACTTCGCTAAAAGTTACAAAATAATTATTATCTGAAAACTAATTTAAAATTTAAAAATCTGATAGTTTAAATAACATCCTCCGATACAAGCGGATAACTCGTGTTAATGTTCCACATTCTAGGAGAAGTAGCTAGGAGAAGTAGACTGTAGGAGAGAAGTAGACTCTAGGTGAAGTAGTCTTTAGTTCTAGGAGAAGTAGACAGTCAAATTTTGATATAATAGGTTGACCGTTAGTTGTGAAGTTATATGCAAATATGTGAAGCTGGTAAATTTAAGGAACCACAATTGAGATTAATATTAAAAATGTCTTTCCTGCCATTTCATTTATGTTAAAACAAATTCAGTCATATATATATGGATTTCCCGATAAGTAATGTTGTTCTAGTTAAGAACCAACTATTATATCATTATTTAAATAATATTTACCATAATATTACCTAGACTTCAAAATGTTTTTCTTAATATCGGCAAAGTCCTGAGCACATTTTAATACATATATCGCGTGATTTTCTAGGTAGAGCTGTGAAATTTGGCATTTAACGTAAATACGATAGGGCAAATCGGTAGAAAGAAACAAATATAGGGGTTCGAATGTGGAATTTCAAATTTCGTAAACATAAATATGAATAAGTCACCTCAAACAAATTTTACTATAACGGAGAAATAGAAAATCGTAAACAAGGAAGTTTGGCTAAAACAGCCACATTCTACAACTTTCAGCACGGAATTAATTACTATCTTTTTTTTCTCTTTTCTGTTTTCCGTTTTTTGTTTCTTTTATTTTTAATTTTTTTTATTTTCTTGCCCAATCATTGTATTTATCTCATAAATATGTATGGTAACTGCATTTTGACTATATTCAGCTTTTAATGTATCCCTTTCATTGTTTTTATTTTCAGAATAAATAAAAGTTACAATTCATAGACGGCATTTTACATTGTAATATTCTGTAATATTTCTTTATCCAATAAAAATATCATAGTTTAGAAATTTCAATTTTTTCTTAAACTTTGTCTGAAATTTCTGATACAGGACTTCCATTTTTACGTGGAGTTTAATCAGTTAATTATACAGTCTTTTTTTACAGATTGATCTATCAATGTTGTAAAATTCTAAGCATTTCCTGAATATTATATAATTAACCACAACTTAGATTGCTTAAATAATTAATATGGAAACTGTTCCCACATCTCAGCATGTTTAAATATTCATAGTGGAATAATATTTGCTTTACTATTTGATACTAATTTAAATGATTGTCAATAATTTTTTATGCTTAATTATCATTAAATTAAAAAAAAGTTAATTTAAAGAAAAGTATATCAAAATTTAGTAAATGCAATTTCAGTTATGAAAAACCAAATCAAAATATCTTTATTCGTTTTTTTTTACTGTTGTTGTTTGTTTGTTTGTTTTATTGCGCGTGCCTACTTAAAACATTCATTATAAAAGAGAAAATGTAATTTCACATGAGTCAGCACTCAGTCGATATGAATTTTTTCAAATGTATTTGCTTTTCATTTCCGTTTGTTAAGAACAACAATTTATTTACTAGCCAATACCATGTAAAATTTTACGTTATCGAAAATCATGCACATAAATGATCTAAAAGTAATTTAAAGTAGTGGCTTCTTTGTATCACATGCAATAGACAATATATGCCTAATACGATCGCTGGTTCTTTTTTTTTTTACGTTTCAGGATGATATACGTAACCAGTAAAGAAGCATGCCATTAAAAATATTTTAAAACTTCATTTTGGTATAATAATGACAATAGATAAGTGGTCTAAAAATAAAAGGGTTTTTGGCAAAATTATTTGCTAAGAGAAAACAAATGCATGATGTTATTCCATTAAGCGTTACCAAGGTTTTTTCTGAAATAATCATCCATATTATTGAATTAGTATTTATTATCATTGAAGTAATCGTATTACATATGCCATTTCCCTAATCATTAATAAATGGTGATACATGTATATACATACATACATATTCTATAAACAAATTCTATAAATAAAATATGACCAAATCTACAGTTTAAAGATAGGTATAAAGTGTATGGAAAATACTATTAAGTAAAAAATAATTAACAAATTCAACCAGCAAATTACCAAAACTCCAATTCAGAGACAGCATGTAGCAATACATACATAATAGTTTTAAAGAAAAAATGAGAAAAAAATATATAAAATGATAAAATATGTCAGATAAATTGAATAAATGTAATGCAATAACATAAGAACAAAAATGGAATTTAGATATCAAATGGTTGTAAAATGGAATTCGAAAAAACATGTGAAAATGTATAATCGTCAGTTTGGCAGTACATTTCACATGTCATAAAATAATGCAATAGTTCATAAAATATACTGTCAAATTTGTCAAGAACAGTCTATTTCTGTCAAATGCATTGCATTAACCAATTAACGACTAGCGGTATCATATGGTCCCGGAATAGATGCCAAACATTTTGTTGTTTGAAAACCAGTATTTTCTGAGAGAAATGCGCACTTTATTGGATGACAGAAACCCCTCAATAAAAATAAATAAAAGTTGCTATTTTAAAAAATTCGTATGAAATGCAATTTTTGCATTTTAAAGGGAAAAATAATTCCGTCCTTAATGGTTTAATAGTATGAAATAAAAAAATAATAGGAAATAAAAAAAAAGTAACAGACGAAAAATAGATAATGCAACAAAATTATTTACAAAACATGCTGTATATCACACGATACAAACCAAGCATCCTAACAACATTTGAATTGAGAACGTGAGATCGCAACGGTTGCAGCAATTTAAATTGTGATATTAATAGATGAAAGAAAATTCCATAAAATATATTAAACAATAAATATTAATATATATACATATGCTAACTTGTACTTGTTCTTAACTATATTGCGTAGATTTTGAGTTTGTTGCAATATAAATGTAAAACATTTTGTTTACCAAATTATGTTTAACTTACGACAGATTTTTGACGACAATTTTAGGTAATTGGATCAGAGCTTGTAGAAGCACTTTCTGATATTTTCATATACAAATTATTATTTATCGAATTATTCCTTGTTTAATATTATTATTTTTTTTGCTATAAACACATCAGATTTACATAAATGTGAACTGATGTGATGATAAAAATGACAGTGCTGATGAGCTGAAGGTTTTAATAGCTGTAGTAATTCATAACGCCTGTGAATGCAATCTATGCAATCTTGCATCTGATGCAAATGCATCTATGCAATTCGCAAGTTTAGGAAATCTTAGCCAAAAGTAAGGAATGGGTATTACAATTTTGCTTCTGTTATTCAGCGTTTTATAGTAATAATCTAAATAAAATATGAAGTAAATATCTTGTATCAATACATCACTAAAAATAAAAATTAGTGAAAAATTATGGCTTAATTTTGTTTATTCCTTGCAATTTCTTACTGGGGTGATTTAAAAATCAAGAAAGAAAATCATGCATAAATTATGAAATACTTTCCAATACTAATAGAATGTTATTAAGAAATTCATTTTTTTTCATACAATGAAATGAGATATCTGAATGAAGAATAATAAAAAAGAAATTACAAAAATTTGTAAAAATCCATTTTCATCAATTGCTGTCCATATTCATTCGAAGTCTTTCGTGCAGCCCTGTATATAATCTACAGAATTTATAAACACTATTTAATACGCTTAAAATTACATAAAATTGCATACCACAGCGGAAAGAGCATTTGTAGCAATTACCTATCATAGTCAGTCCTTTAACCGAATTCTCTTGTGGGCCTCTGTAACGATAAATCCTACGCACTCCATAATCTATAGAAAATAAGTTATATTGAACTTTAGTGATCTTTTTAAATTCCATTATATTTCAAGTATCATAACAGGTTCAAAATGCACCGCAAACGATTTGTTCCCATAGATCATAATGTAAAGGAATTGTTTCGTACTTCCTTGTAAATTGAACTACAAATGCTACTAATTGCATACTCCGGTAAAAACATGCTGTTGTCCACATCAGTAATGCATATTAATTTCATTATGTTTGAAGTATTTTAACATCAATAAATTTCCCCGCAAACGATTTTTCCCCATAGACCATAATGTAATAGAATTCATTTGTGTGTCTCTTTAAATGAACTATTAATACTACACACTTCATTTTCAACATCGAACATTTTATAGTAAAATTTAATAATGTATCAAAATTGTATGACACTCCGAGTATATTTATGAGAGTTAGAGCACAGACAGACGGACAGAGGGGAAGACAGACGGATATACGGAAAGACTGACAGACAGACAGACAGACAAATCGAATTCACAAACACTTTTCAATTATTTTGGAAAGTGTTAACAATTAGTAGTGAATGTCACTATCAAGTTTAATGTTTCTATGACAAAAGCAGCCTACATCAAACCCGTTGAAAGAATATCCTCTGAAAATTCTGCTTTGAAGAATTATTTCACAATTGCAAGATTAATTAAAAATAATCTTGAAGTTTGTCACAACTTTCGATTTTCAATAATTAAGATTTAAATTTAACATTCATGAATATCCCTTCTAGCCATTTCCAAACCCCCGTACTCGTTTCCCAATCAAGAAAAGTTAAAGTCGACTGCAACCCTCTAGATAATTTCCATTTAGCATCATCCTTCTATACTTGGCTTAAAAATGGGAGAGATGTAAGGTCTCTAGGCTTAGATTCATACTTAACAATTTATGCCCCAAATTATGAATCAAGAAATTTCCTCCACCTCAATAATTATCTTCATTAATGTCGTAAGATAGATTAGAAAATTTATATAGTAATAATATGAAATTTCGATAAGTTTTTTAAAATTAAAACTGATTTTATTAATAGATAAATAAAATCTCTTTTAAAAAATATTTAAAAGAATAATTAAATTAATTATTAAAGAATAATGTTGTGGAATTACAAAGTTCGTATAAAAACAATGTAAATTAATCTATTGTGATCATATCTGTAAATGGAAAGTTTTTTGAAGTTGAATTTTTTTTATATAATATTTATTAGAATGTGAAAATCTGCATCTATGTAAAGAGACCATAACCAGTTAAAAAAATGTTTAACTTCTACTGTTTCACTTTGCTTCTAAATGTTATTGAGCAAAGTATTTTGTATGAAAAGTAAAATTTTATTTTTATTGATAGTCGGATTAAATATATTTTATATTAAATTTTCTTATTCTTCTTATGGAACTCAAAAAACCGTCGGGATATAAAGGGTAAAGTCTTAAGAAACAGAAGCTGAGATCATAATTTCATTCAACTGCTTCATTAAATCTTTCCTTTAAAGGAACAAATATCAAATTTAACTATAACGCCAATTTCATTAAAAGTCTTTCGTTTGAGTTGCGCGTAACTCTTGTATATGATCTTGCAATTAAACGTTACAACTCTAAGCTATAACACAAATTTAGAACAAATGTTTATTTTATATAAATTTGCTTGCATTGAATGTGCAATTGTAAAATATTTTGAAGTTTATTGTACAAATGCTACAGAAGAAAAGTTTAATTTCATCTAAAATAATACTTCTATCAATATGGATTTATATCAGCACCTCTATCAATATGATTTTATATCAATACTTCTGTATAGAATCTTCAGAAAAACGTTTATTTTTTTACAATCATTTTAATCATTTTAATGAATATTTCATGTCAGTCAAACGGTTATTTAAAAACACAGTCGAAATTCTAATAGAAAACTGTGAATAAATTAATTTCAAACTATTTAATAAACTATCAAAACTTGCAGAAATCATTGTATTTTTTTTAATTATTCTAAAATTTACCGAATTGTCATGTTTTCTTTTGTACAACCATATATATGATGTATACATTTCTATATATACTACAACGTATGCTGAAATTTGGTTTAGTTAGAAAACGCTTGAAAATTTACCTTCAGCAATATCCGCAAATAGACGAAACTGTACTGGAATTCTTTCGTACAACTCTGTATATTATAAATTGTTTTTATTCACACCAGTACTAAGATCAGCTCCCTCGCAGTACTTAGATCAAAATATTACTTAAATGCCTAAGATGGTGTCATTTTGAACCCATAGGTAATTATAATGTTTAGGTCGGAAAACTGATCAAAAGATAAAATATTGACATAATACTGGCAATCAAGATTTATTAGAAAGAGGAAAATGTAATTTCCACAATATCTTTAAATACCACAAAAACTCAAGTAGAAAAAAGTTTTAAAAAGTTAAAAAAGAACAATAACATTTTATAAGAAGTAATGGTAGTAATGCATTTTAACTGCTGCTCATCTTTCTGGTAATCAATACACAAAATAACACATGAAGTAGGACTTTTATATATAAACTTTCTGCATTTGTTGCACTTCTGAGAATACTTGGTGTCATTTGTTGATCTAGCGCGCAAAGCAAACCTTCCTCGTTTCACTTAAGACTTTCTTCCTCAGAGTCGATTTGATACTTTACTTTTCTTACTTCCCTTCCACGAAGTTTTATAGCCTGTATTGTAATCCGTATAGCGTATTGCTTTATTTTCAATATATGAAACATGACGCCGTTTCCAACTAAGGTTTCACAAACTGCCCTCCAAGTTCCTCTAGAAACTGTTTGCGCGCATTTTTTATAGGCTTCAAGTCGATATCTTATTGCGCATTCAATTTCCAAACGACAAAAACATTACAGGGGGCAATTTCTATAAAATTGAGAAATAACAAGCTTATCTAGAATGTCAACGCCACTGTCTGTTCTGTTGTAATCCATGATTATTTCTGGCTTAATTTTTTTACTATCAATGGCAATGCGGAGTTCGTGATGTTCGTGGTGCATGAGAGGAAAATGACACTTCTATTTTTTTCAGTACATATGAGACCAATGCCAGTTTCTTGGAAAACAGATTTATTATTAAACAGATTATTTATTAACAGATTTAATCGACTCTGTTTTACATTGACCAGACACTTAATGAGATCTTTGCGATTTTTGCGCATGGTCCCCAACCGAGTCACTTTACATGCTAAAAGGTCTTAGGCTAAAGTTATATCCTTGAAGAAGTTATCTGTAGTGACATTGCGACCAGAATTTTTCCAATAATTTACAAGTTCTTTTACAACACAGGGTCCATGATTCACTTCAGTTTATCGCTAGTTTGGCCTAAATAAACTTGCAGGTTATAGCAGTAGAATGTTGCAGCATAACAAAGCATCCAGACATTGATACCGTATTTTTCAGATTTGGTAGGCATGTGTACCTTTAACAGGCATCTGCCTCGGAATTTCACCGATTTCTCGATTTGAAGCGTCACCGAAAGGTGACGCTTCATACAGATTTTTACAGTTCTTTGCAAATATGTCTGTGAAACCTCAAAGCACAGCAAGTTTATCTCCTTTTTTACGTTCATCACGTAATTCATATCATGAAATAGAATGACGGAAAGAAGAGTTACGTATCGATTGCGGGTCATAGTAGCTGCATATATTGGGCGTGTGGTTCTCTCTTGTCCATAAATCATGAATTTTTTCACGTCAATCACGGTATCGTTCCATTAGGATCAACAATCCAAGAAAAGCACAAATTTCGTTAGATTCAGTAACTGTCCACGTACGATGTGTACCATAGGAATGAGTTTCATTCCAATCTTGTACTTTATTTTGACACCTTTGGTTAGAGAATGTGACAATGATATTGATAATTTCATCATTGATGAATTGAGAAAATGCATTTATATTTGGCTTGGAATTCTTGCCGTTGGTCTGTTAGTATTTCTAACAATGTTATGAGTACGAGTCCTTGAAACACGTTGAATGTAATTCCAGGACTTTCCAGCTACATGAGGATTACGATCTTCATCTTCACTTTCATAGCTTACATTACTACATACAAAATCAGATAATTCGTCTACAATTCCTGGCTCTGCATCTCTATATGAAACAACAGATTCACCACCAAAATCCACTGATTCATCATAATCTTCTTCAAATAACAAAGCATGTGCCTCCTCGATAGAAAAGCCGCGACAATTCATTTCGTTGAATAGCGAAATTTACACAAAACCGAACACCAGAACAAGAAATAAAGAAATGAGGGGGGGAGCTACACTCGCTTGCATGGAAACGCTGTACCCACAGCGCCATATAGTAAACTACATTTGGCAGGATGCCAAAAAATTTCTTTTTTTCTCTTGAAACGTGATAAATGATAGAAAGTTTTCATTTATTCCCTGATTGCCTAAGATGGGGTCAATCTGATCCCATTCGCATTTTCTGCAAATAAACAAAAAAATTTACTGTGCGAAACTTACTAAGTAGACAAAATTATGAAAGAGACATTTAAAGGAGAATTCCTAGAAAATAATTTTAGCATACATATTCTAAATGAAATAAAAACAGCAAAATATCCAGATGGGGTCAAATTGACCCCATCTTAGTACTGCGAGAGTTACGCTAAAATTTATTCCAGGTTAAATACGGTAAAATACGCATAACACAACTAAAAACGTACCTACAGCAATTACCATCCATAGTACCTACAGCAATTACCATCCATAGTACCTACAGCAATTACCATCCATAGTACCTACAGCAATTACCATCCATAGCAATGTATATATTACCTTGCGTATATATGAATTTGGAACAGCTGTCTCCGCCGGGTTTTTTTTTAAGCCATTTGGGCGAGAAAACCCATTTTCGGAGTTAGGCCTAGCTTGCTTAACAGCATGATAGTTTTATTTTATTATAAAAAAATATTTCATTATAAACATACACAAATTAGTTTATTATAAAATACACAATGTTTTATTTAATATAAAACACACGCAAACAGCTCTACCGTGTTGCCATACAAAGCAAAATCTTGCCAATGTCGCCGGGTTGCTTAGTTATACAATTGACATTTTGACTCCAAAAAGATACTCCGGTGCGTCTGCGATAGCTGTACCATGAAGAGATATATTTCTTATTTTGAGAAAATCAATAAAAAAAAATAATTAACAAATATCTATTGAAATAATTGTTTGCTTTTCAAATGAATCTGCTTTAATGTCATTGTATTCAAAGACATACAAGTATATGACATTGAAATAACAGAGAATAAATTACGTTTTTTTTAAATATATATATACCAAAGCAGCAATTTATTACTTGGCTGGTATTGACTCTAGCCAAGTTATTACAAATGAAGCCAATTTTCAAGTGTTCTATCTCAATTTCAGTCCCTCTACATGAATATCCTTCAGACTATAAGGTTTGCTATTCGGGCGATAACACATATGAGCTACTATTTGTTGAACACTGCGTGTGTTTTTTTTTCTATAAAGTTTTGATTAATTCCGAAGCATGTACCATGAAATTGTATTTTTCCCTACTACCAATTTTTTAAACATTACTTTTTCTTTCATGTTTGCACTATGTAATGAAGTATGTTTCAGCTCTAAATTTAGTCTGACGAATTTACAGAATAAACAATATGTGGAAATTAAGGAACTGTTTAAATTAAACAATCTTTTTTATTTAACAAAATGTTTGAAATACAAATCTTACATTTTACTTATATTAATGAATGAAAAATATATGCAGAGTAAAACAGTCGGCCTAATCGATTCTGAACTTTCTGTACATGTTTATTGATGAATATGAAAGAGAATACAGTTTCCTAGTACAGTCGGCAATGACATACACGATGTTATTTGAATATCATTGATGGCTGGTTCACTTTAACGGCATTCAAAGACAGTTTCCATGGCAACCTACATATTTGATCGTTAGCCAAATCCTACTAAGCGCTATTTGAAACTTGCTATGTAATGCTCAAAACTGTCGACATTGCAAAATTAGTATCTGTAACTAACGGCGCCATGACTCTTACAATTGAAGTCACCCTCCACCCAGTAGTAGAATATAATTCCACTCTAAAATACTCAGCCGAAATAACAGCCATAAAAAAATTATAAACCCAAAAATGGGTACATTTGTTTTTCTTATATTCCTATAAGAATTCTCAGAAATTCCTTATATATTATTTTCGGTATAAAATGTTATGGGAGAACTGAAACATAATTGTTTTTAAGATTCTGATATTACTTAACAACTCAATTTCTATTGAAAAGTTTTTTTAAAAATAAATATTATAAATTTGATGGCACTTTTTTATCTTATATATGTTATTCATTATATTGCTAAGAAAAATTATGTCTAGGCTTAATTCATAATAATTAGAAACGCTAATAAGACTCTACAAAAATATAATCAAAAGTAACATTTATATGAAACCATACAATAGAAGTTCAATATTCTGTACAAATCACCATTTATTGTACTAATACACTAATAGAAATGCAATTCAAACAGATAGTACTGAAGAGTTCGCAGTTTTAAAAAAATCTGAAAGTGGAACATCATTTGCTTATAAGTAATTTGCTTATAAGTATGCAGAAATGAGAAGTTTTCGTTGCTTAAATTTCAATAAAAATCACATAAAAAACATTCCTTCAGAGATATACTTATTTTCAAATGTCTGTTTCAACAGCAAATTCTGGTACCCCCATTGGATGAAAAATTATGTTATTTTCACCAGCTTCAAGGTTTTCTTGGAATTTGGTAAGAGATAAAATTATGTGAAATATTATTATTAGTATAATGTCTGGTAAAAATTTATAAATCGGCTATTAAATAAAAAAACAAACACTATATTTAAGTGCATAAAATTATGCTATCGAGCTCGAAAAAGTTCATATTAAATCTCTGAAAGTGAGTGATGAAAATAATATGGATATGATTGAAATGATATAAATATTTTATCAGGATGATACAAAACAGCCCTTTCATCTACTAAATAAATGAAATTGTTAGGAGAAATAGAATAGATAATATGAGAGTTACCAACGATAGGGATTGTCAGTGTAATGTTTTTTTTTTTTTAATGAATGAACGGGAACCTTTAATTTACACAAGAAAATTCCAACTCATCATTTGATCTTCTACACTTGTTCAGAAGATACAGGGTGTTTCACAAAGGACCCCTAACTTTAAAAATCAATAACCCGGAAACGGTGATAGATAGAAACATGAAACCAGTGGTATGTTTAATAAAAAAATCGTAAGAATCTTATATATAAATCTCAAAATTTAGTTTAAAATAGTACCGACAGATGGGGCTGAGAGCGTTACGAATCCTTCTACAGACAGTTCAGAAGCATAGAAAGACTAGCCGTTGAAGATTTCGCCATTGAAATCTGACCGCTATTAGCTTATAATAAAAATACTTCCGAAACTGATGTATACCGTGGAGGAACGTGTGTTTATTGTGTTGGAGTACCACCGATTAAATCAGAGTAATACTGCCACAAGGAGAAGTTTTCAAACGCGATTTCAAGTCGCAAAAGGCCCAGATGGGAAAAAAATTCATGAGCTTTTCAAAAAATTTCAACAAACAGATCGGTGACATACAGCAGAGAGTCAATGACAATTTCATTCTTTGTTTGCGATAAGTCTGTTGTGTAAGAGGTGAACCTTTTGAATCCCTTTTGATAGGCCTATTTATCGCAGCGCCATCTATCGGCGCTATTTTGAACTAAATTTTGAGATTTATGTATAAGATTCTTACGATTTTTTTAATAAACATACTACTGGTTTCATGTTTCTCCCTATCACCGTTTCCGGGTTATTGATTTTTAAAGTTAGGGGTCCTTTGTGAAACATCCTGTATATCAATGTAAAGTAAGACACTTGGTTTAGAGTATGTTAATAAGAATTAATATATTCTTAAAAACACAGGTGAAGACTAATGTCCTTCATTTCTTACAATATATTTATTGATATAGATTACAGGGTACGTACATTTCTACCACAAAATTAAAAAAAAAAATTTTTACCTTATTTTATCACCGAAAAGCTTTACAAAGTCTACGATTAGACGAAGATATTACAAATTCTGCGATTAAAACATTAAATACAAATTTTCTGATGTGAAATAGTGGTGTCAGGCTCTTTCGAAATCCTTAGGAGTGTACACACCTTGGTTATTATAAACAAAAACCACGAAGAAAAACATTAGTAGATAATATGAATTACACACATTTCGAGCACTTAACTTTTACATCTTATAGGTTTTCAGTCTACAACGACATTGACAGAAGGAAAAATAGTCTAAGAGTTCGATTTTATCAAGAATTTCGGAGTGAGAATGATGTATTTGCTCTACACTACTAGCAACTGGGATGTTATACTGTATAATTAACACATTTTTGCAGTGTATGAAAGAAGTTGGCATCTACGAAATATTTTCTTTCATTGTTCGATATCATTATATTGAACAGAATTCAGTATAGACTTCATGTAATGGTGGACAAAAGTTACTGTTCAAGGCCACTTCTGAACTATCAGGATTTAAACCAATACACGACTATATTAGGTTATTCTCGTGGAACAAATTCAACTGAGACCTGTTGACCGTAGCCAAAACATATAAGTGAAAGTTTGTTGAATTCTATGCATATCTTCATTTTGGCGCAGCTTGTCCCCAATGGGACCTTGTGCTATTAAACCTTATACAACCAGCATAACTTCATGCACTTTTCAATGATACAAAGAGGACACACACACGGACAGGCAGTCATTTTGTAAATAGTATATGTTTTTCTTGATCTCTGACCCAAAAAAGTGTAAATCCGTCGAATATCGGAAGTCGAAAAAATTCGATTACAGTACTTTCTTCTATTATAGAGAAAAGAAAGTAAAAAAAATATATATATATATATATATATATATGTTGCATTTTGACGAGGTTGAGATATTACGATGAATAATATTCGATGAAAAGATGGCAGTCCTTCAACGATATAGCAAGTTGCCGTCGATATTAGCGAGTATGGCGAAGTAGAAGGCAATGAAATGAGTCCACCAAAGTTTTCCAATAAATCCAGCCAATCTCCAGACAAATAATTTTATTAGAAGACAAACAACACAGAAACAATTCCCAAAGGTCTAAAACTTATAGCCCTCGGCTAACGTTGCTTCACTTCATTGACTTAAGATGTTACTGGGCCAGTTGAATATTCTACGGACATAAAAATACCAGACACATATTTGTTTAGCTTCCGAAAACGTCAAAAATCTAGTGCTCCGACCGATGCGACCTGGTTCTGTTCCTTCAGTGGAGACATACAGTAATTTATGTCACGAGCGTACAAACCAATGAGTGAGAGGCTAGCTCCAGCCCAGCAAATGAGGTGCGAAGGAGGAGCTAAGACGGTAAAGAATTCCGAACCTGGTAGCGGATTAATTTTGGAGTGAAACTACCTCGGCGCGCGAAAAATTTAGCATAATAATAATAATAAAAAGAAAATGGCTTTTAAAAAACATTCGAAATGAGAACGCGTCTCAGAATTTTATAGATTGGGGAACTGATAAAAGCTACGAATGATCTTAAATTTTAGATTAAGATTTGGAATAAAATAATTATTAATATACGGATATTTACTTTTAAAAGGACTTTAAATAGGAATAGATATTATTAAGAATTAAGGAAATACTGACTATGACAGAAGTTAGATTAATTTTAAAATATTAATGCGAATAAAATGGAAGGATACGAAGGAAATAAATTTTTATATAACATATATATATATATATATATATATATGTATGTACATTGCTGCAATAAAGAATAAATTGACATATGTGGATGGTAATTTCCAGAAAAGTTTTTTAGTTGTTTTATGTGTGTTCCAGATAAATCAAATTTTAGTTTCAGTATGTAGTATGTATAAAATGTATGGTAATATACAGGGCTTTGCAAAAGAATTCGCTTACATCACACGCTATGGACAGCAGATCTTAAAAAATTTTTTAAACTTTGTTGTGATTTTTAAAACTACTTATTTAGGTATCTGATTTCATTGTATGAAAAAATCAACTTTCTAAAAAATATTGTGATTTTGTTGGAAAGTGTTCAGTAATCTATGCCTGATACATGACCTTTTGTTCTTGTTTATATGTAAAATATGTTTTTTACATAAATTAAGCAAGAAATATATTCAAGACTGCATTCAATCAATTTTTCTATGAAGTATTTTTTTCAACTGTACAATAACTGGAATTTTAAACGTTCTGTGACATTGTTAACTCTATTTTTAAGTGGTTTTTTAATAGTAAGCATGAAATGCACAGCCGTCAAACGTCCTGTTTTCTCAGTACCACTATTTCCAAATTGAAATAAGTTTAGTTAATTATAGAAATTCTGCTTATTCAATTACACAAAAAATGAAGACGTTGGCAAGTATGACAATATTGTGACAAATATGATATTTACTGAAATGTAATTAACTGAATCAATATTTACACGGATTTTGCAGACTGTTTACAACTCTAACAAAATCATTTTTTCAGGATAATGTTTTTAGCATTTTATACAATTGGGAAGTGTACAAAAGTAATGGTCTTACATATAGACGTAGAAATTTGTCAGAATTGAAACTTTCAACTGAATGTCTTTAAACATTAAAAAAAACTGAGCAGTTACAATTGAAAAAAGAAAATATCCATTTAAAACTACCTTTGCTTTGTACAGCCAATAAGGCTTTTGGAACATGATAAAATAAAGTGTCCACAACTCATTCTAACTTGAATTACTGACAATAGATCGGTTAAATGAATTTTATAGCAAGTTTCTTTTAACGATACTTTAAAATACCGATGGTAGATAAAGGGTTAAGAAATTAGTCGTTGTTGCATTTAAAAAAAAATAATGTGTATTATCTGCTCTTGAAATGCCCTTTGTAAGAACATCTCTATCATTATAATGTAGCCTGAAACTATTTTCTTCTCTGATTACAAGATTGTGACATTTTAAAATGTAATTTAATTTTTCATTGATTTAACTTTGTTCACGCACTTTACAAACACAGCTATGAGCTCATTTTCTTTTTTTCACATAAAACTACTTTTTTTTTCGTCTAATACTGTTAATTTCTTTTTTAACTGTTCTTAAAATTGTTTCATAATTAAACAGTTATTGTTTAAACTAGCTTTGGTCTTTAAAAATAAACGACTTTTACAAAGCAACGCGTTTTTATGACCCATTAAAAATGTATTTTGAAAGTAACAACTGTTTTGTACAAATGAAAACAAAATGTTTAAACTTTTAAAAATAATAAACGTGATTAAATGTTTTATTTTCAATTACATTCCGCTGTTCCCCTAAAGAAACAAAGGTATTCGGTTACATTTCTTTTCGAAATCTTCAGATCTGAAGTTGAAAAAAAAGAAATTCAATTGCTAAATAAATAATAGTTATAAAATCTAAACAATATATTTATTCTTAGAAATAAACATTCAGATTTAAAAGATAAATTAAATAAATAACGAAATCACACCCGAAAGCAAATTCAAATAATTTTTATAGCTACATTTTAATAAAATATAAAAATTAAAATAAAATTCAATTTTAGAAACTAATGGATACTTTTTTTAAATATACTCTTTGAAATTAGTAAAAAATAAGATTAAAGTAAATTGAAGTATTTTCTACTTATGAATTTTTACTTATTAAAAACTAAAATATAAACACAAAGTAAACTACTACATATAAGGAGTCGCAGCAAATTCTTTTTCTTTCACGTGGAATTTCCAGTGAAATAATTGAAGCATAAATTTATCTGGATATGTTTATGAGACACTATATTCGCTTAAAACAATATATTTTCGCCTTACTCACTCAATAACTAAATAAAGATGAGTAACACAGCAATCTCTGGCTATATATTCTCTAAAAGTACGGATCAGGTCAGTTATAAGATATGGAGGTAGATGAGCTGTTGCTTATCTCTTCATTGTAAGTGCAGATATATAAAGAAATGTAGCCAAATCTAAACTTTTATTTCAATAATTCTACATCAACACCTTTTCTTTCCCTAATAATTTTAGAAAATGGGTTAAAAAACAATTTCACCTCCTTTTAAATGTTTAATACAAATGTAGTATCCACGCGAACAACTAATAAAGTAAAATAATACACAATTCAAAACTTATGACAAACTCTGTGACATTATGAGAATTTACGATAAGTCGTACACGTGGTATATAAAATATTTACTTCAAGAATTTATTAAATATTATGTACTTTATAAGTGGCTCTACAAAGCACGCTATTTTAAAATAACCACGCGTTGGTATTATTTTATTTATAATATTTCCAAGAAATCTTAATTAGAAATATTATTATCACAGTGTTTGCTTTCATTAAGCAGGTTAAAGAGTCCATCTAAATATAAATTAAGTTTTTTAAAAAATAAATATAACTTCATTTTAACGCAGTTGAACAAAATTTTGAGATAAATGATCAAGTACTCCAAAATTGTGTCTCACAAAATACATAATATGTAAAAAATTATTGCAGTCAAGACATTCATTTTCATTAGTAAAAAATGCAAGAAATCACTTAAGCAGCAAAATGAAATTCTTTCCAGCTTGAAAAAAGAACTATAAGATTTAAAATACTATATTTCATTTCTTCCAATGTTCCGAGTATTATAACAACGGAGAAAGAGTTTGATTGAAAAACATAAGAACTGGACCACTGTCCATAAAGTGCATCCTGCATATAGTGAAACACGTAGTCATATGGAGGGGCAATATCTAATGCATATAGCGAGTGGGCAATATATCACATCGAAGTGATTTAAATTTTTCTTGAGTAATTTTGTAGCATCTGGCCAAGATTTGTCATTTTGTAAAACAATGTTCTTGTGGCCAATTAGGCATATTCAGGACATTTTTGCTTAAATATTTCAGTCAAATTGATTAATTTTTGCTTGTAGCAATCACCATTGCTTATCTGACGCGGTTAAAATAGTTCACAGTAGACCACGCTCTTTCCTTTACACAAGATGCGCATAACTTTACTGCTACGAATGTTCTGTTTCGGCACTGATGTATGTGATTCATATGATTACATCCATGGCCTTAGTCATTTCGAAATATCAAAACAAGTCCATATTTTACTTCCCGTAAGAATGCGATGTAAAATCTTTTGTTTTTTCTATTTTGAAGCAGCATTTCACGTAAGGTGACATTACTTACTTTCTTTCAAATGATAACGAACCCAATTTCTTACCTTTTGAACCATGTCCATTATATGTAGGCTTTATGAAATGCATAATTTATAACATTTGATTAGCATCAACATTTGATTGTGATTGGCAAGGATCTTCACCGAGGATAGTCATATTTATACACATAACAGTTCATTTAGATGTAGCGAAAGTAATCCAGTCCAGTCCAAGGTAAAAAAGACGTGAGTGTATTTTTTCATGCATGCCATGTCTAGTATATCACCAGCAATCTGATCCAATACCTCAGGCCAGAAAAAAAATTTGATAAAAAGTAGGAAAAAAATCATTTCAAAGTACTAAAATTGTAAATTATTTATAATGCATTGCTTTATAATCCCGTAAATATAAATTAAAAATAGTCGCCTAATGATTTTAAGCAGTTGCCGACGGTCTTATATTACAGAGGTTATCCAAATACTATATACTCATGTATCACACGCACTCAGATTTTTAGATACATTTTGAGGGGGGGGGGGGAGGAGGAGTGAAGGCGCTACAAATACGGAACAGGTGTTATTTAAAAAAACAAATTGTTTTCGCAGTAATATATTTAATAAACTATAAATAATTGAAAGAATAATCCGTTACTTTCATTTTAATGATTGACAAAAATATTTGTTTTTTACTTAATGATTTTTTATATAATTCATACATTGTTTATTTAGCTCTTAATCAATAGATCATCACATCTCTAATTTTAGTCATGAATTATAATAAACACTTCTTATTGTAGTACTCCAGAAAAAGAAATTTTTGATGAGTATCTTAACACCACTACTGACAACAAAAATTTGTTTTTCTGATACGATGAAACATAGAATTTTGTTTTTAATGAATTATTTATATATAAATGTTTATTCAGCACTTAACCAATAGGTCATAGCACGTCTTATTTTATTTATTAATGATAATATACACTTCACATTGCAGTACACTATAAAAAAACAATGTCGAATATCTCACCACTACTGCTGACATCAAAAAATGTCTTTTTCTGATACGAAGAAACTTAACATAATTTTTAGTTGAGTTAAAGAACACTTATTATTTTTCCCTCCTATGAAGCATCATTAATTACACAAAACCTCATAAAAACCCGTCAGCAGGATTTTTTCTTATTTCACTACAAAAGTCTTCTTAACAACTTAGCAAGCACTTAAAAAATTATGAAACAATGTTTTTAATGCTTCAGTGCTTGAAAACTGAAAGTAATAATTCACTGAATTTACGATCTGGTGCTAAAGAGATAATTAATATGAGGAAAAAAAACTCTTTCATAATTTTTCTTTTTTCTTTTTCTTTTATGAAAGCATGTGAAAAGCGTATTTTACTCGAGAATAAAAAAAGTAGAAATTGTAACAGAATTTTTTTTTAGCGAAAAAAATGCTAACTAAAATTGTAATGGATGCTGGTTATAAGAATTTGCTCATGTTCAGAGTTACATAATAGGAAATGTTGCGTCGTAGGTTATTAAATTACATTCATATTATAATTATGTAATATTTTCTGGTTTAAATTAAACTTAATATTACTTTGCAGTATATATACATTTAACGTCTGAATTTAAAAACCATTAAATACCAAATAAAATAAATTAAGACAGACTTGATCACAGTTAAAAAATATACTTAAAAACAATTAAAAATACAATCTGTAAACGTTTCGCCAAGCGCCACGCGAGGCATCATCAGAACCTTCAAGAACAAATCAAGAACAAATCAAGAACCTTCTTGATTCCTTCTTGAGGTTCTTGATTTGTTCAGTCGTTTGTTATGCAATGGACTGTTTGTACTGATGATGCCTCGCGTATCGCTTGACAAAAAGTTTACAAATTGTATTTTTAATTGTTTTTAAGTATATTTTTTATAAATTTTATGTTTTAACTGTGCTCAAGTCTGTCTTAATTTATTTTATTTGATGTTTTAATTAATATTACTTTCCGTTTAATAAGTGAAAATCTATTTCTCACAATTCTTACATTTTTCAAAATTTACTATCCGGTGCTTAAAAATATAAATAGTAATAAGAAAAGAGGAAAACCCTCTTCCATATTATTTTTTACTATCCTTTTATGAAAAGATCTGAAATATTTACCCAAATAAATACTTTACTTAAGTAATTCATCTAAAAAATATTACACATTAATTTTCTTTAAAAATTAACTAAGAATGCAAATAACTTGTATTACATAAATTTGATCCTGGTCACAATTATATAATAGGAAATGTTGCGTTTCAGGAAATTAAATTATATTTGAATGACATTATAATTAAAGTAATTTTTTCTAGTTATAGCCTAAAAACTATTATAACCCTCATTTAATGAGAAGTGAAAATCTATTTATCACAACCCTTACATTTTATTAGCACATTTAAATTTTGCACTGATGAATGTGCTATCCTTTTCCAACGGAAATTGTACAAAATATTATATAAAAGGAAGGAAATTGATTTTAATATGATCTTTTGTTCTTATCAGAATTCTTTATGTTTCAGGAAGTCAATAGTTTCGTCTGACGGCGCAAGGAACATTTGACTAAAATGGGTGTATTGGAGAATAAATAATGTCACATAAAAAAAAAAAATAATGAACGAAATACACTTCACCATATTTTTACAGATAAAGGAATGTATTTTGCCTCTTTAAAGAGCTTTTGAAAATGTTAAAGCTTTGTAAAATGTACTAATTTAAACTTGTGACGCATCAACTCTAAAATATTCATTTATAATAAATGCTTCTAAATATATTTCATGAATATTTAGAAGGTATTTTAATTTTTAAAAAAAATTCATAATATTGTAAAAGCATGCATACTAAATATTAGTTGAAAAATCGATATTTATAGATAGAGGATTCTATTTTGCCTCTTTAAAGAGCTTTTGAGAACGTTAAAGCTTTGTAAAATGTACTAATTTAAACTTGTGACGCATCAACTCTAAAATATTCATTTATAATAAATGCTTCTAAGTACATTTTATGAATATTTAGAAGGTATTTTAATTTAAAAAAATTCATAATGTTGTAAAAGCATGCATACTAAATATTAGTTGAAATTTTTTTAAAAACGTATAATCAACGAAATACTCTTTACCATTTTCACAAACCTCTTTGAAAACTTTTTGAAAATGTTAAAGCTTTTTTATATAGTATACAATTTTAAAATTATGACACATCAAACCTAAAAATCAATTTTTCAAGAAATGCTTGGTAGTCCATTGAATGATTAAGAAACATGCATTTTAACACGCTTTTTATGTTATAAAAGAATGTTTAATAAATATCAGTTGAAATTTGTAAAAATGCATTCATTAAAATTATATTAAAAAAGGTAGTATTAGTTTTAGCAGTTTTAAGCTCAAACTTATATTAATATACGTTGTATGAAGTTAGCCTTGAGGCATAATAATTGCTTTCAATATGATAGTACTCATTAACTTTTATAAAAAGAAAACAAGTCAAAATGTGCTATGTGAAGAAGCGAAGTTTTGACTAAAAGAGATGCATCCGCCAAAAAAATTCCTAAGATTGAAAACTTGCAATTTCGATATTAAAGGAATATCATTGAAGTATTATTTTATCGTAGTTTTGGTTTACAACTATCTATCTTTCAGTAAAATCAAAGAAAAACGGAAAGGAAATAATTTTTTGTCTAATTGTTAACGAGCCTTTTGGTTTCACTAGCTGCATCAGTGAATAAATAAAGTTGCGCCAATATTAACATCTTATTTTTACAAATAAAATATATTTTTCTTTCCTTTAAAGAATCTTACTGAATCGTTATAAAATGTGCATTTTATACTTGTGATGCAAGAACACTAAAAATCAATTATTGTTTGTCAAATTTTTGGTATTCATATTATGTAATCGTATAGAATATTTTAAGTAATGAATATTTCAGCAGATAAAATGAACATCAAATAAGACAAAGTTTAAATGTTGGTTAAAGTCTACATTCGCCTTATAAGAAGATTATGGAACTCTCAGCCATTTATAAATATGTTTATATTAATGGACGCCAAACAAAATATAATGCATATTGTCGGATTCCACTTCTCCGTCCACACAACTTCGAAATAAATCCGGTCTTTTGATATGCTGCCACCACCGATATGAATACGTGATATCGGGCACGATACCTAACTCTTTCTATTACACTTAAACAAACACTTTATTAACAATATTTACACTTAAACTCGGAGGTAAAGTATCCGGTTTAATATTAAATCAAAATAATTATAGAAACGCTTTGCGTGTACCGTTATACTACGTTCATTTATTCCACACTGAGATTTCTATTCATCTCACACCCGCTCTCAGCGCTCATTCCCCGAGCAACCTTCACACTTCACTGCTCCGTCCGAACTCAACACCGGTCTCAGAGCTCCAACTCTGAACGACCTTACACCTTCGCTTCCTACGTTAGAACTAACTTTCTCTCTCTCGTAAACTGCCGAGCACCCTCCTTTCTACGGGGTTTCTCCTCTGTTTCCAAGGGTCCTTGACAACCCTTCCTCCCTCTTGACGGATCTGTCTTCCTAAATAAAAGAGTGCAATAGCTTTCTTATCTCTGAAAGACCACATTGCAATGGAAATACTTCTTTAATTCTGTACAAGTCGCCACCCTTCGGATTAAGATTTTCTAAAGGACGCCTTTAACCGTACACAATAGATACATATACAATACATACAATATGCTAATCCCTTAAGAATAGCTTTCAACTCTTGCACCTGTGAGAGAAACCTGACACCCCCCACCTTAGCGGAAAATATGCCTTTTAGGAGCTAATTTTCCTCAAACTATGTAATGTCTGAGAAGAGTTCAACAGTTCCTTGATAGGTTTCTTCATTACTACAATTACATAAATATTTCAAGGTGTCTGAAAATTTAACTACTGACATCTCTAATGAACCATATACTAATGTGATAACTACAGAAAAAATACACAATATGCTAATACACTTTTATAAACACAGGATGCACATACAATTATAAATACACAAAAAAATAAAATTACACTAGTATTATGTCATTTTAATGTCAGTCCTTAGGCTGAGATTGCTGGAGGCGGAACTTTTTCCTTCCAGTGCTTCCTCGTTAACTTAATTGGTACATCCCTTTCCGCAATGCACCTGCTTGAATGGCTAACTTCTGCCTCTGATGTCCCAATTAAATCTTCCTCTAACCAATCAGGCATTTGCCTTTCCCAGTCCTCTTTGTACGTGATGATAACATTGTACAATTTTTGTTTCATCTTAACCCTCTCCGGTTTACGACCAATCCGGTTTCTCTCCGTTTCTACCAGTTGGATAGGACCCATAAATAATTCCTTATTTTTCCTTAAGATTGATTTTATGTCCCCAACTTGAATATTTGTTAACCCTTTTATCTCAAATCCCTTCCTGTCTTTATTTTCCGGTTGTTCTTGGTCTAACAACAGATATTTCCTACAGTCTTCAAACTCCCCGTCACTATCCAAGACAATATCGACTACTTTATTTTTAGTCATAAATGCTCTCATTTCATCTTGATACACCAGTTTCTTACTCCCGTCCCCTAACTCAACTATAACTGCAGGTCGACATATTTCCTCTTTCTCCTTATTACTCACATTCATTTCCCTCGTTAATCGACATTCTACACATGATTCGCAATATATTTTAGCTTCCTTCGCCATATTTTCCCAATAAAATGAATGCTCGATTCTTTCTAACATTTTCTTAACCGTCTGATGTTCTCCATATAAGGAAATATGCGCTAATTTTAGAAGTTCCTCCCTTCTAATTTTAGGTAATACTAATTGAGCTACAGTTTCATCTACTAATTTCTCTTTATGATATAACATCCCATTCACAATATAATAAGACTCTCTCTCATTTTCAGCCAATTCCCAAGCTTTCTCTAAATCCTTACAACTCATTTGGGATTCCTGAAATACATTTAAACTACTTTCCGTAACTTGATTAATCTTACTTTTCTCTACCTCGGCTTTTTCCTTCTCATGACTTTGTAAATTTACCGATCTCGTTTTTACGACATAACAGTTATTATTATCATTTCTAATCCTTTCCCCTTCCTTCACTTTGTTCCTACTATCTTCCTTACATTCCCTTTCTACCGATTCTCTTAATGATTTCTCGTTGTTTAACCCTGACAATTCATTAGCCACGTCAGGATGTAAAATTACCTGCTCCTTACTATTATCAATTATCGCGCAAAGTACATCCTGATGAATTACATTAGTTTGACCGCGTTTTGGAATAGCTAAAGGTAATTGAATTAATGGCGATTTAACTGCCTTACCAAATATCCCTTGTAAATATATGGTACCAGCCCCTCTTAATTTTTCTGCTGGTACTAAATCTTTATGAATGACGCTAATTTGGCAACCAGAATCCACCAATCCTTTTGTTATCTTCCCATTTACACTAACTTCCACTTTCTCGAGATTATTTAACTTCTCTCCAATAACTTTAGCTCTCCAATTCCCTCTTGCTCCGATTCTTGCCATACTCGCTCCCCTTGGTAATTCTTTAATTCTTCGCACTGAGACATTATTGATACTAGCCCTTGGTTCTTGTCGGTTATTAATTTGATTACTTCCCTCATTATTTCCTTTTGTACAAAATCGCTGAACATGTCCTCGTTGAGAAAACTTGAAACAGATAGGGGTCGTATCATTAGGTTTCTTATATTCCGGTTTTCTACCCGAAAATGGACTAACTTCATTATTCCCATTTTGTCTCCAATTACTACTAAATCCCTCATCTTTTGCCCTTCTAGAATCTTCATTATTCACATACCTTTCTTTACCTTTATAACCCTTATAAGTTACCGCATAAGATTTTTGTTTAGCATCAAAGAAATTATCACATTCCTTAGCAATTTTAGAAACTTCTAACCAATTACTGTGCTGAGTTAATCCAACATGCGTCGCGGTTTCCTCATCTAACGTAGTTAACAACTTATCTGTGACAATCAACTGATTAACCTTCTCATACGTATCTGCACCTCTAATCTTACAGTAATTTTCCCACGTTGCTATTAAACGTGACACAAATAATACATGAGTTTCATTTTGATTCCTTCTAGCCTTCTTAAAGTTTTCCAAACACGCCTTCGGTGTCGGCTCGTGTTCCCTTAGAACTAATTCCTTTAACTTCTCATAACTCTCAATTTGTTCTCTAGTCGTGTATATTAGCAAATTATCGGCCTTATCCCCTAACATATTTAGTAAAATTTCGGCTTGCTGGGTTTCCGGTACCTTTTTTGTTTAGAATGCTCGTTCTAAACTGCTAAAAAACAGATTCCATCCCTCAGTCCCTTCTGGAACCTTGATAGACAAAGTTTTAACACTTTTAATCAATTTCTCTAGGCTACTCTCATGATTAGATTCTCTAGTCCCATTAGCGTTATTAGCCGAACTTTGAATCTTTATCCTTTCCAACTCTAACTCATGTTCCAATCTCAATTTTTCAGACCTTTCTTCTCTATCTAACTTTTCACGTTGTAACTTTTCCTCCCTTTCTACCTTTTCCCGTTCTAACCTCTCATCCCTTTCTAACTTTTCTCGTTGTAACTTTAAATTTTCCTCCCTTTCTAACTTTTCTCGTTGTAACTTTTCTTCCCTTTCTAAATTTTCTCGTTGTAACTTTTCCTCCCTTTCTAACTTTTCCCGTTCTACTACTAACGCTTCTTGTTCTAAGCGTTCCGTAACAATAGTGCTAGATAATTCCATAACGGCTCCATCTTCATATTCGTCGCTCTCCACTATCTTTTTCTTAAGCTTAAACCTGGTATCATCTTCCGAGACCTCAATTCCTAACTCTCCACATATCGCCTGAAGATCCACCCTTTTTTATTTTAGTAAGAAAGCCATACCTTCTACCGATAATTATTACCACCCTACAACAATACTTAATCACAATATCAAATTAATACTTCCTCAAATCCTACCCTCATAAGTTACCTCCACATATTATACTATTTAACATATTTCAAATAAGTAATAATACAATAATAAATTTCCTTAAACAATGATACCCCACAATTTGCTTCCAATAACAAAGTAACAATAATCTCAATTTGACTATTATGCAATACAAATTTTAAATTTATACCATTAAATAATAAAATACAATTTACACAATAATACTGATACGTTGCAATTTGAATAAAACACTGATGCCAATCACTACATAAAAATATCCACCTAACAAAAATTTGCATGAAATACACATAAATTCCTAAATTTAATCTGAATAAAATATTTCAATTTCAAAATTAGTTCTCACATTAAAAAGTAAATCACAGCACTTTTTTTTTTCTCTGGGCCTTCAGTTCTTCCTTGAAGGTTATTTCAATTTAATTTAAATTCTACACAAATTTCCTTTCCTCATTTACTATCAATATTTCAAACTTAAAGCAAACAATATCACTTAATTTAAATATTACTTTAATAATAATTTAAATTTAAGAAATTTCAATTATTCCTTCCAACTATTAACACAATGCATTAATTTTAATCATTAATCTTATCCGTTTAAAACAATTAGAAAATCACTTCTAGTAATTAATATAAGATCCTTTTCTTAAAACAATAGTGTAAAATGGTTATTAATATCTCATTTGATTTAGACCAATTATTATATTGCACATAAATTATTATAAATTAACCACAACATTAACCCAAATTACCATCAATTATACACAATAAAAAAAAAATAGGTTCGAGAATGTCAGTAGAGTAAAATGATCAAAACACCTTACCTCGTACTTCATTCGCTGGGGCAATTCTCTGCTCACTTTTCCACAGGGTAAATCTTGTACTCTCGGGCAACAATCACTGTAATTTGAAACACTGTGTCCACAAACACTACACACAAACACTGGAACTAACACTACACACCGCACCAACAGTTCCACTGGACGATCCGGCAAGGCACTCTGTAACCAGGCTAGCTGGCACTGGTCTACGATGATAGGGCACACACACTTCCGCTAGACGATCCGGCATAAACTGACTGTAACACGGCTAACTGGCACTGGTGGTCTACGACGATAGGGCACAAACACTTCCGCTGGGCGATCCCGCACAAACTCTCTGTAACACGGCTATCTGGCACTAGTCTACAACGATAGGGCACGAACACTTCCGCTGGGCGATCCGTCACAAACTCTCTGTAACACGGCTAACTGGCACTGGTGGTCTACGACGATAGGGCACAAACACTTCCGCTGGGCGATCCCGCACAAACTCTCTGTAACACGGCTATCTGGCACTAGTCTACAACGATAGGGCACGAACACTTCCACTGGGCGATCCGGCACAAACTCTCTGTAACACGGTTAACTGGCACTGGTTTCGGTAATTCAGATCCCACCGCTGCCACCATTGTCGGATTCCACTTCTCCGTCCACACAACTTCGAAATAAATCCGGTCTTTTGATATGCTGCCACCACCGATATGAATACGTGATATCGGGCACGATACATGATGTATATTCAAGAAAAACCTAACTCTTTCTATTACACTTAAACAAACACTTTATTAACAATATTTACACTTAAACTCGGAGGTAAAGTATCCGGTTTAATATTAAATCAAAATAATTATAGAAACGCTTTACGTGTACCGTTATACTACGTTCATTTATTCCACACTGAGATTTCTATTCATCTCACACCCGCTCTCAGCGCTCATTCCCCGAGCAACCTTCACACTTCGCTGCTCCGTCCGAACTCAACACCGGTCTCAGAGCTCCAACTCTGAACGACCTTACACCTTCGCTTCCTACGTTAGAACTAACTTTCTCTCTCTCGTAAACTGCCGAGCACCCTCCTTTCTACGGGGTTTCTCCTCTGTTTCCAAGGGTCCTTGACAACCCTTCCTCTCTCTTGACGGATCTGTCTTCCTAAATAAAAGAGTGCAATAGCTTTCTTATCTCTGAAAGACCACATTGCAATGGAAATACTTCTTTCATTCTGTCCAAGTCGCCACCCTTCGGATTAAGATTTTCTAAAGGACGCCTTTAACGGTACACAATAGATACATATACAATACATACAATATGCTAATCCCTTAAGAATAGCTTTCAACTCTTGCACCTGTGAGAGAAACCTGACACATATAATATCGTCCACCGTAACAAAAATTCAAATGTTTTCTTAATCTACAAAAGTATACTATATACCCGAATGAAATTATGCATAAACCTGTTATGAGTTACCCAGGATTCTAAAAAGCGTCATGTTTAGAAACCTCAGAAACCAATACAATTTCGAGGTTTAAAAAATAATTTTTATAAACAAAAATCGTTTTGCTGCCATTTATTTTCGGAAACGTTTCCGAGTAGTTTTTATAGTATATTAATCAGTTTTCTCCTATCAAAATATCGGTTTTTAGGATTTATCAATTTATTATGAAACATTTTCAGCTGCGTAATTGAATTTATACATGCAAGAGTAACAAAACAATATTAATATTAATGTTAGTGTTAATACTCTTAACTTACCATATTTGTCTCTAAAACATGTTTGTTGAATCTGAAAATGTTTACTTGAGATAACATCCGAAAAACACACATTCCGGGTTGAGAAAATTAATTAATACACTATAAAAAATACTCGGTAAGTTTAAAGAAATCAGTGACAGTAAAAGAAATTTTGTTTTTATAAATCCGTCTTTACAGCGCAAAAACATATTGGTTTCAGATGTTCCTAAATACACTGCTCAAAACAATTAAAGGATATTGCAGTTTTAGGTGGATTTTGTATCTGGGAAACTTTTTAGCTGATTGATACATGGTCGACAGACATAGTAGGTTATATGAGAATAAATTACACATGTTTGGAAGAAAAAAATGCATTTTATTGCGCATTTGTGTACAAAATGAAAAAAACACAATTTGTGCATATGAGAAAAAAAGAATAAGAAACGGTGTTTTCTTCAAAGAAAATCATTTTCAGTAGGGGGTATGGTTTCCACGGGCGGCCAGCAACGTTGAACACCTTTGAGGCATTGACTCAATGAGGCTATTAATGACGAGTTGGGGTATTCTGCCCCACTCTTCCATAAGAGCTCTTTCCAGTTCTTGGAGAGTTTGTGGGGGTTGTTGGCGGCCAGAAACTCGTCTTCCTAGAGCGTCCCAAACGTGCTCGATTGGATTCATGTCTGGAGAACACGCTGGCCATTCCATTCGAACGATTGCTTCCTCGAAAAGGAAATCCTCCACCAGGTTTGCACGATGTGGCCTGCAGTTATCGTCCATTAAAATGAAGTTATCTCCGATTGCTGCAGCGTAAGGGACTACAATAGGTCTGAGGATCTCATCCCTATATCGGCGACCAGTCAGAGCTTCATCTCGAATGATGTAGAGGTCAGTGCGCCCGTCAATGGAGATGCCACCATACACCAACACTCCTCCACCGCCAAATCTGACACTTTCGTGCACGAACGCAGGATTATTCCTACTGCCACGGTCCCTCCAGATGAAAATACGCCTATTATCCGGATGCACAGAAAAACGGGACTCGTCAGAAAACAGAATATATCTCCATTCATTTCTCCTCCAGTTGACATGCTCGGTTGCCCACTCCCTGCGGTCGCGACGATGCCTTGATGTTAATCTAACACATACCATCGGTCGGCGAGCATACAGACGTACAGAATGGAGCCGGTTTCGGACAGTCTGAGTTGAAATCGTGGTGCCTGTAGCCGAACGAAGGTGTTGTTGGAGAAGAGTAGCGTTCATGTTTCGGTGTCTCCGAGCTGTTAACGCTAAATACCGATCTTCATTGGGCGTTGTTGCCCGTCTACGACCTTGCCCTGGTCTTCGGCCTGCACATCCACTCTCCAAAAAACGGTTCCAGATCCTGGAAATGACACTTTGTGACACTCCAATGGCTTGCGCTACTTCGGCTTGAGTTTGGCCCCCTTCTAACCTGCCAACAATTCTCCAAGCTTCTGAATCTGTCAAATGACTTCGCTGAGACATCGTACTCATCGAAACAAAGCAATCACTGAATGCCGATCATCCTTGTCTTCATTCTCTTTTATCCAGTTGAAAGTCAAATTTCATTCGCTGCCGCTGAAGCGACGTTTTTGACGTCGAACTCAAAATTTGCATACTCCACAGTTTGAAAACCAGAAAAATTTGCATTTGTGATTCTCTTCTTCTATTTTCGGCAAAAAAAATTTCGTTTATATCTTTATTTTATATAAAACTTCAAATATCCTTTAATTGTTTTGAGCAGTGTATATAGAACGCTTTTCGGTACCGTGGGTAACTCAGAAGAGGTTATTGTATACTCTTGTTCGGGGTTATATTATATTTTCTAGATTAAGGAATGATTGTTTATTTTGCAGTGTAAGACAGACTATGTAAGATCAAACTGTAGAACTGTTTGATGTTTTACATTCCTACCGTACTGTTTGAGTCATTTATTTTTCTAGATCAGCATTTTACATATGCTGAATCAGGTTGCATAAAAAAGGGATCATTTGTTCGGAAGAACTTTGTCTCGCTGGATATTAATGGTGATTCACATAATGAATTTGTCAGAAATAAAATGCAAATGTAGAAACATATGGGTTAAATATTTTACATTTAAAAAATATATTTGACGAGAATAAACAGTTTTAGGGTAATTTTATGTCTTTATAAGAAAAACAAATTATACGAGTCCCCATATATATAACACTAGAAAAAATATTGTAATCCCTACAAGTATAATTTGTAATCATAAATTTGTAATTTCATTTTTAATCCATCAACTCGTAATGCGGTATGTTTCAGTTGTAATATTAAAAGAAGAAACAGTAACTTTTCAATTATATTTCCTGTTTCACGGCATATCGTAAAGAAAATTATACTACACACGCACTTCATTCGGCGAAACGCAAAAGCTATGAAGAATTATTCAAATCCTCTATAAATCAGGACGAAGCGAATGAATAATAGTATGTTTGCTTCTGTAGTTCATGCTGTGATTAACACTGAATTTCACGTTATTTGGGTCAAAGTATATCATTGTTACCGCTGAGTTACAGAATATATTTGCCTCTTCAGTTTGTTAAAAATTGAGCTGTGTGAAGTTTTTCGAGTTGTTTCTTTAAATAAAAATATGGAACTGATGCTTTACACTCACGCAAACATGTAAACAAAAGTTTGGCGACTTTTTGGTTGGCGCAATTTTCAAGACTGCGCCAAACGTATAACTTAATACAATGGCTAAGTTGCCATTAAAGGAAAAAAAAATCCCCTAAATTTGGCGAGTTTTTTCCTTTTTTTAACCGATTATTTTTTTTTCTGCGAGAGTGTAAAACATCTTAGCCAAAAATATTAAAAGATTTCTGCCGAACACGGCATCTCTTTTATAAGAAATCTGTTTTAACTCAACATGAAGCTATTTTCAGCGAATATATTAACATTTTTTTTAAATAATGAATTTAAGTAAATGTAATACCTATTACATATTCTAAACTTTATTTAACCCCTTCAGAGTTTTTGTTTTACACAATTAACTAAAAATATCGGCAAAACACTACGTTTATCGAAATAAAATATTTGCCTTATATAATCTTAAAAATCCTTCCATTAAATAAAAAAACGACCGCACTTAAACATTTTTAGTGTACAACAGGTTTGTTTAACGGAGCAAGTAAACTCCTCTTTCACATACAGTTTACGGACAAAACGTTTAAAGAGTTAATTTTTATCTTTAAAGCAATTTTTGCCAAAAAATTCTACTTGTATTTTTAGATATATATATATTTTTTTTTACAATTTACATAAATTACAATATCTCCCTAAAGGAAATATGTGGATTAATAACTTGTTCTAAAACTTGCTTCAGCTGACACACAGGACTAGTCAAAGCACAACTCATATCATTGCGCTATATCTGGCCATATTGTTACTGCTTTTGAGTGAATAAGTGGATATTGTGTCCATAATTGTAATAATAATGTACACATTTAAAATTCATAGATTTAATATAAATCTAAATTATAACTCATTTCAATTCAGTCTTATTTTGAAAGTGCTTTTTATACCAGTGACGTTTGTGACAAATGTGCTTTTATACGATGTGCAGATTGTTTAAATTCATACTGTTACCAGCATACTGTAGTTGATTTACACTATTCCAAATCTTAAGTTACGAGGCTGAAAACTTCGCCAACAGCTATGCTTTCTAAAGACTGAACTACTGAGGGGTAGCCCCGGAAAGTGTTAGTTTTAGAAAAAAATACAGGTAAAAATAAAATAAAACCATTGTATTTCATATCTGTAATTTTAAGCAATTTGCAGATTATGGCCCCATCAGATTGATATTTACTGTGAGTTATTTACTGATCATCTAACTTATACGCCAGATTTAACCCCGCCTGATTATTTGGCCAGTCGGGTGCTTTAAACGTGCGTATGTACATGAATAAACCACGAACATTGTATGAATCACGTGAGAACATGACGACATCCTAGTGGAGATGGAGACAGCAGGGATTCATTTAGCCACATTCAGAAACATGCAACGTAGTTCTCAGATGTGTTTGGGAAGTCAAGTAAGACATTACTAGCACTTACTGTGACAAACTCAGTTTGTAAGCATACAAGTATGACATCTAATTTTTTGTTTGTTTTATTTCCTTCTGTATATTAAATTTTCTTTTCAGAACTACCTTCTGGAGAGGTACTCTGTATATGCCAGTGTAAAGCTAGAGAACAGTTGAACTTTCACGCATGTTCATCCGCTAAAATCATTTCAGCTTTTGTGTTGATTATCTGTATTTGCTGTAACCTCATATTTCGCGATTCATTTAGCACCTCATACACTTCGCTGTTCAGTATAATTTTGTACAATTTTAGATTAATGAACTTATACTTTATTAATAGTTTACTTCTTCCATCTTTTTTCATTTCCTTTTAAAATTTAAAATGTCACTGACAAAGTATCCAAGTGTTTTATCGAGTCGAATAACCGAATTTTGTAACATAAATTACAACATCTGAATACATTCAGAGAAACTAAGTATAGACATTTCCTTAATGTTCTCAAGAACAGTATCTTAAATAAGTAAGTATTCTATATTCAATGACTTTCCTAGAAAAAAAAATGGTTTCTTTTAAATCATTATTTCTCTGTTTCATGTCTTTCCATTCTTTAAGATGGCGTAATATCTAGACTTTTAAGACATGAACCATCTTTCTTCTGACGGGTCCATTTGCACAGCACGTAACTCCAATGTCTTCTTTTATCGAGATTGTTCATTAGCTAAACATCTGGTTCTATTTTATTGTCTATGATTTATAAATGGCATTACAAGTATCATTCTATCTTTAATTTATGTAATTCCTTTTCGAACGACCTGAACCAGGCACATGATTCTGTAGCACGCGACATTCGAACTAAAGAAATTCCTATTAATTATACTTCAAGTCTTCGAACTTTTCTTTTAGTAGCCAAACTCCAGCGATAATGAAGTATTGAGACCGGAAGGAACAGTTACCAGTCGCAGACATTCTTGTTGTCATGGCAACGATAGACGTTGATTAACTCATGTTGCTTGCATTATTAGGGCCGCCGTTTTTATGATTTTCGATAACTTGACTTTTGTCATGCAAATAATAAGATTTGTACGTTTCGCTAATGAAGCAGCTGACCATGTAGTTTTACGTTTTAAAAGTTGCAGAAGTCTAATCACTCTAAACTGGCGGTGCAGCGGACAGAAAATTTTTAAAAATTAGTGCCCAAATTATTTCCCTACCCCTTATATTTAGAGCTTTAAAGTTCTCTAATTGTTTTTCAGAAATTCTGACTTGTTTAATAAATTCATTTACTTTTTTACGGCGGGACTGGGATATCAATTACTGTCTTTCGAAAAAAGAGAACATATTTAGTGAATATTGAACGATTACAATTTATTATGTTAACAGAAAATGATTCTTAAGCACTTATTTTAAAAAGGAAAGAAAGGAAATCGTCTTTGATATAGCAGTATGTTTATTTGTTGATATATTTTTTTTATAATTATATAGTATATAAAGATAAATACACACATATGCGTTCTATGACAACAGCCAACTAGAAGCTTGATTTTATCCAAAAGTTGGATATATTTTTAATTTTTAGTAATTTTTTTAAAAAAAATGGGCATTTAATTTTTATTTTAAATAAACCACATTGGATTATTAATGGTAATGTATAAGAAGAAGCATGGAAAACATTATAAGTAGTACATAGTATGTAGTAGAACATTGTAAGTAGTACAAGTAATACATTGTAAAATTAAATATTCATTTTCGTGCTTATTCGTAGAACGTATTTCTATGTATTTTAACACATTATTGACCAGGAGGGGTGCCAGTTAGGCCTCCTTCTTTATTTAGAAATTCCGATTTCATACCAGAAATTAAGAAAAATAATTAATATGACAGACATTTCTAGATTATATAAAGTTAAAATAATTCTTTCGAATTTTCTGGTATGAATTCGGAATTTCTGGATAAAAGGGGAGGCCAAACGGACAACCTTTTTGACCAGAAGTATCATGTGGTGATTTTGGATATCTATAACATTCGCCTTTTGGTGTCATCTTACATTATGCATCTAGTGTTATTTTTGAAAAATATACATAATATTCATACACAATACTTCATTAAAAAATGCTTAAAAATTAATCGATGAGAAACATAATCGTCATTATATTTTATAATTTGTTATGTAAATGTTAATCAGAACAATCCTCCTTAATAGTACAACCCGCTGGAGCTTTTTAATGGAGATAATTAAAAAATTAAGAACAAAATGCCCAATTTAAACTAATAGAAAATTAATATCTAAAATACCTGTCAATTACTACTTTAGCATAAAATGAAAACCAGCTTTTTTAGATTTCTACGGTAAACTTTAAACATTTATAACTTATCTACTTATGTGTTCTTCAAAAATAAATATTTAATAAAAACTTCAGCATATAATTAAAGCAATTTTCTTTTATCGTCACCATTACATTGAAAATAGTATTCTAAAATTAAGTTATGAACTTCACTTTAATTGCACTCTCTTCTTATGAGTCATAAACAGAATATAAGTAAAATTCGTAAATACTAAGAACTAATTATTATTTATTATTATTATTATTGTTTATTTATTATTATTTTATTTTATTATTATTAAGTTTCTTGCATAGGCAAAAATTAAATAATACTTCTAAATTAACGATACTTAAAAAAGGAAATATGGTTAAAATTTTAGAGTAATAGCCTAATGACATTCCGATTAGAAGAAGCTATTTCCCCGTGGATCATTTATTATTCATACAATTCAAGAAATACATTTTGTATATTTTTTTTTACTGTTTAAAGAATATTTTACTTTTATTTTCACATGCATAAAAGTCTCCAAACACACCTCAAAAACATCTTATAAAATAGTGCTGCAGATTCCTATTCAATATTCATTGAATTAAATGAGAAAAATGAATAATTTATTTCATTATTTCTAAATTCATTTTGTGTATTTTTAAGATTTTATTTTACTTTTGGGAATTTTCTCTTTCATTATATCACAAAAGTAGCTAAAAAAAGTACTACAGCAAAAAATAAAGAATTCTGCAAAAACAGATTCATCCTAGAAAAATATTATAATTTTTGTATTCTAAAAAAAAAAAAAAAAAAAAAAAAAACTTTTATTTTAGCGATTAAGTCCCTTAATACATGTATAAATCATCTATAAAATATAACTGAAAATTCTTATCCATTATTTATTTAATTAAATTAGAAAAAATAAATAGTTATTTTATTACTTCTAAATTAATTTTGTGTATTTTTAAGATATGATTATACTCTTTCAATATATCACAAAAGCAGCTATGAATATCACTTCTGCAAAATATAAATTCATCCTGTAAAAGTACATTCATCCCAGAAAAATATTATGAATTTTTGTATTATCAAAAAAGAAGATTGGTCGTGTGTATCACGTCAAGGCGATAATCGTCGACGTTCTCTTCTGGTGCTCTTTTTGTCTTCACCTTTCACTATCCAATACTGAACCGGTCCCCACCAATTTCTGGTGCCCAAGTCCATCAATTTATGAATAGCACAAGAAATTCACAGTTATCAGCTCAGTATTGGATAAATCAAGGAGTAGACGAAAGAGAGTATCAGAGGAAAATGTCGACAATTATCGCCTTAACGTGCATCTTGCAACCAATGAGGCACATATAGAGGTTTATTAATTGCTGCAAAAAAAAAAATTCAATATGTACTCATAATATTGTACTACTTTCCATACATGTATATAAAATAATTTTTATGTAAGGAAGTAATCCTCAAAAAATCTATAAAATAATATTGAAGTTACGTATCCGTTATTCATGAAATTTAAGTACAAAAATTGAATAATATATTTTATTAGTGCCAAATTAATTCTGTGTATTTTTAATATATTTATTTTTACATTTGGAAATTCACCGTTTCTGTTCATTTGTGTTTGGAAAAAAAACTTTAAATTGTAAATAGACATGGCGGACACCATGTGCTTCAGATCCCTATTCTTTATTCATCTAGTTAAATTAGAAAAATTAAGCATTTAATTTCATAATTCTAAATTATTTTTGTGCATATTTAAAATATGATTTTACTCCCGGAATTTCACTTTTCTAAAATCTAACCAATCTCAAAAGTATCTATGAAATAATATTTTAGTAAAATGTTTATAAAAGTAGATTCATCCCAGATAAATTTTATGTATTTTTGCATTGTGTAAAGATAAAATAATTTTTATTTAAGGAATATGGTCTCTAAACATCTATAAAATAATACTACAGTTCCGTATTCATTAAGACTGAATTACAAAAATTTAATAATTATTTTATTAGTCTTAAACTATTTCTGCATATATTTAATACATGTTTTTACTTTTGGGAATTCGCTGTTTCAATGTATCGCAAAAGCAACTATGAAATACTACTTCGGTGAAAAAGTAGATTTACCCTGCGCCGCAATGTACCCACGAGACCTCTCAATAAATAAAAATGGATGAAAGATGGATAAAATTGCAGTCTAATGGTCTAGAAAACATTTCCATTACAGGAAATCACTCCGTTTGGAATTCACTTTCACTGCCGATTCCAACGAAAGAGAAATGCACATTTATTTCGAATGCAGAGAAAATTGAGGAAAAAAAAAATAAATAAATGTTGTTTATTGTTATTTATTATATTAATATCACATAAGTGTACTTTATTATAACTGCATTACTACTTTTTATTTATGAAAAAGCAAACTGTAGGATAGCACAAGCCTAAAATGATTTTTTTTTTCTTTAAAGTAGAATATGTTTCTCATTCATTTTTTATGCTAATTCTAGAAAAAATACTAAACATAAAATTCTGTCACGCACAATTTTGACACAAATGCAATTTTCTGATAAGTTAGTAAATTAAAAAATTACTCATAAAAATATCAGAATATATAATTGTCCAATAATAAATTTATTTTTAAAGACGACACACATAACTAAATATCAATAGCAGACTACTGTTGTTTGCTGACTGGGAAGTGATGCACAAGAAAAAGTTCTACGAAGAAAGGGACATCTTTTTTGGAGTCGAAGGGAATAGCATAATAATTTTCTACTTTGTAGCAACTATGGAAAATGTAAAAAAACAAGTAATATAAATTTTTTAAAGTCAATTCCTACTTTTTAATCATAAATATATAAAATAAACCCGTTCAGCATTAATGTCCCACGTTATCTTTATTGAACATTATTTTATAATCATCGTTGCGGTATTTTATTTCTGTGGCATCACTAATTTGAGGAAAATCTTTCATTTCACTTATGAAAACAATAGGAGATTTTTTTTCTCCCACATAAAACTAAAATTAATTAATTAAATTTAATTAATAAATTAATATTTAAAAAAACTGTATTAACGTCAATTGTCATCCAGGACAAGTTTAAAAAAATGTATTTGAACTTGAGTGGATGAATAGAATTTTTTTTATTAACGATTGAAAATTTGAACAAGATATATAAATATATAGAGAGTGTGAGCTAATAGTAGGAATTGAAAAATAATAAAATGTAAAATATATGTATATGTAAGTCAATAACAATTAGTCAATATGCGTTTTAGTAAAGCGCGTTTAGTAAAACATTACTTCCTATGACAGTATTTTTAACTTTTTAAGTTACATTTTCATTCATAAAAACTAAATCTTCAAGATCAGAGGAAATTGAAGTCATTTTCTAGATGCTTTTAGTTATGACGTCGGTCATAAATTTTTATTTGAAAACAGAAAAAAACTGACTCTGAAAAACGGTTGCTATGTTTCACTTCCTACTTAATATAAATCGTAGAAAATATTACCACCGCATCTAAAGTAGATAAGCATTTAGCTCTAAGGTATATCTATAGGATGTAGCTGTAATATACAAACGAAATACGAAATAAAACATAGAAAATGTTCATTTAGAGTCAGTTGGACATCACCCTGAAAGCGTCTTATAGAAAGTTACGTCATTTTTAGGAGATTATTTTTTTTTCCTTGAATATTTTTCTTGAATATGAAATGTGTGTTTTATAGAAGTGTTTTAGCTCGAATTATATTTAAATGAAAGTTCTTCATCATTTTAACGCACTTATAGTAAAATTTTAATTTTATATATGATAAACCACATTATCGACTCACAGTAACGTCAATTTCCGATGAAAAAAAAAATATGCAGAGCTTGTCTGAATCTTTATTGGCTTATAAAAATATTAGTTATACTCAGTTTTTATTTGTGCGAACAGGAAAGATAAAACTGCACAAGAAATTTAGAAAAAATAGATTTCTATAATTATAAACTAAGGCAGGTAGTTGAAAAAAAAGTGTAAAGATTGGTCTGCGAATTTTTTAAAGTAGCCAGTAATTTTACTCTTGTTCTAAAACGTACGTATATCACGTTTCGAAGAAATCGATCAAAAATTGTAGATTTGTATAAGAAACACACACTCAATCTCTGACTTATATATATATATATATATATATATATATATATATATATATATATATATATATATATATATATATATATATATATCGGAAAGTAGGGTAAAACCCGGCACCTAACGGTTTTCCTTTATTGGCAAAAGTCTAGAAGAGCGGCAAACGTTTTTGGAAACATCTGGGCTATTGAAAAACCACACCTGTTGCCACAGGAAAAGTCTTCTCTACTGGGGAAAATGCATTTTTGTGGTAGAGTAAAACAGAGTACTAATCAGAAATTACGTTTTTACACTTCCAGTAGCAAAAAGCTTTATTGAAATACATTTTGAATTAAACTTTAAAACATATATGCAGTTTTAAAGGTTTGTAATTTTTTTAAGGTTTCCAAGCAATTTTTAATGTTGTCATGTAATCGTTTTCTCAGCTTTTACTTCTCGCATCCGCTGCACTCCTCAGGTGTCCACTCTTTGCAGACTAAACATTGCATCTATCTTTCACCACCTGTTGAGTGAAGAAACATTTCATTGTAGAATTCAATTCAAAACCATGGGTACTCCGTGTTTTTCGAACAGACGACCAAAAATAAACATGATCGTTCTCCTGGATAGCTGGGCGTACACACTTCTACTTGGCCTCAAAATATCACGTGACAGCTATAGAAAACAGTGGTTTACTTACCTAAATCAATTCGTAAGTCTGGATTAATTTCAAGAGCAGAAAAGATTGCGAAAAATTAAAACTTTTGAGGTGAATTTCTTTCCAATAGCACTGCACGGATTCAGAGATTAACTCACTTCAAAAGCCGATGGCACACTGCTGGGGGACGCTAAAAGATACATTTAAGACGGGTGCTGTCCTCCAGGCAGTACCCATCAGCGGGAAAACAGGGTACCGGTTTTGATCAACCTGTCCAGTTTTATCCTACATATATTACGTAATGTGAAAATAGTGATGAGCTAATCACTTTTAACTTTTAGTCTCTGAGACATATGGTCTCTAATTATTCCCCAAGGATATGATTTTTGCCAGATTTGTTTACGCGAACTATGACGGCCATGGCTGTGATCACCGTATTGAATTATATGGTTGTCAGTGAAACAATAAGGGAGGAATAGAGTCACATAGATAACAATGGAATCGTCCCATAAGAACTGAGCGAGGCGAAGCTCAATTACTATTATATTTATTATTACTATTATTATTATTATCATTAGCAAAATCAGTTTCGTGTAACTCGTACAACTAATTCTCTGTACACGATCTGTTTAAAACCATCACGCCGCTGCGAGCTCAAACGAAAAAAAATTATACACTTATTTCAAATTAGAAAAAATTAGAGAAAAAAATGTCGTTATTTAATATAAATATGTTTTTTGAAGACTTCATTACAACGTTTATTTATGATGTTGGAGAACTAAAGCTTATGATAATCAAAAATCTATTAGAAAGCTTTTGAAATGCAGTATTTCAACAGTATTTTAGAGTTTCATATGTAACTTGTACAATGAAATCTTTGTTTACGGCATTGTTTAGCCTTTACTGTTTGCGTCTCTGATACTGGCACTCTAATCACAGTTGTGAAGAGGAATTAATTTCACATATTCCACTTCTAATTCATTTAACTATTTTCAATAACTATTTTCAAAATTTCCACCCCAAATAAATTTTATTTTCTACACTATAAAGGTCTCTAGTCCCTGCCTTTTCCCTTTTATTATTCAATTCATTTGTATTTCTTTCTTTCTACGTTCCTCTTATTAAAAAAAAAAAGAAATTGTTTTGTTCGACTAGCAACAGCCAATATGTGTGACAAGCAGTCTTTCAAAATTACCAGATGCCTTACAGCTTCCCTTTGTTCTTTTACATTTATGTCCCTCTATCTTATTAAAGTTTATTATCATTGTAACATATATGTTTATTTTTAACTTTTTTAATGACATTCCTTAAAGTAAGCCTATGCGAATCAAACTCCATGAGGTTTGTACTGCTACCAAATTTCATACCTTTCATTAAGTATGTAAAAATTCATATTTGACCGCCATCAATTCCGCAATGACTTAATATTTAACGGAAAATAACATCTGCGTTTCTATCACAATTCCCTCGCCAAAAGTACGTTAATCTAGCTACTTGGTTTTCTGTAACTCTGCCAACACTGCTCTGTATTCACCGAAGAAATTGTTTAATTAATTATCAATATGTCCTGTTGTGCCTCTGATTAAAAACATGTAACTCTTCGTGCGTCCTTTTCAAACCCTGGCATTTTATGCCGCCTGATGTTTCTACAAGAATTCCTGGTCAACTGCGTTCGAATAAAGAATATATTTTTTCTCATAAGGTTAATTTGTTTGGGATCCCGTCTATTTGTGAAATCTCCTTTACTGGGATACTAACTAATATCTTCCTTTGCAGCTCAGCTAATTTTAAACTGTACGCCAACGGAAAAACAATACCACAAAAGTATCATATTTAATTTATTTATTTGTTAACATTTATCAGATTCAAGCAGAGCCAAGTGCATCAGATCACTTTCTGTACTTGAAGAGTTGGAATAAACAGGGTACGTTAAAAATGTATACACACTTTGAATGATTATAACTCCAGTTTTTATTTACATATAATTAATATTTAAATTCCAAAGAATCTATTGGACTAAAGTTATACATAAAATGTATAACTTTCCTCCTACCGTAAATGTCCAAAATTATTACCGTTATGGTCAATAAACTGCTTATAACGGTGGACTACTGATTCACAAACTTCAACAAGTGTTTCATTTGGTGTTGTGGCATTCTTGCTCGATTGCGGTTCCGTAACGTTGTTAATGAACATCTATTCGTTTCAAACCTATATGTTATCCAATGAATTGTAAGTACCATAGGTGGTTGCCTGAAACTCACTGATATATTGTTTTTGTACTGCTATATTTTGATACTTAAATAGTATTTTTTTAGATAAATTTTCTTATTTTAAAAGTTAATCTTAGTTCACTCATTATTTTCAAATAATTGTACTTTGAAAATATTACGAAGATCCATTAAACAGTGTATGTATACATTTTTCTGACGCACTCTGTATTAACGTGAAATTAAAAATTATACACCTATACTTGGCTGATACTACAGTTGTAATATCGAAATTTTGCATTACAATGAAAATATGATAGAAAATTTTTTGTTTGAAAAAATTGAAACAGAGTTAGTTTATCAATTACTTTTCTTTTAAAACCCCTAGCAATCGTTGTTTTCATCACCTTTTCACAAATTTGGTAATTCAGATAACCATTTTAAAATGAAAATAACTTAAAGGGGGTTGCGAAAATGATCGGTCAAAAGAAAAGTAGTCCATTATTACCGAGTTTTAAGTAATTTTTATATACATTGTTAAAAATGTTCTAAATAGTGTGAGATAGCGTAATTCAACCAAAAAAAAAATCAGTATTTTATATTGAAATTTTTTATTTCATTCACGTAATTTACAGTCGTTAGAAAGTACTTTACATTCAAATTGATTCGTTTTACAATAAAAAATAAGTTCTTTAATGATCACTTAAATCAACCTTTTTCTTGTAATTATATATAATAAATAAAAAAAAAAAACTGTGAACAGACGTTTCTATTCGAACTGTTAACAACATAATAAAACTTCAGCTGCATAGTTTGTTCTATTTGTGGCTAAATTTAAACTATCATCGCACATACTGAAAATTAATATCATCATTACGTAAAATTAGAAAGTGAACTAAGCCAGAGCTCATAAATTTGAATGCATTAGAGAAAACATGACAGATATCCCTTTATAATTATGTCGTGAAAAGCCCTAAGCTTCGCAATATGTCATCTTCAATGGGATAAACATCTAGAGTTGTATATTCAGTTTCTTATGTGAAGTTAATTATGACATTTCTAAATGAGGCATAAAAGATGATTCTAATCTTAAATGATTTCAAAAATAGGAATAATTTTCATTTCAGCTTATCTATATTCTAAATTTGTAAACAAAAAACTGTAATTCGGTTCAAATATATTTATTAATATAATCGTTAAATTTGAACTTCTAATCACCATAATAAGAGTAAATACGATAGAGCGAGATTTAATTAATGACTATATGGTGATTCAAATGCAGATCAAACCGTAAATTTTAATTAAAGTTGGTAGTTATCAAAGTAACAAAAGCGTAATATTGCATAGTCTTGCGTTATAAATTTTCTTTTCTTTCTTTTTTTTTTTAAGAAATAGATTATTGATTAAAACTGTTTTAATGAGCAATAGTACTTTGAAACTATGGAATTTAAAGCACTTTCGGGAATTTTTTTTATAAGAAATGCGATATGTTTGCAAAACTATATTTGCACTAATTTATTATGAATATATGAAATAAGTTTTTGCTTAGGTGATGCAGTGGTCTTTCGTTAATGCGTCTCCAATAAGACGTATGAGGAGAATTTCGTTTTCTCCATTCTTTTCTATTTGCAATTATTGTTTAAGACATCGCTTAAAGAGTATTTACTCATCGGGTACTTCGCAAGTGTTTTTTCACAAGCTGGCCGAGTAGAATCGACACAGTTTTTGTACATTATTTTTTTTAAGCAACTTTGATTAAACTTTCGTTATTGAGAGATCAGGAAATTATCAGTGACAATAATTAGGAGAATGAAAACACTTCTACCACTAGAAACATGAAAGGTTCAAAAACTGCTAATAGCTGATCGCCAATGTTCAGAATCAAAATGTGATATAACATACCTAATTTTCGAGTGTATCGCAAAATTGAAAAAAATATGTGGTAAAAAGGTCATTTGTTAAAATAACGTGCAAAAATGTGAGATATTACTTTAGTTTAATCTACATTACGTAAGTAAGCAAATTTATTGCATATTTTGTTTGTCTTC
This sequence comes from Maratus michaelseni, assembly GCA_963931845.1. Classification (NCBI taxonomy): domain Eukaryota; kingdom Metazoa; phylum Arthropoda; class Arachnida; order Araneae; family Salticidae; genus Maratus; species Maratus michaelseni. The sequence goes on from OZ007590.1 coordinate 195,768,010, forward strand.
AGTAAATTGTTCTTTTGTATCAACGGGTTTTCTTTAACTTGCTTTTCAACTAAATTTACTAAGTTATAGAAAAAGTTGTTTATTTTAAAATTAAGTTACTAACCTATTCAGTTTATGTCAAAAAATTTAATTCGGTTTATTCAACGAAAAGTACTATTTTACATCATTCAAATGTTTACTTTGTTTAATGTTAACTTCGGTTAGTGCGGACAAAAAATGGTCTTCCTTGGAAGTCCGCATTAACGGGAGTTCACTGTATATATTATAATACATTTTAAGCTAAAGTACCGATGGTAGAATTATGATAAGTTAAAATTCATTTCCAACCAAGAAGAATTGTTTAAAGAAGCTGGCGCTTGTCATTTTCCTAATTTTTTCTGAGAGTCAATATTTTCCGAAATGAATAAAACTGAGTTATTAAAAACTCAAATAGAAACCCCCTGTCAGATCACTACAATACAGCTGGCATTCTCTTAAAAATCGTTTGTCATCGAAAATGCAACAACAGACAAAAGCATTTTTTTAATTACTTTCTAAAGTATAACACCAAATGTTTACACATATCTTTTTAATCCTAAAAGCAAAATTTTAAGGAATTTTGATCCCATTTTCTTTTTTAATCCCCTAAATATTTTGGTTGGCACATCATGATCGTGTAAAATATGTTTTTGAAAAATTTGTTTCAAGAATGTGTAAATTTTCGCCGTCCCTGACCTAGAACAATGTAAAAAAAAAAAAAAAAAAAAAAAAGTTTCTTTATTTCAAAAGGTAGTGATATACGTAGCCTCTTTCTTTCTTTCTTTTTTTTATAACATTCATCACAAAGTGTATAGCATCGATTTTGCGGAAATTTAGTATGAAATTTGCGGTTGAAACCTTGCATTAAAAGGTTTCAACCGCAAATTTTATTACTTAAAGGTACTCAGAATAGCGAGATATCAATATTTTGATCCTACGTATTTCAGTAGAATAATATGCGACGATTAATTTGCAAAAAGACCGAGTTAACTGATTAAAAATTGGCGGAGAGGAAGTGTCAAACAATATTTTAAATGCTTCTCTGAAAAAAAAAAAAAAAAAAAAAAAAAACGTTTGCAGTTTCCGCTACTATCATACGAAATGAATTTTTCCAACTGAGTGAAATATGCCCAGGCGTGGAGTCGAACCCAGGACCTTTAACTTAAATAGCCAACGCTGTATCTTTTAAGTGGACCGACAACCGGTGGACACATTTCACTCAGATAACCTTATTGGAAATAGCAGCTAGTCTGTTATGTAGACAGTTCAAAAGAATATACTTCAGGTAATGGAACTCCATTAAACAATGGGTATGCAGATACACTTTATGATATCTTATCCAATCAGTATGATTGAGTTAAAAAATAATAAAAAGAAAACTGTCTAGTTAAACTGAGGGCATTAAGTTTACAGACTATTCACACTAATTGTATATTATAGTCTTGTTTCAAGAATTTGAAATAAGCACCTCGAAAAATAAAGAAATCGACAACATATTAAGGGGGATCAACCTCCCCCCCCGTATTGTAATTAACCAATGGACCCCCAGAACTTATCAGGGAAGCGCCTTATTGCAAAGAACATACATACAAAATTTGAAGCACATCGGATAATTTTGCATGAAAAACACATTTATCTAAATTAAGGGGAGATTAGTCCCCCGTATCCCCCTTTATATTTAACCAAAGAACCTCCAAAACTAATCAGAGAAGCCTTACCACAATGATCCTATATACAAAATTTGAAGAAAGTCGGATAATTCTGCAGGAAAAACCCATGTATCTAAATTAAGGGGGGAGGATTAGTCCCCTCTTTTCCCCTTTATATTTAACCAATGAACCTCCAAAACTAATCAGGGAAGCGCCTTATCAGAATGAACCTATATACAAAATTTGAAAAAAATCGGATAATTCTGCATGAAAAACCCATTTATCTAAATTAAAGGGGGACAGCCCCCCTTTCCCCCTTTATATTTAACCAATGAACACCCAAAACTAATCAGTGAAGCGCCTTATTTCAATGAACATATAAACAAAATTTGAAGCAAAACGGATATTTCTATCAAGAGTTATGGCGTTACGTACATACATACGTACGTACCGGCGGGCACATTAGCTCTCAGCCTGTGATAGCGTGTGAGCTAATACAGTATTTCTGTTACTGTTTACTCGCTATAGCGCGATCTATATCATATAGCTACAAAATGACCTTTTCACTTTCGATATCGATTTGTAACTAATAAAATATTGTTCCATATGTATAAACAGTACTGTAAACAAAAACAAAAATCGCAATTTTAAACCAGTGAAAGTGGTGTTAACCCTTAAATAAGAATATTTAAGCAATGACGAATCAAATATTTAATTTATTTCGATTGGAGAGTGATTTAATTTGGTTAAAATAAAACATCGCACTGTTTTGGGTAATTTGTGAATATACTAGATATTAATATCATCATTACGTGAATTTAGAAAGCGAACTAAACCAGAGTTATGATTTAGAGTACATTAGAGAAAACGTTAACAGATATCTCTTTGTAATTACATCATGAAAAGTCCTATGTTTCACAATATATCAACTTGAATGGAATAAACACCTAGAGTTGTATATGCAGTTTCTTATGTGAAGTAAATTAGAATATCGCTAAATGAGGTATGAAAGATGATTCTAATCTTAAATGAATTGTAAAAGATTTTTTTTTTTCATTGTATTCATTTTAATTTTTTAAACAGCAATTTTAATTCAGTTCAATTAAAGTTATTAATATAATCGTTATATTTTAATTGGTAATCAGCATAATTAAATTAAATAAGAAAGAGCGTGACATAATTAATCACTGTCTGGTGTTTCAATGCAGATCAAAATGTAAATTTTAATTAAATTAAATAAGAAAGAGCATGACCTAATTAATCACTATCTGGTGTTTCAATGCAGATCAAAATGTAAATTTTAATTAAAGCTGTTAGATATCAAAATTTTAAAAAAAGCGTATTATTGCACAATATGGGATTATACAATTTCCGAGAATTGTTTTGGTAAGGAAATGGAATATGTATTAAAACTGTTGTGAATCCGAATGTTTTAGCAATGACAAATGAAATATTTATTTTACGATGACCGAATAGGGATTTAATTTGGTTAATTTTCTATACAAAACGGCGTTTCTTTTTTGGTAATCTATCTCAAAATTATTGCTATACTAATGGTTTAGTCTCGGTTAATAGAAACGTATATGAATTTTGAAAAAGCAATATATGTTTAATATATCGATCATCTGAAAATCTACTATATATATATATAACATGCAAATGGAAATTTCGTTCCGGTCGCTTATAACTTGAGTTGTGCTGAATGGATTTTGATAGGACTTGCACTGTTAGATAATTTTGCAAGCAAGGATTTAGTATATTGCATATCATTCTATATTGCTTAATTAAGAAATATGAAGAAAGTTTTATAATCAGATGAACTCGATTATCAAAAATATTGGCTTTTTTAGAAAGTTCAGCTGGATGAAGTTTGATGATACTTGCATTGTTAGTTAGATAGTTTTTCAGGGTGTTGTTTACACGTTCTACAGTTCTTTAACCCCTTGGAGACGAACGACACGTATACGTGACGCATAAGTTGCTCAGAATTCTCAATTATTCCCACCAGTTAATTTGTATTGTAAGCTTTGCCTTATTTAATGATAGCATTTCTGCGATTCAATTAGGCTAAAATTGCTGTTTTGAAAAACCGGTGGTAAAAGATTAATAATTCTGTAAAGGTCGCTGGTCGCGAAGGTGTTAACAAATCCTACTATAAAAGATCAACTAAAAAACTTAACAGCCCAACTTGTTTCTGGCACGTTCGAAAATATAATAGTGCAATGCCATTCGTATCAGTTTCAGCAATGCGAAGAACATCCCATGTAAAGATCCATATTGCTTTAAAGCGGATACAACTGTCGAAAAACGAAAATAAATGTTCAAATACTGGTGTCAAATTCACCGATATATTTCGTCTGATTCAAGGTTCGTTTGGATAAACCGACGAGCGTAGCGAACGAAACCTGCTAGTATGGTTAATAAAGAAAATCCGGAAATAACTACATAAAAACTGTTTACTTAATCAACAAATAATATTATCTCGTAATTCATGTTTCATATAAAATTTAAATTTGAAATAATTTCTATATTTTAACATATCGAGTTAAATATACAGTGTGATTCATAAATATCGAAACAATAGGCTATCTCCTTAAATATTGCTCCTAGGCACATACTTCCAATTGCAAATTTTCATAAAAAAAGTTGCAAATTTTGATTAGATAAGTTGCAACTCCATGGGGGTCTATTTGAGAAAATACAAAAATTAAATTTTTATACGGCGCCCGTAGGATAACATTTCCAATTAGGAAATTATTCCTTATCCAGTCCTGAATTAAACAAAAAAAAAATGTCATCTTTATATTTGCAAAATTCACAGAGATATTAAAATCCAAAATTCGTGACTTGCACCACTTAAACATACCTCAGAGGGAGGCGATATCAGTTCATTTGAAATGCAAGTTAGGGATCGACCATACATTTACACATTATTAAAAGTCGATCTAAGACAATGCCTTAACTTTTAGGTATAAAATATTAGCTTATAGATTTTTACGTTAAACTTGCTTGAAAAGTATGCTAGAGGTCTGTATGAGGCCGAGATTGGTCCCAGGGTCGTAATCGGCACGGCCCGCTGGCCAGACCGTGCCGGCCCGTGTCTTTATTGTTCTTAGGTCGTGTCGGGAAGGCAATAAGTTTTATAAAAAATAGTAATAGCGATAATGAAACTTCTGTTAACGGAATCATTGGAAATAATATTTTATAAATTACACAGAAATATTTTTTAAATATTTTTTTTTGTTCTACAGTTTCAAAAGTTATGATGTTTTTAAACCTATTTTTCATTTATTCCAAACGACATTGTTTTTTAAAATAAATCTTTATTCGAATATAACAGTCTAATAGTTATAAATAATCATTAATGTTGCTATTGCGTATTTTTTAATAGATGCCAAGCTCTCACTAATCTTCCGTTATAAGTGTGTTTATTTGACCCAGGTTCAATACGTTCGAACCAGAAACTCTTTTAAGAAATTCAATTAAATGTAGTAATTATTTGACTTAAAACATTTAAATTAAATAAGTCAAAGAATCATTAAACAAGTTCTAGTTTTAAAGGGGTTAACTGGTTCAAATTAATCTACATATTACGGAGGATTAGTGGGAGGTTTGGCAGCTATGTTTTTGTCATGCGAAAACATAGTAACCTAAATTATACTGTAAAATTTTCTTATAAATATGTATGTAGTATTCTTTAAAATAATCTTAATTGTATCTTAAGATAAATGGGAATTTTTTGTACAAATTTCGGCTTGTGCAGAAATCTAAAATATGCACAGACACCTGTCTAGATAATGAATTAAATAAAATTAAGTGCAACGCCCATGAAAATGGTTTTCTTCCGCATCATATCAATAAACCCGACCTGAAACATAAAGTGCATAAAAGAAATTTATATCTCTAATAAACTTAAATTTTGTAAAATTCGCTCTATACCAGATTTGTATGAGGGACTAGGGTATGCGTTAAACAAATTTAATATCTTTACCCGAGAGCCAAACTATCGTAATCAGAAATTAAAGCTACAGGAAGGAGTTACTTATTCACCTGGAAGCTTTTAAAAAGCATTTAAACGTTCTATTAGGACCCAATCTTTGTTTAAAACTTTAAATGCGTTTTTCGGCATCATAAGTTTTTTTCAGCATTTCTCATCTTTAAATTTATATAAGTCAATAATCTCTATAAATGGTTCAAACTTGTAATATATATTTTTCAAATATTTTACTTAAATTTTAATTCGGCAAATTAAAAAAAAAAATTATTCACTTGTGAAAATATGATTTGTTTAAAATAAGTTGCATCTTTTTTTTTTTTTTTTTTTCTATTTTAAATATTTCTTTTTAAATTAATATTTTTCAAAATGCTGAATGAAAATTAAAACTTATATATTTCTGTTTAATTAAAGAAAAAAAATTCAATTCGACAAATAATATTTCGAGTTATAACAATTTTAAATTACTCTGCATTTTTTGATTTTTTTTTCTTTTTTGTAACAAGTTTTATGATGTGATTCTGTTTACAAATTATATGGCTAATCATCACAATAAATTCAAAATTCTAACTCTATAAATAAATAAGTAAAATGTTTCCCGGACACCTTACAGTAACATTGTTTCTTGAATTACACGCATTTCAATTTGTGTCTGATCCGTTGAAACCTCACGAATTATTAAAACCATATCTCGCGTATCTTACATATCTCCGTGAGTTTTGCAGATATCAAGATGGATTTTTTTTTGTTTAATTCAGGAAGGGATAAGGAAAGATTTCCTAATTGGAAATTTTATCCTACGGGGGCCGTATAAAAATTTAATTTTTGTATTTTCTCAAATAGACCCCCCATGGAGTTGCAACTTATCTCATCAAATTTTGCACCTTTTTTTATGAAACTTTGCAATTGGGAGTATGTGTCTAGGAGAAATATTTAAAGAGATAGCCTATTGTTTCGATATTTATGAATCGCACTGTATATATAACTATGTAGAATTAACTTAGATTTTTACAATGTAGATCTAAATAGCTTTTGATAATTGTGTATCGTGAAAAGTCCTAATTTTCATAGTATGCCAATTTCAATGGGATAAACATCTAGAGATGTATAATCAGTCTCTTGTGAGAAGTTAATTGGAAAAATACGAAATGAGTCATAAAAGATTATTATAATCTTAAATAATTTGAAAAAGATGAATAATATTCTGTTCATTGAGTCTGTATATTGATTATTCAAACAAAAAACATTAATTCAGTTGAAATACATTTATTAATGCAATCGTTAAATTTGAACTTTTAATCAGCATAATAAGAGTAAATAAGAAAGAGCAGAATTTAATTAATGACTATTTGGTGATATAAATGCGTACATTTTAATTAAAGTTGGTAGTTATCAAAGTAACAAAAGCGTATAATTGCAGAATCTCTGATTATAAATTTTCCAACGTTTTTGTTAGATACGCAAATGCGATGTTGATTAAAATTGTTGTAAATCAGAATATTTTAGCAATGAAAAATTTAATATTTAATTTACTTTCACTAGATAGTGATTTAACTCAGTTAATGTTTTGCGTAATTTATGTCAAAGTTAACGCTACATTTATTTAATCTTAGTAATTTTGACAAACAAAATTATATGGTTTTACTAACCGCAATATACTTCTAATCGTTTAGTAGCACAAAATTATGTTTAACAAAAAAAAAAAAAAAAAAAAAAAAATTAAAAAAAATATTTTGTTAATAACAAAAAGTTTCATCGCGTGATTTAAGTATTCTTGTTAAAATTAAATTTTAGAATAATCTCTAAATTTTAACTATACATAAAGCTACTTTTTATACTTTTATAAAGTGTTTTATTTCACCAGATATCCATTGTCTTATTAATTTTAACTAACCTTTTTTAAACTTTTCCATGCACAGTTATATACACGCATTTTGTACATTGCTGTGTATATTGTATGTTTGAGTATGTAGCTGTTGTTTTTTAAACATAATAGAGGAATAAAAGATTTGTCATTCTTTACAATATATTTCTTCTATAGTTATGTTTAGTGTATATTATTGTCTTACATATGGGAGAACTCTTGCGTAAATTACATGTTAACACGTTGACGGACACTTGCGTCTATAGCCGTCAAGCGAAGTTCACTATGTGGCATGACGGCAATAGCCATCCAAAACGAAACGGTCGTTTTTAGACACTACGGCTATAGCAGCACAAATGTGCATTTACCGGCGTACAAGTAGAAACCCAGTGTCATGTTTTGGAAAAATTTTTTTAGATTGAAGTTCGTTTTCCACCTGCTATACGAGTTGCAGCTTCAGTATGCACGTCACGTGGTTGTGAAGGGAGTAGTGCAACCTAATTAAAGGTGCTGAATTAATCAAAATTAAGTTTATTTAAGCAGAAAGAGTAAAACTATAACTTCTAATATTCTAAAAATTACAAAAACATATAGTGTCAATTTTCGAACTTCACTTGTTCCTACTGTCCGTCAATGTGTTAAATTACCCTTGAAACAGAATGGAATATGAAAAAAATTGTTCAAAGCACCCTATACTTCTGCAACGAATGACGAATCTCGGAGCAGAAGAATACAAGTTTAGGAAACAGATACTTCGAAATTTATTAATAACAGTGTCTGAGCATAAAATTGTCAATCTTGAAATCAATCAAAATCGGACAATTTTTATAATGTATCATGTCGTTATAAACAGAAACATTATAGCGAAGGTTTATTTCGGGTTTTGCGTAGATTGTTACATTTAATCATTTTTTTATATTTAATTATAAAGCCATCCATGATGTAATTAATGACGAGTTATATACATCGTAAATCCCCATTAACAAACACTATAAAAATAGAAAGGGTAAAGAACTTCTATACTAGTTGTCTTTACAAAATTGAGCAAGTTTTATGTATAAATTTATCATGGTTGCGTGTTTTACGCAAATGTATGTTTTAAAAGTGCTGCGAAAACCGCGATAGAATTAATTTTCAGCCAGGTGATAAAAACACGCAGCATTTATAAGATGGGAATCTCACTTCTTAACATAGTATAAAACAAAGTCGCTTTTTCTGTCCCTATATCCCTATGTACGCTTAAATCTTTAAAACTACGCAACGGATTTTGATGCGGTTTTTTTTAATAGATAGAGTGATTCAAGAGGAAGGTTTATATGTATAATAACATCCATTAAATAGTGGAGAAATACTGTTATTTTTTAGGTTTAAGTCGCTTTTTCTGTCCCTATATCCCTATGTACGCTTAAATCTTTAAAACTACGCAACGGATTTTGATGCGGTTTTTTTTAATAAATAGAGTGATTCAAGAGGAAGGTTTATATGTATAATAACATCCATTAAATAGTGGAGAAATACTGTTATTTTTGAGGTTTAAGTCGCTTTTTCTGTCCCTATATCCCTATGTACGCTTAAATCTTTAAAACTACGCAACGGATTTTGATGCGGTTTTTTTTAATAGATAGAGTGATTCAAGAGGAAGGTTTATATGTATAATAACATCCATTAAATAGTGGAGAAATACTGTTATTTTTGAGGTTTTTAATGTGATGTCGTAAATAATTTCATTTTTTCCGCTTATACATTGCAAACGCAGGCTGAACCCTACAAGATTTATCAAAATAATGTACTAATTATTGTACACATTAAAAAGGTCTACAGAAAACACAAAGAGATGAAGGTTTTCAAGGTTAACTCGAAGCAAAGCGAGGGAGGGCCGCTAGTATATGAATAAATGGAAAATGAAATAAAGCTTTATAAAGCCATCCATGATGTAATTAATGACGAGTTATATACATCGTAAATCCACATTAACAAATAATATAAAAATAGAAAGGGTTAAAAACTTCTATATTAATTGTCTTTACAAAATAGAGCAAGTTTTATGTATAAATTTATCATGGTTGCGTGTTTTCCGCAAATATATGTTTTAAAAGTGCTGCGAAAACCGCGTAGAATTAATTTTCAGCCAGGTGATAAAAACACGCAGCATTTATAAGATGGAAATCCCACTTATATGAATAAATGGAAAATGAAATAAAGCTTTATAAAGCTATTCATGATGTAATTAATGACGAGTTATATACATCGTAAATCCACATTAACAAACAATATAAAAATAGAAAGGGTAAAGTACTTCTACATTAATTATCTTTACAAAATAGAACAAGTTTTATGTATAAATTTTTCATGCTTGCGTGTTTTACGTAAATGTATGTTTTAAAAGTGCTGCGAAAACCACGATAGAATTAATTTTCAGCTAGGTGATAAAAACACGCAGAATTTATAAGATGGAAATCCCACTTATATGAATAAATTGAAAATGAAATAAATCTGTTGTCCTATTCTATGATATATTTTGTATCAAATGAAGTTATCCAGTTCATCGCTAAAAATGTTTGTTAGATAAAACACATCATCATAACATCCACACGCATCAAAATGTAATTATCATAATCTTATTTTTCATTTTTAGGGAGTCAATGAAAGAAAATTTCTAAAGCTAAACTTTTTTATAATATCGTTGTTTGAAGTCAGCTTATTCATGATTTTTAATGACTTTTTGGCCTATCTGAATATTTAAAGCATATTTTAAACTTTGATACAATACAGAAATAATTAAAAAGTTATTTACCTACATGGAAGTAACTGATGATTGTTTTATATTGAACCTTAACCATATCTAAATTTAGATAAAATCATCGTTTTTTTTTTCGTGAGAAATTTACTTCTATGTTGTCGCTGAAATTACAACTTACCTAGTCTATGAAAACGTGTTTGATGTCTTAATTTGGTACGAGAGAAGGCCATTTTATCATATAATTTATATTGCTTTTAACAATAAGAAAAAATATTACGCAACATTATTAACAAACAAAAAATAAAAAAAAATACTTTGCTGTATTTTAAAGTATGTTTTAAAGCTAATGAAGTTAATGTGCTGTTTATAGATAAAAATACTAGTTTGATAAAATTCATCATAATACCATCTGCATCTGTCAGAATGTAATTATCTTAAACTTCTTTTTTTCCATTTTTAAACATATTAATGTAAAACAAAAAATAAATAAACTAATTTCATATCTAACCATTTTTTGTAACAATATTGTTTTAACTCAGTGTATACTTACCTTATTTTTAATGAATTTTTCCTTTATCTCAAAAAACGTATTTTAAACATTAAACTCTGTCAGACACAGAAATATTTTCTAAGTTATCCAACCATGCGGAAGTAACCGATTATCTCATTTACGAAGAACCTTAACCGTAACTGAATTCATAAATCAGTTTATGACAAACACAGATTGTAGCAGACGATAAAAGAGTTCTTAATAAAATTGTAGTTTTTTTATTTATTAACGGAAGGTTAAATATTATGCAAAAAGAAATTTAGGAACAGGGAAATAAAGGATTAGTACAATGTGGTTTTTAGAAATTTTACGGAGCTTATTTTGTTTATTTCCTTCAGTGCATTTCTCCTAAAAATAAAAATAATGAACTATTGATAAACATATTTTTGAAAAAAGAAGCATTTTCATTATATTGCATGGCTTGGTAAATTCGTGTTTTAAACTTTTTGTCATTTACTAAAAATATTTAATATTTTTCTTAGATATATTTTAGAACACAGAAATAAAAGCAGGTTTTTCGGATTTTATGTAACATTAGTTATAAAATTTAAATTAAAAACAAGGAAAGAGAAAGAAAGAGAGAAATGTTGGTTATATGTAGTAGGAGCACATTGTTACCAAAGCAAAAAATAAAAAATAAAAATTATAATTAAGATGACCAAACGTTCTCGAAATTTGAGAACAGAATCAAATTTGAAGAGTAGTTTCCGAAGTGTTTACACTTATTTCATATTAAGAACGTGATAAATTCGAGGAACAAAAATAAAATACAAATAAAGCTTGAAAAATTAATTGTAAAATGTTGAAATCTTTAAAAAAGTCCATTCATTAAATCATTATAAAATTTGGTCTCCTTAATTAAAATGTCTTTCTAGATGAATTTTAAGGAAACGCATGTTAACTGTACCTGCGAGTTTTCCTGGTTTCTACGCCTCTTGAAATTTGAATACCAATTTAAAAAATAATCTTATTTAAAGAAGAAATTATTAGTTTAAATATGCGACTAAAACTTTTACGAGGAAAAAAAAACTGATATTCATAACCCTTAAGGCAAAAGAACCCTGTTGTTATTAGTCCAGCTTTTGGACGAATCAGAATGAATTTTGAGTGATTAGCTGAGGGTTCTTCGAATTATTTTCGAAAAATAAAATAGAAATAAAAATTTTACTAACACATTTTGAATATTATCAACAAAAGGAGATATAAAATAATACAAAATGTAATTGGTAAGTATCATGGTTTTTTTTAAAAAAGGACTTAAATGTGCGTCATTAATCTAATAATGTATATGTAGTTTAAATAATAAGTTAAATCATACAATCCATATTCTCTGCAAATTTAAAATAGAACAATTTAAAATTATGCACAGAATTATTCATAGCAACAACCAATTTCTTATTTCTCCTTCTATTTACATTTTAACATTTGTATAAATTAGATTTATTTACGAACAGTTTCAAAATTTTAAAATGAACTGACAATTTTGTATATATGATCAGTTTTAACTCTTTTACCTAACAGAAACAAAAACAGAAATATCTCCAAATATCACAGAACAACATCCATAGATAGGAAAACGTAATGCTCTATATTTTGTACGATTTTAACAATTGATCACAAATGATGATTTGTAACAATGGTATATAAACGACAACTAGTTGGAAATATTTCGGTTGTTATGGTTGCTATCGAATGTCATCTACTTAGAAAATTATCATTTATTCGTGAATGTATTTTTTATGAAAGGAATTGCAATATTTTCATATTTGAAAAAACTCTTATTGCTTAAAATGAACAAAGCAAAATAATATTCAAATATTCAGAGCAAGTGTTCGTGCATTGGACTATTTATCATTCTGTGTATTGTGACATTTCACAAATTGCCACAAATAGTGATTAATCATGACGGTAAACAGCATCTAGTTAAAAGTAATTATGTTGCTAAAATCAGCAGTGAATGCAATATATTGACTTAAAGAAGAAAAAAAAAAGATTGCATCTTATATTTTTAAAAGTATGATCAATTCTCCAATTATTATATCGTATTTATTAAATGTGAAGACACTTGATTCCGAAAGGAATATGCTTACTAAGTGTACTTTAAAATTAAATATTAGTACATTTAAAGAAAAAAATCTTTATGTTTCCATAAATGATTGTCGGAGTTTCTTTACATCATATGTTTTGATATAAAAACATGACTAAGAATATTATTACATATTCGTAAAGTAATCTTAACAACTCAAAAAGTATTTTAATAACACAAACAAACGTACATATGCGTAAAATTGCGACTCAAAACACTATTTAACAAATAACGATTATAATCTAATAATAATTAATATTAATTTTTTTATGAAATTTATCAAAACGTCATTAATGAATTATGATGACAAAGTCAGATAGATAGATATACATAATTCATTAATCACTTTTTGAAATATTTCATAAAATGTTAATATTATTTATCATTTGATAACAATCTTCTTTATTTTTTTTTATAAGTAACGTTTTGAGTTGCTTCTTCACGCCTATGTAATTTTATTTGAGTTATTAAAATAACTTTTTGAGATGTACATCACGAATATGTAATAGTATTTTTTATTATGTTCTTAAATTCAAAGTTATGAGTTAGGGAAATCCCGACAATAATTTAAGGTCACTTTTTATATTCCATTTTCCCATTAAAAAAATAATATTCTTAAAATAAACAAAAGCAATATTAATAAAAATATCCGATATCAGAATATATTCAGATAATATCAGAATAATTCAAATATTCAGAACAATCTATTCGTGCACTGGAAAATTTATCACTCTGTCTGTTGTACCTTTTCACAAATTGTCACAAATAATGATCAATCATAAAAGTAAATGGCATCTAGTTGGGGCTCTTGTTAAGATCAGGATCAAACGTAATATCTTGTATAAATGATATAATAATACATGTTATATTTTCTTAATCTTTAATCAGATTTATAATTGTCTTATTGTTTAGATAATATGGAAAAATAAATCTCATTACTGACGTTTAATGAATGTGCTTGTTATACGCTTTGAAATTAAATATGAATAGTTATATATATATATATATATATTTACATATACAAAAATGTTTCAAGTGGTCTCCTCATCATAAGCATTTTATTTCAAAATGATGTTCCTCATCATATAAAAAGCCATTTATGTTAAAATAGATATTATTCAGAAGGTTTCAAATTTTAAATTTATACGATTTCTGGGTTGTATAAGTTATACAGTAAAACCTCCAAAGTTGACCACCTCTCTATGTTGACCGAAATTTATTAGTTTGAATGGTCATAACACATTTTCAATGGAGATTCACCTCTCTATGTTGACCACCTCCGTAAGTTGTATGTTGACCACTTTTTAGTAGGTTTTACTCTCTGTAACTTGACCACTGATGTTTTCTTGAATTTGCCTTTTCCTCCGTTTGTTCTCCATCTGGTTTCCAGCAATTTCTTTATCAGTCATTCGGCTTATCTGAGCAACACTTCCCTCCCCCTTGTGGTGCTCCATTCATTGTTCACTTCCAGTATGATACAATGGGAGGGAAATGCCAGAATTCCTGGAATCTGTCGAAAATGTCAGGGAGTGGGGGATGTGCGTAGCGGTGTAGCTATACGCAGAATTGGAAAACAACATGTATCGCTCACATGTGAAACACATTCCGTTCTTTTTTTTCTGGATGTTGTGTCGTGACGGGACCGGTCGTTTATTTGCGAATTTTCATTAAAAATGGCGTAAAGAAAAGCTCTAAAAGAACTTGGATCTTCTTAATTTTCTGGAAAACAGCAGCCAAAGAAGGACAGCGGAAAAATTTGGTTTGAGCAAGACAGCTGTGAGCAACATTTCAAAACGCAAGGAAGAATGTCTGGAAAGATATTCTTCCGTAAACGGGGGACTCCAAAGAAACCGCTGAAAAATATGTCTCGACGCTGTGAACGAAGCCACGTTTCGTTGGTTTAAAGAAATGAGATCAATCAATGCAAGAATATCGGGACCTATGCTTCAGGAAGTAGCAAAAAATTTGCAAAAGAGTTCGAAATAGGGACCTCCAAGCGTCAGCAGGTTAGCTTGAAAAATTCAAACTACGATACGAGATTTCTCAATGTTTTGTGTGTGGAATTGAATGAGGTTTCAGCTGAAGTGGTGGAGAAGTTTATTGAAAAATTCCCAGAGTTTGCTAAAGGTTTTAAAGATGAGGTCATTTTAATGCTGATGTGTGCG
Source organism: Maratus michaelseni (assembly GCA_963931845.1). Classification (NCBI taxonomy): domain Eukaryota; kingdom Metazoa; phylum Arthropoda; class Arachnida; order Araneae; family Salticidae; genus Maratus; species Maratus michaelseni. The sequence continues at coordinate 195,783,076 of OZ007590.1, forward strand.
GTCTCTTCTTTAAAGCAATGCCTGATAGAAGTCTAGTAATGAAGGGTGACACTTGCAAAAGAGGAAAACTTTCGAAACAGCGTTTTTCTGTTCTTCTGTGTGCTAGTATGACTGGGGAAAATTTGAAGTTGGTGATCGGTAAATTCATAAAACCTCGTGCATTTAAAATTGTAAAACCTGAAGACCTTCCTTTTTTTTTGGAGAGCGAATAGATCTGCTTGGATGACCAGTGTTTTTTTTCGAACAGTGGGTTACAGGGATTGACGCAGAAATGAGGAAAAAGAAGTGGTCTATTCTACTTACCGTGGACAACTGCACCAGCCACCCGAAATTGAATAATCTCACAAATGTGAAGCTAAAATGTTTGCCTCCAAACACAACTTCGAGAACCCAATCTTTAGATCAAGGCATTATTCATGGGTGATCATGAAAGTATATAAACCCGTGGTCCTTCTGCATTGGCATCGTCAACAGCTGCGTCAGTAAATGCTTTGAATGTTGTTCATTGGATTAATTCTGCTTGCAATGAAGTTACTCAACCACGATTAAGAACTGTTTCAAGAAAGCTGGATTTGTTACAGCTAGAACATCGGTGCAAGAGGATGAGCTTCCTCTATCACCCGTACCAGTTTTTGATGGAATTGATTTTGAAGATTATGTTACCATGGACGATGAGTTAGTAACATGTGTTGAACCAGACCCAGAGGCAATCTTCAATGAGATACTCTCTGCAACTAAGCACAGCAAGGACTCTAAGGTACAAGAAATGGACGGCGAAGAGGATGATGATCCAAGTGACGACGAAACTGAAAAGTACCCAATTCTGAAGGAAGACGATGTAAAGCGCATAATGGAGCAACTTAAAGATTTCGCTGCAGAAAATGCCCAAGCATGCTTAATGGACTTGTAAATTGTGAAAGTGCTTTTCGCAGTTACCTAATGAACAAAATGAGGACTCAAACAAAAACTGAATTATTGTTTTAAAAATTGCAAAAATGTGCTGTACCTTCAGTAGAAATAAAAATGAGTAAGCGCTAAATTTTTCCTTAAAAAATACTAAAAGTTTACTAAATTTTTTCTAATATTGTACTAAATATTTTTTAAAAATTCCCTAAGTTGACCACCTCCGTATGTTGGCCACATAGTTACAGTCCCTTAGGTGGTCAACTTATGGAGGTTCTATTGTATTTACAAAAACCCTGATGTTACAAATATAACAGTAACAATTCTAATTTTGCGTGGCCAAAACTTGCCAAGTCAGGATATTTTTAATTTTATAATTTTTTATCCTGTTCTAGCACTAAAAAGGCGTTGCTTCCCGCTTCTTTACCGACAGATGTTTTTAGTAAAAAGCAACCTACATTTATTTTAAACATAAAAGTATACATGAAAATTGTAATATGCAATATTGCCAGATTCTATAATTCAAAATCATTGAATGAAACACTATAATTTTTTGTGCGATATCACAATTAATTTTAATTTTCAATTAAATAAAATAAAAACATGTATGTTTAAAAAAGACTAAAGATAACTTCATACTATACATTTTTGTTAGCGTTTAGAAAAGGTTTTTGTAATTGTTTTTGTAAAAAATATAATTTTAGGAAAATTTACTTTGCAATGTATATGTAACAGGTATCAACGATAAAATTTTCAAAAAAATCAATATTTGAAAGTGTCAAAATGACATACCTCCTTAAAAAAACAGACGAAAAAAAATACCAATTTTGCAGAAAAAAAAATGTATCGCACTATCTTTTGAGGCTTTTACAAATGCTCACATATAATGATTAATCACGAAGGAAAGTGGCAACTTGTTGAAAATATCTCTGTCGCTATGGCCACCATCGACTACCATCTATAGATTCTGGAGAATAAAATGCGTTTACTATTTTCAATCAATAAAGTATGTATCTTTCCTCATTGCTATACATTGCGAAAATTAAATATAAATGGTATCTACGTAATGTATAGTATGAAATCTCTATCTTTATCAAATTTGCGTGCTGATTTTTAAAAATTACATGACATTATTTTTTTTCTTAAATATTTTTGGTATATTTCATTTTTTTACTGAAAGAAAAGCACTACTAATATATATTACATACTAAATATTATTATAATTGAACCATCAGCCTTATTTTATTTAAACAAATAAATATCACGAATTTCCAAGAATAGTGTCATCTTAGAGAAAAAAGAATTTATTACACTATTTTTTGCACGCTTTTCACAAACGATCACGTACAATGATTGATCATGAAGGTAAATCGCAACTAGTTGGAAAATATCTCTGTTGCTATGGTTATCATCGACTATCATTTATAGACGTTGGAGAATAATAATCGATATAATATTTTCTTAATCTATGTCTCCTTTCTCATTGTTATACATTACATGTGAGAAAAATGAAGTATAGAAGGAGTATCTTTATAAAACTTGCATATTAAAATTTTGAAGTCTCATACCATTAGAGATAATATGCATTCTAATTGAATTTTTTTGGAAAATTCTTAAATATTCTTATTACAGTAAATTTATAACATTTCAAGGTATCCATGTTAAAATCAAATCGATTGTTATCATAAGTAATTTAATTACTTTTACATGCTTTCTTTTAGCTTACAATTATGTATGTGGCAGTTAGATCTTGTTACTCATTTTTCACCCATTTCCTGTTGACACAGAGTTTTGAAATTTAGAACATATATGTATTCCTGAGGGCAATACATGAATTGGACATTGATTATATGAAATTCGATCCTTAAGGGAGGCAACGTCGGTCGGTCCAAAACTTGTATTTCCCCCATAGAAATAATGTTGCTATTGTTTATTATTTATTGAAAATAAATAACTCCATTGTTGCAACATTCATCCATTTTAATCACATCGTTGCCCACATCATTACGACGTCAGCATTTATATGAAATATATATGAATGAGTATGTATTTATGAATACATATGAATAAAATGAGTCTTTGTTGAAAGTACGAATGACAGGGTTACCACAATAGCGCCAAATTCTCGCCAACTTGGAGAAATATCGTCAAATTTGGCGACAAAACAAGAGTTTTCATCTCAACTCAGAATTTCCATTAATCTTCCATAATCTTTTTCCATTGGCATATCCTACTATTTTCTATAAATTGCCATAACAAAAAAAAAAAATAAAAAGCATGCTTTAAATAAATAAATAAATAATAAAAAAAAAGACCATTACACTTCTGTAATTAATTTTCAGCAGTGATATTCGCCCGAAATCATTGTCTAATAATGAATTTTTACCATGCTAACTAAGAGTAAACCGAAGGAGTGAAAAATGCCCAAGCCAGGAATCGAACTCGGACCTTTCGAATAACGCTCCAATACTCTACCACTGAGCTACAAATGATACTTCATTCTGTTGGTTTACGCTTAGTTAGCTTGGTAAAAATGCACATGTTTATTATTCCATGATTTCGGGTGAATCTCACTGCTGAAAATTTATAGAAAAATTAATTAAAATTATTTATGTGTTGTCGTGTGATGGACGTTAAAAGTGACTTTATATGTCGTCTCAAGTTTGACGCAGAGTTTTCATCAGAGTTTGCACATTTCCATCTTGTGCTACAATTGCAGCCTTACCGACATATATAAGTGATATATGTCAAGCTGGGTATCGTCTTCGTAGCTCAGTGGTACAGCATTGGAGAGTTATTTCAAGAGTCCGGGTTCGATTCCTGGCTTGTACATTTTTCACTCTGTCAGTTTACGCTTAATTAGCATGGTAAAAATTCACATGTTTATTATCGGATTGTAGTCGTTTCTAAAAATCAATTTTTTTATCGCCAAAATAAAAAAAAGTCTTCTGTAAGTAAACAAACAAACAAAAAAAAATCAAAATCAAAACTCACAGAAAAATATCTTCGTGAATTAAAGAATGTATCGAACTTTTTTGTGGACTTTTCTAAAACGCTCAACTAAGACAGTTAATCACAAAGGTAAATGGCTACGTGTTAGAACTATCTCTGTTGCTATGGTCACCATCGGCTATCATTTAAAGACTCAGGAGAAAAAAGATTGCGTGTCATATTTTCGTAATCTGAATTATGTCTATTTATCACTGTTATGTATTGCATGTAAGAAAAAGGAAGTCAGATGTAGTATTCGAATCATATTTGCGTATTAAAATTTTGAAATTACTTATCATTATGTTTCTAAATATAAAGTATTTATATGTATTTTCTAATTAATATAAAGTATTATTATAATACAGGGTGTCTCTTCTTACCGTTATCAATACTTTATTCCTAAACCGTTAGTTTTAGAGCTATAGTTTGAATTCCAAAAATGTTTCAAATAATTTTTCTTAATCATATAAAAAGATATTTACAACAAAATAGTTTTTTATGTGATTCCAGGGTTATATAAGTTACATATAGACAAATTTTCACCTTGCTGTAACAGGTAAAAAAGTACAACGTTCCTTTTTGCACGATAAAAGTTACGGAGTTGTGATAGGAATTTTATTAGTTGTTAGTGTCATTTGGCACTTAAAAAATGTTTTTCTAAATCTCTAGTGGCTCATACCTTTAAACCTAAAGGTTTATGAATAAGCTTTAACGAAACGAAGGGGCATTATGTATACTGCATGTGAGAAAAAAGGGAGTCTCGATAGAATATTTTTATCTAATTTGCATACTAAAATTTGGAAATTAAAATATCACAAATAATTTATTTATACATTTTGTTTTTGAATCAATTAAAAGTATATATTGACATTACACTAAATTACCATTATATTAGAATAATTGCATTGGATTAGCCACATTTCTAGCATATGTTTGACCTGCCATGCCTGCAAAACGTTTACGTAGATTTGTAAGCCTGCCTTGCTATGTAGCAGTCGATATCAAGACCAAACAGATCAGCAACACATTTCTAATCTGACGTGTATACTACAGAGGTATTTCAATGTATAGATTACGCAGAAAGTAGTAGTTCTACCAATATAAATTTTCTAAAAAATTAAAAATCGCGAATTATCTATAAATAGTATCTTGTAAATAAAAGAATGTACTGCGTTATCTTTTGTTCGCTTTTCACAAACTGTCACATATAATCGATCTAAATGCCAATTGGTTGGAAATACCTCTACTACAATCAACACAATCTTTTATCACCTATAGATTTTGGATAATAAAAATGGATACAAGATGTTCTTAATCTGCGAATTGTGTCTCCTTCCTCATTGTTATATATCGCATGTGAAAAATGGAAATCTAGATGGAGAACCTTTATCAAATTTTGCATATTTAAATTTTAAAATTATATATAACTATCTTTTGTTGACATGGTTTAATTAATTGTAATTTATTTGTGGTATTCTTTATACACTTTATTACTAATTATCTCTTAGGAGATTTAATTAGAATGTTACAAGAACTTGATATGTTTTTTGAAATTCAAAGATATTATAATTATATATATATATATATGTATATATATATATATATACATTGTTAATGAAAAGAATTAGTAATATATATTACACACTAAACATTATTATAATTATACCACTAGTACCATTATAGTATACCCATTATATTAATAAACAAATAAAAATCTCGAATTTCCTAGAAAAATGCCTTTATAGAAAAAGTAGTGTAACACATTATTTTTCGAATCTTTTCACAAAGTGTCACATATAATGATTAAAGTCAACGGTATACTAGCTGGAAATAACTTTGTTTCTGTTCCTGGTATTGAAAATCATCTATAAACTCTGAAGTTATAAAATTATGTATTATATATTTTTTAATCTATGATAAATCTCTTTTACCGCATTATGTTACGTGTTATATGGGAATAAAATAAAATGTAAATGGAACATATAAACCAAATTATTTAATACTTTCAAAGTGATATAAAGTATGATGATCGATCCAAAATATTATCACAATAAATATTTCCAGAAAAAGTAATCGGATTTGATTATATGTACCAAATGGGCATATTAATACTTTAAAATTAAATATCAGTTGCGTTTAAAAAAAATTTTATATATATGTTTTCATTAATATAAAAATATTAATGAAATACAATACACTTTAAATATCATTATACCATAATCATAATAGTATATTTTTACATTACATTATAATCATTATAACGTAGTTGAATCTTAATGCCAATATTAGTACATCAAACTAAGAAAAAATGTATCATTGTAGTATTATTTTTATTTCTTTTGTTTGTGTGAGTATAAATCAATATATCACACTATCTTCTGAATCGCTTTTCACAAACGGTCACATATAACGATTAATCAAATGGCAACTAGTTGGAAATATATCTCTGTTTCCATGGATACCATCGAATGTCATCTATAGACTCTGGAGAATAATAAGATAACGTGTAATATTTTCTTAATCCATGTACTATATCTCGCATCTCATTCTATTATGTGTCAGGTGGGAGGAAAAAGAACTCCAAATGGAGTTTCTGCATCGAATATTTATGTTAACACTTTGAAAGAGATACAAAATATGAGGATTATTTCTAAAATACTACTAGTACAGGTAAAATATGGTCATTCAAATTGATGGCCATTCACCAAAAATTGGGAAGAACTTTGCTTAAGCTTATAAATAAAGATCCGATAAATCCTCCCAAAATAAAGTTGTTTTATCATGTTTTTGAATGGAAAAAGGGGCATTTTAACTCAGGGAGGGGTGACTCACCCTTTTCTAAGTAGGTTCAGTAGGGTATCGTTTATTATGTATTTCTCAATTATGAATCAAATAACACCATCTTCAAATCGAAACTATCATTTGTTACAAAATTACGGCAGATTGTATGAATATAAAGTCGAAAAATAAATTTTATTGCAGATAAAATACGATTTTACAGCAAAAACTGGTGACCATTCACAAAATTTGCAAAGGACTTCACTTTTTCACTAGAAATAAAGATACGATGAGTTTCCCAAAAATTAAGTTGTTTTACTATGGTTTGGGGGGGGGAGAAAAAGGAGGCATTTTGATTCCGGTGAGGGGTGGAATTCAACTTTTCTAAATAGGTCGAGTGGGGTTTTGTTTACCATGAATATTTTAATTCTGAATTGAATGACATCATCGGCAAGTCAATACAATTACTTATTATAAAGTTTAACAATTACAATGTTTTACAACTTTATTACACTTATTTTACGTCCACAACTTCGATAACCTTGAAAAAGACTCCGATGACCCTGATTTTGATTATCGCTATTTTGAGAAGATTTAATAAGTTTACGATTATTCAATATGATATAAAGAACGTGATTTGAACGTAATATAAGTGCAAAAAAGGTGTGCTCTCTCACAAAGTATAATTTAAAAACCTGTAGTAGCTTTGTAGCAAGGTGTCATATAGATGGTGCCTGTCGATTCAGTATTTAAAAATACATAATATATGATACTCAACTTAGCCTACTTAAAAAAAAGTTGAGTTTCCCCTCCTTAGTTGAAATCTACCCCCCCCCCCCCTTTTACTCCTCCCAGAGAAAAAGAAAAACATGGTAAAACAATTGTTTCGGACTCATCGGATTTTGGACTCATCGAATTTTTATTTCTAGTGCCAACATTAAGTTCTTCCAAAATTTTCGTGAATGGTCACCAGTTGTTGCTGTAAAACTCCATTTTTGGTCTCTTTACGTGTACACATTAGCTTACATATACTATAGCAAAAGAAATCTGAATACTATATTTACAAAATGTACTTTATAATACTTTAAAATTGAATATAAGTAGAGTTTTTCGAAATACATTTTTATATATCTATATATTTTCTCATTAATATAAACAAATATTAAAATAGTTGTTTGTATGTTAACTGTTATTATAAATATACTGGAAATATTAGTCTATAAAACGAATATGAATATATACACGAATTTTCCAGATTAATATCTTTTCGAACGCTTTTCACATTTGTTCACATACACGAATTACCAATAAACGTAAATGGCAATTGGATGGCAATATCTTTATGGCCTCTGTCGAGTATATATAGACTCCGAAGAATAAGATTGCAACTAATTTTATCTTAACCTATGACCTATAATGCTTTCCTCTTTCGGTTGTGCATGAGATGCATAAAAAAAATTTCTGAATGGAGTATATTTACCAAATGTGCATTCTGACATCTTGAAAATAATTATGATGTTCTTTTCTAAAATACTATATTAATATATTTTTAGATGCATAGAGAAAAAAAAATTGTGAAATATATTTACTAAAATGTCTTATTAATACTTTGAAACTAAATATCAGTAGCTTTTCAGCAAATGTTTATATACGTATTTTATTTTTTACTTGACAAAAAAAAGTAAAATACGTTAAATATTTTGCTAATGTTTTAATTATATCGTCAATATTATTATATTACACCCCTCCCCCCCCCACCACAAAAAAAACAATAAAAAAAAAAATGCAAAACAGTATCATCATGCATATATAAAAAAGTATCACATTACTTTTTGATACGTATTTTATTTTTTAATAAAAAAATAGTAAAATAGGTTAAATATTTTAATATTATTTTAATTATATTGGCAATATTATTATATTACACCCCCTCACCCCCCCAAAAAATCTATAACAGTATTATCATGTTTAAAAAATAAGACATTACGCTTTTGCACGATTACACCTTTGCACGATTTTCACAAATGGTCACTTATCACGATTAGTCATGAAAGTGAATATCAACTAGTTGCAAATATCCTTCTTGCTATCACCCCCTAATGCACTCTTAGATATATACCAATATAGGAAGTAAAAGTTGACTTGTAGTGAAGTTTTTCTTACATATCAATGTTTAAAGTTAAGAATTGCTTAATATTGCTTTGTTGTTTTATTTCCAGTTATCACCGAAAGACGGCACTGTGTTGTGTCAAGTTTTTATAACATTCAAACTAAAGGGGAAAAATAAAAAAAATGAATCAAAGTAAACTTACCTTGTAAAATACGTTCTGTTTAGCTGTTGAAAAGACAAAATGTGGCATGTGGTTAAAAACTGAACTGTTATTTTATGCATTTTTATAATGTGAGACAGATCAGCTCCGTCTATCGGTGATATTTGGAACTGAAACATGTTATCGTAGTAAAGAAAATTCTGACTTCACACATTACTCTTCTGGAAGAATTCACCGTGTGCGTGATATTCGATTTTAAAAAGAGTGACAAATCATGCATCAATCGTAGATTATAAAATGATGTTATAAATTTAATTTTTTGATACTGTGAAATGAAATATATAACAAAACAATTTAAAAAGCACATAAGCCTAATAAAAACCATATAACGTTGTAAAATTTCATTTTCAGGTATTTGCTGTTCATATCTGGTAATAAGCCCGTATTCTTTCGGACAGCCCTGTATCTCACCTATAGAATTTATAAACAACACGTAATACTAAAAAAAAGCTAAGAGTTAAAATGTATACCACAGCCGAAAACGAACCTCCAGCTCCTAGCAGTTCTGTAACCGGATTATTTTGTGTGTCCCTACAAATAAACGTTAAATGCTACGCAATCCATAATCTAAGGAAAGCATGTCGTAATCCAACCCAATGTTGCGTATCAATTTCATCATATTTGAATTTCACAATATCGATAAAATGTACCCAAACGGATTTTTCCCATAGGCTTTAGTGTAACAGAATTCTTGTGTGCGCCTCTGTAAACGAACTATAAATAAAATGCACTTTATAATCTATACATAATATGGTGACATCCACCTCAGTTATGCATATCAATTCCATTAGATTTGAAATGGTATAACAGTATTATAAGATATTCCAAACGATTTTGTCCTGTATACCGTAATGTAGCTGAATTTTTTGAGTATATTTGTAAACGAACTATAAATGGTACATACGTCATTAACAATAAAGAACATGCTATAGTAAACCTCAATAACATATATTAATTCCATGGCATACCGAGTATACTTACGAGATTTAGAGCGCTTCCTGACGTCAGACAAATCGAAGAAATAAACACTTTTCAACTATGTGGTAAAGGTTAAAAATTACAAATTTCTTGGAATAGTATCTTCTGTATAAACTAATGTTTCACATCAAATTTTGTATGCTTATCACAAATGGTCACATATAGCGATTAATTAACAAGGCAACTAGCATTTAGAAATATCTTTGTTTCTATGGCCACAATCGAATGTCATATACAGACCTTGAAGAATAAGATTACGTGTGTAATTTTCGTAATCTGTGAATTACCCTTATTTTTTATTCTCTTATGTATTAGATGAATTTAAATGGAAATCTAAATTAAGTTTCTTTGAGAAATGTGTAGGATAATACCTTGAAATTAAATTAGATTTTTTTTTTCTAAAATGCTACATATATATAATTTGTTCACTTTATTAACAAATTATACAATAAGTAGAAACAAAATTTTAATTCAGGTAAAATTTGAAATAATTCCATTTTTTATTTATTTTTACACATTATTTTTTTTAATTTGATGTTATGTTTGTGAATTTTCTTTTTCCGTTTTCAGCACAAACATCTGAAAGATTTTGTTACAAAACTTTTATTATAATATTGTATTTCATGTAGCTTAGTGATTTTTACAATTATTCTGAATAAAAAACTTGAATATATTCCATTAATACGAAGTTTTTATTTAAAATCTACTTGCAAATATTCGAAAATTCAAATTTCTGCTAATTAGGTGCTATCATATGCGTTCTGTCTGCATAAATAGTGCAACTTTAAAGGGGACAATAAAAATTTCAAAATACTATGGAAATCAGCTGATATATATATATTTATACCATTGGGAAAATGGTTGTTGTTTTTGGTCAAGAATGGACCACTTGACGTCGTCACTTTATTTTTTAGCATTTTTAAGCGTTTTTAACGAAATTCTGTAACTTTAGAACTTTTTTTGAATAAGCAATAGAAATGTATAAAATCGTTATAAAAATGTTAAAGTTACAAAAAGGATAGATGCAAATTATCAGATATGAAAAAAAAAAAGCCGAATTCAAAAATTGACGTCGGATGAGAAATCGTTTTATAAAGCAGAAAACGTGGTCTTCAACTTTAATTTCCTGAAAATACCTATAGCTCAGACATCAATCTAAACAAGAGTTAAAGCAATATTTAAATTTTGCTTAGGAGATGTTCTACAAATAGAAATTGTACTAAACTTTAAAAATTTCAATGCTAACACCAAAAGTTGGCATCATATTTGGATGTTTCGGTTTATTCTACCTTCGGATACAAAACGGGAAGTCAGTAGATAGGGAATGGTACTTCTGTGTCAGCAACAGGCGGTGCAATGGTAACACCACCTGCTGCCGAGATCATACTATAGTAGGTGGGTGGAATAGCTAGAGTGGGGAAGCTATGTTATAGTAGGATGGGGCGAATATGTCTGCTATAAGAGGGGGTATTTTAGAGTGGGGGTCAATTAATAAACTTTTTAAATGTCTTATAGTACGAGGGAACAGTTATGGTAGAGTCCGAACACTGCGCCGCTATCCCTCTGAATTTTCCCAATGGTTGTTGTAATTTGTTAAATTACAATTTTTTATTTTATTTTATTTTATTTTTTTTGCTTTGGAAACTACAGACGCTATTTAAATATATTTTTTGTTTGTTTGTTTTGGCAGTAAATATACATTGATTGTTAGGAAATAGAGATAAAAATACAATAAGTAAATAAATGAGTCGAATGCTAAATTTCATCTTTAAAAAGCTAAAAAATTAAAATTACACTTAATGAGCTTTATTACATAAATAATGATAAAATTGTAAGAAAGATGTTGAACTCCATAAGCATTATTCAATGTCAATTACTCCAAGCAATTTACGTGCTTGAAGTAATTGACATTGAATAATGCTAATGTAGTTTAACACCTTTCTTACAATTTTATCATCATTTAAGTAATAAATCTCATTAAGGCAGTTTGTAAGTGAACTTCTCCATTTCCCTTGCTAATGTTAAACTTATGGGCATAGGATGAATTCGTATATTTAAAATATCTCCTCAGAAAATTAATATTTTTAACTTCTGTTTTCATAATACACTTTATAAAGGATGTCTTTTTTTTTTCTTAGTTGTCAAAATGTTCCTAAATTATATACCGGGTGAAACAAATGTTCGTTAAAACTTTAAAAATTCATAAAAATGAAGAAATTATGATAAAGAAGTGCGGTTTGCAAGAAAGGGCTCACAAGGTAGTCGGATTTTTTTTAGCAACAAAATAATTTTTTGTTAAAAAAGTCACCTGTAGATGGCGCCAATATGCGAGAGATTCGGCAGAATTATGCAAATTAATCCTGCAATAAAAGACTGGGATACTCGAGGATTTATCATTCGCTTTCAGAATGTTATCATTACCCGATCGAGCGTTGTTGGTGAAGTTGTTCTATTTGGACGGAGAGTCAGCAAGTGTTGCATTGTGAAAATTTCGCACGCCGAAAGGACTGAAGACGAAGAATGTGGTCTGAAGATCATGTTGAACAATTGCTATTGTAAGAATAAATGGATGGAGCGTACTGTTGTCCAGTTCAATGTGTTTCGGGTCGCGAGCACCCTCTACCAGCAACATTTTTAACTTTTTTTTTTTTTTTTTTTTTTTTTTTTTTTTTTTTTTTTTTGCCTCTGAAAAACACCTGGCTACCTTGTAAGCCCTTTCTTGCAAACCGCACTTCTTTATCATAATTTCTTCCTTGTTTATGAATTTTTAAAGTTTTAACGAACTTTCGGTTCACCCGATACTTAATTTTACACGAAGTGTTAAAATCTTATTCAGTTTTACTAAGATTTTAACATAGAAAATTAAAAATTAAGCACATATTTTAGAAATATTTTCACAGCTAAGAAAAAAAAGACACAACTTTTAAGAGCAGTACAAATAAAAATATATATTAATTTCCTGCAGAGATATTTTAAATAAATCGGTCAAGTACGAGTATAACTCACGCTCAAAGGGTTCCATACATCACATTTATTAATTACTATTTATTAATTAATAAACTCCTACTACCCCTATTTTTTTCATATTTTTTTGGAAATAGGAGGGGTGGGAGGACATCCAGTACACATTCGACGATATCTCTGAAAATATAATACCTAAAATTAAAACAAATATATTTTTGAGTTCGATGTTACGAGATGTTTCGAGCGATACACCACACGATATATAAAATGAAAGATTTTTTTAAGTTACTTAATTAATATCTCGGTTAATTACCGACAATTGTTCTCGAAAATCATTATCAAATATCCTTGAATGATTCTGCGTCGATAGATACCTCAAGCGCTCGTCAACTCCCCCGTAGATCGCCCAAAAATTAAAGTTTGTTTGTAACAGAAAAATCGTTTTTCTCAAAAACTATGTTACCTAGAAAAATCGCTATAGTTTTCCTGCAAGGTATAAATAAACTCCGACTACCCCTTTTTTCAGAATTTTAGTTTCAGTAGATTCGGAAATAGAATGAAGGGGAATGGAGAATATATTTTTGCAGTGCATTTTCGATGATATCTCTGAAAATATAATATCTAAAACTAAAAGAAATATATTCTTTAGTTCGATATTACAAGATCTTTCATACGATATCGCACACGATATACAAAAGAAAACTTTTTTTCAAGTAACATAATTAGCCCCCTAAATTTTTCCTAAACATATTTGTGAATGGCTACTATTCTGAAAATATGTGGGTAATAACTTTCCACGTCCCATAGTTTGCGAGAAAAAAAAAAAAGCTGTGACAAACAGACAGACACAGGAGTGATCTTATAATGGTTCAGTTTTTACTTTTTAAGTACGGAACCCTAATATACGAATGCATCCTACCCCCATAGGTTTAACTTTAGTGAGGGGAATCAGGAAGCTTACTGTCGAACAGCCTGAAGTATAATTTAAATTTTTAATTTTTTAAAAATACTATAGTTACGCGATTTCACAAACAAAAATTATTATTATTATTATTATTTTATTGACGTAACTAAAAACAAATTTATTGTTCAGAATAAAAGTAAAATTACTTTTTCTTTTAAACACTCTTTTAGAAACATTCAATGTTTATCTGACAAATCACTCTTAATTTCATGACTGCAATTCACGTGGTTTCAAAAAATATCCACTACATAGTACTTTTATTTGGCGCGGGCTCTGATTATGGAAAAATCACTTCTTGGTAAAAAGCGCGAACTAGTGAATTTATTTTAAAATATTTTTTTATGCATTTCTTTATTAAGATATTGCAGCAGGAAAGAAAAAAAAACATTATTAAAACTACCTATTCAGAATTTCAAAATCATTTTCTCGATGTATAATAATAATTTAATTAATATTAAAGTAATAAATGATAAGATCGTGTTTTTTTTAAATATATTACACTCTTAATTTTTTATTCGTATTTTATTTTCTACTTTTTTATTTTTTAAAGGATTTCATTTTTGCAGTTTCGCAGGTAATTGGCATAGTAAAAAGCGTGCGTGCTTTGGCGCATAATTAACTCCATTGTTGTTGTATATAATAACACATATGCAGTATAACTATAAAGAATATTTGGCGATTTATTACCTGCGTCCGGCCAGCGGCAAAATGCCTTAAAATTAATTTATAATTGAATTCTAAAAATATTAAAATGCCGTATTTCATCGAAATTAAATATATGTACATAATTTTTGCTGTTCTTGAAGGTGGAACAGGAAGTAGGTGATAAATCGATTACCAAATTCCCATCTTTTACTTATTTTACATGCAAAAACAAAACAATTAAAATATAGTTAATTATAATACAAAAAACAAATATTTCAAAAGCTATTAGAATCATTATTAATATGAAGCTCATGAGAAAAAAAAAAACAAAAAAAAAACACGTCATTACGAACTGTTTACCATATGATTTCGGAACTGCTGTTGCCCCTTTAAAAAAAAAAAAAAAAAAATCGTAAAATGCATAATACATTAAACATTATTATATTCAGCCTTTAGTCGCTATTAGCAAAATAAAAATCTCGAATTTCCCAGAATAGCGTCTTCGTGAATAAAACAGCGCATAACACAATCTTCTGTACGTTTTTCACAAACGGTCACACATAGCAGTTATATCAGGAAGGTAAATATATGTCAGTTGAAATAAACTTTGTTGCTATGCACTGTAAAAAAATGGGTCGATCTACTAAAAAAAATAGTTTTTCTCATTGATCCTTGCAATTACTAATTTTTTTTTTTTTTGTATTCTTAATCAGTTACAAAGAAAATCAGCAAGGAAATGCTAGAAAACAGCCAGAAACGATTCCGGTTTATAATAGCGCTTACTAAAAAATTCTGTGCAATACAAATCTACTAAAAAAAAATTAGTAACCTCGGATTTTTTTTTTTTTTTAGTGGGGTTACCTTTGGATGTCATCATCTATATAGACTCTTAGTGAATAAGATTACGTGTGATATTTTCTGAATCTAATGAACTTATGCACTCTAACAAATTCGTGAGTTGATATGTATTTTATAGTTGATCTCATTCCGTTAAAACACGAAAATGTCCACTTTTAACCAATCTAATGTATAAATTACGTGAAATTCTCCAATATATGTTTTATTTTCGTCAAATCGCATGAGTGTTCCGGCAAATGTGATCTCGAATCACCGAATGTCCGAAAGTCTAAGCTCGAAATTTTCTGAAATCCTTCCATCAAAAGACAGAAAATTCTTCAAATCACGGGAATGTCTCGGCAACCGTTCCAGTATTTTTTTTTTCTCATTCTGTTATGTATTAGATGTGATAAAAAAAAAGAAAGTTTAAATGGAGTATCTTTATCAAATATGCATATTAAAACCTTAAAAATAAATATATATTCAAAAATCGTATTGTATTTTTACTTTCTGTTACTTTATAAAAAAAGTAATAGTAATGAGCAACTTTCTCAATCACCAACACTATTGTCAAATAGTTATGCTAAAATATTACAAGATGGAATCACAGGAGAAAGAGAAATATTTTTTGTATATCCCTGAAAAAAATTTCCGTTCAACGCTCAACTAATTAGTAGTGGGGGGGTGGGGGGAACGCAAGAAGCACCAAGACATGGTGCATTTGATTTGTCTAAATTCCTGATTATGGCGAAACTTCAATAATGGTTCAAATTTTCTAATAGTATACAGTTCTGATTTTTCACCAGTAATTTCGCATATTTTATTTCTGCTCTGCTACTAAAATAGATTTTAATTTTGATAAGTGTTACTTATAATCATATGTTCAATTTTAATAAATTTTTATTTTATTTTTATTTTATTTTATTTGGTTGTGTTTTGTTTTATTTTCTGACATGACTCGTTATATATATATATACTTTAAATAAGCGTGTAAGAACAAATGCCAAATTTCTCTTCAAATTTAATCATGAAAGGTCCTGCATGTTATTTCTGAGTGAAATTAAGTATTGCTGAGCACTTGCAAAACACATGTGCACATTTTATATTTGTTTATTTTACTAACATGTTATAAGCAAGACAATTTGAAAAAGATAACTAATAAAATTTTAGAAATTTTTTTTTAATTTTGATATGTTGTATCAAAACTCGACTTGTGGGAAAAATTCAAAATCTGGAATTTATATTTTTCATTGCTGATCTTTTTTACATCAAAAGTTTGCTTATCAGATGTAACATGTATTTTTATCAGAATATTTTATTGAGTTCAACTTGGTTTTCTGTATGAAAAGATGGAATAATTTGGCAATCTATTTTTCATTCACTTCCTGATAGGCTAGAATCACACAAAAAATTTGTACAAAAGTGTGTTTCCGATAAAAATACAACATTTGAATATTTTTAGAAAATTAAAATTTAATAACATACTGTTAAGGGATTTTTCCATTAACCCGCCACTGGTGATAAATCGCCAAATATTCTTTATGGTTATCATTGTATACAAGTTACGAAAAGAACTGATTTAATCACGCGCCATAAAAGGCCAACTAGCACTGAAGCTGCAACAACGAAATATTTTAAATGCTAAACAGTAGAAAATGTAAATAAAACATAAAGAGTGTGATACATATTTTAAAAATACTTTTTTAATAAATTAATAATTTCATATTAATTTCCAAATATAACATGATTATATATTGAGAAATCAATTTAGAAATCCTAAAAAGTGTTGCATATCTTTAGAAAATCATAAATTTTTAATAAATCTACTATTTCTCTCTTTCTACCAAGCGTAAAAAAGTCGTAAATTTTCCGTATACGGGTTCTCTGACTACTCAATATTAATATACTGAAAAAGAAATTTTTGTGGAAAATCATGAATTGCAGCAAAAAAATTAGGCATGATTTTCTAGATAAACTTTGAATGTGTATAAAAAGTGTATTAAAAAAAAACTATATTTACTTTTATACTTATTTTATATAGGCTAACAAAATGATCGGACGAATAAAAGTCAAGACGCAGAAGTGTATGGCATTTTAATATTCGCAGATGAAAATTTTCAACATAAAATTTAGGACACAAAAAAAAATTAAAACTGGATAAATAATGCTGAAATAAATAACTGAGATAACTAAACCACCAATCGTGTAAGAAGGAGGGATTATTCTTACATTTGATCTGAAAGAAAGAAAAATAAATCTTCGTATCAATATATCTTTAATTAGGATACTAATTAGGAAACTTGTGTTTTATATCTATACCCATAAGCATAATTATTATCTTTTTGAGAGAAATAAGTAAGTATCATTCATTAAAAATAAATTATTGGGGATAATGGGAACTAGATATAAAAATGGATAAAAATAAAATAAAATAAAGCCTGGATTGTTGGCCGATTTTATTGATGGAAAAGAGTGGGCTAAGTAAGTTTAATAATAACTTTTTAATTTTTATTTTAAAAGATATATTTAGTCCACTCGAGTACGAAAATAAAATTTGCAGATGAGACATATTTTTTTTAATGATTTCAAATGACAATGTAAAATGATCCGGATTCTTTATACGAAATTACAAACTTAAAAAAAAATGCAGCATAGCAGCACCACCTATTGGACGATTTTCACCAAAAACTACTCAACACCAATATATATCAGGGACTAACTGAATATAAAATTTTATTATATTTCGTGCATTAGTTCTTGAGATAGAGTGCCCGCAAAATTTTTGTTACATACAGACAGACAGACAGACAGAGTCACATACAAACATTTTCTAAAAATAGTCAAATCGGGTTCAAGACCTTCTAAAACGTGTAAATCCGTCGAAAACCGGAATTCAAAAATTTTCATGGATCTAATAATTTCTTCTTGTAAAGATAGAGGAGAGTAATAATGACGGAAAAAATATACTATATATTTTTCAGATAATAAAGATTTGACCATTATCTGAGAAAAAAAGCAAATACTCTATCACTAATATATATAAAAAAAAATGAACAGACATTCTAAAACACAACCAGATTGAAAATTTCCGTACAAATCTGCGGATACAAAATGGGTAAAATAATATAGTTAAAATAGATTCACCTTTTCAATTACGGTACGTAGCATATTGAATTCTGAGATCTTAAATAACTCTTTCACCATTTTAAATATTCTAGGAAACTATGTTAAAACTTAGAACAATTTTGTGTTCATTTGATAAGATTTATTGATGATGGAATGCAGAGCCAGGTAATTATTCACCGATTTGCATTATTCGAAAATGACGTCTGCAGTCCTTCTCTCTCTAATCTGCAAACGCAGCTGCAGAATTGTACGTCTTCATCACACGATATGTCATTTCCATAGCACTCCAATAATGGCATTTCCAATCTGCCCCATTTTTTTTCTTTCTCTCTCTTTCAACAACTATTGCGCGGAGGTAGCTAAAATGTTCCATTATGAACCATTAGAACACCTGACATTTCCAGTGGGCTGGAGATGACTCATAAATCATTCCACATGGGCCATTTTGGAGGGTTTTAATTCTTATAATTCTCTTCTGACGATCGCAGCGATTGGCCGCACGCAACATACGAACCGAAAGAAATCCGCATTAATTCGAGTCCGCCGAATCGTTCTTTTCGAACGGATTCTTAAAGAGTTGGGGGGATAATGAGAAATGGAACGGAAAGCAACCGCATAAGTTTCCATCACCATGGCAACCGTCGATTAACCAGTGTCGGGGACTTTATTAAGCTTGTCGTCCTGAGGTCCATCGTTTTTTCGCATTGTTTTCTTATTTTTTGTTCGGGATGCAGATAATGGTGTCAGTTCTGCATTCCATTAACTTGTAACTAACTGCATTTTCCGATTGTTTTCGCACGAAAGGAAAGAACGCTGGAGCGGTGAATGAGGTTGCCATCCAACGGAAGCGCAATTAGCTTCTGAAATCGTCTGTGGGATGTGACTTAGGCTGACTTGTAAGAGAAGTGAAATGAGAAGGGAGGGAATGATTCAGAATGGGACGTCCGAATTAGGGCAATGCATGTTCGAAGTTGTTGGAGTTGTACAGTTAGATTTTTAATTATTTTCTTACCGGCAAATTACGCAAAGAATTCGATTTATCTAATTTAGCATTTTACTTTAACAGATTTGTTTTGTAGAACACTTTCTTTTCTATCAATTATTTTATTGATTCCTATGAATGTGTCGTTTGTCATATAAATTACAATTTTTGATTTTTATAAAAATATTTAATAAAATAATATGTATAGTAGGGAAAATAAATATTACAGTTACCATTTTGATTTTAATATTGAAAAAAACTACATAAGCACACTTAATGAAAGAGTACAGAAATTTTATTTTTCCAAGGATTGGATATTTGTTATAAAAATATAATTACATTTAAAATATTATGAACATTAAAATTCGAAATATAATCCGACGGAATATAATCCAACCTCTTTTTTTAAGCAAATCCGATGTTAGACAAGTCCAGAGCAGAGAAAGAGTGTTTAGAGTATGTAATCAAGTGAAGCAAAAGTTGTGATTAGGACCAAGGCAAAAATTTAGAAGCTACATCACGACGGAAGAATACTTTTCACGCTAATGATCGTTGAGTTCATTTACAATTTTCAGCTTCTCATCCAAAATACGGCCTGGAAAAATATTGAAAAGGTTGTAAATGCAAATATAATGCTGTAGACTTACGGTGGAATATTGGTAGAATATTCAAAGGCTATTTTTTAAATTTTCCCCTACCTGTATCAACCAGCAATATGTGCTCAGGATAACATAATTCAAAATTTTAGGGGCCCCTAAACTTCCCAGATATCAGTACTACTAAAACATAGGAAGTTAACAGTATCAAAAACTCTTTCCGATAAGGATCCAACCAGTATTAGGGTATAGAAATTCATTGTTGGGGATTTTTAGGAAAATATGTCCTATAACTTTTGGAATCTTTGTTTAACTGGTGTGAAAAGAAGATTACAGGAGTGTATATTTCCCCAAATGTTAAAAATGTTAAAAAATAAACTGTCATATTTTGTTTATTAGAATTTCTTGAACAAAATAATGTAAGCTTTGTTAAAATAAATGTTTTTCTTACAAAGTTACCTTTCTTTATTTATATGTATTACAGTATTTCTGCTCTTCCTACTATAAAACTTGCCTCTCAGATTTAAGATATACCTTAATGTATAACATATTATCTACAAAAAAAATTATAAAGTTAAAGCATAATTTAGATTTTTTTAAATACGTTGATTTATACTAAGTATAACATTACTGCAAGTATATAATTAGTATAAAATTTGTGTATAAGTGCCAATGCAAAATTTTTTATACACACAGATAGATCAGATGTCTTTCAACAACTATGAAATAAAAAAAATACAAGGATGACCCAATTTTATCCAAACGATCGTTCTTTGTCGTATTTTAAATACAGCACAAAATAATTTTGAGACGGCATCACTGTGTAGTCTAAGAGTGGGGATAACGGTGACTGGACTATAGAACCGTTAGTGTACGCGATACAGAATGGCGGATAGGTTTCCCCTGTAGCATCGCGTACGTTGTGTGCCTTATTATATAGTCAAACAAATACATAGAGATGGAGGATAGCTGGTGAATTTGTAACTAATGCTAACAATTTCAAGAATAAAAAGGAAATGTGACACCAGTGCTAGTATTTTAAAAGCAAAAGGAGAGGGGGGGGGTGTAGGACTCAGATTGGTTGGCACGCCATGGAGAACAGAGAGAAACAAAACTTGTAAGGTTTGAGATTAAGGTGTTTATATTCCTGTTTCGTTATGTTGTCGTTAATCAAATTGCTAGGTGCTTTACTACAGTCTACGAAACATAATATACGCAATTATGGGCCATGCTGTATACCGTATTAATTTCTGTGCCACAAAAATTGATGTTAAATAGAAAAAAAAATGTGTTTATTAAAATTAATTCATTATTCTGTTAAACTTTCATTAAATTTTCAGTTAAATAAATGCTTAAAAACTAATTAAAAACGAACGTTACATCTTTCCACTTGCAATTATTCAGTTGAAGGAATATCTTTAAATTGAGAAATCTAACCTTCGTTTCGTTTAATACGTTAAATATCCTTCTATCTTTTATATTTCCATTTAAAATTTGTCTGAGTTATTAAGTTTTATTTAAATTAATAAGATATTTATTATGTATTGACATAAAATGCATTTCTTAACAAATTCATAAATAGTGTTTTTATTAGTAGTTATTATTTAACACATTTCCTTCATTTTTTGTTTGGTGTTTTTAATTTGCTAAACAGCTTTTCATAATAACATTTTAATGTTATATTTCTAATAATAATAATAATAATAACAATGATAATAATTATTATAATACAACCGTTGCTTAAATAATTAATTACTATTTAATTTTATTTAACAGTTTAGAAAACAATAACACTTGCTACTATTTATTAATTGACAAGATTATTTATGGAAATAAACATTTATAGAAGTAAAAGTATTATTACTTATTAAAGAAAAAAGAATATTCAAAAAAGAAAACTCCATATCTTAACCAGTTGTTGATTTTTAGTATATGGAATTTTTAGTTCGATGGCATCTTATTCAATAAAGTTTGAAATTTCTATCAAATAATTTATTACAGAAATCAGAATAAATTTGAATAATGACAAAAATTAACTGAATTGCATTATATTATAGGTTATCGAATCTTTAGCTTATGTTGATATACATGTATGTATATAAATCCAATACGGGCAACGCATTGATATTTATGCCTTTTAAAATATCAGATTACAAGATACTTTTTTTCTGTGACTTGATATAATTTTGAATTTAATAATATTGCATATATTCTCCAATATCTATAGATAATCCGCAGCACAAAAACTATTCGAAATAACAAAATAATTCGTAATTTTTATTTGAAAAATTAACAATGATAGAATTATTCCCTTTTATTTAATAAAATATAAAAAACTTTATATTTCAGACTAAATTAAAGAGTTTTAAACAATACACAAGTTTTCATAAACTGCCTCTTTAAAATAAGAGAGGTGATATTACTTATGAAAACGAATAATTCGGAAAACATGGAAGCAAAACACTTATTCTCTCAGAAATACAACATGTCTTGTTCCTAGTGAAACGCCGATTTTCGTTCACAACTTTATTTTATTTATTTTTTATTTATTTTGTGTATGAAATATTGCAATTACCACAAGATGGCTGTTAACATCAAAGTTTGTGTCTGTTTTTGGATAAGGTATGTTAATAAGAGCAACAAATTCTTATATATGAACAAGCGTTTAGCACATGTGTCTCCCCTCCTTCCGGGCTTCGACTAAAGCTAGAAATCTGCGATACAAAACTCTCCAGGTTGGTTATTAATTTATCCATATACTGTATACTTCCTTGAGGTAACCGTCTTTGTTTAAAGAGCTATTTTTTAATTCTACACTCAGAAAAAAGTTTTGTTGAATCAACAAAAATTTGGTTGGCGCAACAAAACTTTTTGTTTAAATATAGGTCAATGAAAATTTTGTTTGAATCAACAAAAAATTTTTTTTTTTTTTGCAATTCCAAAAAATAGTTTTGTATTTTCAGCAAAAAATGTTTTGTTAATTCAAGTAAAATGGTTCAATTTTACTTGAATTTTGCTAAAACAACCAAAATGTACTCAACAAAACATGTTTTGTAGTTTTAATCAATTCCTTTTTCTGGGTGTAAATGAAAAGTACTTTTTACACATGTGGCCTTTTAATACGATTTTTTTTAATTAAATTGTCAAATGTTTGCGCTTAATCAATATCGCAAATGATGTCTATGCGCACGTACTTTATACAATGGTAATCGTGTATTAGGTATTTTAAAGATGAAATAATCGACGACTCCAGCATCTGTCAGTATATTTACACGCGACAAGATTCTATGTTGATTGTGGGGTAGATATCTCTTATATAAAGTAGTCCGTCTCTCAACTATCTATAGAGAACATGCATGAGCAATTAGTCTTAGAAATTCTATCAAGTTTTAAACGACCGTGATGTAAATGAGACTGATTTGGGGGAAAGTTTTTCAACGAGATTTTTCATTATATAAATAAACTGAAGTATGGATATTTTTTTAATACAACATCTGTAAAAAACATCAATGCCTAAATTTCTCAGTTACAAAAGATTTGCACAACGTATATCATATGAAAGATAGACCTAAAATAGAGTAATCAGTAAACAGCTATCGGTAAGTGGATGTCATAGAAGAAACGGTCCTAGTCAGTTGTTATAGAATTTAGAAATTTTATTAAGTTTTCCACGTAATTTTGATGAATATGAAGCCGGTATAGTTAGTTTTTTTCAATGCGTTTCCTAGTACTATATTTAGTTATTCTGAAGTATAGATTTCTATTAACTCAATATAAGTTACTAAATCAATATTGAAGATTCCCAATTGGCAAAGGTCTTGGCATGATGTTGGTCTTGCTCTAGATGTCTCTATCCAATTCCTCTACAGTCTGATGTCCTAAAAGTATGTACCTAGACAGTTAAATCTGGACGTACTACGGCTATAAGATGAGACTAGAATGAATATGAGACTACAATATTAATATGAGATTAGATTAGATAAAAGTTTTTTTCTCCACTATAATTCTTCATCTTAAAATTATTATGATGTATAGACTTCTTCTAATCCAAACTATGTTAATCAAATTGTTGCATAAATTAAAAAAAAATATTTCTGAAGATGTTAAGTGTCATTATAATGTTTTAATTCATGTAACTACATTTATTTAAATTAACATATCTTTAAAGATTCAAATATTTCTACATAAAATAAAAACACACGTAAATGTGAAGAATATAACAAAAGAGAAAATTCCTCAGACCAAATTAATGTATTCTAAACACTAATACAGCATCTTATTAAACTGTGTTTTGTTAATAATATTTTTTAATCCAAACGAGAATAATGAAGTACATTTAAAAGCATCAAAGTAATAAAAGGAAATTTCAAAATAGTTATTCAACTGTTCGTTTCCTTTTTTTCTCATTTCTCAATAACACACGACACAAAATAAATCATTTCCTCAAATAAAGCTTAATTAACACAGAAAATAATGTGTTTTTGAATATATATATTCACTTAAAAATAGAGTGCTTGAAAGCTTGTCAGAAACAACAGAAGAAAAAATCTAGTGGAAACAATCATTAATCATTCGCAAGCGCTTTCATCCATTCACAGTGAAATTGTTGGAATATCCTGTTAATATCAGTGTTTAATATCTCTATCACTGATCTTAAAAATGACTAATGGATGTTATTTTCTGAGTTAATCAATCTGACTCAAGTTTCAGTTGCATTTTTCCATCTTTTATAAAAATTTTCTTTTCACGAATGGAAAAACATCTGAATGTGCGAGAGAATTGCGTTTTATCAAAGTTCAACAAAAGTATCTAAGAAAAGTGTATCAGTGTCTTTGTTAAAAGACTTTAAAATTAAACATTCTTATAATTTGAGTAGTAATTAAAACAAATTCACATTTGGTAGATGTTCTTTTAATGTTTCAGTATTTTTCAAAAGGGCGGAAAAATTACAGTTAGGAAGTTATGCATATTTATCCTTTTAGGGGGACCCGATACCCTTTGAACTTTTTATAATTTCAGTGTTTTATAATACCTTATACACATGTTATTAAAGAGATTTATGAAGAAAATGATTTAATCAGAAAAAATGCAATTCTTGTAGTATTTGTTTTAAATATTTAACTACATTTTGAAACCTTACTTTTACTACGATTTTGAACTGTTTTTTTCATGGTTTTCTTACAAGTATATGCCATAACGCTGGGGATTAGATTTACAAAATGTTGCTTAGTTTTTAAAAAATATAAATAAAACGTCAGGACATATCTAAAAATACAGAAGAACCGGTTACCTACCGGGTAACGGTTTCCCTTTGTTCACAAAAGTTAAAAACGAAAAAATCGAAACACCACACAAAACTGTTTGGAGATATCTGTGCTATTGAAAACGACATCTGTTGTCACAGGAAAATTCTTCTCTGCCTGGAAAAAGGCGTTTTCTAGAACCATCTGAAACAGCTTCGAATTTTGGTGGTAAGGTGAAACCTAATCAGAAATTAAGTTTTTACATTTTCAGTACCAAAAAGATTTATTCTAATGAATTTTGAATCAAACTTTGAAACATGTATACATTGTTTAAGGCCAGTAACTTTTTTTTTCAGGTCTTCAAGCGATTTTTAATGTTGTCTTGTAATGACTTTCTCTGTTTTTATTTCTGGTATCCGCTGCACCCCTCATGTACCCACTCTTTGCAAACTAAATATTGCATCCATTCTTCACCTCCTGTTGCGTGAAGAAACGATGCTTTGTAAAATTGAATGCGAAACCATGGGTACTCGGATTTTCTCCAACAGACGACCAAAAATCAAAATGGTCGTTCTCCTGTATTGGACACTCTGGATGGACACCCTTCTAACTGGAATAAAAATATCGTGTGAAAGCTGTAGAAAGTAGTCGTTTATCTACCTAAATCGATCCGTCAGCCAAATTTTTTTGAAGAGTAGAAAAGTCGCCGAAAATTAAAACTTTTGTGGCAAATTTCTTTCCAATAACACTGCACGAACAAAAAGATTAACACACTTCAAACGATAGCACACTGCTAGGGGATGCTAAGGGATTCAAGGATGCTAAGGGGATGCTAAAGGTAGTTAAGACGAGTGCTGTCCACAGGGCAGCACCCATCAACGAGAAAACAGGGTACCCGGTTTTAACCTACTCTCCCCTACTGCAATTTTCTAAACTTCTAAAGATCATACAATTTCAGTTTTTACACCGTTAAGTAAAATAAAAAAAATATGTTCTTTTTATGGCAATTTATTTGATAACAGTATCTCAATTTACTTTGTTTTACGATTTTTAAAGTAATTTCCAAGCATGAAGTTTTTTATTCTATCCGATTAAAATAACCCTGCTGCAGAAGACTCACACTTGAAATAATGTAAATAATTTAGAATTTGTTTCCGGCTAATATTCCATAACAAAATTAAAAATTCTTGGTTAGAATATAAATAAATAAAACACAAGGTAAAAATATGTGTTATCAAACTACGCACTTAAACACCAAAATAATCAGAATTCTTAAAAAATGCTATAAATAGTGAAATTTTTGGTGATTTATTTGACTATTAATAGCTGGCATGCGACTCATATGAAAAAGTAATACCTTTTTAGTAAATTAATCTACCCTATATATATAAAATCCTAATGAAACGAATTTGTGAAACGATTTTATGAAACGAATTTATGAAACGATTTTATGAAACGACTGATTAAACGACTGATTATGTTTCAAGGCTATTTTTAATAAAATATTAAACGCTTGATGGTGAAATTAATACCAATTGTTCATAAAAATCCGTGGATGTCGAAACTGGTAATAGAATTTTGAAATTGGAATTAGTTTTCGAGATATTAATTTTTTTCTAATTTTAATGACATTTCTGTAATGATGGCAACTAATTACTCAGTTTTTTTTGTGACAAAAAAGGGAAAAAAATCGAAAAGGATCCCGATAGGGATTATTGATTTCTTTTTATTCGTCATTTTCAAATTGAAATTGAATTTATCTTTTAGTTCAATCGATAATGAAGACACGATTGTGATTAAATTATGTTTTTCAGAAAAATTTGAAAAAAAAAATCACATTTCTATCGTCAGGATTCAATCGTCTGTCAGCATTTAATTTAATTTATAAACTGAAAATATTTTGAATAAATTCGTCCAAATGACGTCATTTAGGTAAACACAAAAGAAAGGGGGGGAAAAGGAATTAATAGTAATTATTATTTATTGATATCATTTTGTTATTTTTTTGTAAAATTTAATTAAACGAATTTAAAAAATCACTAATTCGGATATTTGAAACGAATATATAAAATAATAATTGCCCAACTGAACGGAAGGAGAATAAAATATCCTGCTTGGTTTTTTCCGCCAAGCTTTTTAAAAAAGCGTCAAGACCCCTATAATAGAAAAGCACCAAAAGTTCATTGGGTTTGTTTTCATAACTTTTGGCAACAAATCTATGTATATTAACGAATCTAACCCTTTTTGAAGTTCGAATTACGCCAAACCTAAAAGCAAAGGATCGTATACTGGAAAAGTACCCGATTTTCTTATGCACAATATTCAAGTGACATAACATGATGTAAAAGTATCGCGGATAGAAAATTTGTTTAAATATCTCATCAATCGATGCCGAATAAATGCAGGCATGCAGGCATGCATGCACAAAATATTTAATTAATTTTTTATGATAAATAATTATTATAAAATTCGTATATACATATTAATTAAAATAAATAATTTACATATTTAAAATAACATGAAAATATGCATGATGGTGCACTAAAATAGAGAGAAAATAAAACCTGTTACTGAAAATGTCTATAACATAGTACTTTTCAATACCGTGGTTCTTAATGTTATTCACAAGTAGATGGAATTTTTCTCATCCTTAAACGCAAAGGAAGAATAGAATACAGATCGTTGTTATAAAAGTCCGAGAGGTAGCCACAATTTAAACCTAAGCATTTTATACAAGCTGGTTTTCAAGTTGTAATTGATTTTACTTATCAATCCCGAAAACAGTCGTCAGTTGTCGCAACAGCTGTGTATGAGGCCATGATAATCAAAAGATGCCCCGTTAAAACGTTAAAAGCATGGCAACCTAATTACAGATTTACCAATATTTTAAAAACAAAGCACGCTGTCATGTTTTTAGAGGCCTCGAAGTCTGAGCGGGGGTTGGCGAGCGTAGCTCTCAGGGGGTAGGCCCCCTAGTATATATATATTAAATATAAAAAATCTATTTGAGTCTTCTATTAAATGTTATTTTCACCTACATTCTGCACACAGGTTAGTACGGTCGGTTACCGGGAAAATCGGGTCGGGTCCCCTACCTTTAATATTTTTTTCTCAATAACAGAAAAAACATTTGATACATAAACAACATCTTTTAATTTAAATACTAAACATATCATATTATTTCAATGAAAAACATTCATATTAATTGCAATGTTGAGGCGTTTTTATAAAATTGATGAAAGACTCAAATCAATCTTTTGATAGAAGCTTTGTACCGTGTGTCAGGTGGGTGACTTCTACAATGAAATGACATTTTTTACTTATTTTTACCACACTTTTATTTATTTTTTTCAGATATTTATTTATGTTTTTACAAACTTCTTGAGATTTCTGTACTTTTGAAAATCCCTGGGAAAATCAATGTTCCAATTCAAATAACTCTCCTTTATCCTTAATCCCTCCCTATCCTTAATAATTCTCCTTAATCATTTTACGCATTTTAAATAAATCGAAGACAGTAACTATTTTTTTAAATGTTTTATACATTCGCTGACTTACGCCTCTATAAAAGAAGTAGCAAATGTAATCAGTCTTAATTTTTTTTTACAAGAAGTACATTGCTATTTTATATTTTGTAACATATTAATAAGTTTTTTCTAGAAAATATTAAAGTCAGTAACCACATTGTAACTTTATTCACTTTTATAAACCTCGTGTAAGTCACGTAAATAACACTATTTTACCTAAATATTTTGGATAAAGTAGATTGGTTGCGCTGATATAAAAGGACGCCTATTTATTATTTTAAACTTTATGTATATATTTTCTGTAAGTGTATTGCAGTATGTAAAAATATACTTGTATGTCGAGAATGTTTACTCATTCTCCTTTATGAACCTTATAATATGGGTTAAACTTTTATAAAGTGAAAATACGTTATTTCAGTTTGAAGCATTTCATATTATGTGCATCAAAATATTGTTTAACAATTTCATGCAACTCTAAACATTTTCATTTTCACAATATCATCGAGATATAAACTGTCATCATATTTTTCCAACTATTATGTACGTACGAGGACTTTACCCTTTAATAAAGTAATGAAGATCAAATTACTTATTTTAATCGTCTTTTTAATTTTTGTAAATTAGAATTGTATTCTTTGCTGTGATTTTATCTAATCACAGCTATTGTTTTATTTTTCCATATTTACAAATCTTGTATGTTTCATAAAGTAATTCTTCGATAAAATATAAACCAAACTGATGAGTATGAACAGTTTTAACTGCAGAAAATACATATTCATAACAAGGATCATTAAAATTTATCACTCTCGAGTGACAAAAAAGGGGGAGAATTCATGCATTATTAATCAAGTGATTTTTGCCAGTTTTTAGTTTTTCTTCGAGACGGCCGATATGGAATAAATCATTCCATGGATGACGCCCAATTAACTTAAACAATGATATTTTTTGTTGTTTTTACATTTTAACGACTAGAATATATTGTATCTTAAAATTCAAAACTCCATTTGTCTCTGGTAATAAATTAAAAAAAAGAGGGAGAGGGGCAGCATCATGGATAATACATCGTTAATCTTCGTCAGACATTTTTAAGCAGATCTTCCTGCATTCATTAAAAAAATCTTTTTACCACCGTATGAACTTGATTTTTGGTTTTTCATCGTGTGATTTCCTTAATTGCTAATGATGTTCGGTTCTCGTCGTTAATTTTTATTTCAATGCTCTATTTGCATAAACTCTTTAATTCAAATCCGCTTTAGGGTTTTTATGCCTAATTTGGAAAGTTTTTAAATTGGATAAATAGAAGCCATTCTGATTTGATTAACTAAATGGAAAAGTTGAAATCTCATTAATTTTATCTTTCCCTATTTTTATTTTACTAAAGGCGGGGAGGAGCTTTTTTCCCCACATCCGAGATAAAGAGGAGATATTAGTTATAGATAGATCACACGCAATTTATTAATTTTTTATCGTTATTAGAATAAAAATTTCTAATTAAATTAGTTGTTTCATAGAGAGATATTCATATGGGAAGAAGGTACCACTCTTCAAGAATAGTAAGAGTAAAAAGTGTCAAACAGAATTGGATGAAAAGTGGCAAGGTACTACAACTAGCCATTATTCAACCAACTGTAGTAATAGGCCGTTTTACATAGATTTATATACAACGAGTTGTAAAGTTAATGTTAAGAAAAAAAAATCGATTTTAATTAGGCAGATCACAGGCAGTTTACCACTCTTTCCAGTAAACTCTGAAAACGCATCTTTACGTTTTAATGCCAGAAAATGCTAAATGTTAATTAAATTCAATGTTGAAAATTTTCTACAACCAGTCTTATTTATACAATTAGTAAAACAAAATAGCAAAACCACTATAAAAAACACATTAACATTAAAAGATAACTCAGAAAATTAGTAGTAAACAGTTACAAGCACTCATTAAAACTGTATATTCGCCCGGTATAGCACAGGATTCCTTCAATGAAATATACAATGAGAATATACAGTTTTATTGAATGCTTAACTGGTTTTGTAACTCTTTGTTGCTGATTTTCTGCGTTTTTCTGTGTCGATCGACGATAGATGATTCAATTGAAGAGTTAACACGTTATGTTGCAAAACGTCTTTATATTTTAATTTTAATGTGTATTTTATAGTGTTTTTGCAATTTTATTTTACTAATTGTATAAAAAAGTCTGGTTATAAAAAAATGAATTTTAATTACATTACAATAGACTTACAATGTTTCAATATTTTAAAATTCAAAGTACCATAATTAAAGTATGTTCGGTCGTGCACGTATGGAATTTTAAAGATTTTGCTAGTCAGATCGTGAAGCAAATTTTTCTAAATATAACGTATAAGACCCAAGGACCGTATAAAAATTTGGTTTTTCCTATTTAAAAAACTATTTTAACGTATAGAAATTTTGATATGATGAAGAACAACATTTGAAATGGTTTTGCAATTGGAAGTACGTGGTATATACCTGTAAAACTAAAGTTGTAGATAGCTATTGAAAAATGACAAGAGGTGTATAATGAAATATTTTCTTAATATTGACTTTATAACAAGATATGAGATTTACTTTTCCAGTTCTTACTTACGACAACATATAAGTTTCTACAGTCTTATCGTCAACTCATTTTCTTCCCGATTATTTCCACTCTAAAATTGAAAATTACAACATTTTTTATCAGTGAAAATACTATCGATTAACCTCTCAATTTTTTTACTCATAAACTATTTTACATTTCAACCTACAACAACAACAACAAAAAATCTCATATATATATATATTTAATGTGCTCATGTTATACAATCATATACTATCTTTTTATTGATTTTCTAGTAAAATATAAAGATAAATTTTTTAGTCATCACATAAAAGTTTCTCTAGTGTCTTCAACTCATTTTTCTTCCGATTGCAGTTCTGGTTTGGAAACTGAATATTTTTCATGCAACTTAATTTTGCAGTTGGAAAAATAACAAAGAATACAGAAACTGGAAATAATTATGTAACTGTCATAGACAGGGCTTTACGAATATGATAAAATTTCGTAGCCAGAAAAAAATTCTAGTCTCCAGAAAAAAAAAATACGTTATATGTTCCCACCATTGATCTCCAAAGCCACAAAAGTTTTTAAAGAATTAATTAAGAAACAAATAATAACAACTATTGATTAGAATTATTAATTATATAGTTTAGAATATTACCGGATTTTTTAATTAGACTTTTTAATTTAATATTTTTTCGTATTCTGCGGCGACTTTTAGACAATCTTTAAAGGAATCCTGTTTCAATATTTTAGCCCAATATAGTATATGTTGTCATTTCTTTTAAACGATTTTTCCTGGTCTTTTTTTTTCGTGTTTCGTTAAGATTTCTCAACAATAGTAAAATAAATCCGGTTTCAGTCTTTTAATCCAAAATATTAGATTTTATCATCTGCGATTTTTGAATTTTTATCAGTTTCTTATGTCTTTTAGTGGCTTTTTTTTTTTGGTGTTTCACATTAATTTTTGGAAGTTCGTAAAAGAAATATTGTTTCAATTTTTTAACACAGTATAGTTAATTTTGTCCTCTGCGATTTTTGAATTTTTAACAAGTTTTCCACTTTTTCGCCTTTATTGGCCAATTTTTACATTTGTAAAAGGAATCATGTCTCTATCTTTAAGTGATATAAAGTAGATTATTTCTCGGGGATTTTAAAATTTTTCCAGAATTTTTTTCCATGATTTGTAGCGTTTTCTCACGTTCTGTGGTGATTTTTGGACGATTTATTTCTGAAACTGTAAGAACTGTCCTGTAACTACTTTAGAAGATATTTGTGCTCGTTTCTTGAGTCATTTTTTATACAAAATAAGAAAAGAAAAAGAAACCGCCATATTAAATAACTTGGTCACCAGTAGCCACCTGACGACCGCATTTGTCAAGCCCTGGTCATAGATATATATTAATATTTTCCAAATGAGAATTTCTCTAAAATATTATTTTCTTCATTCTCCAAACTATACTTGTTACGCAACTACTTTATTTCTTTATTGCACATTTATTATATAATAAAATATTTCCGTACTATTGATTTTCTAACAATACATAAAGATAAGGTTTACCCAGTTATCACTCAAGATCACTTAAAAGTTTATCAATTCGCATCGTCAATTTTTTTTCAGTGAATTTTTCTGTACCAACATTCAGATGAATACAATGTTTTTCTCTGAATCCAATTCTAGTATGACTACCGAAGGTTTTTACGCATAAATTAACTTACATTTCATTTTTTAATAAAGAATAAGCTATTTAATATGTATTTTATGTACACGTGTTCTAAAATTAATATTGATTTTACAACGACATATAAAGATTCAAATTTCCCCCAGTTATCACTTAAGATCACTTAAAAGTTTAAAAAGCCATACCGCCAGCTCTTTTTAACGAGAATTTTCTGTTCTAACATTCAAAACATTTTTTTTTTCTTTACCTAAATCCAAAATTAGCATGACCACTGAATATTTTTACGCATAACTCACATAACTTACGCAATACTTCAAACTACAACAAAGACTCCAGAAACTAGAACAGATGTCACTGACATATTTCAGCGTCAAATGTCTCGAAAGTGTGAAAAAGTAAGCAATCAATTTAATTAATCAAATATCTTTAATTCCAGGATTTAATTAACACTTCAAATTTTTGCTGCTGCCTTGCTGATCTATCCGTCAAACAGAGGCGTACTGCAACATTTCACACATATTTAGCCTCTCAAGTATCAAACTTACATTAAAATAAAATTCCTTCTTGAACGTTGGGCGACAACAAACCAGCGTATTTCACTGAACGAGTCAAGTTTCTTTTCCTTTCCTACTACTACTTCCACTTCATTTTAAAGTTTTGAAGTACTCTTTCGAAAATCTTTCCGCATTCATCAGAGTAGCAATTAAGTTTTAATTATGTTTCAATATTTTCATTTTCGAGCCGGAATGATTTTTCTGATTCCGGGGAAAATTTTAATTAAATTGGATCTGCGTCACATTTTTATTAACTCAAGCAGTGGTGAAGTTGCATAAAAGAAGATTTTTAATTTTCGAAAAGCATAAAAGATAGAAAAAACAATCTATTATTTAACTGTCTCGTGATTTCTTTCAAGGTTTTAATTTCACGAAAATGAAACGAGTCGAGGCTTAAACAAACTGTATTTTTACGATTTGTAGACAGCGATAAACATATTTTTACACTTCTTGGATGACATACTATTGTTTGTGGCATGCATAGTGGAAAAATGTTTTAAAAGAATCAAAAATGTTCCTGTCCATTTTATTAAAAGTTTATTTTTTAAAGTACTATTTTATATAAATTTATTAGCATATAAAAGTATTTTAATAAGGGATTTATTCAAGGCACTTTACTGTTGTAATTAGCTTTGTTTTAAGAAACCCATAGAAATATTTAAAGAAGGCCTAATCTGTAAAGAAATATTTCAGAAATGTTGCAGGAAATATAATCGTTTATAGATTGAATAGCAAAATAGAAAAATACCGTTTTGATAAATAAAGACGTATGTATTTTGACTTGTCCTTAAATAAACATTTTCTTATAATATTTATGTTTGCCCATGTTCTATACGTTTAAGTAGACAAATGGTGTTTGCTGTAAAATTATTACATATTCTTCAAATATATTATTTAATTATTTCGTGATTTCTTTCAAAATTTTAGTTTCTGAGAATGGCACGAATAAAGGCTGAGACAAGTTGCATTTTTATGATTTGTAGACTGTAAAATAAAAGCAAAATCTTCTAGGATTTCGTATTACTGTCTGCGGCATGGCTGGCGAAAACTGATTTAAAATAAACAGAAATGTTTATGACCATTTTATTAAAGCATTATTTTTCAAGTTGTTATATTTTAAACTAAACTAATTGTACCTAAAAGACTTTTAAAAATAGATATATTCTAAGCTCTTCGCTCTAATTAGCTTTGTTAGAAGGAAAATTATCGAACTATATAAAGAAAGAAAAATTTTTACAGAAATATTTCAGAAAAAATTGTTGAATAGTTACTGTTTATACTTTGAATGATACAATATAAAATATTTTTTTATATAAATAAAAATATTAAATAATATATTATGCCTTTTCTTGCCCCTAAATAAATATATATAGAGATATATTAATGTTTGTGATTGCTGCTATCCCATTCGTAAGACTGGACAATATGTGTCTATTGTTAAAATTATTAATATATTTTTTAAAGAAAACATATAAAAAATACGAAATGAAAAATAGTATTTTTACACTTCTTGGATTTCGCATTGTTGTTTGCAGCATGGATGGTGGAAAGGGGATTTAAAAGAAACTCAAATGTTTCTGTTTATTATTAGAGGTTTATTTTTTAAAACTTTGTTACATTTCATAACAATTAAATTGTTTCTAAAAATCGTTTTAGAACAGATTTATTTAACGCACTTCACTGTAATTAACTTTGTTTGAAGTAAATCATGGATATATTCAAAGATAATTTAATATTTAAAGAAATATTTTAGAAAAATTGTTAAATGTCGGGCGTTTGTAACATTAATGATGCAAATGAAAAATACTATTTAGATAAATAATAACATTATTATAATAATATTATCTTATAATATTTGTGTTGTCACATCTTAATGTTTAATTCGACAAATAGTACTTACTTTTAAAAGTTTTTAATGCTTTTCGAAATTACTATTTAACAGATCGGTGACTTTTTTAAGGATTTATTTTAAACAAAATGAAACAGGGCGAGACTGAAGCAACGTGCACTTTTATGATTTGTATATTCTGAAAAATATTCTTTTACACTCCTAGGAATATTGTTGATCTCCTAGGAATATTGTAATCACTCCTATCATAATATTGTTTGCGGAATGGATGCCAGAAACATATTAACAACACCTACTCGATTCAAATCGAACTTACGTCACACTCAGAAAAAGAAACTGATTAAAACAACATATTTTTGGAGTACATTTTGTTCTTTTAGCAAAATTGGAGTAAAATTGGAGCATTTTACTTCAATTAACAAAACTTTTTTGGTGACGATACAAATTTTTATTTTGGAATTGCAAAAAAAAAAAAAAAAAAAAAAAAAAAAAAAAATTGGTGATTCAAACAAAATTTTTATTGACCCATATTTAAATAAAAAGTTTGTTTAAATATATGTCAATGGAAATTTTGTGTGAATCAACAAAAAAAAATTTTTTTGTTGAAAACCACTTTTTTTTGCAATTCCAAAAATAAATTTTGTATCGTCAGCGAAAATGTTTTGTTAATTGAAGTAAAATGGTTCAATTTTACTCCATTTTTGCTAAAACAACCAAAATGTACTCAACAAAAATGTTTTGTAGTTTTAATCAATTCCTTTTTCTGAGTGCAGAACCGTTCTGATTGCGGTGAATTAAAATTTTGTTCTAAGCTGTTTAGGAATGAGTGCGTAGTAGTTATGTGCTAAGTACATTGAAAACAACAACAACAAAACAGTAAATTTTACAGCACAATTTGCTGGCACCGCCCACTGCCAGCATTTACTGCTGTGAAATTTATCTTAATTGGAATATTTCGTGCTGTAAAGTACGAAAAATAATATTTTTAAGGCATATTTTGCTGTTAATTTGCAGTAGAAAATGCTGGCAATTTGGGCGCAAGCAAATTGTGCTGTAATATTTACCGCTTTTTTTTCCCCAGTGAGTTAGTATCCACTTCTGTATACCACAATTCGAATCCCAGCAGCGGAAAGTAAAAAAAAAAAAAGGAAATTTTTTATTTTTCAAAGTTTATTTAAGTTAGCATAGAAAATAATTTGAATAAAAAAATGGATTGCCTCTAACTTTCAATATTCATTTAAGTCATAAAAAATAATTTGAATTAAAAAATGGAAAGTCTATATTTGTTAATATTTAATAGAGAAAGTTATTAAAAATAATTGGAAACAATATGAAAAATTTATGCAATGTTATTTTTTTAAATATTCGTTACAGTGTTTGCGGTTTCAACGAATTTCCCATATTTAGAGATTCCATGACTTAACCGAATCGACTTATGTCTTTTTTTTTTTTTTTTTTTTTTTTTTTTTTTTTTTTTTTATGGACACGAATCGCTTATAAATGCGTTATAGTGATAGCGGCTTTAACGAATTTCATGCAGTTTTGTGATTGCTACATAGCAAGGTTGCTGCATAAAGTGATTTATTTTTGTTTTCATGGGTGCGAAGTGCTCATACATGCACTGCTGATAGCGGCTTTAACGATTTCCTGCATTTTTTAGCTTGCTACAAGACTAATTCGATGCATCCCGCAATGGGATTTTTTTCTTTTTCTTTCTTTCTTTTTTGTTGTTTATGGGTTGTCATGGGCACGAAGAGTCAATGCATGGTTTATTGATAGGCTAAATGATAAAAATCCTTGCATAAACAGTACTCATATTATTAAAGCACATAAGTTACGCAGTTTACTTTCTTGCTTTGGTAAGAATTTAAAAACAATTATAAATGTACGTTAATTATTTATGTACGTATTTTTCAAATTATTCAGAATCACCATTAAATAATGTGCATCTGAAATACATGTTGTTTGATACAGTAGATCACCGCTTCCAAGACATTAAAAGTCTGCATGGTCTAGATATCTGAATCTGGCGAACCAATCAGAACGGCTCTGAAGTACGCTAGATATGAACCGAATTAGTATTATGAATATGCATGCCCGAAAGTATTTTAAAAGAAACAGCATTTCTTCTGCTATTCAAATGTAATTTTCAAGTTGTTATATTCTATACCGATTTAATAGTATCTATAACTTGGACAACAACAGTTTTATTTAAGCTCTTCAATTTAATTCATCTTGTGAAAACAATTATTTATAGGAATAGCAAAAAAAATCTTAAACTTTATAGATATATTTCATGAAATTTCGCTTACATTATGAGCACTTATAAATTGGAAAACATAACAGGAAAATTTTGCTTAAATAAACAAAGGCATTCAACTATCATAAGCATTTTGTCTTGATGTTAAATAAATATTTTCTAATAATATTTGTGTTTGGTCTCTTTTTGTAAATTTTAAATGGACATATAGTATCTACTTTAAAAATTATTAGTACTTTTAAAATACTGTTCTTTTATTTAAAAAACTTTTTAATTTTTTTTCATAATTATACCTATTAAATAATTTCATTTCTGTAAGTAGGATTTTTTGCCAAACAAATAGTCCAGGTTATAACTAAGATAATTTTGATGACTTTCACGTTATGAGATTTAAATTATATTAATTATTTTAAATATTTTAATATTATTTTTTTTACTTATGTAAATTAACATAGCTTTATGTGAAGTTAAAAAATTAAAGTTTAAATTACGCGTTTTATTTTTACATAAATGTCATATTTAGATCGTGATATTTTATAGGTTAAGTGTGTTTATTTATTTACTTTTATATACAAATTAATGCATTTCTTTCTTTTTACAGGTAAATACCCATTATCTGTTTATTCGTGAGGTAAGAATAATTTCCAAAATCATAAAAATAATTTTGAAAAAAATTAGTATAATTCAATTGTACATGTATGTTACAAATGTGTTATTGTTATGAATAATATGAAACATTATATCCATTATTTATACACATATACACATTTTATGCATATTTCGCCTCGAATCGCATTTAGTGGGATCGTCTTACAGTAATTTCACATCCGGAAAATTCCTTTCTGGCATACAAGTCAGAATATACAACTATTTTATGTTTTGAAAGGGTTTTAAAAAAAAACGAAATCTAATGCAAATTTGAAATCAAAGTACTTTAATTTTACTTAATTTTTGAATTATAAAACAATTAAAGAAACAAACTTCAGTTGTTTGAATATATTTGTCACCATCTGCATTCGAAAAATGTTTGTCTCGTATGATCTTCCTCTTGTTAAAAAATGCCTAAAGCAGAAAAGAAAAGGAAGAACTCCAAGAGAAACAAACATTTCACAATGGGCTACAATTTACATTTTGAATTTTATTAATTTATATTTGAATGATCTTGCGTATTTGGGCCCTCTTCCTGCTACAATTTTCTTTATAGTGAATGTACATACCATTAAAGGTTTTAAAAATCTATTTTTACACAAAATCACATTTGCCCAATTACTTCATTTGTTTATGGACCCGATTATGTAAGATTAGGCATACATTATATTGAAACTAAATTGAAATCTGTCAACGAATGAGAGATTTGTGTACTTTTTTCCTTTCCTCCTGCATCAAAAGATATAAATAATATGAACATTTATAGAACCAAAATACCGATTTTAATTGAAGGGGTAGGGGCAAGAAAGTGCCAAGCCACATTTTTGGTGAAATAAATCTAACACTGTAATATGTTGCTTAATATTGTAAATTATAATATACTACATATAATTTGTTGATAATGTCACTTGGTGGCAGTATATGTCCCAGGTTTCGTTTCTTCCCCAGACGTTTATACCCCCAATGAACATAGCTAATTTACAAAAAACGTAATAGTAATATCATGAAAGTAATGCCATATTGTTACTCAGTATATCTCAAATGTTACTAAGACATTGGCGAAAAAAACTTTTTTTACATATCTTAATTTGAGTATTTGATCAAATTTTCAAATTGAAATATCTCAGAAGCTCAAAAATGAGGCTTAGCACTCTCTTGTCCCGACCGCTTCAATTAAAAAATTATTATAGATTACATATTTATGTATATTGAAAAATCTATTAAAATAATTTTATTGACTCCCTATTCCATCCATCCTTATCGAGATTTCCACAAACAAACACATTACTGTTATCTGTTTCATTCATATTTTAACTTACATACATATGATGTAAGAAGAAATATTACTTGCACTTTTTATAAACATATGTATGTATGTATATATATATATATCCTTTACTCCAAAACCAAAAGTCATAAATAATTTGTACATACATTGAACTAGAATACTTATTCTAATTCTATGTATGTATTTAATTGAGTAAAGAAAGTAGATTACTTATTTACGTGTTACAAAATGATTATTAAATTTAGGGACAACAATAGGGAGACAATAGGGAGACAACAAAACAAGTGGTTATTTAAATAACCACATGTTTTATTGTCTCCCTATTGTATTTATGCTTATCAAAATTTTCAACGAAAAAAAAATCCCTTTCCTGACTAACTATTGAATTCATATTTATAACTTTGATATAAATGATGACAGAAGAAATTTTATTTATATGCTATACATTTTACTCAAACACGATAAGGCATAAAAAATTTGCACTTGCATAGAAATAGAGTAGCGAATTTAATTAATGAAAGATTATAGATTGCATATTCATGTATAACAAAATAAGTATAAAAATAACCACTGTCTCCCTATTGGGAACATATATATAACTCTGACCCTCTTCAAAAATATTGAAAAACTTGAGGAATTCCCTCATCTGTATATCGATAACCCAATATGATAGAAAGGGGGTGTAGATTCCCTCTTTTTCTGTGAAGAAGACAAATTATCTGATCTCATGTATTGCACAAATCACTTTTAACACAATTTTAAATTGTAATTTATTAAATTTTAATGTCATCAACTATGACAATTAAAAGAAAAATTTGGGAAAAAATGTTCGTGTGCTACAATTATTTAAGTGAAATAACAAAAATGAATGGCTTATTTTTGAACAAAACATTTCAAATATAATAACAATTCTTTGAGACTCCTGAGAATATTTTCTTTCTGTAACTTAAGAAACTCGATCATAAGTTTCATTTATATTTTAACTTTAATACATATCATGTAAGAAGAAATGTAACTTCAACGCTTTATATGTTTTCCTTTACACCAAACACAGTATATATAAATTATCTACACAGAGATGTAGAAAAGCGATATTAATTAATGAAATATTATCATATTCATGTATAACAAAAGGAAAATTAAAATAACCACATGTTTTATTGGCTCCCTATTGCATTCATGCTTATCGAGATTTCCACAGAAAAACCCTTTTCCGCTAGCTGTTTCATTCTCTTATGGGAGCAGATATATATAACTCTGATTCTATGCAAAAAGCATTGGAAAACTTACGGATTTTCCACATCAGTATATCGATAACCCAATATGAGAGAAGTTTTTTTTATTCCCTCTATTTTGGCAAAGAAGAGGGAGACAAATTATCCGTTAATAGTTTTCCAATAATCACAGTCGCCTTCTCTCCGTAAAAAGAATCGATCAGACATTCGAGCGATAAATTTTTGAATAAATATCACATCGACATGAAACAAAACAGTACATTTTCTCCTTTATTTCCATGCATTAAAGAGAAAGATGATCCTTTATCGCAATTTAAAAAACGCGAGAATAAAAAATGTTTGCGTTTTTCTTTTGCAAATGATTCATTTTTGAATGCGAAATGAAGAAAGAAATTTTGAAATGAAGGGTATAAGAATATGAAATACGGTAACATGAATAAGATAAATAGCTTTTCTTACAACATACTAAGTTTTACAACATTCTGTTTATGGAGTAACGTTTAGTTTTCTGAAACGTTTTAAGAGAAATATTCTGCGTGTAAACAAATCATCCATATGCATCATAGCATTAGATAACACGTCATATATCATGAATGGATCTTCAATTTGCTATTTGTGAACAGGAAAAATACTTATTTGAAATAGTGAATCCTCATTTTGAAGAAAATAACATATTGCTATTTTAAATACTGTATCAAATATTTCTTACATTGTGTGGTTTAATTTTTTTAAATATTGCATTAGTAATAAATTATGTTGAGAGTAAAAGTTAGCATAAAATTCCAAACAGATCTATAAGAATATGCATTTACATGCTTTTAAATGAAAACGTTTTTATTTCTAGTTTTATTTTCACTTTGTAAATGATGTGTACTAAATCTTTTAAAACATGAGATTACTCGTATGTCATTAAATGCATCTTCATTTTTCTACTCTTGAATAGTTAGAAAATTTATTCAAAATTATAAATCGCTATTTTAGAATATTACAACATACAACTGTTTTTAATAATGTATCATATATTTCTTACATGTCGCATTTTAAAGAGTTTTGTTTAATAATAAATATAAGATATAATGTTTAATATTATATCTTAATAAAAGTATCGAAAACTAAACTTTGCCTAAAATGCAAAAAATTGCTGTAGTATAGATCTCCATGAGTTTTAAATTTTAAGTGTCATACAATATTTTTTCAACGAAAGATAAGCATTACGTAGTAGTACTGCGTACTAAAACAAAGCAGTTTCAATGCATGCTCTCTTTAGCAATTTTAATGTCAAGAACGATATGAAAATAAATCACCAAAAATCCAAGAAAAATAGACAACACAGACAAATCCGAAATCTCATTTCATATTGACAAATGATCTGCTTTCCAAAAGCGAAAGCACTAAATGAATTAAAAGGTTTAAGTGAATTAAAGGCTTAATTTACACTTAACATACTTATGCAATTTACTTCCTTCTACAAGTTATCACTTAGGAACAGAAAAAAACTTAAATGACATCAAGTAAATGTAAAATCTGAGTATATTACTTTTTTTTCTTTAATTTAAGTTATCTCATTTAATTAACGGTGACATTTTTTGCTGTAGAATTTTGCTGTTATATTGAGTACGATTAGATAGTCCTCTTTTGATTAAATTAAACTCCAAAGATAGGAAAACATGTGTCTAAAAATTATTTTTTTTTTGAAAATTTGGAAATAGTCATTAAGTATGTAAGTTATACATCATTTTTATTTTAAAAATTGATATAATTCATTTCCTTTCTTATTATCTGAAAACTATATTTCTTAATAGCCGCATGTTATCTGAATAAAAAGATCCATTATTTTGAGCCTATCTTTTTTTTTTTTCTTCAGGAAATATGACATTTTCATTGAATGCTCTACATCTTAAGAGCCTACAGTAGTCACGCGAAGACTTCCGTATGCTAATGTTGAATTCATGGGACTGTTCTTTTCAAACTTCTTGCTTGCATTTTAATACTTTTAAATTATTTTTTGCACAGAATAATTTTGATCATTATTCGGGTTAGCTTTTACTTTTTCGATTGTGGTTGCACAGGTTTTTTTTTATACAGTTACTTCCATTTCGAAACCGATTCCGAATGTAAAAGTAGACTCATTAAAAAAATTTAAATAAAATTTAAAAACAATACAAACTAACAACATTGGAGATCGACCTCCAATATCCTATGTAAAAAAAAAAAAAAAAAAAAAAAAAAAAAAAAAGTTTAAATGTTAAAAGGCAATCGAAAATATTTAAAAGAAAGCTTCCATAGGTTTAACATTAGCATGCGAGTTTATTCACGTGACTAATGTAGGCTCTTAAGTTCAATGTATCATATTACAGGTGTGTTCGATATGCTTTTACGGAAATCATGCTTTTCTACATTAAAAAAACGTGGTTGCTCGACTTAATATTCATCATTTAAAATGATCTTCTGATAACTATATATATGTTTTAAATATTTGATTTATTTATATGTTTAAAATTACTTTGCGTGAAAACTAAAGATTTAAAGTAACATTTGATAGTATTTTACCAAAATTTTAGTGATCCTGTGTAAAAAAAAAAAAAAAAAAAAAAAAAAAAAAAACTAATCTCCATATGATCTATATCCAATAATCTTTAAAACATTATGTTCTATTAAATATTATTTTGTTAATTTTTGAAATGTATTGCGCAATATTTAAATGCTTATTAAAAATATTCTTAGCGTAGGTCACTTTCGGAGAAGTTTGACTTTTAAGCAATCGCATAAATGTTTTATCACCTTCCGATTTCTATATCGTATGATAACTTAACCGTTTGAGTGCTGAAAATTCGGCCTATAATCCGCGGAACAAACAATTGTGTTTCAACCCAGAAATTTTATCTTATAAAATGTAACTCACTAGATCACTGTAAATACTTCAACTGTTTAATAAAAATTAAATGATTTCAATTATTGAATAAAATTTCTGAGTTGAAACAAAATTTGTTTGATCCGCATATACATTGCGGCGCTATCGCGCTTCATAGCACTCAAACGGTTAAATATCACTTTCATTGCTTTTATATCTACATTTTTATCACTATGTTTGTTTTCCATAAATTCTTTAGTTGTTCATCCTAAATGGAAGGTTTTTAAAATAAACTTAGTAAATTTTGTTTGTCACAACTGCTGAGAGTTGGATTTGTTTAGCGTTCCTATGTATTAAATAAATTCCCAAATTAAGTTCTATCAGTTTGAGTTATTTCTAAAAGCCTTGGCCTAGATCCCATTCTAAGGTTTAGCGCAAACCTAATTGCACGAGAAAAGGCCTAAATTATCTCTTTGACCTTTTTTTCCAAAGTCTTTTATAGTCGGGTGTATTCTTTTTATTACTCTTCAAGGGTTTCAAAGT
This sequence comes from Maratus michaelseni, assembly GCA_963931845.1. NCBI lineage: Eukaryota > Metazoa > Arthropoda > Arachnida > Araneae > Salticidae > Maratus > Maratus michaelseni. The sequence continues at coordinate 195,827,402 of OZ007590.1, forward strand.
AAAGCGTATAAAATTAACAAACGAAATTTTCTTAAGAGAATATGTTAAATATCCCGTGTACTCTATCTTTGCGAAAGATGTGCGCACGTCGTTAGCGACATCCGATAACCACATCAAAAAATAAATCATAGATTCAAGCAATCACATCATCGCTTTCGGTCTGCTTACATCCTTACATCCTTACAACAGCGTGACCAAAATGCAATTTATTGTTGTTGCCGTCTAAACGTCACGTTATGTGGAAGATTAGTCAATATGAAAGTATCAAATGTCCGACTTCGTAGCAAACCAGTATTGCTACAAATTCGCCCAGATTTGCGCCACTATTCCATTATTTGGCATGAAATAATGCCCCCATATTTGAGTTTTTATAGCACGCTGTGCTTTGCTCTTTGTCGCACTGAAGAAGAATCTTGCTTGTGGATTCGAAACAGCTGTTTGCTGCATTTTTGTGTATTACTTGTGCATTTTTAACATTAGTTTTCTGCCTTTTAATATTCTTGCATAAAGGTCCTATTTACTATTTTTACCGATATTGGGGTGTTGAGATGTTTCCAATATTGACAAAGAAATTCAAGCCAATGTAAAACCTTTAAAAATAATATTAGAATAAAATTTCTGCCTCAATAATTACACATACTGACTTTATAAATGACGTATTGGAAGATACGTCCATGCGTATACTCCATGCGTATAAATAAGGGATAAAAATAAGGGGCGGTGACCGGTCTCTTTCGATTTTAGACGTTTTGTCGAATTTCTATAGAATTTCTTTACGAATTGTCCTTGAACATCAAGAAAGTAATGAATATGTTTGACTTCGTAAATTTCAGTGACTATTTAGTCGCGAGAACAATTAGGAGGAGGGGCAATAATAATTTTAATAACAAAATAATATTTGCGATCACCCAAGTAACAGAAAATGATCAAAATGGTTTGTCACTGTAGCAAATGACTATGTAAGTCCTGTTCAACATTTGTGTACATTTGTGTAAGCATATCATGTATATTCGTGAAGATGTTAACGTTACTGTGAAAAATTCAAATGTTTTTGTTTATAGCATACAGAGTTTTCAATTGAATTTAACACCACTTTCCGAAAACTTAACAAAGAGCAGTAGAAATAGTATACTGCAGTTAGAATATTAATATATTGAATATTTGATGAAATGTGGATATTTGTATGAAATAAATTTTAACTGCGTGTGCGTGAACTACAGCAAAAGATTTTTTGTCATTTTTTGGTAGTCTATTCTATAGAGCAACTTATATAAAAATACCAGTCAAAAATGATGAAAACTCCGAAAGATGCTGGCGATTCAGTGAGCTGTTTTCGCAATATTTGAATGGAATTTTTATATAAGTTGATGTACAGAATTGACTACCAAGTCTTAAAAATAATCTTTGGTATAGTTTGCACATGCAAAGTTAAAATTTATTTCACACAAATAGTCATATCTCATCAAATATTCAATATATTCATCTTTTAATTGCATTATACTATTTCTACTGTTCTTTGTGATGTTTTCGAGAAGTGGTGTTAAATTCGGTTGAAAACTTTGCATGCTATAAGCAAAAAAGAATTGAATTTTTCTCAGAAACGTTAACATCTTCAAGAATATGCGTGATATTCTTACACAAATGCACAACAATGTTGAACAGGCCCTACATAGTCATTTGCTATAGTGACGGACCATTTTGAGCCTTTTCTGTTTCTTTAGAAAACGCAAATATTATTTTATTATTAAATGTATTATTACCCCCCCCCCCGCCTTAATTGGCCTCGGGACTAAATCTACACTGAACAACATGAATTCAAACGTTATTTACATCCTCCAAGTTCAAGGGCGTTTCGTCCAGAATTTCAGTAAATATTCGACAACACGTCTGAAACTGAAAGTGTCCGGTCACTGCCCCGAACTTTTTGGACATCCGTTTATTAATTGTATTGGTTTTCCATTGCCTAAATATTTCTTTCGAATATTGGCAAAATATCCACACCCCAATATTCGGGCAAAACTTTGTGCTAATGATGGGAACATTTGCTGAAGACTGGGCCAAGTTATAGCCAAACATTTCTTGCTAATATTGGAATTTAAAATGATTAAAAACTAGGTCACAGCTATTTCACATCTAAGTCACTTTTACATTTAATTTACAGTCACTTGGGAATCATTATGCAATAAATTAATGCAGTGCCGTTTCTGTCTACTTATGACTTTAACACTTGTTACCATGTTACGTCATAATGACCTTACGTCAGTTGACTGTATTATTAAGGTAGTTTTTTATGAATACTTTATTCATTCATTCTATTATTATGTCAATATTGTTTCTTTTCTTCTATTGATTCAATATCGATTAAACTTTTCCTGTCCATTTTACGACGATTGAATAATACATAAAATAATTGCAAATAGAATTAATGTTTAACACGTTTGCTCGAACGTATAAAATTAGTGATGTAGATCGTTATATATTAAATTTCCACTGATATCTTCTGCACAAATAACTGCTTTTTTAATATTAATGAATTTAAATTTGTATGCACCTTTATAAGAACTATTATCAAGAAATTGAGTAAAAGTACAGTTTCTGCATAAATGGTTCAATTTATTAATAAACGGATTCAAGTTTTTTTTTTTTTTTTTTAGCGCAAATTTCCATAGTAAACATGTTGTAGTGCATATAAATAATATTTATCAATTCGTAATGTTTCAAGTAGTGTAAAATTATTAAAATGAACTTGAAATTATTATCTGTCATAGACTATAATGTACCCAAATTGTGTTAATCGAAGAATGAAATCTACAAACCTTTTTTCCAATAAGGAAAAACTATAGTAAACCTCAATAATGCAATATCAATTTTGTGGGAAATCCACGAAAATTTAAGAATATTCACGCGAACGGATAAACAGGCGGACAGATTGAAGAACCGAAACACGTTTCAACTATGTTTGAAATAAGATATGTGTCAATCGAATGTCGAAATTCAATCCACATTTAAGTTGATGATACTATCATTTTTTTCAAAAAACACACACTTTAAAAATATACTTTTAATAATATTTTTAAGCATGCCTTCAAATTGTTTATTAATTTTTTTTATATGGTCAAATTATCAAGAGATTACTGAGTCGTTATAGAATTTTTTGAAATACAGTGGAACTTCCCTTTAACGAAGTCCCTATTTAACGAAGTTTTCTACTTAACGAATTTTTCTGCAGAACTTTGACTTTGAACACCATTAGCATGTAAATTAAACTCCATATTACGAAAAATATATTCTATATAACGAAGTTTATTCCACTTTTGTACGTGTACAGAATTCAAACTAAGAGGTTGCTGTTGCGATGGATATGAGAATTTATTTCAGCGGATTGTATGAAAATCAACACATTTAAATAGTTTCCATTCTGTTTGGTGCTAAATAAAACAATTGTTTTTCACACTAAGAAAAACACTTGTTATCATTACTCTTCCACAACGAGACTCCAGCGCTGACAGTTGGGGGAAGTCAAAATTCCCTTTTTAGATTCAATGATATAGAAAATGCAGTGACGCAATAGTAGCAAAAGCAGTGATGTCAGATGCATTGAAAGAAAATATATAAATTAGAGTCAGACAGTAACCATTCTGACCTCCCGTTGCTGATAGACAATTGCTTTGTACATCTACAAGAATGTGCTTCAAAATACAAATCGAAGAACATCAAAGTTATTTTTGTTCCTTCCAATGCAACTTATAAACTTCAGGAGAACCTGTGTATCAGAGCTGATGAAAGCTTGAGGGAATGTTTGGAAATGTGACCATACACATCGACCGTACACAACTGTTTTGTAAAAGACGGCTTCATAATTAGAACTGAATCAAATGCTTCAGAATCCAATACCTGTTTGTCATATCTGAAGAAAAAATTTCACGAATTTAAGTTGATTTCTATTTAATGAATTTTCTTCATAACGAAGTTTTTAAGTGTAACGATGAGACTTCGTTAAATGGAAGTGCCACTGTATTTATGTTTTTCAGAGATTTTCGCTGATTTTCATTTCACGGATTTGTCCTTGTTTATAGCATGCTCAACACATATTGAATAGAAAGTATTGAAAGCATGCTCTATGTATGTGTGTGAGTGAATGCAATAGTTTCCAAATGGTACTTCTAACTTTGTTGCCATTGCCCGAATATGTTATATACAACTTTTGCAACAAGTGTGTAGATTTTCGTACTAAGTGGACAACGGATTAGGTTTTTACACCATTTTTTGACAGATTCTACAGTAATAAATCCCCAAAACTGATAAATATTGCGGTGTTGTAATCAAGCATTGGTGGCACAGAGGAAAGTCTCCAGTTTTGTAACGGGAGGTTCAGTGTTCGATATCCAGCTACTGTCATTCGTGGATCGCAGTGAGTAGCTTACTTACCGGAAGGGTAGGTAAGCTAACACATCTTTCGTGAGCTCCCTATTCGGTTGAACTTGCCAGAAATTTATCATAGTGTATACGCAGTTAAAAATAAGGTTAAAAATCCTGTTAAGGTATATACAGCATACAAATTTGGCGAATGTATTTGAAAATATTTGAATTTGTTAAATTATACGCACAATATGTTATTTTGTATTGCTATCTTTTGGTAACAGTATTTAAACATATTGGTTAAATATACATATTGCAAATATAGCATTTTTATTTTTATTTCTTTTAGTATATTTAATCAAAGCATAGCTAAAGTATGATGTAGGAAAAATAGGTGAAGGTTTTTTTCTTTTTTCTAAGAGTCATAGTTTAAAAATGTCTTTTTTATGTTAAGGAATTTTATAAATATTGGTTAAAGAACTAGTAATTTTGGTTAAAGTGTATAGACAGAAAAATAAATCTGTATATATATTAATTTATTGTGGTAAATGTAAAAGTACTGTAAAATATTTAGTAAATTTAATAGGTTAACCCTATTATAATTAGGCTTAATGCGTGTATATCTGTAACAGTTGTCAAAATTCCAATTACGGTTTTAATGTTGAAAGTTCAGTATAAGTATAATATGGAATATTGCATATATTATTGCTTATTATTTTGTTTTGTATCATAATTATGTATTCAGTTATTGTTGTCTTTAAAATAATGTGAGTATAATATTGATTTTTTCAGATATATTTTAGTAGAATAAAAGGGGGTCTTCCATTTTTTCCGCAATTGAAGGAGACGGACAGAGTTTTGGTCGGGGGAGGGTCATCGATATCAGAGGTTTTTCTTCGAGGTTGTTCACTTGTTTGTGGGTCGCAGTTAGTAGTTTACCTACTGGCAGAATGTAAGCTGGTAGGACACACTGTTCGGTTGAATGTTCAGAATCCATGGTAATCTATAAAATGACGGGAATGTCGAGTAGAGTATCTTCAGATTTTATTTTAACGAATACAAGAATTAAATATCATATCACGTATGTTTTGTTCAATCCTTACCCCATCCACCATTAAACGCTTTAATATATTCAACATTAAAACTTTCTTTAAGGTACATACATTTGTGTCATTTTAATATATTAGAAAATTATAGTTTAAGTTTTTTAATTTCCTCACATATTAATAAATTATCCTTATGATATTTCTAGTTTTGAGAAATAATTAAAAACGTTATTAATTCTTACTATGATTGCTGCTTTAACATATAAAATTTTTCTTATACTTCTAAAAATATACTAAAGTGTTAATGATAAAAATGAACTTTACAATTTCTATTTTAATTGAAGTACATCTAGATGACACTTTAATACTGTAGAAAAATTATTGTAGAAGAACTTGAGAGATAAGAATTTCTGAAAACGTTAAAGAAAAAAACCTTTACATTGTAATACGATATTTTTTTTTAAATATATGTTTTAAAGAAAAGTTTTAATGATATTTTTAAAAGTGTATCTCGAAATTATTGTTTTAATGTTGTCAAGTTATTAGGCAATAATAAAATCTGAGGCATTGTAAAATTCTATGAAATATTTATGAATTTCACTGATTATCATTGATTTCAACTTTATAATTATGTTTTTTGCCAATGTACAATTTAAAAAATATATATATAACAATTCAAAATAATATTTTATATTACGTTTGGACCAATTACTCCATTGAATCTCTCTAATCAATATTTCATAATAACGAAACTCTTTCAAAATTATATTCATATCTATAATTTTTTTATATCTTCACAAACTTTAGTTATTTTTTTAAATATTTCTTACAAATTAATAATTAATCTTTAAATTTTTCTAGTTTTTAGAAATAATTGAAAACGCTATTAATCCATTAAAAGAACTATGATTAATGCTTTAAAATATAAAAATTCTATTATCGTATCCTTCTAAGGAATACTATCAATTGCACGATTTTTAAAAGTATTAATGATAAAAAAAAAAGACTTGATCATTTCCATTTTAATTGAAGTACATCTAGATGACACTTTAATACTCTAGAAAAATGACTGTAGAAGTACTTAAGAGATAAGATTTTCTGAAAACGTTAATGAAAAAAAACCTTTATTTCTTGGAGAGAATCTTCCAATATGATGATAAATTCTGCAGTTTATTTTAGTCCTTTTTAGTAAGATTGAATACTGATAAATTTTCTCGTTCCTTTCAACGGCAGTTGTCTGATAAAAGAAGAAAAAAAAAACATGCCCAATCCTTAGGTTAATTTGAAGCGCGCAATTATATTAAGACCGTCTTGTAATTACTAGCGCATACTTCAGTGTAATAATTATACTTAGATTGCTGTTCCAGATTGGGTCCCTTATAAATACTTTCTAATTTAGCAACAGAGTGGGATTATGCTTTTTTCTTTTTTAAATTGTTGCGAGAAATTTTTCTTACATTTTCTCTTCATATAAGAAAAATCATCATGAAAACCGTTTAAAGTACCTTCAAGTAAAAATTATATTAATCACATCAGCAGCTGAAAACTAATTAATTCAAAAGCCCCATTATTAAAAGACTGTTGTTCTGAGTTTGAGGGTAAATTAATTAGTGTTTGGGCTTTAAATCTAAAAATTAATTTAAAGGTTATTTCTTTTGTCAATGTGGAATGAGGGAATAGTTTTTCGTAAAAATTCTTGCGAAAGTGGAGTTTGGTTTTTAAGAACCGTGATTATAAAAGTATTTAAAAATGTCATGGTTAGGAGTGTATCTGGGTTTAATGGAAGGGAAAATAGAAAGGGATGAAGCATCTCTCTCCCTTCGCCAGCTATAAATTAATGATGTGATTAACGCAGGCCGCATGAATTTTAATGAACTTTTGGTTAGGGGAATAAATATAACAAAGAAAATTTGTAAATCTTATCTCCGAGAGAATTTATTACAGAGAAACTAGAAAATTATATTTATAAAATGAACTTCGTGTTGTTTATTTAAATCTTAGATCTGTGTTCAAAAATAACATAGTATATACTTTCCTTGTTTATCGCCATTTTATAGTTAATACAAGTTAAAACCCTGTTGTGCAACGAATGGAAAAGCAATATAAAAGAGTAAGTTAAAGGAGAAATCTCTCTCCATTATGAAAAGTTTTGGAAAGTAATCAAGATAGCACAAAAAATTCAGAATTTATTTTAAAGTTCATGCATTTGATTCAAAGATGCCAAAACAAAATTGTCATTAAATTTTGGGTCAACTTTTTGCATAACTGATGTACACGCCAAGAAAGGTAGATAAACATAAGAGATGTAGGTGAAAATGTGATTTAATCTAAATTATGTTCAAAATAACACCGTAAATAGTAAGTAACAAAGAGCATATAAAAAAACCTTGCGCAGAAATATTATACTTCTAATCTAGCAAAATATATTGAATCTTTAACCCTTAATTGCATAGTGATGTAAATTTCCATCACTATTTGATTAACTTTTAATAAATAAATCAACTTCTTCGCCACCAATATATTTATATAGAAAAACTAATCCAGTAAATTTCCCGTGAACTATGTTGCTGAACAAAGTTAAAAATCTATCTTAAAATTTCTGGTGTCTAATATTTAATATATGTATAAAAAAATTGTAAAAGAAAAACTCATGCAAAGAAGGGTTAAACACAAAAAATCACTCGTAGTTTCACTGTCATACTTAAGTTTGCTCTAAAACACGACAGCTAGAATCTGCTTTTGACTTCAAATCCGTTTATACAATATTCTCAAGTCTGGTCAATATTGGATTTGAATGAGAATTTCGGGAAATTCGACATTTAGCGATTCATTAACTGGGACTTAAATAGATTTGCGTAATGTTTTTGTGCAAAAATAGAGCTTGTATTTAAAGAAGTGTGATTTTAAGATTATATAAAAACTCTATCCTTATAAGTGTATCTAGTTAAAAGGAAAGTAAAACATTATGGGGTGAAGCATCTCCCCCTTTGACAGTTATAAATTATTGACGTGATTAACACAGGACTATGAATTTTAATGAATTTTTGTTAGGGAAATAACTGTAACAAACAAAATTTTAAACCAAAAGAATTTATTATAGCGAAACAGAAAAAAATATATTTATAAAATAAACTTCATGTTATTTATTTTACTTTAATTGTCGCGTTGAAAAAAAAGGTAGTAAAAGATTTTCATATTTTTATTGTTTTATCATTAATTCAAGGCAAAACTCCATGAAATATAAAAAATAAAAATAATAATATTTAAAAATACGTTAAAGAAAAAAAAATTAAACGTTATGTTAACTCACAATTTTGTAAAGTATCATGTACTTGTCAAGAAAAAAGTACAAAAAAACTTCTCGGCTTTCTTACAATTCACAAATGCCAAAAAAATTTCTTTCATTAAATCTTCGGTATCATTTTTTGTATAACTTGTATTATTCTAAGAAAAGGCGATACACATAAGTGAAGCCGGTGAAAATGTGATTTAAATTAAATTATGTTGTATATAACACTGCAAAAAGTAAGAAACAAAACGAATATTAAAATACCGTGCGAAAAGATATAATTGTAATCTAGCAAGTTATAGAAACTTTGCCGCAAAAATTACACCCCTTATTTACAAGGATGCATTTAATTTAGCTCTAAAATAACATAGATAAAATGTGCCAGTTGATATGAACTCCTTTTGTTGAATATTCTCAATTTTGGCCAATATAAAATTTGATTGTTAATTTCACCAAATTCAACTATTACAGACAACTTGGCCTAGCTTGGAAACTTATTTTTGATGCCAAATTTCATTATACGTATTTCACTGGCAAATTGGCAAGAAATTTAATTGGATTTCAGTCTATGGAGAATAGATTTTTTATTAAAATTCTTATAAAAAAAGATTAGAAAAGGTGAATTTGGTTTTTAAGTACCGCGATTATAAAAGTATTTAGAATAGTCTTAGTTAGAACTTATCTAAGTTAATGTGAAGGCAAAAGTGAATGGACTGTAGAGTATCTACCATTGCTTGCAATAAATTACTAAGGAGATTAACGCAAGCCCCGTGAATTTATTTTTCTTTTAGTTAGGGTAATAAATGTAACAAATGAAAAATGTAGATCTGATCTGAGAGAATTTGTTACAAAGAAAGTCGGAATTTATATTTATAAAATAAAATTTGTGTTGTTTATTTTAATCTTAGATTCATGTTGGAAAATAACACGGTAAATTATTTTTTACATTATTTTATTTAACTTAACTTGGATTTTGTATGTAAAGATGAAATTTTGCAATTGATTTTTCAATCACTTCCACATATGCTAGAATTAAAAATAATTATGTACACACATGTGTTTCCGTTGACAATAAAACATTTGAATATCTTTAGAACTTAATTATACATTAATAAATTAATTTTAACACATTTGTCCGTTAGCAGGACGCAAGCGATAATCGCCAAACAATATTTGTGGTTACAACTGTTTACGAGGTAAGAAAATACAATGGTGTTACTTATACGCCAAATCACGCTAGCCTACATTGCTATGCATAGTTTCTGATCCTATAAAACTTATGTAACTGGACTTTTTTGACCAATTTTAATATTAAATCGCGCTTAAAATAATCATCCGGTTTAAAAACTGTCTGCTTCAATGCCACTCGAACATTGCTCGATAAAACTACTAGCTTTCATGTTTTTATATGCAATAGATTTGGAGGATAAGTCGAGAAAGAGAAAAGGTCACAATAAATTCAATTACAGCAGTAATAGAGAGTTTCATTCGTTTTCACGATTTCTGTCAAGCGTAAATCAAAGGGCTCAATTTTCAATAATTGCAGCCTACACCAAATTAACATATTGTAACGGAATTATTTTTGAATTACATGAACTGCAATCAGAAAATTAGGAGTGATTTTTTTAGATAAATAATATATGTTATAAAAACTATTTTTCTTTTTATCTTTTTTTTTCTTTTTGTTATTTTGTTTTTAAAGTTAAAACAATAATAAAAATCTGCTCTTTAAGGACAGATTTTATTTTTACGCTCCAGAGTGGTGAAAATATATAAATAAATGCATTTCTAACTTTTAAATTATTCCAATTAGTTTTGCTAATATCGGTGCTGCAAAATGTACCTCTGGTTTTCAAGCCAGTGCTTAGGACTGAACGTTAATATATTCGCCATTGTTACTTTTTGACGTGTTTTAATGGAGGGTTAGTGTACTGTGTCAAAAAGTTCATCAAAAACTTTTCGTGTGAAACTTTTTGCACTGCAATCTTTGAGATTATTTTCTGATACATTTTATTATTATTATTATTATTACTATTTTTTTCATTAACTGAAATTTCAAATCACATAATTTATTTTACCGAAATATGAGTCTACTGCGTCAAAATCTTGTTGAAAACCTTTCGCGTGATGCCTTGTTCATTTTATGTTTGCATAGAAAAACGGATGTTGACATGAAATAATATGTATGATCATTTATATCAGCGCTTCTTCAAATGTGATTGGTGGTCTTCAAGGGGTACTCAACCTATTTTCAGGGGTACCGCGAAGTTCTCATATTCAATGTATTTATGTATTCATTTTACTTATCTAGAATCTACGAAAAGTCTTGTGAGTAAAATTAAAGGACAAAATAAGAGTAATATTAAAAAACAAAATACAATATCATTATTTTATACAGTAAAACCTGTAAAACCTGAATTATTAGAGTGCAAAAAAAATACTTGTTGTAGGCAGGTTTCCACATTATCAGGTTTAATTGTATGGTATTTTTCCTCGAGACAATGAAAGTTTTATTTTTCCTTTGCGTTACAGATAGCTTCCGTTTTCACTTGTTTTGCCAATTATATCTATTACTTTATATCAGTTTTCTGAAGAATTTCAGTCTCAAATCCTGGGAGTCCGCGATGACAGAAGAAATACCGAAAGGGATCCATGGTAACTAATAGTTTTGGAACCGCTGATTTATATGATCTTTCTATGAATTTTGTCACAAATATTGCATAACTTTACATCTAAACATCACATAATTTTATATGGAAACATCATGATTTTCAGCACTCTACGCCCTTCCTCAACAGATACTGTAACTAACCGTGCAAATTGCAACAGGATTAGCACATATTAAGTTATACGTTATGTTTTTTTATGACTGGGATTTTATACATACAATAGATATAATGCCAATTTCCTCTTAACAAATGAAAATAATCGTGATTTATCGGTAATCTTCCATAATCTTAATCCAAAACAGAACATTCTCGAGAACAGATTTTTGTTTACGATCAGAAAACATTTAATCATGAATTACACGATGTTTTTTTTCGGCGATCGAAAACAATAAGCAAGTTTGTCGCTTAAAAATTCAAGCAAAATATTTTTTTATTAAGCTTGGAAATATTTTATGTGTTGATCTCTGTTGTTATTGTTATTCGTGATGGAAATACCATATTTATCCGAAAAAAAAACCACTCTAGCAGGTTTTTCTCGACCTTCTTTCTTTTCTTTCTTTTAAAGAGCTCAAAGAAAAAAGTATTTTAAGCAAGCATTTCACATGAGAAATACACTTAAGGTCATTTTCATTCTGATATTGGCTTTTATGGGAAACTCTTTTATGCTCTTTTTGCAGTCTGATCGAAATGGATTCTAAAAGCTAAAGTAACACTTATATTTTTGAAGATGTGTTTAGAATGGTTCCTTGAATTATTGATTAGGAAACTAAAGAGACATATATTTAAACATTTTTTGAATGTCAAAAAATTTTAAGTAGCGAGATACCGCTTTTAATGTTACGAAATTTAAAGTAACTTGTTTTTATTATTATATATACAGGGTGAACCAAAAGTCTTGCAATGATTATAATAATTCATTACAAAATAACCGTTTGTATAATAATGTAACTTGTTGTATCATTGGATAGGTCAGATTTATTAGTTTTTTGTGCAATAGGCGGCGCGAATTGGATTGGAAGGGATGGACCAACACCCTGGCCTACGCACTCTCCAGATATTACTCCTCTGGATTTTTTCTTTTGGGACTTCAAGGACAAAGTCTTTGAAACAACAATTGCTGACGTCTATGAACTGAAGACTAGGATACAAGCTGATGTGTGTACTGTAACAGAAGACATGTTAAAGAACACTCGGCGGAAACTAGAATACTACTTAGACATTCTCCGAGTTACCAAGGGGGCACACGTCGAAATTTACTGAAGTACGTGGTCTTATAAAAAAAAATTATAACAGTACTTACAATGTATCCAAACAGACATATGTCTAATTATAATAGCTTGAGCAAAATAAATATTTATAATCAGGGCAAGACTTTTGGTTCACTCTATATAGCTATGTCTATATTTTAGAGCTATCTATGCGTATGTTCTGCACATCTATCTATATATTTGCCAATCTATTTTAGTACTGTGCACGTTCTTCACTCGGTAAAAAAAGAAGAATATTTCAAAAACACATTGTTTACATTCTAATAGATGAATAAAGCTCTGCTATAAAAAATCCTCACTAATTTTCAAACACTGCAACTTTTATAAGAAAAAAAGTAATTCTTAATATGCTATGGGGAATAAAATAATATGCTTTGATTATTCTCGCTTTAAATTTCCATGATATCACATGGCTATACTTTATGAAAATTCAAATTTTCACAAACATTTGGGTTAACCATTTTCGCAACCATTAACTAACAAGACCATTTTCGTAAAGTTGTCTTTTTTAATGTGTTCTAAATTAGTTGAAAAGTGTTAATGGACTCGGTTCGTCTGTCTTTCTGTCACTCCCCGCGCTTCAACTCTCGTAAATGTAGTTCGATTTCTACAGCACTGACATATCTTATTGAGATTTAACATGACATATTCACCACTGAAAGCGAAGTATGTATCATTTACAGTTCGTTTACAGAGACACTCAAAATAATTCCGTTAAATTATGGACCATGGGGAAAAAGCATTTGCAGTATATGTTAATAATGTTACACTATTTCAAACATAATTGAATTGGTATGAATTTATTTGGTTCACAAAAATGCTTTTTGTAGAATATGGAGTGAAAAGTATTTAACATGCCTTTACAGAATCACACAAAAGAATTCAACTAAATAAAGGTCTATGGTGGGAAAATCGCTTGCATCTTATTTTTATAATGTTTCGCTATTTTAAACACAATGAGATTTATGTACATTACGGAAGTGCATTACAAGATTCTTATTGTATAATATATAGTGCATAGGATTTATCATTCATTTACAGGGACACTCAAAATCAGTCAGTTACAGTATTGTCTATGAGCGATAATGTGTTGTAAGTGCGTTTTCAACTTTGATTCGCGTTTTTAAATTTTTGGATTCGAAATCATTATTGTTTATGAGCCTGAGTTGCTTAATGCAGTTTTTTAATTGTATAAAAATTGTATATTGTGTAGCTAAACTAGACTAAATTATGTAGTCTATTAACAAATATAATAATCATGTACAGGACATCACAACATAATTCAAGACCTTCTCGACTATGGACGATAATAGCTCAAATTGGGCTTATTTGAATGTGTTATGCAATTTCTAAATTGTTTACTTATTTTACCTTATCAAGCTGTTAAGTTTCATTGCAATATCCGGAAAGTGTTTCATGATCTATGCTTGACGCAGTATTTTTCTTTCTTGTTAAACCAAAGATAACGTTATCAAAGCATTAATCGGGTTTGGATGGTAAAAGATTAAATGTTGAATATCTTTCCCATGAATTTAAAATAGAAAAAACACACGGAATCCGTAGGATGATTTTGAAATAAGCACGGTTCACTGGATAAATTTCAGTGACAAAAGGTGAATGGTCCCGCAAATTTAATTGACTTTCATAACCTATATCTTTTTTGTGTTTTAGATGAATCCTCTCAGCATAATCCTATCCCGTGACAAATCGTAGATTTCGCGCATGCGTGCTTAAAATAAAGACATTGCCTCTGGTTTTTATAACTTTTACAAAGAAAAATATTCAAAATAGATAAAAATATACTTGTTTAGTGGGAAAAATCCTATTTAGTTTTATTAATTTTTCAATCATTTTTTTAAGTAAATGTCTCTATCTGGCCTTTTTAAATAGAATCTCCTAATAAGCATGAAATGGGTGTATGTGTATCTGTACGTATGAAAAATGTCATGAGCAGAAACGTCGTTTTATAAGAGTTTATTGCAAGAAGAAAAACAGAAGAAACAGTAACAGAAAATACTTTCTTGTTCTTTGCCCCACCTTTCTCCGAGAAACTGTTTACAGCACGCTGTTGAAAACAGGTGGATTTCGATGTTGTAAATATCGTAGATGTTGTAAATACAGCCACTTCTTCAGGTGTGATTCGACTCAGGCAATGTTGGAGGGTGTTGACAATTCTTTCTGAAAATCAAAACCGACTACCGCGCAGTGGTTCGTTTTTTTTCGACATGAGATTGAAATCACATCGTGACAAATCAGTGAAGAATAGTAGGTTCTCAAATACTTCCCAGTTCCATCAATTCACATGCAAATGCTGCTCAAATCTCAAAACTTTCATATTTCTTTTCGGTATGAGAGCTATAACTCTGTATGGCAGCGTTCATTATGTATGGCGGTGATGTCACGAAACTGTTGGGATTACATTACGGCCGCCAAGATTAGGACCTTACGTATTTTTTAAAAACCTTAGTTGTCAAGTAACACATCCTTAAGCAATAACCTCAGAAAAAGTAAAATAAAATTGTAAATTGCAATTATACTGCCGTGGTAACAGAACAGGTATAATTGTTTCAAATTTGGAAAACTTCTGTTCTGGTGCTTTTTTTGAGAAATATAATAGATCTTTGGTAGTATTAAACGGGAAAATTTAATATTTAAACAAATATAAAAAAAAGTCGCAAAAAGATTTCGTAGCACATGGAACAAAAATATGAATGTTGTTGCAACCTTCATTTAGTAAAATGATGACAGTCAAAAATGCTCTTTCTTTGGTTGGAATAACCTTTTTGCTTATTTAACACTACATGAAAATTATATAACTAGAATATATTTTAGTTCAAAGTGGAACTAAAATTTTAAAAAGTGTTGTAAAATTAAACCTGAAAATTATATTCGCATACATAAATAGATATTCTCTGTTTTAAACTATAGTAATTGCTGTTTAAAAGGAGAAATATAAGGACTTTATTTAGCTAGCTAAGAGTTAAATATATTTTAAATAATTTATTTTCATAGAACGTACACGTTTCCGTAGGTATTATATTCACCTATTAATAAGAAACTTTTCCTTGTTTGCAGTCTTTTATATTTTTTACTTCTATTTTGAAGAAATTTAATTTATCGTTATAACAAACACAGTGAAAAAAAGAAGTAGAAAGCAGACATTTTAACAATAGAAGTCGAAAGTCCTTCTGATCTAAAAGTATTAACCCTATCTAGGAAGTTATTGCAAAGATAATCCCTTTCTCAAACAAGTATATTATGTTTCTTTTGTCATTTGTCAACAAGTGGACAAAAGGAAACTGCTTCTGTTTCCCAAACACTGGACTGATATGGACAAACCCAATAAAGACGGAATACGAGATAAAAGATTAAAGGGGAAGTACGAACTAAAAGAAAAAAGTTATTAGTTCTTGAGTAAAGTCTACCATTTTGTATAATGGGAATTCTTTCATCTCACATAAAGCATGAAATTCGTTCTTGACAAAACTATAATTTCTATTTCTTAAGCTTCTTTAAACACTTCATTTCCGTTGAACAATACGATCTTTGTTTTGGTGTTAACATTTTCATTTATCACAAAAGAAAAAAAAAAACTTATGCAATGTAGTATAAATATTTAAAGTGAAATATTTGCTATTAGCATTTGATCTTTTTTTGAATGAATGTTAAAAAAAAAAAAAAGAAAAAGAAAAAGATAGAAAGTAAATTGATAAAACTAGTTTGCTTTAGCCTTTTTTTTCTTTTCTTTTCTTTTTCTTTCTTTCTTTCTTTTCATTGTTGATGATGTTGTTATATATTTGTATTATACATTATTTAGTTTACTTAACCTTGAATTGTTTTAGAATATTTTCTGGTCACTCGGTGTTAAAATTAATTGTAATCCTCAATTGAAAAGGATGAAGAAATAATAACATCGATTGAAATTCTTTCTCATTGTATAAAAGATTTTAGAAAACATTATGAACATACAATTCTGAGGGCGTAGCACATAGGAAGTTACATTTATTTGAACGATAAAGTAAATTTTACTGTAAATTTTGCTATTTTTATTTTTATTTCAGAAACGTTATCGAAATATTTATAAATTTCGCGATTAAACGAAATATGAAGAATGTGGCACGAACATGCGAACAAATTTAAAAATGAAGTAAATTATTAAAAATAATACATTAACCAAATTTGTAAGTGGCTATAAATATTATACTTGGAATTTGGTGAAACTTATCCTTATCACTCCATGTTTGTAAAACTGAATAGGATAGCATTTCAATTCACGCGGATCAGAATTTTGGATTTAATTTTAATCAATAATCGGGAGAATGTGTAGAAACTGAAGGAATCTAAGAAAAAATTAAAGAAGACCCGTGGTAATGGAATGTTGTAATATTCCCTCAGTTCTATAATATTTAATGTAATATTACACAGGCGTCTATGATAACTTTTTCCAAAAGAAAATTTTATTCAAAAACACATTATCCTGCACGTTTCTTTAAGTTTCATGCCGATAATATTCGACGAAATACCTTATCTTTACTACCAATTGTACTATGAAGCTTCTCTGAAAAATCCATAACACATTCATCTTTTTTTGTTTTGAATTTTTATTCTACTGTGTTTATTTTATTTTATTTTATTTTATTTTATTTTTTGCATTTTCTTTTGCATTTAATTTTACAAATGTGATATCATTTAAATATATATGTACATAAATACATACATACATAGTACATACACACACACACACACATATATATATACCCTAATCAAATAATACAATCAACTTTACAACTCTACAAACAAATAATCAACTTTAATAATATCAAAATACAACGAATACGTTTTTTCACTAAATCTGATGTCCAAATCTTTAATTTAAAAATGACATGTAATTAATTAATATATATAATACCTAACATGAAATCAAAAGGTAATATATTTGAACAATAGATGACCGAAACTCCAATTTAGAGACGTCATATAATAAAGTTTCATACATTTGTCACAGAAAAAGTATAAAATAGTATAACGAATAAAACCCATTATGAAATTTCAATATAATAGGGAACAAAACATATTTAATAAAATTTCAAGAAAGCTAAATTGAAATAAATATTACCGAAGTATAAATCGGAATAACAAATGGAACATACCCACATAACACAGATTCGTCCAATTTTGGTTTAAAGTACGTAATTTGGACGTATGGACGTGTCCAATTTTCGTCCAAAAGTAGTCTGTACTTCATCTAAATCTCATCAATTTACGTTCAAATGTCACCACCTTTTACGTAATAAGTACGTCTTTTAGACGAGAAAATGAACGTAAATGAACATAAAATGGACATAATACGGACGTCCAAAATTTGTTCATATTACGTCCATTTTATGTTCATTTTCTCGTCTAAAAGACATAAAATGGGCGTAATATGAACAAATTTTGGACATAATATGAACAAATTTTGGACGTCCGTATTATGTCCATCTTATGTTCATTTTACGTTCACTTTCTCGTCTAAAAGACGTACTTATTACGTAAAAGGTGGTGACATTTGAACGTAAATTGATGAGATTTAGATGAAGTACAGACTACTTTGGACGAAAATTGGACACGTCCATAAGTCCAAATTACGTACTTTAAACCAAAATTGGATTAATCTGTGTTATGTGGGTTCCTATAGGGAAGGATAAAAATTAATAAAAAGTAAAAACTTTTTCAGTCAAATTTATTGTGCTTTTAATATTTTAAAGTATATATATATTCAAAATATTAAGAGCATATAAATATTTTTAAATATTATTGCTAATAAAACTTATTTAACTTTACTTTTAATTCTGTAAGACCTTTAAAGAAACTATTTTAGTTAGTGTCCTTCACCTGAACACAATTATTTTTTTTAATAATTTATTTTTTGTGTAATTACACATTCAAACAATATTTTTATTTTTTCAATACACAGTTAAATATATCATGCCTTCACTGAACTTATATTATGCATCTAAATATATTTATTTCAATAAATTAATCTTTTCCATCAAAATGATTTATCTTTTGCTATCCAAAATCATGTATATGATTACTTTGTGTCATTTTATTAAAACTATTATTAAATTTTATTAAACCCTGTGGACCACAGCTTCGGAACCGCTGATGTACCATACTGCTATATTTTCTGCTGAAAATTGAAGTCACAGTCTTAATCTTTTTTTTTTCCATCTCAAAAACTTCTTTTTTGCTTTTCGTTGAAAAAATTCCTGATTTATTCACTGATAATAATTAAATTTGTAGATTCCAGAATACCAAATATATACAAATAGTAATTGGATACTTATTATTTTTTAAATTATTAAACAATTATGTTTAAATTATTAAACTATTTTGCAAGGTCTTGCATTTGATTAATCATTCCCCCCCCCTTCCCCCATTTAAATTGTCAGTAAAATCATTGCTTTTAAACTATTGCACTTTTCTTTTTCACTAAAATAGCTTTTTCGAAGGCAAAATCATATTTTTTCCTTTAAGTATGGCTATACTTAAGAATAACAATGACTAAATGTATTGAAGAAAAAGAAGAAATTTTAGTTTTTCAAATATTGCTAACTCATGGAGGCAAATGAGATATTTCTTGCCAACTTTTGTATATTGTGTATAAAATTTTACATATTGAAATTTGTAGGAAAGTATGCAAGAAATGTATTTTACATATGGTAACTTTTTCAACCTGACACCTCATTCCCTAATATTCTTAAATACATTCCTTGAATACAATATTGTACTTTCATTACACATGCATGGATAAAAAAATCCATAAGTTCAATTTCATCTACTTTTGCCATTATTAAATTTCTTTAGCATATTTGATTTTTAATTATACATAAAAAAAAATTATTAAATAATTTTTTAATTGCACAGCAAATTAAACATATATATATATATATATATATATATATATATTAATCATTTTAATTATTTATTTTGTTAATTTATGAAAAATATAATGGCTTAAGGGTTTACAAGTAATGCAGATAGTTAAAGGTCATGATTGTTAAAAAAATTTACTATTTGAATAATCTATTTTAAAA
This sequence comes from Maratus michaelseni, assembly GCA_963931845.1. Lineage (NCBI taxonomy): Eukaryota > Metazoa > Arthropoda > Arachnida > Araneae > Salticidae > Maratus > Maratus michaelseni. The sequence continues at coordinate 195,847,112 of OZ007590.1, forward strand.
TCTATTTTATTAATATAATAATTAATGAATTTTTAAAAGATTCAATGGGTAAAATTATTCAGCCTACATCATTGTTTAAAAAATATATACAATAAAAATTTGCAAACAAAAAATGCTTTATTTATTTATTTTTTATTATCCAATCGACGTTTTGCATGCCACAACTAATTTGAGATAACTTTTTCGATTTGGCACTCTAATGTTTCATCCCACTTTACATGAGTCTTAACAGCACCTATGAGAAAAAGATTAAAAAAACAACAACACATATTTAGTTAATACATAAACAGAAGACATATGAAAAAAAAAGTATTTACTAATACGTATATGAATTTTACTATTTCAGCATTAATTCGATTCCATAGCTTCAATTGGAAATTTTACAAAGTTAACTTCCTGAATAACGAAATTAAAAGGCGAAAACACATGGGTGCAAGAAGCCTATTCAAGCCAAAACTGAAAACTTTCCCAATATTATGAATAACCAAATGAAAATAGGCTAGAAGATTTGTATGTCTTGCATTATGGCTAAAAATTTATATCTAACAATAAATGAAAGCGATTAAAAGTTCTTGACAGTAAAATTGGTATTATTTAATACATACTTGGGAGAAAAAAAGTATCCAAGTTTTACAATATCAACTTCACTTCTGGTTCCAGAGAGCAGAAGAATTCAAAGAAAAATATTGACATACAAGAATTTACTCTCATTACAGATGTATGAATTAAAAAAAAAGTTCAATTTCATTCACTTAACATGAAAGCATGTACTTTATTTACAACTTATTTAAATCAGAAAAAAATCTTGTATATTTAATCATATACTATGAAATTAAATTAAAAAAAAAATCTATTCAGCTATTTGATGTCATCTATTAATAAATATAAAAAAGAAATGAGTTTTGCATAATCATTTATAAATTATATAAATTTTTCATTGTACAATGAGTTTTATATAACAAAACATTTTAATTATTTTGTTAAATTTATGAAAAATAAGCCATGGCTTAAGGCTGATTTTTAAAAATATTATCCTTTAAATAATCTATTAAAAATATATATTTAATACTTTCATTAATATAAAAAATAATGCATTTTTAAAAGAATCAATCTATAAAATCATTCAGCCCATGCCACAGTTTGAAGAAAAATATGCAATACAAATTTGCAAACAAAAACAGCTTTTAAATCCCCCCCCCCCCCCTAATCAGTCTTTTGCATGCCACAACCAATTTGCAATAACTTTTTTCAATTTGGGCAATCTGACGTCTCATTTGTCAAAATAGAAGTCTCAACAGCATCTATGAAGAGAAAAAAAAGTAGCTATAAAATACATGTTTAGTTAATATTACAGAAATAGAAGACTTAATAAATAATAAAAAATATCTACTTATATAGATATGAAATTTTACTATTTCAGCATTTGGGTTTTACCATGACTTTGAAAAGGTAAATTCGGGTTCCGCAACTTAAAGGTGAAAATTTCACATTGTCACCTACATTAATTTTGAAATTTTAGTTTCCTTAATATTGAAATTAAAAGGAGAAAAGAAACAGAAATTTAACTATTTCAGTATTATTTCAGAACACAAACTCAAAAAAATTATATATAAATTTATATATACAATTTAATGTTACTTTGAGTTCTGCATATTCTGAAAAAATGTGAGAAAATTTTACAATTTTGACCTTACTACTTCTCTTCCCACAGACCAGAAAATAGAATTAAAAAAAAAAAAAAAAAAAAAAAAAAAAGACATTATCTGAGTTACTGAGAATTTGAAAACTAGCATTAATTTACAAATTTTGGCATTACACTGGGCAATTAAAAAAAAAAAGGTTATGTCTAAATTTTAGATTAAGTTGATTTGAATATAATATAATATTCTAGACCACCCTATTGAAAATTTCAGTTTGAAAAAACTACCAATTTCTTATGCTTCAAATCAAAATAATTCTAGAAAAATCATGACTATATATATATATATTAAGGGTTTTTTTTTTTCAATAAATAATCATATTAATATTGTTTATAGCTTTCTTTTAAACATATTAACTTTTAAATAAAAACAAGTATCTTACACCTTTGTAAAATAGTTGTTTTATCTTATTTATCTACTATCTTTAATTACTAAAAAAACCAAAATATGATGATGAAAAATTTTACTTTTAGAATCTCAAAACAACCAATCAGGATATAATGGTTCATTCTGAGCTAAACATGTTCTCTGCAGGCTGTAAATAATCAATCCAGTGCTGTTGTCTATTAGAATAGAAGAGAAGCTTAAAATTTGTTTATATAAATAAAAGATTATATTAGGGGATGGTCCACTGTGCCCATATGTCCAGTGTGTACCAGTCTCCCCTACATTCAAACAATATACATTATTTATGTGTATACTTCATAGATATTTTATTTACATACATATATATACTACATATATGACTATAATTTGGCAATAGAATAATAAAATGTCATTACATCATATACGACTATAATATGTGATACATCTTGGTTACTTGGCAATTCACCTTCGAAGTCTGCTATAACAAGAAAGTACCTAAAAATTAAATAGATGAGACCGATAATCACCAAATTCCCCACAAAAGAAAATTATCTTGCACTTTTTAATGTATATATATATATAAAACATTTTTCATAAATTATTCTTAATACATAACTAGCGAATTTTGCCTGCTAGTCAGCGGAGCTGCTAATTACATTGAGAGCTTCAATTACAAAAAATTTCCTTCGAAATGAATTTTGAATCAAATGAATCTTTTACAAAATGACCAATAGGCAGGTAAAGCCCATTTCAAAATTCAAATTTTGTATTACACTAAACTATTCACCATAAAAATTTTCAACAATTATCTGTATTGGAAAAAATTAGCACTCGCTAATCAGCGAGTAATACTTAAAATTTGACAATTGACTTTATTGCAACCACAGGCCAAACTTAATAGTCACACTCACCAAAAGCGATGATTGAATGGAAAAAGATTTTTTCCGCTGTCGCTCGACGCATTTCAAAACCATTTGGTGAACTTGGCGATTTTTTCCCCGAAATAATTTGACGAATTAAGAGTTTTTTTCTCGAGGCTATTTGATGATATTCTCAATTTTTACCTGAGACCATTTGACGATATTTGCAATTTTTTTACCTGGGACCATTTGACGATATTCTAAATTTTTTTACCTGGGACCACTTGACGATATTCTCAATTTTTTTTTACCTGAGACCATTTGACGATATTCTTATTTTTTTTTACCTGAGACTATAGGTGCATATTCCCAAAATCTGGAAGGAGCCAGTGGCTCCTAAACCCAAAAAATCCAGTGGCCACATTTTGACACAAAAGCATAAAAACAATATTTTTTCTCTTTTAAATTTGGACAGCGGGATTTTATAGACTCTTCCCACCATAGTTGTATATAAACAATTCCCTAAAATTTTTTGTTCTATGAATAAACTCCCCCACCCCACCCCTCCCGCGTCAAAAGGAAAAAAAGGTGTTTTATATAGCTGAAAATAAACACTCAACATGGAGATTTGCATAAAAAATGTCTATAAAATCAAAAGAATATATGAAAAAATATGGAGAAGATTTATTTTCTTTTAGGTTATAGATTTTAATAAAATAAATTCAACACTTTCTGACATTCAGGGATGAGGGAGAAAGATCGAACACTATAAGCCTCGTTGCAACTTTTGTTGGCAAGGGGAATTTTAAGGATTTTTTAAATCATTAATAATAAATTACAATTTTTGTGACCGATCGCCAATTTTCATGTTTTGTTATCGAAACTCCTTGACGAAATTTGCAATTTTATTTCGCAACTGATTGACGAAATTCATGCTTTTTTCTGCGACTAATAATCGAAATTCTGTATTTTTTTTTCTGCGACTAACGAAATTCAGGATTTTTTCTTCTGTGACCGATTGATGAAATTCACAATTTTTTCTGTGATTGATTAATATATATATATATATATTTTTTTTTTTTTTTGTAGCCGCTTGATGAGATTTGCGTCTTTAAACCACGGGCAACTGACGAAACTCGTAATTTTTTTCCTGGACTAATTGGCAAAATTCACAATTTTTTTTTTAATCGACTGATAAGTTTTGCTTTTTTTTTCTGCTACCAATTGATGAAATTAACGGGTTTTTTTTCCTCGACCGATTGTCGAAATTCGCGTTTTTTTTTCCTCGACCGATTGTCGAAATTCGCGTTTTTTTTAAATTATTATTTTTTGGAGACCAATTGAGGAAATTTGCAATTTTATTTGCGACCGGTTCACGAAATTTGCAGTTTTATTTCATGAGCAATTGATGGAATTCATGGTTTTATTTGCCGAGCTATGAAATTTGCTGGATTTTTCCGTGGCCGTTTTCACAAAGTTCGCAAACGATTGACAAATTCATTTTGCAGAACTCTAACTACCGTATTTACCCGCGTATAAGTCAAGAAATTTTGGACTAAAAAACGGTTTAATGTTAGAGGGGTCAACTTATGCGAGGGTAATTTTTTTTTTTTTTTTTTTTTTTTTTTTTAACCAGAAGTCAAAAATGCCCTTCTGAAAGGCAATTGTTTTCTTTTCGCATTCCATAACACAATGACGTCATTTACTGTCGATTTCCATACCAGGAGAGAAAAAGAGGAATTAATTGATTTTCTTTATCAGCGCTGAGGTAAAGGTTTGGAGACTGAGTAACGGGTTTGGTGCTGATGAATTTAAGCTACTACTCCCCTACCACCTCCGTCTGAAAGATCAGTAGATAAAATTCAGAGAATGTATCACCCTTATGTGCAATTGAATCGTCTGCGAGTGGCTAGAAACAACTTCTTCTCTAAAAACACGTGACCCGTGTTCTATCTTGCGTGTTCTTGATAGTACACTTATTCATTATTTCTTCGTTTATCTTACTGCACTTTTTCTCCTTGTTTCTACTGATATGGTTGATTTAGTTATTAGAAAACAGAAACGCAATTCATACGCAGCTGGATTTAAACTTAAAGTTATTTTTTTTTGCGGAAGAGTCTAACAACTGTGCTTCTTCTCGTCAGTTTGGGGTTTACGAAAAATTTCCCAGTGGGTTAAAGATGCGTCGAATCAAATTTCTTCCGAAAGGATTATAAAATCGTTCAAGAAATGATGCATAAGCAATGAACTAGACGGCACAGAAAATTATGCCATTTTCGAAAGTGATAACGACGAGGAAGAATGTAGCGATACAGACGTGTATCATGATGAGCCGATGACGACGAAAGATTTTTGTGAATTGTTTGGCGAGTCTGATAGTGAATTAGACCTTGAATCAGTTTAACTTTGTATATTACTTTAGTATATTATTATCTTCATTATTGTATATTTAGAACTTTTTTTTTCAGATGATTTCGAATAAATGCACAAAAAAAAATCAAAGTTTCTTTATTATTGTATATTTAGTACTTTCTTTTCGTTCCAGGTGATTCTGAATAATGTATTTTTAAAAAAATTCAAATTTCTTGCTCGGAAAAGGGCGGAGTCGACTTATACGCGGGATTTAAGAAAATTCAAATTTCTTGATCGGGAAAGTGGGGGGTCGACTTATACGCGGAATCGACGTATACGCGGGTAAATATGGTAACTAAATAAATAATGACAATTCGAAGAGTTCTGCTTATTCATGGAAGAATTGCATGCTGATATCTATGTCTACTTGTAAGAACATATCGGAAAAATCCCAGAGCTACAAATTTAATGAGTGGGATCTAAAATTATTGTATTCTCGTTACGAATTTTTTTGTGTTGCGAGCTAATTGCGGTATGTCGCCACCACAGAGTTCATTCACAGCGCATATCAACATGATTTTTTTTTATTGCTATTTTTTTTCTTTTGTAAAGAAGTAAACAAAAAATTTGTGGTTCAGCAGAAATGTGGCATCTATGTTAAATCGTATTTATTTAATTATGGCCTGGAAAATACATAAAATTGCTAAATATTGCAGAATTATGGAGGACAATCAGCGTATTTGATAAAAAAAAAAGACGGCACAGAAAATTATGCCATTTTCGAAAGTGATAACGACGAGGAAGAATGTAGCGATACAGACGTGTATCATGATGAGCCGATGACGACGAAAGATTTTTGTGAATTGTTTGGCGAGTCCGATAGTGAATTAGACCTTGAATCAGTTTAACTTTGTATATTACTTTAGTATATTATTATCTTCATTATTGTATATTTAGAACTTTTTTTTTCAGATGATTTCGAATAAATGCACAAAAAAAAATCAAAGTTTCTTTATTATTGTATATTTAGTACTTTCTTTTCGTTCCAGGTGATTTTGAATAATGTATTTTTAAAAAAATTCAAATTTCTTGCTCGGAAAAGGGCGGAGTCAACTTATACGCGGGATTTAAGAAAATTCAAATTTCTTGATCGGGAAAGTGGGGGGTCGACTTATACGCGGGTAAATACGGTAACTAAATAAATAATGATAATTCGAAGAGTTCTGCTTATTCATGGAAGAATTGCATGCTGATATCTATGTCTACTTGTAAGAACATATCAGAAAAATCCCAGAGCTACAAATTTAATGAGTGGAATCTAAAATTATTGTATTCTCGTTACGAATTTTTTTGTGTTGCGAGCTTATTGCGGTATGTCGCCACCACAGAGTTCATTCACAGCGCATATCAACATGATTTTTTTTATTGCTATTTTTTTTCTTTTTTAAAGAAGTAAACAAAAAATTTGTGGTTCAGCAGAAATGTGGCATCTATGTTAAATCGTATTTATTTAATTATGGCCTGGAAAATACATAAAATTGCTAAATATTGCAGAATTATGGAGGACAATCAGCGTATTTGATTAAAAAAAAGATTGAAAAAGAGTATACCTATAAAACACATGGCGATTTAGACATTGAAAGTAAGTGGCCAAAGCAAAAAATTTAGTCGCCACATGGCGACTGGCGACCGTGAATCTGCACCTATAGCTGAGACCATTTGACGATATCCACATATTTTTTTTCCTGAGACCATTTGATGAATTTTGCGATTTATTGACTATTGATTAACGAATTTCATGTTTTTGTCCCATCAATGTTCAACAAATTGCACACTTTCTTTCCGCTGATGTTCAACGAATTGCACACTGTTTTCTGCTGTCGTTCGACGAATTTTGCAATTCTGTTCCTCGATTGTTTGACGAGTTTTGCGATTCCCCCCCCCCCCCCTTGATATTATTTCTTAAATTTCGCAATTTTTTTCCCGAGACTATTTGACGAATTTCTCGAATTTTTTCAATCAAGTATGTGTAAGTTTGTTAGTGGCCAGTGCTTAAAAAAACTGCTGAGTAAAAAAATCCATGTACTGGCCAGTGACCAGTGAGTAAAGAAGTTAATTTTTATCTATAATTAACTGTAATATTAATACTTTTACAATTTGCAAGCATAGCCTGCCCCCCTGCCCAAAATTTATTTTGTGATATTTAGATATTAGGTTGCAACCCCGAAAGACAAGATGCGAAAGCATGTCAATTTACCGTTTTTTTTAAATCATGCCAACCATTGGCAGAATGCAAATTTTCAATGAATATAAGAGAATATGTTATAAGATATACATAAAAAATTCTTTAAACTGAGTTGTAAATAATAAATAAAATAAGAATGTTTTTCACTCATTACATTTGAAATACGAAAAGAAAAAAGGTTTAATAAGAAATAACAGGTACTTTTCTCCATTATCCCATCAACCACTTTCCATAAAAACTATTGCCAAGCTATAACACTAATGCCAATAAACAAATAAAAGAATGTTGTCCTTAGAATCTAAAAGAAAAAAAAGAAAAAAGAAGAAGCCCGTTTGAATAAAGTATCAACTTTGGCTAAGCTATCATATTAACTTGCGGTCCGCCATCTTGTTTTTTAAAATCAAAATGTATTAAACTTTTATCATTATATATAAATAAATGAGTCAATAAAATTAAATAATGTGTTTCTAATAAGTAAATATCACGATCATGCATTTTTGGTGTTAAATCCCATAGTTTGGTGAGTTTTTTAATGAAAAGTGAACATCGGGATAATGGATAAGTACCAAATACAGTAGAAGACCACGAATCCGCACAGCTTGGTTCTGAGTGTTTTGCATATTTGAGACTTTTTGTGGATTACAGATTATGTCTATTTAATCTTTGTTTACATTTTTTTAACTTATTACTTCGGATGAGTTTAGATTGTTAATGCTGAAAAATAAACAAAAACACACAAATAAAATAAAAATTATTAAAAAAATAATTTATCTATATTTATATGTTTTAAATCTATCATCAATAGTTGTTGGTATTAAAACATTTGGTTTATGTTTTTATACTGTATTTTGCAGCCTACAAATGGGCATAATTGTCTACTGAATCGCAAAAGTTTGTTTTTTAGTAATTTCGGTATCCTTGGCAAACTATTGTAAAAATATATGTGTAAGACAAATACATTTTTAAAAGGATTTTTTTTTTACATATAAATGGTTAATTAATTAAAATACTTTTATATATATACTAGGGGGCCTACCCCCTGCGAGCTACGCTCGCCAACCCCCGCTCAGACTTCGAGGCCTCTAAAAACATGACAGCGTTCTTTATTTTAAAAATATTGGTAAATCTGTAATTGGGTTGCTATGCTTTTAACGTTTTAATTGGGCATTTTTCGATTATCATGGCCTCATACACAGCTGTTGCGACAACTGACGACTGTTTTCGGGATTGATAAGTAAAATCAATTACAACTTGAAAACCAGCTTGTATAAAATGGTTAGGTTTAAATTGTGGCTACCTCTCGGTCTTTTATAACAACGATCTGTATTCTACTCTTCCTTTGCGTTTAAGGATGAGAAAAAATCCATCTGCTTGTAAATAACATTAAGAACCACGGTATTGAAAAGTACTATGTTATAGACATTTTCAGTAACAGGTTTTAATTTTCTCTCTATTTTAGTGCACCATCATGCATATTTTCATGTTATTTTAAATATGTAAATTATTTATTTTAATTAATATGTATATACGAATTTTCTAATAATTATTTATCATACAAAATTAATTAAATATTTTGTGCATGCATGCCTGCATTTATTCGGCATCAATTGATGAGATATTTAAACAAATTTGCAATCCGCGATAATTTTACATCATGTTATGTCACTTGAATATTGCCCATAAGAAAATCAGGTACTTTTCCAGTATAGGATTCTTTGCTTTTAGGTTTGGCGTAATTCGAGCTTCAAAAAGGGATAAATTCGTTAATATACGTACATTTGTTGCCAAAAGTTATGAAAACAAACCCAATGAACTTTTGCTGCTTTTCTATTATAGGTGTTTTGACGCTTTTTAAAAAGCTTGGCGGAAAAAATGAAGCAGGATATTTTATTCTCCTTCCGTTCAGTTGGGCAATTAATATTTTATATATTCGTTCTAAATATCCGAATTAGTGATTTTATAAATTCGTTTAATTAAATTTTACAAAAAAATAACAAAATGATATCAATAAATAATAATTACTATTAATTCCTCCCCCCCCCCCCTTTCTTTTGCGTTTACATAAATGACGTCATTTGGACGAATTTATTCAAAATATTTTCAGTTTATAAATTAAATTAAATTCTGACAGACGATTGAATCCTGACGATAGAAATGTGATTTTTTTTCAAATTTTCCCGAAAAACATAATTTAATTACAATCTTGTCTTCATTATCGATTGAAATAAAATATAAATTCAATTTCAATTTGAAAATGACGAAAAAAAAGAAATCAATAATCCCTATCGGGATCCTTTTCATTTTTTTTCCCTTTTTTGTCACAAAAAAACTGAGTAATTAGTTGCCATCATTACAGAAATGTCATTAAAATTAGAAAAAAATTAATATCTCGAAAACTAATTCCATTTTCAAACTTCTATTACCAGTTTTGACATCCGCGGATTTTTATGAACAATTGGTATTAATTTCACCATCAAGCGTTTAATATTTTATTAAAAATAGCCCTAGAACATAATCAGTCGTTTAATCAGTCGTTTCATAAAATCGTTTCATAAAATCGTTTCATAAATTCGTTTCATAAATTCGTTTCACAAATTCGTTTCATTAGGATTTTATATATATAGGGTAGATATATTTATATTATCATTTTAAACTATAAAAAAGAGTATTAAATGAAAGGCGATAATATATATCAGAAGTAAAATTAAAGTTGAAGTGAAAAAAATAATGTTATTGATAAATATTGGTTTTAAGAATTAAATTTCTTTGTTTACATTCTCATATACTGTGCAGATTACAGACATTTGCGAATTAGAGGTACTCTACTGTAATACCATAAACTTAAAACATTTTACATTTCAACATCAGAGCATAGTTTCTAATTTACACATGCAAAAGTCATTTTATTATAGATATGTATGTGTGTGTATATATATAGTCAGAGTTTCCCCCAGACAGTTTCGGAAGGGTGCTGCACCCTGCCTGCCCTTTGGTTTACAAAATGGCACCCTTCTTGCCCCTCATAAAATAAATTAGCACCATTCTTGTGCCCCAGTAAAATAATTAGCACCCTTCTTGCCCCTCAGTAAAAAAAGTGTACTTTCTCCTTTTTGCATTCATAGTAAAAATTAACTCAATGTTGTCTTGAAAAGAGTGCTCAGGCTTTTAACTATTAAAAGTGTCTTTAAAAAACAAAATAATACCTTTAAAAGTAAAAAAAAACTGCCCTTAAGAATCTTAAAAGTGTCCTCTAGAATTCAAAAAGTGCCCTATTCTCACCAGCAGCACCCTGCCCTTTTTTTAAACTGGAGGAAACTCTGATATAGTGTATATATTTATTTATTTTTTACTTGTTCAGCCATTGTAAGAATGTCCCAAACTTTCATTACAATTAAGCATATTCGAATCTTGTTCATATAATCAAGATTTAGTTGTTAGAATACCACATGAAGAATGACAAGAAATGCTTGCAATGTCAACGATGGCATCTCAAACAATATTTGACGATTTATCACCTGTGCTAGCTTATATTCAACAAAATTAATGGAGTACTATTATGTTAGCGGCGCACAGGTAATAGATCATGAAATAATATTCCTATTATTAATATTGTATTCATTACCTTTGAAATATAAACCTTTCATTTGTTTCATTTAAAATACACAACTTTAATTTAAAACACATTCTTTAAAATACATGACTTTCACTTATTTCATTTAAAATACAATGTAATAAGAATAATAATACCATAAACCAAAACATTTTATTTTAATACCTAACCATCATTTCTAATTAACTTATGGGAAAAATAAAAGTTGCTATTGGTAACTGAAAAAAATATATTGTTAGTATAATTTGTGCCCAGCTAACATAAAAGTACCAAATTATTCACTCTTTATGGAAGCAGAAAATTAATATATATATTGCAAAACCTATAACCATACAAGATAACATTTAATTTAATAATATTTATAGATTTTAAAAGAAAGTTTACCCTATTCAAAGTTCGATCCTGCTTGAAATATTAGAGTCCATCCTTTAACCAATTATCTTGTATAGGACTTTCTTGCGAAGGATCTTAGATGGTAATCACTTTCTCGAACACATAACTACTCATCTAAGATCCTCTGGAAGCAAAAACAACTGAAGCAAGATTGACATCTATTCACAAGCCAGACGATTTTCTAAACACAAGAAGCTTGTAACTGTTATTTGAAAAAGAAAAAAAAAAATTAGTGAATCCAGCAACCTTGTTCTAAAGCAAAATGCATGAATGAATTTTGCAAATGTTGTGATCACTTTAACTCATGTATGTACAATTTACTCCCATAACACAATAAATAAATAATAAATTAAGTTGCTTATTCCCTATTTTTCCTTCCCTGGTCGAGAACCAAACATTTATCAAATATCTCATTCAAGAAACGAATTGATGTTCGATCTTGAATGTTTAAATGAATAATCAACAACCAATGTACACTGTGTACTGTAAAATAATGTATAAGCTATTCAGTAATATAAAAATCTCTAGCAACTAAGAAGTACAGATGTCACCACTCACTCTTGTTTATAGATAAAATTTTATGCAACTCAGTTCATGAATGTAATATTCTTTAGAAGAGGTTAGTTGTAAAAATACTGAAATAAATTATCTGTGATAAAAAATGCATATGAGTGCAATAATAGTATGTTTGTTTAATTACCAATACTGATATCAAACTAAAAAGAATAAAATATATTCATCAAAAATATATTTTACAAGATTTTGTTATTGAAAAGTAAACAACTGCTTTTCTTGATTTGATTTTTTTTTCTGTTTATTATGATTTCTAAAATCATTTAAAGTACTATTATTAATTTAGACAGAGGCACAAAATACCTTCTATATACTTAAATCATGTAAAACCAATACAGCTTTACAAGATATACAGTAATCCCTTGTTATATTGCACATTCGGCTATTTTGCTCTTTTTCAGTTATCCCCCGATAAATTTAGTTTCTCGAAAAAGCATGTAAAACTTTTGGGAACAGATGTGTTATACTCACACACTGATGTTTGGTGACTTTTCAGTTTTCAAGCCTGCGCCAAACCAATAACTTAATACAATAGCTAGGTTGCCTATAAAGGAAAAAAATCCCCTAAATTTGACAACTTTTTTCCTTTTTATAACCAATTAAAAAAAAAGAAAAACTGTGCATGAGTGTATGACATCATAGCCAACTTTTGAAACGACGAAATCTAAGCAAGTAACTGAAATGCAATTAGTTCATTTTTGTTCTTTAATTTCCAGTGGCAAGCAGACAATCAAAGAAAATAAAACAACAAACAACTCTGGATTTTTATTTTCATTAATGTAAAATGTAAATAAATATGTATACTGTATATGTATGGTTTTGTATTTTTTCAATGTTTTACCATCTCTTTTTTGTCGAACTCGTAGCTTGTTTAAACAAGTATTATATCGAAAACCTCATATCTAAATTTAGAGCTGTTTATTTTTAATTGATAAACATTTTTCTCCCCCCTCCCCAGTATATCATGTTTTTTTTCTTATCTTCCAAGTAGCACGATATATTGAGGGGTTACTGTATTATGTAAAACTGTAGTAATAAGTAAAATTAACCATGAATAATTTTTATGATTTTTGTGTTTTAAAGAACAATACAAATTTATTTTTAATTGGATTAAAGGCTTATAATATAGTATTTCTACTTAATTACTACTTAGTGTGCACAAGAGTAGAAACTAATTACAAAATTTTGTTATTGAAATGTAAACAAAAAAAAACAGCCTTTTTTTTCGATTTGATTTTTCTTTCGTTTACCTATGGTTTCTAAAATCATATAAATTATTATTAATTTAATTTCGAGGCATGAAATATCACATATTTTCTTAAATCATACCAAAAAAATGCATCTTAACTAAATATTGTATAAATCTGTGGTAATAAAAACATTTTTACAAGACTAGATTTGTTTTTAACTGACAATCTTCTGGATTTTTGTGTTTTAAAAAACATTAAAACTTTCTTTTTAATTGGATTAAAGACTTATAATACTTCATAACATAACATTTCTACTCATTATACACAACAATACAAAATATATTACAAAATTTTCTTATTCAAAAGTAAACAAACTTCTATTTCTCTACCACTTACGTATGACTTGTAAAATCATATGAATTATTATTAATAAGTATAAATACGTAAGAAAAAAGAGTCGTTACAGAAATGTTTTATGTAAAGTACACACATCACCTCGATAAATCTAGAAAACAAAATGTAATATTTACTTACCAACTTTCGTCGCGCCAATTTTCATGAATATCAACAAAAAATCTTGCAAACAGTGATGGATTGATTGATTAGCTAAAGTGGAGCTGAACTAAACGCAATATATTTAAAAATGGAGATGGCTTTACTACTAGTTTAAATAAATTTATAGAATAAATAACAATAAATTCTAGAAGTCTGCAAGGTTTAGCAGTTGAAAAGTTCGCAGTCATAAAAAAAAAATGGCGGCTGAGAGGGTTCAATTTTCATCCAGTTTGACGAAAATTGGATTAGTACAGTTTTCATCCAGTTTACGTCCGAAAAACAGAAAATGGGGACAAACTTGTTAAGATTTGGTTCCGGATCTGACGAAAATTGGATTAGTTGCGTTTTCATTCAATTTATGTTCTAAACTGATGTCCATAGTTTGTAGATATTTCGTCCATAGGTATATGGCGAGAGTATGTTCGGTTTTCATCCAATTTACGTCATAAAATGACGTCCATATTTTGTAGATATTATGTGCGTACGTAATGTCAAACATTTAACAAAATCTGGACGTATTTTAGCTGGCTGTCTACGTCCAAAATACATCTTTAGACGTATTTCGAACTTGGTAGATGAAAACTGGATGTAATGTGAACGTATGTGCTGTGTGGGTAGATATCAAATAACGATAAAAATTAATAAAAACCTTAGCAACATGTGGATGTCTAAACGTCAGTCGGCAGAAAACCACATGTCGCAAAAAATGCATTATTTCATATAAACAATAAGCAATATTATAATAAATAACAGACAGTTCATATAAATAACAGCCAAGCAAAATGTGCCAAGAATTGTCTATCACTGCCGATGTCTATCACTGTCTATCACTGTCTATCACTGCCAAGAATTGTCTATCACTGTCTATCACTGCCGCATTGAAAGAATAAAACAAAAGAAAGCACAAGAAAACCAGAAAAATCGAAAAATGTACTCACATTTTACATAACCATTGGGGCAAAATGAAAATCTGTGCTTATGCTTCACGAGAAAGAAAGAAGAAAGTAGAAGTATTCCAAACGAACAGATATATATATATATATATATATATGAATTTTTTCCTATGAAAAGAAAATATCATATCTCAAATAGTTAATTGGATTTCAATGCGAACTGCATCGATCAGAGTCCGAATAGAATAAACTAATGAATGTAATTAATTTTGTCGGAAAAAGAGAATCATATGTTATAATACGATTAAAACTTGTGTTTCTGTGTGTATGCAAATTTTATCTTAAAAACGTATCTAACAATTTTGACGAAATTATGTATCCTACCGTTTTCGAACCAAAAAAGACGATTGGGCTAAGTCAGATGTTCAAGAAAATTCGATTAGTGGGTCATTTTGAGTCACTATGGGTCAGGGTAAAGCTAATTACATCTAAAAAACGATTTTAACAAAATTTTATATCCTACCGTTTTGGTGCACGAGAAGATCATTGGGCTAGGTCACATGTTCCAGAAAATTTTATTAGTGGGTAATTTTTGGGTCACTGGGGGTCAAGTTAATTTTATATAAAAATCGGCTGAAATGATTTTTATAAAATTTTGTATCCTACCTGTTTTTTAAAGGCGAGGACCATAGGTCTAGGTCACATGTTCGAGAAAATTCGTTTAGTGGGTCATTTTGGGATCAGTACGGGTCAATGCATTTCAATGCGTACGTATGAAGGTGGAAACAGTTATTAAGCTGTTGAACAGCTGGCAGTAAATGGTCGCAAAGGTGGCAACATTTCATCAAATATCGCCTAATTTGGCAAAATGTTGGGTAGACATAGCTGGAAAATCGACTTTAAGATTTCAATGCCAAAACTTATGCTTGGCGCTAAATGACAGAACACCGCCAAGTTTTCGCTTTTTGCCAAATTTTTGACAACATTTGGTGAAAAAACTTTTTTGAGATTTATGATTCAACCAATCAGCGCGTTAGTGTGTGTGTGTGTGTGTAATACTTTTTTTACTACTAAAAAAAAAGTTACTAAAAAAACATAATTTTACGGACAATAATCAATAAGAATTTCAAACAACTTTTTCCTTTCGGAACAAATATTTTCGCATTTAAGTTTAACCTAACGTTAAAGCATGTTTTCGTGATCAAAATTAAAGCAATAAAGTTTGCATAAATGTAATTAAACGATGTATGTTACATATGGGGAATAATAGGAATTTAGTAAGTAGATTAATCCAGATTTTCCGAATAAACATAAATACAAAATATAGTATTTTTTTCACAATGACTAAAATATAATAGTATCTAAATAAACATTCATATGAAAAAAGAAAAATACAACAAATATTACATATTTTTTAAGTTTCTGTGGAAACTAAAAAATATTGCAAACAATAAAAGTTTTAAAACTTTTCTCTCCAATTTCTAAATAAATGTACACGCAATTAAACGTTACTCAGTATTAAAGAATATTTATATCGTCAATATTAAAGCAATAAAGTTTATTTACAGGTATAATAAGCGATTTAGTTGCATTTAAAGCAAAATTGTCAATTTTTAAGTAGTTTAATGCAGATTATTCAGATAAATGTGAACACTAAATATAGTTGTTTACTCACGCATTTACAAAAACTTAAATCTAGATGTTACAATCTAGTAGATGCAGCAATAATTGCATTTTAGGCTGAGAAAACATCATTCCAAATGTAGAATTCAGCTATTAAGGTAGAAAAATTGATGATCTTTGTCACGCAAATGCATTGCTTATTCCCTCATTGAATACAAACATTGTAGAATAATAAATGTATGCGCTAACATATTGTTGTTTGTAGCCTTAAAGTAGAGCCAAATGACTATCTGTGATATTCCTGGTTTTTCTCACAGGTTTAAAATGATTGCTTGAAATGGATACAAGCTGGTGGAAAATCTCTATGTTCGGTGTGTGGTATTATATGTATGGTAGTACTGTAATATCAAAGTTATATATATATTAAATAACTATAGTGGCTCACAAAAATAATGACTTAAATGTTATAAATTTTTTCTGAAATTTCGGACCAATACAAAAAAAAAAAAAAAAAAAAAAGAAAAAAAAATCTTGAATGAAAATAATATTGAATATGCTCTATGTTTTGCTACAATACTGCTAAATTAAATAAATATTTTTTTCTTAATTCTTACAGGAAATAATGATGTTCTAAAATAAAATCTGAAATAAATCTGAAATTTTTTAAAATGTCATTTTGTAGAAACTTTTGTGTTGTTATTTTGAAACGTAAAACAATTGCCAATACTATATCTACAGAAGTTTTTTAATTAAACACCTTTGAACAGAAATAAATACTTTAATTTAAAAATTTCAACTTTTTTTAAATAACCTGTTTTTTTTTTATTATTATGATTATTTTGTTTATCTGACTTTCTTATTTAAAAGGGAAATTTCTAAGTAGCAACGAATTTAAAAAATGACCGCAAAACAATACTTCAAAATGTCTCTTGTCTGTCATTTTTTATTTGAAATTAAACAAATATGTCCGACATATGTTGACTGAGGTAGCGGTACCAGAGGGGGATACAGTACCAGTAATGGGCATTTTTAATTTGAGCTAAAGAAATAGGCTTTGAAAGCTGCAGAGAAGTTCGAACACCCCGCGATACTGCTAATACAATTCTCTACTGTTAATGCCTCTTATTACAGACATGTTAAACTATTAGTTCCCGAGCGAGGCGATTTGAAAACAAATAATCACAGTGCAGTCATCCTATCGTGATTTCTTGTACTCGATTACAGTAAGCCATTTTTTTCTGTGGCTATACAATTAAGTAATTTTTTGTACTTCTTGATTTAATATGACAAAAATTGGGGTATGCAGATTGCTTTTACTGTGTTTATTTATGAGATTTGTATCAAATTGGTACACTTTTTAAAGGTTGTCAACTACTGGAACCGCGACATATCAACACAACCAGTAGTAGAAAACTCTGTCAAAGCTGAAATCCTGGTGACACTAGACGACGAGCGTTGCGAACAGTGCGTGACTACTGAAGTTGGAACTAAATCAAGAGAGCCAATTTAAGAACAACCGACCTTGGCGCAAATGCTTTTATGCACTTTTGCTAATGAATCCTTTCAAGTCAGCGAGTAGGCTTAGTATTTAGGAGATTGCGATTAGGCTAGACCTTTTTCAGGGGAACCAGAGGACAAATTTTGAAAAAAAAGGGTGTTTTTTGTTAACCATTGGGAAAATGGTTGTTACTTTCGGTCGAGAATGGACCAAATGATGTACGCACTTCACTCTTTTAAACGTTTTTAACGAAATTCTGTAACTTGAGAAGAATTTTTAAGCGTTTTTAACGAAATTCTGTAAGTTTAGAACACTTTTTCTTTGAATAGGCAATAGAAATGCATAAAATCGTTACAAAAATGTTAAAGTTAGAAAAAGGATAGATGCAAATTATCAGATATTAAAAAAAAAGCCGAATTCAAAAATTGACGTCGGAGGAGAAATCGTCTTATAAAGCAAAAAAGGTGGTCTTCAACTTTAATTTCCTGAAAATACATTTAGCTCAGACATCAATCTAAACAAGAGTTAAAGCAATACTTAAATTTTGCTTAGAGGATGGTATACAAATAGAAATTGTACCAAACTTTAAAAATTTCAACGCTAACACCTAAAGTTGGCATCATATTTGGATATTTCGGTTTAATCTACCTTTTGATACCAAACGGGAAGTCAGTAGATAGGGAATAGGACTTCTGCGTCAGCATCAGGCGTTGGCGGCAGCCGCCTGCTGCCGCCTGCTGACGAGGTCATAGTATAGTAGGTGGGTGGAGTAGCTAGCGTGTGGAAGCTATGTTATAGTAGGGTGGGGCGAATAGGTCTACTATAAGAGGGGTTGAATTAATAAAATTTTTAAATGTCTTATAGTACGAGGTAACGGTTATGGTAGAGTCCGAACACTGCCCCGCTGTGCCTCTGAATTTTCCCAATGGTTATTGTAATTTGTTAAACTAAAATTTTTTTAATGTTTTTTTTGCTTTGGTAATAAAATACTGCAAAGTTAAATAACTTGTATAACGGAAACCGCTTATTTCTACGTTGATTATGTAAGCACATATAACAATTTTTGTGTTGTATTATAAGTCTTTCCTTTACTGAACTAAAACTTTGAGTCCATTTACCGCAGAATCAATTTTCTTATATTTGCCATGATTAAAATGATATATAAACTTTTTTACAAGATATATGTATCAAATTTTTTACAGAGTTTTTAGGTTATGTTTTTAATAAATCCTCATCAGGATTTTTTAATTTAATGTGAAAATTAAAAAAAAATCCTTCTTAAAAATCATTTAAATTTTTTTTAAATGTATCATAAATTTTATAAGTAATATTTTAATAAATCTTGAAAACAGTTTAAACAGAAACCTTTCTTGCACCATTAGTGAAAAAAGTAATGAGATAGGGTTAGTGTCTTATGAGCTATATAAAAAATTAAATAAGTTTAAAATTTTAAATTAATTTAAAAAGAAACACTTCAAAGTTTTCAATTTTTTTTTTGTCTGAAAAAACAATTTTTATAAAACGACATATTTCATTAAAAAAAATTTCATTGAAATATGCCTATTAATAAAGAAAATAAAATTTTGACCCCGGGTGCAATTAAGTTTACTGAAGAATGCTATGATTAATATTCTATTTAAGCCTAAACCTTTTCAAGGGCAATGTAACTATGTTGCTAAAATACTGAAATGATTAACTGCCGGCTGAATTTACGAAGAAAATAATTTGAAAATAAATAAATGGCGTTTCATCACGTACTTTGTAAAAGAAAAGTTTTATTAAAAAATTCTGGTGCTATTTTGACAGTTGTGAATTAAAGTGGTATAAATAATATACTGCAAGGACATAAAACTAAATTGAAATTAAATTCTGTGAATAAAGAACTTTTAATGAAATGTGCTGCTTCAAATTTTTTTTTTTTTTTTTTTTTTTTTTTTTTTTTTTTTTTTTCAATTTTGATTCCGGTTTAATATTTTTCCAAAGTATTAATTCTTCAATATAACAACAAATACAATTTTTTGTTCATAATATATATTTTTCCAACTGTTTAGTAATTTATTTCACATCTTTTTAAAGAATTCAAACGAATTCACTACTGGAACAAACAGTTGTCCTCTACTGGATTTAAAGTATCCACTACTGTCGAATTTTGAGCTCACCTTTTCAGCGCAGTCATATGAAAAACAAGTTAATCCTGACATCGAATACTTGCCATTGTGGGAGTCATTAAAATTAAGACTTGTACACAAAAAATATTCAAAAAATCTACTTACAGTGTCCACTATTCGTACAGTCACCTTAATAGTATCCATTGTTTTGTTAGAAATTTTCAATACAGGAAGAAGAAAACAACTATTGCCCAATTAAAATTCTTTATGTTTTCCAAAGAAGATTTTTCTGTTGCATTAAGTTTTATTGACTGATGAAATAATATGCAAAACTTTAAAAGCACTTTCTTTACTCCTTATGTAGAATTTGTCTATATTCAGATCTGCAATGTGAATTTTTCACAAGCCAAAAATGTTTGATTGAAATGTAAATAAGCTGGTAGGATATCAAAAATTACATTCGGTATGTATTATTATATGTATGTTAGAAATGTATTATCAATTTATTTTCATTTAAATACTTTCAATAAGTAAGCAAATATTTTGATTTTTTAAAAATTAATTACAGAGGCTTACAAAAGTGATTACTTAAAAGGTTTAACATGCCAATGAATTATGAATGCAAATATAAGATGAAAATTCTTGGATGAAAAATGATATTCCGGGAATGATACAGAGCATTGCTACTGTAAAGTCAAATTTATAAATTACTTTATTGTCTAATTCTTATAGGAAATATTGAAATAATATCTGAGCTAAGTCTGAAATAGTTTCTAATTTCATTTTGTAAAAATTCCAATGATGGGCCCATTTTCAAAAAATTGTATTTATTAAAGTACAAATCCAAAGAGAGCAATCTTTATACCAATGAAAAGAGGAAGTTTCATAAATGTTCAATGTGTCCACCGTTTGCTGCACGGCAAACATCTACGCGATAGCCAAACTCGTCCCGCACACGAGAAAGCAATTGTGACTACTTCTTCTGGGGTTATGTTAAGAAAGCTGTGTACGTCCCACCGTTACCAACAACTTTGAACGATCTGCGGAACCATATCACTGCTGCCGTGCACTCAGTAACAGCAGATACGCTTTCTCGTGTGTGGGACGAGTTTGGCTATCGCGTATATGTTTGCCGTGCAGCAAACGGTGGACACATTGAACATTTATAATGTCTTAAAAAAAAAACTTTGAAACTTCCTTTTTCATTGGTATAAAGATTGTTCATTTTAGATTTGTACTTTAATAAATAAATTTTTTGAATATGTGTCCATCATTTAGAATAACCCTGTGTTTTATAATGTTAAATAATTTTCAACATATATTTAAATGTTTTAAAATTAAATTACCTTTAAGGTACTTTACTCTTTATACTTCAATAAAAAGTCTTTGACATTAACTTTTTTTTCAATTACCTGTTCTTATATCTCTCTCTTCTTTTAAAAAATATCACAATTTAATAAACCTATTCAATTTCAAATGTGATCGGAAGTAATCCCTCCAGATTTCTTGTTTTGGTTACATTTTATCTGAAACTATAAAAGTATATCTGACATAATCTGACTAATAGCATGTACTTATTTGATATTTTTTAATTTGAAATACAGAAATATTGAGAAAAATAAATTTCAAGAGAACCTCTGTATGCACTTCAGAGAATTTCCCACAGTCACATTAAGATTCAGCCGATTAACGAAATAACGGGTAGAATTTTCAACGTGCATTCATTCTATATCTATTATGCATAACCTTTTTCATACTCAGATCTCCACTGTACCTTTTTTATATAAAAATATCTTTAATAAAAATGCTCTTGGGCCTGACTTCTATGGAAAATAATGTTAGAAATGTTGTAACGTTACTTGTATGTAATTAAAATTCAATTGCCTGTTTTGGCTGAAAGGATATTCCTTTATATTTCTTTGTGTATAAAATGTATAGGATACTTTAAATGTGTACGATCATTTTTGAATATATAAGATAATTTATTTTACTTGAAATTATTTTGGAAATTTTGAATTAAAAGCTGTATATCAAGAGAAAAATTTTGATTCAAAGTAAAGAAAAAAATCGTATAGAGATATTTTCAACGATGCGGAAAAATAGAAACAAAATAGAAAGAGGAAAAAATATCTATCTTGATAAAAATGAACACTTTATTGGTGTAAAACCCTTAGAATGTATCAATATCTTAAACTCCTCGGATAACAAATCTCTCTCATTTAAGAATTTAAAATTTCTATTGGAAAAAAAATATATATATAAATGAAGGTATATAATTAAAGTAACTAAAATTATGAAATTTCTGGTCAGTTTCTCAAATTGCTTGTTTTAAATTAAATCAAGTTATTTTTTTTCTGAATATAAAAATAAACTCTGTTACAACTTTGCATGTTACTCCTTTTACTAGGAATTTTGCGTTAAAACAGCTGTATATAAACACACAAAATTGGTGTTTTTCAAAGATGAGGAAAAAGAAAAACACTGTAGAAAAATATTAAAATAGCCATCTACATAAAAATGAATATTCTACTACGCAAAGTACTTAAAATGTATCAATATCTCAAACGCCCTGACTTTGCACCAGCAACTTACAAAACTGTCATAAGCGCTTATTTTTCCGTTACATAAAACTAATCCCCTAAAAGTAATGTTTGCACTTCGGGCATCGGCGGGACAGATAGCTAAAAAATAAGAAGGAAGAAAAAAAAATTAAGATTTTTTTTTTTTTATCCTAGATGCGGAAAAAAAATTCTAGGTGGAAAGAAAGTTTAGAATAAATGTCTCCTCTAATATCGATTGAAATAGCTATTTAAAGAAGAAGAAGAAAAAAAGAAAAAACAGAAGAATTTGTAGGAATATTCTACTGTGTTTAGGAGGTTGAGAAACTCACCACAGATTCTCATTTGATTGAATAAACTAATTGAAAGTGGAGTGCAAATATTTGACCACGTACTTCTCATCGGTTGAAACAATTAAGGATGTGATTTGCATATTCGCTTGCAATTAATTTGCTTTCAAGTAAATATCATAGCTTGATTAAAAAACATCACTTTTTATATTGCATGATTTTGGAAAGATTTCATGCAGTATTTTTTTTAAATGACTTTTGTATATTATATAGCTATTATATAGATATTTGCTGTGTGATTATATTTTCTTAGTAGCATTGCTTTTTAGATTTATTCTTACATTTTTATTATGCAGCACTTACAAAAAAGACCCCTATTTTTCATAATATATTTTTTTTTATTTTATAATAAAGGCATTAGTTGTAAAGTTATATTTTCGTTTCATAATATTTATAAGAAAATTTCTTGACATTTAGTATACATATAAAAAGATTAAAACGATACATTTTTAAATGAAAAATTTTCAATTATAATTAAATTTTCGCTTAGAAAATATACATACTTTTATTTAAAAATATGCTTAAACAAGAAAACAAAAGAAAAATCAGGAGATTCTGTTTCTTTGAAGCCTTCGTATCATTTTTTTCCCCTTTGTTTCAGTAAACTACTTGATAGAGGAGTGCAAATATTTGATCCCGTACTCGCGGAACAGGAGAAACCGTGGCCCATTTCAACAGAAGACTGTTTGGAAAAGGTACCCCGATCACGGAAAAATCCCATCGAAAAAGAAAATAAAAGTAATTTTTGTTGAAATAAAGACATCGACTCGCGGGTTTCGAAAGACTGAGAGATTTAATAAGTCGGAAGAGAAAGTGGTTTCGATCTTATTCATACCTCTTCGATTGAAACAATTAAGATTGTGATTTGCATATTTGTTTGCAATTACTTTGTTTTATTGTAAATAAGATGACGCAATTAAAAAAAAACACCACGTTCTGTAATGGATGAAAAACTTCCAAAGAATTTCCATACAATATTTTTATAACGACTTTTAATTTTTATAAGAAAACAATTTGTGGTATAGCATAGTTATATTTTCATAACGGCATATTTTTTAATAAATTTTTCTTGGATTTTAATTGTATACGAGGGCAGTTTGATAAGTTCTCGGCATAACACAGAAATGGAATAAGCGTAAGTTTATTGATTATTGCTGGGCGATAAAGTAAAGTAAACAAGTTTTGACATTTTCGAAAAATGGAATTACTTTAATGTAAAGTAAATAGGATAGCCTGATTAACAAAATCATCAATTTATGTACTGGATGATAAAAATTTCGGAAGCATTTTTATATTTTAGTATGTTTTTAGTATTTTATTTTAGTATTTGGTATTTTTTAAAAGAAATATTTGTTGTATATTTATATTTTCAACAACTGCCTTATTTATTAGATTTTTCTTGATTTTTTATTACGTAGGCATATAAACATATTCTGTATTTTATTTGAAAATTATCGTTTCCCAATGTTTATTAGAAAGTTTCTTGATATTTAGTTTTGCAGTATATAAAAAAAGATTTTCAAAGGGAAAATTAAAGTTAAAAAATATATATCCTGTCATTTATTTGGATGTTAAAAGAAGAAAAATTAAAGAATCACCCGAAGATATTGTTTGAATTTTCTGCTGTGTTAGAAGGTTGAGAAACTCACCACAAATATCCTTTCTTTCTTTTATTGAATAAACTGATTGAAAGAGCAGTGCAAATATTTGACCACGTACTCCTCCTCGGATGAAACAATTAAGAATGTGATTTGCATATTCGTTTGCAATTACTTTGCTTTAAAGTAAATATGATAGCGTTATTAAAAAGCATTAGTCTTTGTATTCAATGATTAAAATTTCAGAAGAATTTTCATACTTCAGTATTTTTTAAATGACTTTTGCATTTTATAAGAGAAGAATTTGTTTTATTGTTATATATTTTAACTGCATCGTTTTATAGATCTTTGTTATTTTTGTTTTGTAGCTCTAAAAATAGTGTCAGTATTTTATATAAACATTTTAAATTTCATAATAAATACAATACTCATAAAATTTTATTTTTATTACCCCTAACGTTTATTGCAACATTTCTTCAATATTTGTTTTATAGTACATTAGAAATTCTTTTAAAAAGGATTGTTTTTCAGGTTTAATTTTTTTTAAACACGCAACATTCTGTAGGGGGGGGGGGGCTTTGTGCCAGAAAACGCTGAAAATTGTTTATATTGTAATATATTCTTCTTAATGAAAGCTTTCATATAAAATACTCTTTCAATATAATTTTCTCCTACTGTCTTTTCAGAGATTTATGCATGACGTCATTTCTCCATATTTATAAGGATATGTAGTAACTTTTCATCTAGTTCGATTTATATTCTGATATCATAGATATTTAATTTAAAAAATATTTACTCCCCCCATTCTCTCTCTCTCTCTGTATATATATATATATATATATATATACAGAGAGAGAGAGTGGGGGGGGGGGGGTAAATATTTTTGGAATTAAATATCTATGAAATAATGCACTGCATTCCAAAGGATGTTTTTTATTTACTTTTTATTTTTTAGTGTTTTATCATGTGTTAAAAGTTTGACTAAACACTCTTATTACACCCTGTATTTATACTTATATGTAATATTTTTTGTATGCTTAAATTTTACTCTATCTATGTATGTGTGATCTTCTCTCCGGTCGAAATGCACCTAAATGCTCATGTATATGCATAAAAATTTTACTTCCAAACAGAACATCTATCTTAACGATCATAAATGTTTATTCTAAGTTCAAAACCTAATTCTGTAAAACTAATGTTTCTTATATTTAAAATTTTGATACATAAACTATCGCCTTATATGTTTCACTACACTCTCAAAAGAAATTTCAGTAAGATACATAAAAAGTACAGGCAACAAGTTGCAGAAACACCCGTGTAATTGGAAGATATTTCTCTGTTATTTAAAGAATTTTGAGTGGAAATTTTAAAAAGATTTTGAGTTTTGATTCACGAAGTTTTCCTATTTTCATGGAAAAAGGACATACTTTAAAATTCCGTTTCTAATACGAAAAAGGAACAGGCATCCCAGTTGCTTGAACACAACTACGGTGTTTGTCGAAAATGCAGGTTTAGATTGGATTATTTCAGATAATTTTTACGTTGTATTGGTGATATTTCTGTATTTTGGGTATATAAAATGAGCAAACCAAAGTGGATATTTTTGTGTAAAAAAAAAAAAAGCAACGGATAGAAACTTTCAATTCACGAGTTCTTTTGATAGTGTATAATCTCTGATACATCCTGTATAATTCTATTCTCCTTTCTATTATGATTAAATGTATCTGTATGTTTGAGGGACCCATCATTCCATGCCCATCTTTCCATGCACATGAGTATTTATGTACGCACGGGTTGGTTATAGTTAAAGTATATGTGTTTAGATCTCAATTTTAAAGAATTCAGTATTTAAAACAACAGTATTTATGGTCACCTTATATATAAATTCGACTTTCAAACAGGATATATATCGTAACTATCATAAATATTTATTTTAAGTTTAAAAAATAATCCTTTAAAACTAATGTTTACCCCATGAAATATCTGCGGTATTTCTTTCGTTTGTTTCTTTATATTTCTTTTAAATAAATTATCCTTCTCGAGAAAAAATATCCAGAATTGAATTAGAAATGATAGTAGCTCAAGTATACGTTTCAAATTTATCTAATTATATATGTGTGCGCTCCTACTCATGTGAATTTTTTATATTCATTACTATATGTTGCATGCACATATATAAATATCTTACATTAAGTAGACACAATATGTTATAAATATACATGATATTACACATTATACAGAATATTTATAACTAATTGCATATACTTTGTAACATGCAATTAGTTATAAATAACGTGTTCTAAATATACATAGATTTAGATAAATTCTAAACTTTATTCATGTATATGTGCGTATTTTTGCATGCAAACCGCACATAAAATTCCTGTATGTATGTAAATTAGTTAAAAATAGACACAATATGTTGTAAATATGCATGGTATTTATTACACATTATATAGAACATGTATAAGTAATTGTATATACATTGTAATATACAATTAGTTATAAATATACACATATTAGTTATAAATATATGTAGATGTAGATAAATTCTCAACTTTATACATATCTAAGAATATGTGAGCATCTCTTCCTGCGAACCACACATAAGAATTCATGTATGTATGTAAATTAGTTAAAAATAGACACAATATGTTATAAATATACATTGTATTACACATTATGTGGAACATGTATAACTAATTGTATATACATTGTAATATACAAATAGTTATAAATATACACAGCATTGGTTATAAATATATGTAGATGTAGATAAATTCTCAACTTTATACTTATCTAAGAATATGTGAGCATCTCTTCCTGCGAACCGCACATAAGTATTCATGTATGTATATAAATTCGACTTTCAAACAGGACATCTATCTTAACTATCATAAATATTTATTCTAAGTTCAAAAACTAATCCTATAAAACTAATGTTTACCGTATCAAACACCTGCGGTATTTCTTTCTTTTTTTTTTCTTTTAAAGAAATTTATCCTCAGTGAGAAAAAATAAATCCAGGATTGCATTAGATAGGACGGTGGCTCAAGTATTCTTCTCAAATATCGATTGAAAAATTTGCGGAAAGGAGAGATAAGAGAGGGAAAAAAAGAATAGTTGGAGGGAACGAACTACTTTGTAATAGGGTTGAGAATCTTAATACTCAAAGAGATTCTATTTTTCTTTGTTGATTTCCCAAATTAATCGGGAAAAAACGAGTGTCAATATTTGAATTTTACTCTAGCCCCAGAGAAGCAATTAAGTATGTGATTTGCATAGTTTTGTATTAAAGTTTTTTTTATGACGTTTTCATAATTAGAGATAAGGAAAAAAAAGGGAATTTTTCTCTTTTGTATAGCATCAAAAGTTTGCATGACTATTTTTTTTTTATGATGGAAGTGTAATATATTCTATTTTATCCTGATTTGCATGATTTTTTTTAATAGGTTTTATGTATCGATAAAAATTAATTGGAAATTTTAACTTTGACCTTTATAACGATATGATATTCAGCAAAAAATTACAGAATGCGCCGTACGCGTATGTTTGCATTTAATTTAAAGGGGAATATTTTTAAAATAATACTTTTGCTATATTTTAGCATTTAATGAAAACTTCTTTTGAAATGTTTTAATTAAAATGTTCGAAAATTTTAATGAGAAAACGCTACATGAATATTGAACCAATATAACATATCAATTAGAATCATTTTATATGAAACTAGGAGGCCCCGCCGTCTGCCCGTTTTTCGTAATGTAAAAAAAAATGTAATTCAAATCTTGGTTGAAAACACAATTAAAAATGCCTTTAGTTTGTGCTACCAATGGTCATAAATCATTTTAACAATATGCATTTTACAAATGTTTGAAATGTAAAATGGTTAGCTGGAACAATTTCCTTGAAAACGCAATTAATTTAAAACTTCGTCCAATCCGCCTATAATATTCACAGAACGCCATAAATTCTTTTCTAAAAACTCTTAAGAAAACACCACGTGGTAGCAATAGATTTCAATATAAATCAGCAATCATCGACATATCTAATTTGACATTTCGTGACTTTCGTGAAAGATTGTTCCACGTGAAAAGTACAATATCTCTCAGACGTTCTGCAAGTCAACAAAACGTAAACAACACGCTTTCCAGTATGTCTAAAAGAAACTCTTGATCTAAAAGCTGATTTTCTGAATGCATCACATGACAGTAAAACGTAACAATGACCATTACTATTAATACATCTGTCGAAGGATCGTGCTGTGTTTAAAAAGAGCTGTTGCTCTGAATTTTGATTTCCTGAATGGATCATGTGACCGTAAAATGAACCACTGAGAATCGTCTCTAAGCTTATTTCCAAGCGTCAATCTACAAATTTAACCTTATTTTTACGCCATGAAAGAAATATACAGCGAGTGTGTCCCAAAAATAACTGATGGATTTTGAAAGCCAATGAAAAAAAAAAAAGGAACGCGATTGAAATCTATTGTTTGCGGCCTTATGTTTGGGAAACCAGAAAATTTTATCCCACCCATTTGGAAATTTAGTTAACATTTTCCCCAAAAGGTGGCGCTGCAAATAGCGGCGACACTCCAAAACAAGAAATATCTGCTGTACCAAAGAATAAACCATTTTCAATAGTGTATACTCTTCCAAAAGCACTCACTAACAGATTGCGTAGCAAAATACCGAATGAAGATGTGACGGATTCAATTTATCTGCAGCTGTCCTCTCATAATTACAGCGCCATCTTTTGGCGAAAATGTTTCCTAAATTTGGAAATTCCTGGGATAAAATTCCCTGGTTTCCCAAACGTAAGGCCGCAAACGATACATTTCTATCGCGTTCCGTATTTTTTTATTGACTTTCAAAATCAATCAGTCATTTTTGGGACACACTTTATATAGATTAGTGATAGATATTGGACACTATTTTTGGCTGATGTTTCTAAATGTACATAACATTTAATAAACTAGATAATAATAATTAATATGAAAATTGTGTTTTTATGGAGTGATTATTCCAATAAGAATTGGATTTGTATAATTTTTTATTAACATCTTGAGACGATGTTAAAATAATATGACAAATACAATCATTGTTTTTGAATCATAAAATCATTGTTTTTGCACAAATAAAATGGCACAATATGTGACAGAGAAACCCTTTTTCTAAAATTGATACTTTAGGCGACTGGTAATTCAGGTTAAAAAATATGGATCTAAAATTACTTGCCTCCTAAAAATTTCAATTTAATCATCAACCCAGTGGACCTGTGCGAAGGTTTCGCACTGCATTCTAATAATTTTTAGCAATATATAATATTTTTTAGATGCAGTTTTAAACTTCTAAAGGATATTTAAGGACTAAAAATATCTGAAAACAACATTAGTCAAACCCGAATATCATCAAATTTATTCCATGAAAGTTGTTCCTAAAAACTGATCAACGATAGGAAAGGCAAAAAGAAATTGTCAATCGTATTTTAACTGCATTAGAGGATGACATCATCTGTTTTGGGGAAAAAAAAACTTGGGATAAGAAAAATAAATTTAGCCTTTGAACCTCTAGTTTCCTTTATAATCATAAATATAAAATAAACCCGTGCAGCAACAATGTCCCACTTTATCTTTATTGTATTATTTTTGTTTTTTGTTTTCTATAATCATCGTTGGGCACGATATAATGCGGTACTTTATTTTTGTGGCAACACTGATTTGAGAAAAGCCTTTCATTTTATTTATGTAAACAATTCTTATTAAGTTTTTAATTATCTGCAAATCTTAATCAAAAAGCATGTTTTAACGAAATGTGAGTGTACTATGCTAGAAGCCGGTTCAAAATCCTTTCATATGGTATCTCATTTATCGTTCTGCGTTTTGTATTTACTTAGATAAAGGTATGTTGACAACAGAAATAATATATATGATAACCTAAGTTCACGCAGTAATAAATTTAAGGGCTTTAAACAGGTGAATGATATACAAATCCTCAAAAAATTTTATGGTAAAGGGTTTATGTTAAATGATGATGAAAATTTCTTACTTTCTTGGCAACATTGTTTTTAAGGCAATTTGCAAACTCAGATGAAAATAACATTTATTTTATGAGGGAATAGGCATTTATTGGTTTTGTTTCAAAACAATAAACATTCAGAAGTACAGGAAAAATGTAAAAAAAATCAAACAGTTCAGTTTTTATGCAGAAAAGAATACTGGTACACATTTGTGTACTTCTCGTCTGAACTTTTAATGATGTTTTTATAATTCCAGATAAAGGAAAAAATATTATTTTTCTATTTTATAGCTCGAAAATTCTGAGATATTTTTTTAAAAGGTATATTGGATTCAAATCTATTCTATTTTATTCTGACTTGCTTTTTTTTCGGATTGATAAAAAATTAATTCGAAATTTTAATTTCGATCTTAATATATATATATATATATATATATATATATACAGGGTGTAACTGAAATGCTTCAACAAACTTTGAGGGATGATAATACTCATGAAGACGAACAAAAAATGCAATGGAACACGGGGTCGCAAATGACGTTTAACCCCTTAACGGACAGTGGTATGTTTCTGAAAGCGCTTAATTTTAATTCCAAAACGCCATAATGGCACCAGAATTTTGCTAAAATCTTTTCCATTTAATATGTATGTGAAATATAGCCTTTTTCTTATTTACAAACAAATTTTTTTATAAATTCCGGTGCCAGTCATTTATTTCAACATTTTAGTACTAAAAGTAGTTTGCCCCTAAAAGGCTTAAAGGATAAAAATAGAGAAAATGCGTCTGAAAATGGACTGGCACCGGAATTTACAAAAAAAAATTGTTTGTAAATAAGAAAAAGGCTATATTTCACATAAATATTAAATGGAAAAGTTTTTAGCAAAATTCTGGTGCCATTGTGGCGTTTTGGAATTAAAATTAAGTGGTTTTTTAGACATACCACTGTCCCTGAAAGGGTTAAATGTCATTTGCGACCCCGTGTTCTATTGCATTTTTTGTTCATCTTCATGAGTACTATCATCCCTCAAAGTTTGTTGAAGCATTTCAGTTACACCCTGTATATATATACAGCAGAAAATTTGAAAAATATGCCGCGTTCCTATGTTTGCATGTTCAAAATCTTTTCAAAATAATACTTTTGTCTATATTTTGGTAATTAATGTAAATTTCTATTAAAATGTTAGAAACAAAACATGAATATTGTACCTATAGAAAATGTGAATTTCAACCAGGTTAAGTTACATCCGACACCATTTTTGATATATTCTCCCAGATATACATAACATTTAATAAGATAATTAAAAATCATTACTATAAAAATTGGTTTTTATAGAGGTGTTATTTCACGAAGAAATGGATTTGCATACTTTTGTATGTATAATAGTTTTTATGACTTTTTCATTATTAGAGATAAGTAAACAGGGAATTTTTCTCTTTTGTTCAGCGTCAAAAAATTTCATGATTATTTTTTTCCCGAAATATGTAAATATGTATAATAGAATTATATTCTATTTTATTCTGATTGACTTTTTTTCGGTTTTTCGAAAGTAAGCGTTATAAATCGATAAAAAATAAATTATAAATTATATCTTTGTCTATGTTTTGGCATTTAGATACAAATATAAAATTAATATAATTTACATATTGGAAATTTCTATTCAAATGTTTTAAATCCACATACTTATTGTGCAAATGTAAAATATGAAAAGGAACGAGTTTATCTGCTTTTAGTTTCGGATACCAGTTTTGTCTTATTTTTCTAAATATACATAACATTTAGTAAAGTAATTGTTAATAATAATAATTATTATCAAAATCCGTTTTTATACCGCTACTTTCGTGAAGAATAATTTTATTACCGATCCTAAATAATAAACCTACCCCTAATTTTTTCATAATTTTAGTTTCAGTAGATTCAGAAGTGGGAGAGAAGGGGGACTTCTTTTATCAGTATACTTTCGACGATATCTCTGAAAATATAAAACCTAAAATTAAAATAAATATATTTTTGAGTTTGATGTTGCGCAATCTTTCGACCGATACCCTACACGATACATAGAAATGTTTTTTTCAACTACTTTAAATAATATAACGGCTAATTACCGATAATTTTTCTGGAAAATCATTATCAAATATCCTTGGAAGATTCTTTGTCGATAGATGCCTCGAGCGCCAGTCAACTGTTCCGCTGACCGCCAAAAATTACAGTTTGTGGGTAATGGATAAATACTTTTTCTCAAAAATTATGTTACCTAGGAAATTAGTTCATAATTTACATTTCAGTAGATTCGGAATCTGAGCGGATGTAACATATTTTTTAGTGCATTTTCGACGATATCTCTGAAAATATAATACCTAAAATTTAAACATATATATTTTTGAGTTCGGTATTACGAGATCTTTCACACGATACACAAAAGAAAACTTTTTTTAAAGTAATTTTATTAGCCCCTTAATTTTTTTCTAAATATATTTTTGAATGGCTAATAATCTGAAAATGTGTGGGTAAAAAGGCTTTATAACTTTCCCAAGTTTGAACGTTCCACGTCTCATAGTTTACGAGAAAAAGGGCTATGACAGACGGACAGACACAGAAGTGGTCGATTTTTTATTTATTTTTTTTAATCTGAGTCTACAGGCTCTGTATACTAATCCTGCATTAAACTTCCTCATCGAAGGAAATTTGCAATTCCCAATTTTTCGAATAAATGGGTATACCAAATTTGAAGCCAATCGGATAATTCTAACGAAAGCTAAACATGTTTACTCTAAACCTAAATTAATAGGGATTACCACAACCCCTCTTCTTATATTCGATGTACAAACTCTAAAAACTAATTCGAAAATTAAATTGAATATTCTCAAATTAAATGCGTTTAGATTGTTATGTTTCTTAGTGAAAGAGTTCAAAATAATTTATATATCCTACGGAAGGTTCAACTTATGTAATTTAAATTAAGGGAGGGGGGGTGGGGTCAGAAAACTTGCCAACAATGAAAGAAATATTAATTTAAATAATGAAATAAGCATAAAGTGGGATTATATTATTATTATGGTGCCCCGGTATATTCTCTCCGAATTTCCTGTCAGAATGATATACTTAAGGGATTTTAGATTTCTATTTTTTATTTAGATTTCTATTTAGTACTTCTGAATGTATTCTAATATAAAAAAAGGTAAAGGGATATGTTCATTAAAATGTTCTGAGCACAGCTATAAATGCCAAGCACTTAAATATTTTTTACTTAAAAATGTACGGGAATTGCAATCTTTTGAACCAATCTTCTGAAATGAAAGAAATTAATTTTTTTAAATCATTGCTTAAATTGAGAATTTATCACTACTAACACCGTCTAGACTTGCTAGGTAATGATCCCCCTAAAGGACTATGGTCAACCAAAAGAAGAAACAGATTTTTTTCTCACAATTCTGAAGATTTAAAATTAATTCTCACGCAACAGAGTTATTTGATAATGATGTTGCGTATTATCCCGAATTGCAAGCGAGGCAAATATCCCTGATGCAAGTGGGGTATGTATCCTTTTAATCCGGGATAGGTGCCCCTACCAGTAGTTTTGGAAATAGAAACAAATATAGCTGTAGCTTATAACTGACACATTATTCGATACCTGCATCAACAACATTCACTAAACATTTCATGAAAAATCTCTACTAAGTACATTATACTTCATGTTTTAGTTGTCTCTATCTTAAAAGAGTATTATACAATAACAGTCAAACATACCTTTCATTGATGGACAAAGCATTTATTTAAAGAAATAAATCGCTGTAACTTCGTCTACTATGCTTTTATATAACGATTGATAGCAGAAGAACGTCACTACTTCCAAAACACGTCCAATAGCTGAAATACAGTAACTAAGGCAACTAACCCGATGCGGCCTTTAACCTAGGTTTACCCTGTGGTTCTAATAATTGAAATATTATTATGGAATATGTTTTTAAATAGATTAATGTGCTTAAAATAGTATCAAAAACGCCTTTTTTCTAATCTTAGCTATCACTATTGAAAAATTACTTATAAGTAATGTTTCTTTAGTGATAGCTTAAAAAGTTATTTTATGTTTTTACTTACCCATCATACGTAGTATAGGGTAAGTCTTGCAATCGTTTTGAAAATCGAAAATTTTTTTTTTTGACGGATTTACACGTTTCAGACACTGGAGATTCCGAAAAACATATTTAAAAAAAAAAAAATTTTGCCGTCCGTCTGTGTGTCTGTGTGTGTGTCTGTAAACGCTCTATCTCCCGAAAAAATTGAGATAGAGACTTGCAATTTGATATGTACTTAGTATGTAATAATGGGAAGAAGCCTATTTCATTTCAATAACCTCGATTAACCGGAACTATTTTTTTCGGACTCTCGAAATATTCGTTCTGATAAAAGGTATATAAAAATTTTCGAAATTGTTTATTTTAAGAAATGAATATAAAAGACAATAAAAAAACATAAATTTTGCATAAATCATGAAGTCGATCGGATAATTAGTTGCAGAGATATTTGGAATTCTATTTTCCACACTCTTCGATTTTTCATCACCCTGTATTTCATCCAAATTTCACTTTAAAGATATATTTTAATTGGAAATTTGACGCTTAATCAGATGCAATAAACCGCTAGTTAATAGGATGATTATTTTTAGAGTTATAAGGAAAAACCTCTTTCAAGCAATTCAGTAATCAAGCCTTTAAAGTTTATGACGTCATCAAGCCACGATTTTATTTGAATTGCAATGCATTTTATAAGTAGTTTACACATTTTTATTTTAATATTTTACATCATGCATATCCATTATGGGTAAGTATTACGGTGGCCCCCAACGACTTGTTTAGAATCGAACTTTTTTTTCGGTGTCTCAGAGTCCAATTTAACGAGCTTCGAGTGCATATGCTTGCTTTTAATTTAAAGAAATATTTTCAAACTGATACTTTCGTTACTACGTATTGGCATTCAGTTTTATATTTTTGTAAAATTATTTTTAGTAAAATTACCATATATGGATTAATGAAAATTTGTATTCAAATTTGTATTCAACACTACATGAGTATTGTTCCAATATATTATGTGAAATAGCAAATACTTATCTGCTATTAATACCACCTACCATTATTGGTGCAATTTTTCAAATACACATGTAAATTAAAAAAAAAAATAACAACAAGGTATAAAAATAAATAAATATTGAGTGACTGTCTCATGAAGAATTTGTGAACTTAAATCAAGCGTAATTTTCGCCCTAGTGTGTACACAATAATGAGTTTACAGTGGTTTCTGGCACTAAAAATGGAAAGACGCGCTTTTAGTGGCGGAAAACACTGAAAATTAGTAAAGTTCAAACTATTATAACTCAGTAAATATTTGTCGTAAAAGAGGCGGATTTTCGTAAAAGAGGCGGAATTTTTTTTTTTTTATGTTCTACTTAGATACAGGGCTAAATTTCTTTTTCTAAATAAAACTTAGATGGAACGAAGGCTATATAAAAATTAAATTTCATGTTTAAATATGTATACATATCCGAAGAAAACATAAGCCATGTCTAAAAGTTATATTTAATTTGTATATTTTTGTAACAGGAAGTATATTTCTATCATGAGACGTTTAATATATAACCGCCATTACAATCTAGTTTTATCACCCAGTATATATTACATACGTATATATCATAAAAAAATTAATTGCTTACTAGTTACGTTTAAAACTTTTAAATAATTCTTTAATTAAGCTATTAGCAATAAAGTTCAGTAATTTCCATTCAGTTTTGGGTCTAATCAGATATAAAAATATATATATATTTGTTAATATTAATTACAATATCAGAAATTACATCAAATGAAATTAGGATGTGCTGCCGTTAAAATTAAATCCTATTTATTTGAAATTGAAATGAACACACAAAGAATAACAATTAAGATCACTAATAATAACACTATGTATATTTGTTTCGAAAAATAACAACATCTGATAAGCAAATATTTGATACTTAAAAGAATATACTTAATCCATTACAAAAATATCTTTCAAATAAATATTATTTTAAAAGATATCGAGATTAACCAAACAAAATAAACATGTCTCAGAATAATGAAATTTTCCCCATCTGCCTCCTTTCCAAATACTCTTTATACAAAACTAAAAATTTACCATAAACAGTGTTTTTTGTATTTTACATAAAGTTACATTTAAGAAGGATTCTCGCTAAGGCTTTCGAATATGCAATCAAATTTGACTTTGTATCTCTTCTTTCAAATCGCGATACTTTAAGCAGAAATAAAACCATGATAATTAAGTTTAATGTGACAACTTTGTATGATCTGCAGAAAAATATTTTATAAATATTCACTTTCATTTACTTAAAATTACTCTCATAAAGCAAATTTATGTTGTTAAAGGCATTCAAAGGACAGATATGACAGTCATAAAAATAAATAAGTTGTGTTTGAAAGTTATTTATTCTGATTAGTAAAGATAGGATTTTCGGCGATGAAAGGTCGCCGAGGATGAATGCTTCCATGCATATCGATTGAAAGCGGAATAAAAAGAATCGATAAGGCAGTGTAAGAAAGGAAGGGAATGTGCTGATATTGCAATAGAATCAGAAGTTTATTTTTGACTTTATTTCGAAGTCATTATATTTGTGAAAAATGAATGCATGGGCAAATATCGATACCTCTGTATTTCATGAATCAATAAAATGTAGTTAGTTAGTTTTGTCGTGTATATTTGTTTTATTTTCTTACTAGGATTTTAAAAGAATTCGTAAGAATTGCAGACAAATAAATAATAAATTGCCAGAAATAGTCATTTTTTGTAAGGAAAGGTTGGTGTGCGTTTATTTTTCTGTATTGTTTTCATGCAAAGTCCTAATTGCATTCGCTTTTCTTCGTATATACATTTTAAATCCGTAATTAGCTGTTTTTTTTAATCGTTCATTCCACATAATTTCGTTTTTTTTTTTTTTTTTTTGGTGGGGGAGGGGGATTGTTGCACCATTTTGATTCTCTCCATACTTTGTATTTGGAAACCGATACAGATAGGGCGTGAAATCTATTTACAATTTTTTTTCTTAATAATTTTTTTAATCAGATATGAATCACAAAAACTGCGATTTTATACAGTTCAAAGTTTTAAAATATCTTACATTACTTTCTGAACTAATATAGATAAACAAAAAATTCACAAAGGTCTAAAACTTGCACACTTTTTTCTATTAAATTATATTATTGTAGTGGATTCTTAATTTTTTTAAAAATATATATCTAACGCTTTAAAATATGTCAAAATATTTGCAAAATGCGTTTTTGAAAAATTAAAAGAGTGAAAATTCCATTTTTATACGTGTTCTTACTATTTTCGAACATGCACCCCCACGCCCCTCAAAAAAAAAAAAAAAAGAAAAAAAGAAAAGAAAGAAAGAAAGAAATGAAGAAACAGATTGTTAACTCTTTTTCCTCCTGAATTATAACAATTTAAATGTTTAAAATGTTCCAAAATCAGCATTTTTGACCAGTTGTAACTCAAAAGAGGGAAGTGGTTTTCATGTGGGATTTAGCCGGTAAGGATCTCTCTGTATACCGTCTGGTAACTGTAAGTCGTTTTCTTTATTTTAAACTGGTTTATGAGATACGATGTCAAGAAATAGGAGAAATGACAACAAGCTAAGAATAAAATGTACATTTAGAAACAAGAAAAATTTAACTAAACAAATTTTCAGGGTTTAGTTAGTTAAAAGTACAGTGAATAACAGAGATATTTTTCTAGCTAAACTCCGAAATTTTATTCGATAAAATGTGCTTCTTGTTTTTAAATGTGCTCTCATTTTCCTCTTTCAAGGTTCTGTATTTCATAGAGAAGTTGTAAAAACAAAAAAAAAACAATTTACACAATACAAACCAGGGTTTTCCAAAAACTTTCACCTCAATCTTTGTTCCTTAAATAATGATCATATACATATATTACTAATTAGAAAATTACGAAAAAAAAGTACAGGATTTTATAAAATCGATTAAAATTTCCCCAAAGAGTAAAATGGGCCTCACCTATACTAATAAAATAAAGTTTCGCTTTGTGTGAGTATGTGACTGTCTGTCTGCGATGGCTAGAGAAATCTAGCGCACCTAGAAGTCTGAAATTTTAGGTGAGGGTAGTCCAAGGCCTGATCAGATGCACCTGGAGCTCAGAATTTCAATATTTTGATAATTACCCAAGATATTAATTAGAAACCCATTAAACATCGCGCTGAAAATGGAATCGTTTTATCTAAAAAATGGTGAAGTTCATTTCTGCTTAGAATCGTACCGTGATGCGAGGGTCGTTAACCGACCAATGGAATGTCTTCTTTTACCGGGACCTCGAAAATTTTCATTCTCCCATCAGTCATTTTTCGGGATTTTAAAAAAGAAATCGCAATATCATTCTATCTACACGAAAATTTGCAAACGGACATTAAAAAAAAAAGTCGCAATTTCAGAGAAGCAAAATTCATAAAAATCCACGCATTAGAATACAAGGTGTCAATTAAAAATTTTAATTTTTCGAACGATTTTATCTTTTTTTTAACACGTCATTTCTCGGCCAGACAGGGGGAGACATTGCGTCACTTATCTGTGGAGATAAAATGACGCATTTGAAATGAACTGGGATTTTTATAGGCTACATAATTTAAAAAAAATATATTGGATTCTTGGATTTGAAAATTATGCATCTTTGCTTAAAATAGGCTGGGAATTCAGATTTTCTAAAAATATTTCAAATTCGGCCCGTAACTAATGATTTTAGCAAAGTCCTGATTTTTGTATAGAAAAAAAAAAAATAAAGCTCTAATGATTTTCCTATTTCATTTCAAAGTAATCTCGGGTTCTATGGGTCCAACCACAACGCGGTTTGGCTCATTCGACCTGATATCGAGATAACTTACAGCTTGTAGTTCCGAGTTTCACCACCAGGGTACGCTTTTGTATCTAGGGCTCTATGAGTCCGATCACGACGTGGTTTGGCTCATTCAGCTTGATATCGATAGAACTTACAGATTTTAGTTCCAAGTTTCATCAACAGGGGCGCTTTCCTATTTTGGGTTCTGTGGACCGGATTACGATAGGATTTCGATAGCCTTACATATTTCAGTTATATTCGTATAGAACAGATTGCGCCCCCCCCTGGTGGTGGAAGGTGGAACTATTTTTTTCAGTGCGTGCGCAGCACCTCTGATACACAGTGCCGCAGACAGCGGGAAGACGTGCTCAAGGTTCGTTTAAGGTGACAATAAAGGATTTTCCGGTTGGCGCGCAGAACGCCCGGTATGCTTCGGGTAACGTTTTCGCTATTTAATATGCATATATTTTTACAAAATTTTATGGAGGACTTGGATACAGTTATATTTATAATCTACTAAAACTTCAGAGAGTGTGTGGAAACTATTTTTTGTTGTTATGTTAACTTTAAATAAATCTATAAATAAATCTATCTTAAAAATATTGACGACTGCTGCTTTAAATCTTTTTTTGGAAATTATTTAAACACACATCTTTCGACATACGACTGCA
Organism: Maratus michaelseni; assembly: GCA_963931845.1. Classification (NCBI taxonomy): domain Eukaryota; kingdom Metazoa; phylum Arthropoda; class Arachnida; order Araneae; family Salticidae; genus Maratus; species Maratus michaelseni. The sequence goes on from OZ007590.1 coordinate 195,887,160, forward strand.
TTATGAATCGCTGAGGTACTGGAGGACATTTGAAATTAGGATTGTCAGATACAAAAATAAATATTTTTACGGATATTTCAAGATATTGTGGCCCATATTGATTTATATAAAGTTTATAAATAATCCCTTATTTCCAATACATGGAGACTTTATACTAAATTGAAATACTGCAGCTAAACACTTTGCTCATTTTATTAATTTTATTGATATTTTGATCAAGTGGTCGTTTGCAAGTTATGCCAGTTTTTACTTTTAGAGGGAAAATGAGCTGTGGCGCAGCCAGTGTGGGGTCAAAATGCTCTGGTAACCACTATTTTCGTAAAGTTATTTTCGCCTTGTTATACCCTAAAAATTCTGCTGTTAGGTAAGGCAAAGAATATTTCTTTAAAATAGTGGTATCCAGAGACAATGGAACACCTATTTCTGGATACGCCACTGAAAATGGGATTCCATAATGTTAAGATTTCGTCGCCATACGCTGGCAACACAGTTTAAAACACAAGTCAATCAGAACATGCGGCACAGATGAATTAATCTTCTGAAAGAGGCTCTTTTAAAAACTCATCTGAAGCGGGATGATTGATTTAATTGACTGTGGATATGTACTGTACCTGCATCGATCGAACCAATAAATGAACTCTCATGAAGCGAATGGTGGATTTCAAAATAAGCTTCAAATGACCAAATTTTGAAATAGCGGCCGACCTGCGAGGTTTTGTCGCCAACGTTTTAGTGTGATTACAATAAAAAATTGAGAAAGATATTATTTAAATTATAGCATGAATTTCCGAAACATACTGTTTAAATTTCTTGATCCTGTATAAAACAACGAATTCGAGACAATAGGGGAATTCCTGGTGACCTGGCAACAGAATTCATATATAATCAGTAATGTAACCGGAAACTAGTTTATTTCTATGAGTTATATTATCCACAGAAAATCCGCTGTATTCATTTTGAAACACCCTACGTGACGTAATTAAGTAAAGTCATTGTAATTTTATATCTCTGTGAAGTGTTTTTTTTTTTTTTTTTTACATAAAATATATTTTACTGATTTTTCAAGGAGAAAAATATTATGAACACAGTATAAAATTTTGGGAAAATTAAATACAAAAACTTAACATAAAACGATTACAAAACAAATCATTTACTTACATTTTTCCTGTGTCATATATATATATATATATATGTGTGTGTGTTGTTAGCCTTTGAAATTTACATAGAAATAATTTAACTTTGTACTAGAAAAAAGTAAATAGCGTAAAAAAATGTAAAAGTAAATCACAGCGATTATTTAAATATTTTCTTATGCCAATTTTAATAAAATATGACAGTCATTATTTGTTTTAAACAGAAAAAAAACCTTTATGGTTGAAATGTTTGTAAATAAACAATTTCACATTTGCTCAAAAATAAATTTTAAAATAACGCAGCAGCAATAAAAGAAGAAATAAATTAATGTAGCATTATGGAATTTCTTTTCTATTTAATGCTCATTTCGAATTATGAAACTGCCAGTTTAAGAATTAAATTATGCTTTTATGACATTTAAAAGTTTATACTACTTATACTTTTAAAACAATGTATTAACTCTTAATCTCCTATTTTTGTCATACAACACTAACTTTTATATTGCATATATGTTTATAGTATTGTGTGAATTTGACAGGAAATTTTAAACTTTATCAAAAACTAAATTTTTAAAATAAAATACTAGAAATGTAAAAACAAATAAAGAAATCGAATACTGTATAACTTATTTTCTAAAAAAACGAATATTTGGTATCATAAAAGAACCAACTTTTTGAATTAAATTATATTTTTATGACACTGTCATATTTCTTTCTCATAAACTGAATATCTTTGGAACGCGGTGCCAGAATCTTTCATCTGGCTGACTTCTGCACGTGAAAAATTGCAGAACTCAAGAAAACTTGTGTTCAAGGAGAAAAGGAAGCTTCTGATTCTGATATTTGATCTGATTTTAAAAGCAATGAGGAATTTCTGCCGAATTTCCTGTTCGAAGAACAGATTTTATAAAAGGCATATTTTTCAAATTCAATTTCTGTTTAATCCATTCAAGTTATTTGTTTACGATAGAAAACAAAGTGGAAAAATTTATATATTTAACCAAAAGTTTTAAGTTTTGTATTTTAGTCGTGATCCTATGAAAAGTTAATTATAAGTTTATAAAATTAAAATGGTGGTATCGAAATTTGTATGGAAATTTCTTTCTTGGCATGTTTGATTTATTATTGTATTTTACTGATTTTTATTTTATTAAGTTAAGAACTCGGCTTTATTTTATAGTAGTAATATGACTGAGGTGATCGTGGACACTGGGAGCATGTTAAATATGAGTTGGATTTCTGTTGATGTTTCTAAAATTAGTTTAAAAAACATTAAAGAAACTGAAATTAGGAGAGGTAACAAGATGTGAGAATTTACATATATATTCAAAATTTTATCCGCTTAGTTCATCGACGTTCTTCTTAATAGTTAATTAAAATGTTTAAATGATAATTGTAATACACATTTTCAATGTTTTTCTTTTTCTTTTGCAGATTTATTTTATCTTTTACATTCTACAAAATGCTTTTTTTCCAGTTTTCAAAAGTAATCCTTAAAAACAATTGATTGCTTTCAAAATTATTGATTACATTACCCTATTTGTGAGTGTAACGTTTTGATTTTATATGACTAAAAAAACTTGTTTTTCAATTTTTTGTTATGTATTTGCATTATGCCCTGAACGTATTTTGATATTTTTCATGCAATGAAAGTAACATATTTCATTTATATCGGGTCACTAATCAAATGCGGTAAAATTTAAAAAATCATTTAAAAGGAAAATCTGATTTAAAAAAATTGTAATTTGCACGAATAGATCAAGATAAACGGGAATTGAATTGAAGAAAGTTGTAATTCCAGAAGTAACAAACCGAGGGTGCTGGCATACCTTATATGAAGCAGATTTATGAAAATCAGTTCGTCAGTAATACATCTGAATGCACGAATTATTCGTTCAATGCCATTAGCCTGATTTTGGTACAAGATCGAACGTTGCAGATCAACAGCCAGAGGATAGCGATAAGTTTCGCAGTGTTAAAGAACTCAAGACAAAAGAAGCTGGAAATTGTACGTCAAACGTTATAAACGAGGTGCGTTCGTACTATAGCTAGTTATATAAATATTCAGACCTTGATGATTTTTAATTCTGAGAAATGAATTATATCGTCCGCAGATTAATTTCTGTAATAAAATAAGTATCTCGGTCGCTTGACGATTAAATTTCGAAAGCTCCTATAAAAAGAAAGCACCGATTTAAAAAAAATCAAATTTCTTAATAAATGTTTTTATTAATATTTTCTAAAGTTTTGATTCGATTTTTAAAAAATTTGAAATGTCTCGACAAAATTCTGTAAAGATAATATATCTTAAATTTCAAATCATTCGGTTGGGTAGTTTCTGCGTTGTTATATGCGGACGGGCGGACGGACAGACGGACGGACCAGACGACGACAATAGGTGCTACGTATTTATATAATTAAACGCACCTAAAAAGAAGTCATTTCATGTCGTGAGATATTGAAGATCGTCAGAGTTTCAAAGGCACGTTTTAATTGAAATGTAACGCACTACTTGACAGAAAGATGCGTCACAGACGTACCTTTCTGTGTCCATAATTCTCATGAGATTTTTCTATGATAGTAGCAGTGATCGTGAAACTAAAACATAATTAAATTATCTGACTCACCTGTTTCATATATTCATTTCTGAAAAAACAAATTTTTATCGGTAGAAATTGTACTCACTGCCCCAGTTATTATTGGTAGCACTAGATTATTTGTTAACTCAATTATTCAAATTGGTAAAGAAATCAAATGCGTTGTAATTTTCCAACTGGACGAAAAATGTCCGGGCCAGGATTAGAACCTGGGATCTCTTTACTGAAGCTGCCATGCTCTACCAACTGAGCTATCCCGGTCGAATCTGGAGGGCATAATTCATTCATGCCCTCCAGATTCGACCGGGATAGTTGCTAGAGCATGGCAGCTTCAGCCAAGAAATCCAAGGTTCGAATCCTGGAGCGGACATTTTCCGTCCAGTTGGAAAATTACAACTCATCTTATTGGTAGATTCAGTTGCAAGGGAACCATTTGAAACGTACCTCTGTTACTTTGCAACATAAACCTCAGTGGCTCTTTAACAAACTGTGGACTGATCAATCCGCTTTTGAATTGTATGAGGATGGCAATACGCCCAACACTTGTTTATGTGTGATATCGAATCCTCGTGAGTTCAAGACAAAGACACTGAATTATTTGCATTTAACAGTTTGGTGGGGTTTTGCCTGTTTTTTTTAATTGCAGGCTCTTTATTCTTTGCAAGGAGTTGCCTAGTGTATGCCTGGGAATTGTGCACAGTGTCATCTAAAATACTATATATCACCTTTTCGCGTGAACATCCTTTTGCAGGAAAAGTGTGTTGCTTCAAGTAAATCCATGCTAAATTATTTTTCACCCTATATTAGAAGTTCAGTGAAGACAATCCTTTTGAATAATTTCAGGAAATAAGGGGATGTGGTTTTTCGCGGCTGTCTGATCACGTTTCCCCTACAGTTAAGAATCTTTACTTCGGTAGGTGTTTAGCTGCGGAGTTATTAAAATAATTAGCTCGCAGTGGTGCCATTGCATCCATTAGTCCATACTTTAAAATACATTGCAACCATTAATTTTACAAAGATTATATTTGATAATAATGCAACATAATATGTTAAAAAAATAAAAATATGAATATTTAAAATTTTTTTGGTTAATGTTATTTATTCTGTATACGATGCACAAGTCCTTATTTTCACCAAAATATTTTTACAAGTATTGAAATATCAATAATTTGATAATTAATAAAAAATTTTCTTTAAACATAAGCACCAGAAGAGTATTCAGTAGCATATGTATTCAGTATGGAATGAAATTTTATCCTGAATACTTCAGAAAAACTGCGAAATGTATCTCAAACTGCGACTTTTTAAAACTAAGTGTCGAGTAAATACTTAGAATAAATTACTTAAATTACCTGAGTAGAGAATTATTTTCATAATTACATGCACTTCAAAGTGCAGTTTGGCGTGCTAGTTAATAATATTACGAAGAAAATATTCAGTTACATATTCCGTGTTTGTGATTACATGTCTAATTAGTTTGAAATACTTAGACAGAATTCCGTTTCTTTATCACATAAATATTCGAAAATATGCTGTCTTCAGGTGAACGATTGTATTAATTGTTAAATTTGCTGACTCAAATCATTAATCATACCCTTTTGTAACACAAAATTAATGAGCTCAGAAATCTATTCAGGGAACTCTCACGAATTTCACAATTCTCAAATCATCAAAAACGATTCACTGGAATCGGAATGTAATTTGTGAAACATAGCAAATGAATATGTAATAATAAAATGGTATTTAACTAAAGCATGGAACATTTGGATGGATGTTTTTTTTAATTACATATTTGCTACGTTATTATTTCACTACATTTGCTTATCATTTATTGCAGTTTTAATTTTGAATAATCCTTAAGAATGCATATAAAATAAAATACAATTTTAAAACGAACTTATAAAATGTAAAACTTTTAAATTTTTACTAGTCACTGGAAATTATAGATCCACCTGCTTGTCACGTGATTAAGTCCAACAAGGGTCCATATACGAATTACAATTCTAATACAGATGTTGTAGTGGGACGGATTTACGTTTATACGGATACTATATTTTGTTTAGTCTTCCTGTGTGAAATATAACCCTAAAATTTTAAACCAATCAACTAATTAACTGTAAATTAGGACCATCGAAAATTGCGTTTTACATTTGATTCTTTTTTTTTTTAATCACAATCAGCAACAATTAAACAGAACAGATTCTGTCTTTCTAGTCTTTATTTTTCTTTTTTTTTTTTTGCATGAAATCCCAAAGTCAGCAGAAACGTCTAAGACTGGAAGATTGCATCAGGTTTATAATTTATAATTGGTGATTATAAAGGAAGTGGCAGAGGAAAAGGTGATAATGTAATTATTTCCTTTGTCGTTCTTTCAGGAAGTCAGTCACAATAAACAACACAACATATACTGTCTGAAAATTTTCTTAACTTAGAGAAACAATTATCTCTTTTTGATTTTTTGCTAGCGTTACATTAGTAAGGTTACCTGGGGCAACTGGGTCATACTTTTACATTGTGACTCTGGAATTTTTGGCAATTCAGCATTCAGAATCCAATGTTCCTTTGAATTAAAGTCTGAACCTGTGTAAATGAGTTCAATGAGGTTCACTCAATCAAACAGAAATTTTCAAAAGTGCACCTTACTATCTGAAAATTAAAAATATATATCTATCTAATCTTTACCTCTCCATGAGCCCAGGTAGATCTGAGTTTGTTTGTTTAAGTTGGAGTATCAGGACATGTTGCAAAAAGTGTAAATAGCTTTAACAAATTTAATCCAGGCAGATCATGTAAATTATACATAAACTAAAGAGTGTTATAAGGGAAACCGGTTCTGTCAAGGTGTTTCAAAAAAAGCAACAAAATGTGTAGTTATTATACAAAATATTTATACAAAAAAAACCCCATAATAATTTAGTAAGTATTTATATATACATTAGTAAAAGTAATAACTATAAAAGTTACATGAGTATTTTAGAGGGGGGGGGGGAGAACAAGAAAAATCTGTGAACAAACGGGTAAGTAAGTACTTAAGTATATCATTCTCTTTTTATTTAACTCAACACTGTAAGAAGAGCCAGCCCCATTCTTTGTGTTCCTAAAATGTGTTCGCGCCATTTCCTGTAATAAAAAAATAATAATTCAAATTAATTAAGTGTTTAATATCTCACCTAGCAGCTACTAGGTATTATTTACTTGGATGGAAAACAATGGAAAAATTAATTTCCTGCAGTAACAGCAACTCAATATATATATATATATATATATATATATATATAACTGTTGGTGTAACTGCGCCATGTGGGTTCCAATTAACCCTGATACATGTCCCAGTTACCTCATTCTTGAAATATTTATGGAGTAGATGGAACACCAGCCTTAAATTTGAAACATGAAGTAAATATGTATAGATACCTAATAATATTAATGAATTTTGATGTAATCTAAAGAAAATTATTATTTAGTAAAAGTACTTACCGTATTTTGATAAAAAGCCAAGGACGTCGATTGTAAACACAATCGACGTAGTTTATATAAAAAACACTTAAATTTTTGGCAACCTATCACAGCGAAGGAAGAGTTACCATTGATGCCACACGCATTGTTTTATGAAGTACAGGTAATGCTGTAATGTTGCTAACCGCTAAAACTTAAAAGACACCAACGGCTTATTTTAAATTATGCTATGGTCCAGTTACTTCCTTGGTTCAGGTACCCTAGCTGTCTATTTTCCTATTATCGTCTTTATGTGTAATTGAGAATTGTGCTACGCTTGTATAAGATATCAAACAAGCCAATCATGACGATCTAATGTAACTGCCAAAATTTATCTTTTAATGTATAAATAATAAATAGATCATGCTTAAAAAAATTACATAATGTGATCAGTTTTATATTTTCATGCATTTTAATTACGGATGTGTAAAGAGTGCAATTAAATTTGCATCCACATGTATGATTCGTTAAGCTACTTGTGTCAAAAATATTTGAAGTCAACAATAAATTATATATATAATTCTACCGCTAGCTATGTCTGGCGTAATTACATGACTTCGCCTCTGATTCATATGCAATCATTAATGAGTATAAAAAAACATCACTTTATAACTAAGTATCTCAAATTAAAAATATTCAATAAATTTAGTGCGACATTGATTTTTTAATTAAACCTTAAAATGCGTATAATCAGCGAAATAAACTAAAATGCAAAATGCATGTATTGTGTCTTTTCATATAAAAGTAATTAAAGTTAGGTGCATTTCATATATCAACATTTTATACTTTACGATTTTAATTGTCTTATAACATTATTTTGTTTCAGGCATAAAACCAACATTAAATGCATAAAAGAAAAATTTTCAAAAATTGGAAACGCAAATGTTTTGAATACGGTTATGCATTCAGAAGTACTTCTACGTTTAAAAAGTTTGCTATCGATAAAATAAATACATATTTCAATCTGCACATTGTTTAGTTGCTTTAATAAATTCATTAAACTATTATTTTGTTTCAGGCATAAAACCAACATTAAATGCATAAAAGGAAAAATTTTCAAAAATTGGAAACGCAAATGTTTTGCCTACGATTATGCATTCAGAAGTACTTTTACATTTAAAAAGATTGTTATCAATAAAAATAATAACATTATAAACAACTAAACATTGCTTTACCCCTTTGAGGAATATAAATGTCCTTTTTGACAATGTACTTTTCAAAAGTAAAATTCCAACCTTTTACCAAACATTGAATGACAAAGAAAATGAAATCGGCTACAAAGGCAAACTCAATCAGGGTAATTAAAGTGTTTATACAACAAATAAATATTCTTTCATTAGTGCAAAAAGCTTTTTTACTTCTCTTTTAAAGCAAAACTTGCTTTTTCATTTATAAACAGAAATTTTCCACTGTACCGCAAGAAAATAAACGACTTATAAATAAAATGAGAACAAAACTGGGAGGGGAAAAGGTAGTAAATAAAAAGCAAAAAATAGGCTCTATTCGGGTGTAAGTTCTCCATTTTTCATTTCGAATCGTCGGCTGCAATAGATGGGAAAAGGGGCGGGCTTAAAAAAGAAGCTAAGAAACTTGTTTTCACAAGTCGTAAAAATCCAAAAGAAGGTTTCGCTTGTTATGAAGGCTTGGTTCATACTAATTCAAAAATAAAAGAAAGACAATGGTTATCAATTCTAATAACCCCCTCCAGACTCTACCTTTGTTGTATTCTATCTGCAACGAAAGAGATAGTTCTTTTTGCCTCATTTATTTTCTATCTTGTGAACAATGGAAACTTCTTTCGCATTTTTATGGGAAAGCATACGTGATTCTTCCGTTAAAATTCAAGAACGAATAATTTGTATTGTATAGGAAACGTGATTTTTGTTACCAGGAATCACTTTATTAAGAGTGCAATGCAGCATATTGCGAAACATTGTTTTGATTCATATTGTAATAATGTAAGCTATAAAAGAATTGTTCAAACAAGTGAAATTTATTTATTCATTAATTATGAACAACGATCGGTAAGGGAATTTTTACTTTGTTTTTGTCAAATAATAAAATTTGTTTTGTAAGATAATAAAAATTGTGAATATCTGTATTATTAGCATATAATAATTGAAAATAGTTATTAATTAAAGTCATGCTGTTTTGAATAATAACAATAAAGTATGAAAGAGATTTATAAAAAAAATATTAATTGCTAAATTACAATAAATAGTGTAGAAAGTTAAAAAAATTATCTTATTTATTGCTCAACATCTGTTTGCAACATTTGCGTCTGGATGTATGGGTATGATTTTTTGTTAGTATGCCAAAATGTACATGAAGTTCCATATTAACAAAAAACGATAAATTGAACAATATTCATAAATTGGCATTCCCTTTGTCATTTCATTTTACTGACATGATGCATTACCATTAAGGATCTGTTTAAAACTACCAACCGCTAAGTGAATAAAAAATATATTAACTAGATAACTAGATATATTAAATAGATAACACATCCGAGCATTCGAAGTTAATATTACTTTATTAATAGGTAAAATGGGTTAAATGAAAAGGATAAAAAAGGTAAAAAATATATTTTTCACTTGCGTATGAAATGTCAGCCCATAGATTTTTCATAAAACGAGCTTTTTTTATATGTACTGAAAATTATTTAGATAATGACCTACATAGTATTTCTAGAATTGCTTTTAATATTGGTATTAAGATAAAAATATTAAAAAATTACTTCTGAATTTTGTTTATAATGATAAGTCTGAAAAGAAGTGTAATTCGTCACAGACATTATTATATCAAATAATGGTAATAATAAGGATGCTTTTATGTTTAGCTTTACATTTGAGGCCGCATTTGACACAGTATCTAGAAATTTTGTACTTTTAACACTTATTTGCTGATATGCCTGAAATCCGTACATTGTATTCTTACCTCAATCAGAATGAATATCATTGTTATACCAATCAGTATGAAATTCACTTAATAAATTTCACATGAACGCAGAGCTTATATATTTATTATTTCCACCGTTTAAGCTTGATTGTTCAAACGTACCGCGCCATGAAGAATACTCGAATTTCATATCTAAAAGTAAATTATTATAACAGTAATGATTTTTTTTATTTCTCTAAACACCTACCACAAAAATAAACTTGAGTTACGACTTCCCTGATTTTAATAATTTTAACTGTGCATTGTTCATTTGGTTAATGCGGTCGTCATGGCTTAAAATATTTCATAATTTTAATACTTGTTCTAATCAGAAAGAAAATTAAGAAAAAATAAATTCAAATAAAGTATAAATTTTAAGGGTAAAAGGGCAAAAGATTGAATATTAACATTTACCATTCAACGTTCAATTGATGTTTTTTTTTCTTTTGTTACTTTACTCAGAAATTAATATATATTTATCGACGTTTTAGTATTATTGATTTTGTCTTTGTTTGATTCTTTTGATGAAACATTGTTTTTCATAGAACTTAATACTAAAAAGGCAAAAAAAGAATAAATCTACTATCTTCATTTTAAGAAATACATTTCTAAATTATACGCTATTGCGCATAAAGCATGGTAGATATATATTTTTACGTTATTAATATATCATTAAAAATACTCGTTGTTCTTTGTCAAAAACAAATTCCTAAAATATATATTATTTTTGATTAATTAAAAATTTTATTGTTAAAAATAAACTTTGAATATACAGAGTTTATTAAAATAAAAAAGTGTCTCTCATATGCTATTGTATTTACTATATCTGCATTTTATGTAAGAATATTTAAATTTTTCTCTTTATTATGAAATTTTCTAATTATTATTCTTGTGATTAGCTAGTAACTTTTGTTCTAAGACTTCAAACAATCGTTTATTTAAATCATTGTTTATTGTTTTTCTTCTTATTTTTTTACTCTAAATTATCCATTATGCCCTATGCAGGTGCTACTTATGTTACATTAAATATAAGATGGAATGAACTGTTATTTAAAATGCCTAGTTCTTTGAAATTTTCATGTATGTGTTTTTATTTACATTTAATTTTCCACCGATGCAGCATAAATTAAATTAGAAAATTTTATTCATTGAAATAATTGCTTTTTACAGAATAAAGGAGCTATCTTCGTTTCAATATTAATTTAAAATTTATCGTAACGATTCTCATATAATTAATGCATTATTAATTCCTTTTCTCATTTCCTGTTAGGATGAAATAATTTAATGTAATATTGTTTTAATATAATCCAATACGGAAAGATAATTCAATAAAGCAAATGTTAAAACAATTTAATGCTTTAACTTCTTTTGAACAGAATTATATTTGCAAACCTAATTAAAAGATATAATTAACAATGAAAAATGATTTTCATACTTTATGATTATAACCTTTTGTGAGAAAGAAATGACTTTTTTTTAGGTTGAGCTATTGCATCCCATTCCAAACTTGGTTCTCAAATAAAATTACTTAGTACGTGATTATTCACTAATCAGTAGAAAATATGTGGACTGTTTATATAATTTTGTTACTGTTATAAATAACAGTAAAATAACGGTGTTTTGTTACTGTGTTTTTGTTCGAAAAACTCCTTTATTTAACATTTGAATGGGTTATTTATATTACATTAGTTTATTATGTAAAAATTTGAAACATAATTTTAAAAAAATCGTAGTTCCTAATATACTTTACTACTTATCAGCCTATCCTATAAAATTATGTAAAACATGTTTTATACATACTCACAAACCAAATATTATTTCAGACGAAGATGCTATATGTTTGAATATGAATGAATATGTATACATTAATTTCCGATATAAAGAATAGAATTCATATTAAATGTATAATTGCAGACTTTTTCCATTAAGTACATTAAAATATCAAATAATTTTCTTTTTCTTCGTATTTCGGATTGGGCTCATGTTGCAGTATGTCGGGTTCGGGTGGGGTTTAAATTGACCCACGCAGGACCCCAGTTTCATTGTCATTAGATATTCGACGTTAGAAACATCAGCGCTTTAGATAGTGATCTAGAAATTGCAAAAATCTACAGAAAATATCTACTAAAGTTCTCTTTATCATCAAAATTAAGTTTGGTTCTAAAACGTAAAAAAATAACATAAATTTAAAGAGAATTTTAAATACAATAAAACAATAATACGTGAACCCCTGAAACCAGCACACGTATAAGAAAAAAATGTTTTAAAATAATATACATAGTTTTTTTTTAGAATCAATCATGATTTAAATGTAATTACCATACTATTAATATAATTTGATGTAATTTTAATATTAATTATCAATACTCGAACGTTACTGTTACAGCCTATTATGAAAATACTTGAAAATGAACTTAAAATATTCTTTCGTTGTTCTTATTCTATTTACAAGAAATACGCATACCCTATAAAATTATGCAAAATATGCTTCCACCTCAATCTGCACACAGCCGTTTGACTGTTTATATTCCACCACACAAGTAAGAAGAATGTTTCGGAATGTTATACGTGGGCTATAAAGACGTAAAGGATGGCCCACATCCATCACAGCACACTCAAAGAAACGCCATTCTGTTTTTAGTGCCCTTTACCATTACGTGCCTTGAACATCAAAGCACCTTAAACGCCCTTGATAGACGGGATGCGGGAATACGACATTGTTGGAAGAAACGTGGCCGCTCGATTCAGATTACGCACAGATTTTTATTAGGTTAAGACAAAAGGATTTCCCGATTACAGATTGCATTTGTTGTCCTTTCATTTTTTTTAAGCTTGTAAAATATTTAAAGAGAACACTAGTACAATCAGGAAGAAGCATTTTAGTTCTTAGATTTTTGTCATGTTATTCTAATTTAAGATAAGCCCTACGGACATAAATTGCGATGTTTTGATTAGTCTATTTGATGAAAAGCATGCGGTAAACAAAATGTGTTTAAATCCCAAAATCGAATGATTTATTATTATTGCTTTATTTCTGCAGTGTTTTGTATAAACACGCTTTGAAAATTTAAATAATTATTACAAAAGTGCACATCAGAAAATATCCTACATATGTAGCATAACTTTTTTCAAAGGATTTCTACGGGTTAAAAATCAAACTTTAATGATAAATAAATTTAGGGTTCATTATAAAATAGATTATTTATTTTTTCTTTGATAATTTAATTTTACATGATATAAAGCATGCGGGAATACGATACTATTGGAAGAAATGTGGTCGCTTGATTCAGGTTACCGCTCAGAATTTTATAAGGAAAAGGATTTCACGATTACAGATTACATTTGTTATCTTTCATTTTTTTAGGTTTGCGAAATGGTTTAAGGGGGAATACTATTGCAATCATGAAGAAGAATTTGAGTTCTGAAATAATTGTAATGTAATTCTAATTTAAGAGAAGTTGATTGCCCTATGATATTTAAATTTAATGTTTTGATTAGACTATTTGATGAAAATCATGGCAATAAGAAAATGTGTCTTAAATAATAAAATGATTTATTATTATTACTGTACTGCTTTGATCTTTTGTCTAAAAACGATTCGAAAATCGAAATAATTATTACAAAAGTACATATCAGAAAACATCGTACATATGTAGCATAACTCTTTGCAAAGTATTTTTTTTCTATTACATATCAGCGTTTGATGATAAATAAAAGGTGGATTAATTGTAAAACATGTTATTTATGTTTTATTAGAAAATTTAAATGCGTATGATATACGGCATACGGGAATATGACACTGTTTGAAGAAACGTGATTTCTCAATTCAAATTACCGCACAGGTTTTTGTTAGATGAAAACAAAATGATTTCCCGATTACATATATGTATTTTGTTTGTTTTTTTCGAAACTTTGTAAAATTATTTAGAAAACACTATTGTAACCGGAAAGAATCATTAACATTTTATGTCTGAATAGTTTGTCGCGTTATTCTATGTTTAGACACGTGGAATGTTACTTTCGTGCTTTATCGAATTTTAAAACTATATAAGTTAAAAGATAAGAATAAAAAAAAAATTGTCTGAATCTGAAAATTTAGTGATTTTTTTATTAATATTTTAGTACTCTAGATTTTTGTAGAAAACGTGTTTTAAGCATTACCTGAAATAATTAATAAGAAATGCATATCTTAATGTATCGTTTAAACAGAATTGCATCAATTGAAATAAAATAATACAAGGTAAATTTCTCTTTTTTAAGCATGGGTGTTTAACTGTAATAATATTTTGGATGATTTGTAAACGATTAAAAAAACAATTTTTTTTTTATTTAACTTAATTTCTATAATTATAAAATTATAATTTCAAAATTAGTAGAAAATAACAATGAACAGTGATAGTAAAACCTTCATTTAAATTTTGAAATCATCTATTAAAAATGGGCGTACAGAGCAATAGCGTATACAAGAAAATCGCTGAAGAATATATTTGTATTTACCTTAATGCGAAGAAATAATACTTCGAACGAATGAGCTAAATACAAATAAAGATTAAATGTTTATGTCAGAATTTTTAACCACGAGTTTTTTCAAATCCGGTGCCGATATTTATATTAAGTTTTTTTAAACTGAGAGTAAATTAACGGTTAAAATACATTATGGATAACGGCGTATCGTTTTAGAAAGTAAAACAAAATATTAAATTTTGGACATTTTAAATAGGTTGCAAAATATTAAAAGAACTAAAACTTTTGGATAACATACAGCAGTCTGAAACAATGTTGACAAACTAACATTATACAGAAAACAAGAGAAAGCTGTGCAATCCATCTTCTCCCTGTCTAGATGCCGAGATAAATCATCCACGCAACGCAAAATTAAAATGATTTCCATGAAGAAGTTCCTGAATTTAATTATTAGACTGCTTTAATCTATAAGATGAGTGGGAAATCTCACATAAGTATTTTATGTAAGTAATAAAATTAAAACCAGTGCATATATCGCTCTAAGCATGTATACCTCTAAAAATCAGGAAATGAAAAATACATTATAAATAATAACAACAAAGGACACTTTAGAGATCCTGGAAAATATTAGGAAGAAATTAATAAAACACGGAATAATGATCCGAAATAGATAAAAAATTATATCTGAGCGACAAATATCTATAATTTTTTTCAACCTCAGTATATATATATATATTTTTAATTCTAAAATATCCCATGTCCGTTTTTTCATTCTACTTTAAATTCAGAATTCAGATATCAAACACACATATCCGTAGCAAAGGTGCTGGAGACTTTTTAGCTTGATGTAATAGATGTCAAAATGAATGCAAGCTTTATGACAGCTGCAAGTCATTACCACTGATGGATTGGCGATCGATAGATAAATAAGCAATATTTCGGCACTGAACAACAAATAGGGTTAAAACGATAATACAAACAGAAATAGAAAAGAAACATTGTTTTTAATAAGTTTTACAGTAGGTCTGTCATTAATTGATTAATAATATAATTTAATAATCTCGATATTTGCTAAAATATGCTTCATTGATAGATCCTACTTTTCGAACACACAAAATGCAACAATTTTGTACGAACGTTAATCATACAGGAGTACTTTTTTAGAGATTCGTTCATCTGACGAAACCTTATTCGTCTCCCTTCTCTGTCCGTCCGTCACAGAAAGTGTATAAGTTAGAGACTTGAAATTTTGTGTACTTGCAGCTGAATACCTAACATCACGCTGAAAATCATAAAATTGTGAAAAGGCCTTCATTAACGCAAGATATTAATTAAAACCTTAAAAACCCACTCATTAATGGATAAAAATATTCAAGTAAAGTGCAGAATTTATTTGAATTGTTGCCAATTTGTAAAATAGCGCACATATAATGGTATGCCCTTTCAATTAAAAAATGTATTTCCACGTGACTATCAAAAACAGAAATAAAAATTTAAAAATATAAAAATTAAAAATATTAAAAGGAGTAATTGTAGAAAATTACGTAATAAAAAATATACTTGCGCGTGAATATTAAAAAGAGAAATAATTAAATTATTACATGTTCAAAGCATTAAATAGGGAAACTTATGTCATTTTTAAAATGCTCAAATAACAATGTTTCCAAATAGATTCAATATAAAAATATATTTACACGAGATATTAATTTATTTCGACAAAATATTTTACCTATTATTGGAAATTTTAAAACAGCGTAAATAATAATATTTCCCTTCAATTAAATATTTTTAAGTTTAATTATAAGAAGAAAACTTTGAAAATTACGTCATATTGGAAACGATACATTTAAAACGTCTTACCGAAAACAAGTTTCGATACTTCTCCACTATACCGTTGACAACTTTCCGGAAAAAAAAAAAAAAAAACTATCGTTAAATTATTTGCGAAACTCTAATGCCCCCAAAACCAATGAAAGGATGTTGCCATTGGGATCTAAAGCCCACTCACTAAAGTGTCAACTATCAGTACCTTTAAACCATATACTTTATAATACATTACTGAAAAGAGAAAAAAAAGCAATCTCAAATATTTATTTTTTTGCAATATTTTTCTTAATTATCCACCTCGGCTTATATACCGCACCATAACGCTGATAGATAAGTATTTATGACGTCAGTTGAAACGGATCACTTGCGCGTAACTATGCATAGTAACATTTTTTCAACGCTTTTTCTCTTTTAATATAATTGCGCGCCGTTTAAGGTCGTTATTATTTTTTTAATTTATGAAATGACTAATAAATGGGTAAAATATCATTAAAAATACAGATAAATGTCGAATAGAAATCACTGAATGACATAACAAACACTTGTAACGCATCTGATGTCAATTGAATGTGTCGCCACGGTAACGCACTTTTTCCCTTATATTTTGGCGACCGTTTTTTTTTTCTTTTTTGGATAGTGGTCGGCGGGATAACGGATAAATACTCAATTTTCTATAACATCATTATAAAATTCCAAAATCCAGCGACATTGTTTACTTAGCCATTTTACACAAGTAGATTTTCAAATGTTTAATTGATGTTATTTAATTAATCACGAAAAAACAGTTGTTAGCTCTTTCGACAGCAGTTGATTCAGGTCATAAGGATTCGGCCTAAAAATACCTCAGAGAAAGGAAAATGAATGGAAACCCGATTAACACCACTGGTAGTTTAATTATAATTCAATCTTCCATAATCATTTTAGAGTTAATCAAATTAGCGTGTTTTTAGAGTTTGCGGTGTCAAAGCTGGGGTTGGCGAGGGTATCTCGAAGGGGCAGAGCCCCCTAGTAGAAAAAAGAAATAAAACGCTAATAGACAATGATGTAATTAATAATGCGAATAGGGATTGTTAATAAAGAAGGGGATACAAGGGGAAACTATTTATTTGTTTTAAATGTCGCATTTAGTCACCATGACAGATATTATTATGGCAGATTATAATAGTGGGCTTCGCCCGCTATCGGGAGGTTCAGATATTCGAAAAAACTAAAAAATAGACCAATAAATGTTTACTTTATTAAAAAAAATGGATTTTTTTTCTTTGGAAAATAAAATTTATTTGGGTTTATTAAAAAAGGATAAAGTGTTTTGAAAGGAATAATAAACGAAACCCTTTGTGCGATCTTCGATCACACTTACCCACTTGTTTAATAGTGTTAGTTAATTGAATTTTCTCTAAACTGTTTCAAATGATAAACTGAAATTTTAAAATTATCTATATTTATCTGTTTCACGTTTGCTTAAAATACAAGTACATTTTTGTTAACGAATAATTTCTAAAAAACCATCTTTCTAGTATATTACTTACAAATAAATGAGAGTCATTTCTCTAATCCCGTACGTTATTCGTGGAGCTTTTTAAAGGGACAGAAAGGGAGAAAAATGCAGAAAAATACAAATAATTGAAAATTAATCGTTTCCGTTAGTGCGACAGACGTGGAAAGATTTCACTGAAGATCTTAGAATGGCTTAATCAGCAGAATAACCGAAAAAGATTATAAAACGACAAAGAGCAGTTTAGACATAGAACCGCTTAGGAATTTAATATAGTATTTTATATGGACAAAAAATAAGTTTATATTGGAAAAATAACAATGCACAGATTAAATAATGACTTGATTAAAAATTAATTAGTAAATTAATTTATTTACTTACAAATTAAAAGTACACGTCATATCTCTGATCTCGTACGTTAGTCATGCAGCTTTTTCAAAACGACAAGAATGGTGAAAAGGCAGAAAAATACAAATATTTTAAAATTAATCGTTTCCGTTGGTGCGACATATGTGGAAATATCTTACTGTACATTTTAGAATGACTTAACAGAAAAACTGAAGGAGATTGTAAAATGACAAGATGCATTTTACATATAGATCCGTTTAGATTTTAATATATTTTTAAATGGACAAAAAATAAGTTTCCGCTGAAAGATAAAAATAAGCAGCCAATTAAAAAATTTTTCAATTAAAAATGAAGTATGTAATAATTAGATTAACATATGCAATTAATTGAAAAAGACTATAAGATAAAGCAGTTTCGAACTGTTCCTTTAAAATATTTTCGAAATATGAAAATACCGATATATTTACTTAATACCTAAAAGATAATTAAAAAAAATTAATACTATATTTCTTTACACTGCTTCAAAAATTTTGCTTCTTCATAAAGCAACTTTAAAAGCCATATTAATCCATATCACGCTTGTTTAAAGCATATCTTCAGGAGCAGTTTACTTAACATATATTTTCTGACCCTAAAAACTGCAATCATGCCATTTTAATTCCTTCATTACACGCCATAAATACCTGTCTAAACTCCGATCTCATACTTATTATCTCAGTCCTTCATGAGAAAGGCGACTAAAATACAGTAAAAAAATAGAAATAATGGAAATAGAAAGTTAAGCAATATTATACAATGCTCATTCATGAAAACCGATCATTGTTGGCGAACAGGTCTTAACTGTATAAAAGAAGATGGACGATTGACGATAAGAAACACTTTTCTTATTGCCACTAGTATAGCCAGATTGCACAAAGATTTTATTGATGGTTATTTGGAATGCCTTGGTTCACAGAACTACAGCATTAAATATGATTATAAAAAGACAGGATACAATTTGCATACATTGTAAATTACAGTCGTTTGTGAATTACAATCGCTTCAGATTTTTACTTTTTTATATTTAAACAAATTGAAATCCTTGCGAACTATGCCATATGATAAGATGCAGTTTAAAGTTAAAGATAAAGCATTTAAAATAACTTCGCAATATCTTCAGGTAAAAAGTAATAATTTTTATTAAAAAAGTCGCATATATTTTCTGAACTGTTCAAAAATTTCCCCTTCTTATAAACAAATTCAAAATCAGCCATATTCATCCATACCCCGTTTGTTTTAATGCGCAGTTTAGTTAACATATGTTCTCTAAAAACTATAATCATGTCATTTTAAAACATTCCCTATAAGCCATAAATTCACGTCTAAAATGTGATCTCGTACATTTATCTTTCGATTCTTCATGGAAAGAAAAAGGAACAAAATACAGAGAAAAATAAAAGAAACAATGGAAAAGGAATAGCTTCCATTGCGGAATACATATCATTGCTAGAGAACGGTTCTGAACTGTATAAAGGAATTTGGAAGCTACTGGAAACAATTTCCTTATTGCCACTAGTACAACCAGATTACACAAAGATTTTATTGGTGATTATTTAAAACGGCTTGATGGACAGACTTACAGAATTAAAGATGATTATAAAAAGGCCCGATACAATTTACATACAATGGAACTTACAATCGCTTAAGGTCTTTACATTTTCATAATTAAACAAATTTGGTTCCATCGAGAACTTTGAAGCAATAATTTGATGAAAATACAAGATTTGTTGTTGTTGTTGGCGTGACAGAGAAAGTGGCATGGCACTTCTCTGAAAGAAGGGGTGCCAGAGCGTAAAGAGAGGTTGGACTTCTAAAGCTGGTCTCCTAATTTTGAACCAATTCCAGATGAGAGACCTGCACCTGGATTGGCACCCCCAGAGGTAACGCTTATTCTAAACTTAGAGGACATTGGAGCCACTAAATATAAGATTTATTTAAAATATATACAATATGGTGGGATGCAGCTTAGAATAAGAAAATAAAACACTTAAGATACTTTCGCAATAGCTTGAAGTAAAAAGAAACATTTTCATTAAAAAAAAACTAATTATATATTTTGTATACTCTTTCAAAAATTACCCCTTATTATAAAACAAATTCAAAATCTTCCACAATCATCCATATCACGCTTACTTTATGTGCAGTTTAGTTAACATATATTATCTAAAAACTGTAATCATGCCATTTTAAATCATTACCTACAAGCCATAAATACACGTATAAACTCTGATCTTGTACATTACTGTTTCGATCCTCCATGGTGTTAAAAAGAGGAACAAAATATAGGAAAAAAGGAAATAGAATCGTTTCTATTGCGGAATACAGATCACTGCTAACGAACGGGACTGAACTGTATACAGGAAGCTGAAAACTAAGGAAATATTTTTCTATTTCTACAGGTACCTCCTGATTACACAAATATTTCATTGATGGTTATTTAGAATGATGGCAGAATAACAGAATGACAGAATGATGACAGATGATGTAGGTCGACACAGAGCTACAAAATTAAAGAAGATTATATAAAGACACGATACAATTTTCATACAATGTAAATTACAATTGCTTACGATTTTTATGTTTTTATAATTAAACAATTTGTAGCCGTCGGAAACTAAGTCATATGATTAGATGTAGTTTAAAGTTTAAAGTAAAGCATTTAAAAGAATTTCGCTTTAGCTTCAGGCAAAAAATAATACTTTGTATTAAAGAAAAAAAAACTAACTCACATTTTCTAAACTCTTTCAAAAAATTCTCCTTCTTATAAAACAAATTCAAAATCATCCATATTCATCCATATCACGCTCGCATTATGCGCAGTTTAGTTAACATATATTCTCTAAAAACTATAATCATGCCATTTTAAATCATTCCGTACAAACCATAAATACACGTCTAAACTCTGATCTCGTACGTTACTCTTTCGATCTAAAAAAAAGGGAACAAAACACAGAAAAAAAAGAAACAATGGAAAAGGAATCGTTTCCATTGCGGAATACAGATCATTGCTGGCGAACGGGTCTGAACTGTATAAAGGAAGCTGGAAGCTAAGGAAACAATTTTCTTATTGCCACTAGTACGTGCGCAGCCGCTCGAATTCACTTAATGCAATGGCGGGCCAGAAGCACAAACGCTATTTTCTCTCGTCGGACGTGACAAATATTTTAAGACACGCTGAGATTTTTCGAGTTGAGACGAGAGAGAGAAAAAAAATGGAAAGACTGAATTTCCCATTCTTTGAGAGATAATTGAGTTTTAGACTCCTGAAAGATGCTATGTGTTATCTGTGAACACAGTCTACCGTTATCATCAAGTACGCTTTTACGATGTTTACATTGATTTAAGATTGGAAAATGGAACATAATGTGTTTGTTCTCCAGCAGATTCAATGTTGATAATTTGTTTTTGTGTGCTGTCATAATTCTTTTAAAATGTAAATTTAAGCGAGTTATAAAACGCGATGTTTTATTTTCTTATTCGTTTTTTTTTTTTCATTTACGGATTCTCTTCTTCAAAAATACTTTATTTTACGTTCGTAAATTTGCTATACAGAAGAAAGAAGATAAATTCAACGAGACACTTTTTCACGGAATTTCGATTTATGTTTAAGTTATAGTTAAACGTGTCGAAGGAAAAGAAACATAATATTTACTTTTGAGTGAAAACCATTTGCTGATACTAAATATTACCTAATGTATATTGTTAAAGGCAGGGTTTTTCGGACACAAATAATAATGCAATAATATAATAATGTAATAGTCAATAATTTTCTTTAAAAATACTGCAAGAGAATTTATAAATATATATATATATATTTTTTTTTTTGCATTTCAAATTACTTGAGGTCCAGTTATTATTATAAGTATTAAAACAGTAAAACTACTTAGTAATAAATATAGTAATGATAATTATTTATTATTAAGTATAAATAAAAATTACTTTACTATACACATTTGATAAATGTCCAGTCGTAGGAAAAAAAGTATCCCCACCTCCTAACCATGCCGCAAATCAACAAATAAAATTGTAACAGACACCAATCAATTAGAAATAACGCCTACTAATTAATTCTATAATTACAATTTGTTTAGGGGTCATCTACAGAGAGATATTATAACAAACTTTAAAATTTCTAATACTAACAACTAATGTTAACTTCATATTTGAAATTTTCGGTAAAATAAACCTTCGAGTTACAAGCGGGAAGTCAATCGGTCAAGTAGTTTAGGAATTATGCAGGTTAAAAGAAGTAATTTCTAATGTTAAATGTATATTTAATCGTTGCAAAACAGATTAAAAATCTGTAATTTTTAAAGCATAATTAAAAAACTATTTGGTGAAATTAGCTGTAATCTCGAATTCGCAAATTTGAAGCTTATAGAAATCAACTTCTGTTAAAATAATATATGTTATAAGTCATATTGTTTTCGAAAATGAATTTTACAAAATATATTTTTTCGATGCGTTTGTAATATTAAATGTTTTAAACAGGTGATAAAACATATTATGGCTGCTTCAAAAATCAATAATTGAAGTAAAAATGGAGAAACGATGACTGGAGTATAAAATCTACTAAATGAATTAATATTTTAAGCAAAGTTAAATTTCATAAAATCACTACTACTTTTTTCATATAAAATATTTAAGAAATAGTTAGCTTCATTTGTTCTTAATGAGTTTTAGATTTAATTTTTATCAAACAGTTTTAAAACACTCCCTGCAAGTTTATTTTAAATCTCTCTGAAAAGGCCATACAATTTTTTAATGTAGATTTTTTTGTAAATGTCAGCAAATGAAAATGAGTGGATACAATTATATCTCCATAATACCGCCGGAGACCTTTATTCTTAAAAGATCTTAAAAGTGTTATTTTAGCAAGCACTTTTTTCAATCCCACACATCCATAATATTTATACCGTAATCAGAGGTTACTTGAGATAAGAGAAAAACTTGAATCATTTTTAAACAAATGTTTTCATTGCTGATTTAGCATAACCGTTACCAGCTCCAGTGCTCTTAGTCACACCATTGTGTGCAGTTATGCTCAAATAACTTGGTTATGCCATTTATGGTTTGTGGAAATTACAGATATTTTCGTTAAGTTGTTTTCACCTTCATTCTGACGTTTAAGGACTTTATCTTTAACAAGAGTAACATGCAATTTTTCGATGATTTTCCCTAACCTCAAAGTTTACTTTCCCCGCTTATTAGCTCTAGAAGCTATACTTACATTTTCAATATTATTATAGTTTTTTGTTTTAATCTGTGTCACTATTAATATAACTTGAGCCACACCAAAGAAGTTACCGAAGTTATCAAATTATCAAGAAGTTATCAAGATGTTACCGAAGAAGAATATGAGTATTGTTTTGAGTTACTTTACTGATAGTGATTTTGACTGCAATACAAACTCTGATGTTCTAAGAAATCCTTCAATGTCCCAAATAATCGCATCATGCAAATGGTGGTTATTAAACAAGACGTCTAATCAATGTTGAAGTTGTTCTCAATAAAAACAATAAAAAAAGGAAAAAATCCAAGTAATTTTGTGGTACTGTTACTGAAATTATATGAAATAAAGAAAAAAGTGGCAACTAAAATATTTTCATAAAAGCTCAAAATCATCAAAAAATTATTACTTGTTTCCCGTTGTAATTGATGTTATGGAAGTGGACATTAAAAAAATTATATTTGCTATTGTATTACCTGTAAAATTTTCAGAGGAAATTATACATTTTCTTTTAAACTTCAGGATTAATATTTAAATCTCATTGAAGTTGAGTACGTGCATTTAATTGATTTATGCATAACTTAACTTTAAAAATTTTGTACAAATGATGATTTCTAATTTTCTTTTTAGTATTTGTAATAATACATATATTGCATTATTTGTGCATGTTTGTATTTTATAATAATCTGTATATAGCCTCTGTCACCCATAGCATTACAACCTGATCAAAATAATGATTTTACTATGGCTAGTAACGCCAATCACTGGGGCTACTTGAGCTACCCAGTTTTGTTTACTTATCATTGTACATGCAGTTATTCTTCAATATTTTTTACGCATCGCAAATTTTAGAGTGCCCAATTAAACCTTTAATTAATACTTCCTAAATGTCAAATGTTTAAAATTTGAAAGTGTGTCAAGTAGCCTTAGATTGTGGCAAGTCTTTACCATTGAATATAGCTGGGTATCTGTATATAAGGCTATCTGTAAAGAGTGGACAAACGGTCACGTAGTGACTGCTCTGTAGATGTTTTACTGTAAACTAAAATAATTAAAAAACACTTAAAAACCGCTAAAATATAATAAAAATATCTAAGACCTATTGGGCATATAGTGTATACTCAAATATGATATTAGGTTAATTTTATAAACATATTTCTATATAAGAAATATTTTTTACGCAAAATTCATTTAATTAAAACTAGGGAATCCAAACCGTGATTAAGAACATACTACCCGGTCTACAGACCATATGAATGGATCCATGCAAAAAGGGCTTCATTCAACTAAACCAGTTTTGAGAAAATTGAAAAAAACATTGTTGTTTTAAATATATTCAACCAATTAAAATGATATTTTTTTCCTTTATAGACAAAAATTATACTAATCAAACACCTCTAACAAAAAAAAAAATTGTTTAAATCTAACTTATAAGAACAAAAATCCGTGGTTAACTCAATTTTTCCAATTTGGTGACTGAAGTCATTTTTGCATGGAGCGATTCATATATGAAAACATTTTTTTTAGTTGAACACGCTGATAGATTTTTTTTTATTTATTACATATTTTAGAATTCTCACTGCAATATCAAATCTCTTTTTTATATGAAAAATATAAAATATGTAAAAGGTATATTTTCAGATTAAACCGCATGCCAGTAGTTAATAGCCGAATCAATTCCCAAAGATTTCGCTACTTAAAGATTTGTTTTTCTATTACCATTATTTCATTGTTTAAGAACGTAGTTCTGTTATATATCTTTAAATTTGTGATTTATTTATATTATATTATTTATTTATTGATTGATGAAACGTTAATTTCGTTATGTATGGGATATTAGACGTAAACAAATGCTGAACTATTTATACACTGGAAAAAAAGTGTTGATTTCGCAGTGTAATACTTGCACCCCAGCTGCCAGTATTATATCGTAAAATTAACAGTATGAAACAGTAAAACAAGCAGTAATACGCTTCCGCGCATGCAAGGTATCGTATTACTGTTTATTTTACTGTTAGGCAGACATAAAGTAGACAGACAACTCCCTAAGATGAATTTTAAAACATGAAATAAAAATAGATATTATTCCCAATCAATTGGAGCATTTCTTTTTCTTCTTTGACAAACTATAATCAAGCATGCACTTTTTCCTGCAACCGTATAGGCTGAATTAAAAAAAAAATTATAAAACAGACAAAATACTTCGGTGAGTAAATAAAAAATATGTTTTCCAAATAATTGTTTAGTTAAGAAAATGTAAACTAATATTGCACAGATAAAATTGAAATTCACTGTCATTATTATAAAGCAGATACCATTATTACAATAATAAAATAAATATTGTTTTTGTTTTCCTTTTAAAAAAAACGAATACATGTAACTGAATCAAATGTAAAATTCATGAAACAAAGAATACCAAGTACATTGTTCAAAGCAATTTTTTTAGCTTCTCAGGAACAATAATACATGCTGAAAAAAGAAAAGTTGGCTTTGTCCGAAAATCATCTGTTCAGATTTTTTTTCTGGTCATTAGAGACGTCTTTCTTTTGGGCATACAGAATAACCTGTTACTGAAACGACGTCCGTAAATAAAAGCTATAAATAGCGTATTTACAGATAACAGCTAGTTTAAAACATCTACGTAAATTTACGCATATTTAAGATAGAATAATTGCCTTGTTAAGAGGATCTTTTTCAAAATGCTTTCTTTACTTATAGAATACAATACAAGTTTATCTTATTTATGCATGCTTTTATGCTGTATCTTTCTTTACAAATGCAATTAAATGTAAACTTAAAATGGTGTTTTTAAAAAATTTATTTAAATTTATGATAAGGTACAAAAATATTTACTATAAAAGAAAATAAAATATTGAAAAATGAAATCTACAATCACAGGAAATACAAATTACTAATGCTGCTCGGTTCAAGTTGAAATACACGACCACTTTATAAAGCAAGTATCATTACTGGAATCTTTAAATAAGGAAACAAAAATTGACCTTTTTAAAAAACGAATGCATTAACTGAACCATAATAAAGCTCGCGAAATAAAGAATACCTAAAACAAATGTTTCAAAGCTATTTTTTAGCTTATCAAGAACAACAATGAATGCTGAAAAAACATAAGTTAGCTTTGTCCAAAAGTCATACGTTGATATTTCTTTCTGGTCATTAGAGACTCTTTTCTTTGGACTCAGATAATGACCTGTTACTGAAAGGAAGCCCGTAAATAAATGCGACGAATAACGTATTTACTGATAATAACTACTTTTAAAGCATTATAATAAACTTGCGCATATTTAAGGTAGAATAATTATCTATGTAAGTTCATAAGAAAACTTTCTATACATTTTCTTTCTTTCAGGCGTATAATATAAGTTTGTCTTTATTTATGAATTTTCAAATGCTGTATTTTTCATATAAAAAAATGTAGCTATATGGAAACTTAGAAAAGTGTTTTAAATACCTACAGTTAAATTTATAATAATATTTAAAAAAAATACCACACTATACAGTAGAATCTCGTTACAACGAATGTCACTTTAACGAATTTTTCAGTTTAACGACTATTTTTTGGATTGTTAAAAAACGGCCTATACTTTTTCCATTATAAAAATATTCATTTTAACGAATTTCATATTAACGAATGTTTCGAATTAACGAATTTATTAAAGGCTAAAAAAGAATAGCCATGTCAGTTTTACGAATGTTGAATTGGCAAGAAAAACTATCTCCATTAAAAAACTATAATTTGATGGGAGGCAGTGAAAATGAATCTGCTGACGATTGTCTATCTAGTACCTAAGATTGTGTTGTACGATCAAAAGGGGCTCTATAGAACATTGAAACTCATAAAAAGTAATTATCCCAGCAAAATAATGTTCCAAAAACATTTTATACAATTTGTTTGGAAAAATGCATTGTCAACTTTAGTGCAGAAAAAATACAGATTTTTTTTGATTTTTTTTGTAAAGAAATAAAGTTACATTAACAGCAGATGTCTGTGAGGTTTTTTAATCCGCCAGATATGCAAGATAAATTCCTTTATAACATTTATGATTAAAATCTTGAAACTTAATGAACTTAATAATTATATTATTTCTAACTAGTAACAGGGTTCGTATAAAAATCCTGAAATTAAACAGGGCGTCTGCATTTGGTGCTATTTAAATATTAAATATAAAAATTCTGTTAAAAAATTGTGGTAAAAACTTACGAAACCTGAGTAAGTTCACAACAGTAATGTACTGTATATTTATTATTTAATGACATGTTTGCATATTAACCGAACTTCAATATAAGTGTACTAATAATATTTTTTATTGCAAATTTCCTTTTTTTTTTAAATCCCCTGTTGGAATTTCACATTAACGAATTTTTCAGTATAACGAATTTAACCGGTGGACTCCAGAATTTCTCTGTAACGAGATTTTACTGTATATAATTACGATCTTTAATATATGTGTTTTTAATGAAACAATAAAAAATTATGTTGGAAATTGAAAAGACAGATGCTAAAAATGAAATTTATACTCAACATTCTTAAAAATATATTAATATTGATTGGTTCAAATTGGAATACATGATCATTTGAAAAAAAAGCAGCAAGTATCGTTAATGGAATGTTTAGAAAGAAAATAAAATGTATACTTTTTTTAAAGCCGAATGCGAGTAACTGAACCAAACTAAAGATCACAAAAAAAGAATACATAGAAAAGGTTAAAAAACTATTTTTTAGTTTATCAGGAACAACAATGAATTCTGTAAAAAGATAAGTTAGCTTTGTGCGAATGTCATCTGTTCAGATTTCTTTCTGGTGATTAGAGACTCTTTCTTCTGGGCTCAGATAATGACCTGTTACTAAAAAGAAGACCGTAAAAATTCTATGAATAACGCATTTATAGATAAGGACTAGTTTAGAACGTTTAAATGCAATTACACATACTCAATATAGAATAATTCCAGTTAATAAAAACTCTTTCTAAAAATTCGTCTCACTCAAGGAGTATAATAAAAGTTTGTCCTTTTATTTATAAATGCTTAGATGCTCTATCTTTCCTTAAAAATGCAATTATTTAAAATCTTAGAAAAGTCTTTTAAATTTATGATAATTTAAAAAAATACCACTCTAAATATAATTATAATATTTTAAAAAATGTATTTACGGCAAAAATATAAAGAAAAAATTACTAAACAGAAATAAAAAAATAATTATTGAAAATGGAATTTACTGTCACATGGAATGATGATACTTTTTCAGATTGAAAAACATGATCATTTAAAGAACGAATATATTTAATGGAATGTTTCGAAAAAGAAAACATTTGCCCTTAAAGAAAAAACTAATAATTGAATCAATGTAAAGTTCATAAAATAAATAAATACCTAGAACAAATGGTTCAAAGCTATTTTTTAGCTTATCAACAATGAATGCGGAGAAAAGATAAGTTAGCTTTGTCCAAAAGTCATCGGTTCAAATTTCTTTCTGGACATTAGAGATTTTTTTTATTTTTTTTTTAGAGAAGACAATAAAACTGCTATGAATAACATATTTACAGATAACGACTAATATAGAACATTAAATCAACTTAAAAATAGAATAATTACCTAGATAAGTTAATAAGAAATCTTTCAAAATATTTTCGGTACTTAAGAAGCATAGTAAAAGTTTTTTATTTATTTAGTGCTTAAATATTGAATCTCTCTTTTTAAAAAGTGACTATATAGAAGCTTTGAAAAGTATTTTGTAAAAGAAGTTTTAAATTTATGATAATGCTCCAAAAATACTATACATAATTACGGTATTTAAGAGATTTTAATTGCAATAAAGCAAAGCAGAATCACGTAAACAAATAGGAATATAAAGAACAATTACTGAAAGTAAATTCTTTAAATATTGGAACTAAAAAAAGGAGAAATGCATAGAAGAAATAAGCCGATATGTTTGAAAGTGTTTCGGATTCCTTTATCGCCATTAAAACTACTTTTTTGAATCTTATAATGTCTTTTTAATGTAACGAAAAGAACTTAAATATGGAAAATTAAATAATCAGATTAAAGATAATAACAATCGCTTAAAGTGAATAAAAATTTGGCCTTCTAAAAAAGGCAATTCTTTAAAGAGCAATTCTTGGAATAATTACTGATGTATTTATTTTGTAGTTTGGTAAAAATAAAACCTTATTTATTTTGATTATTGCATTTATTATTTAAACGAGAGTGATTTCATTATGAGGTACCATATAAAATATTTTGCTGCAAGTCTTTTTTTTTTTTTTATGAATAAGGAGGCGATAATCATAAATTTTATAAATGAACAAAGTAAAAGTTTTTTTATTTCGGTGTATTTCAATGTACAGATTGTATTTTTTAATGTAAACATCCGCATTGGCATAAGAAATAATTTTCTTAAGTAAGTTTCCTTCAATTTTTGATTTATTTTCCTATGTGTATCAGGTAGAGGTAATGTTGCCAACTTATCAAAGTAAAAATGGCTCAAAGTGGCTCAAAAAGGATAAAATAAAAGGAAAAATGCTGAAAAATGTAAAATTTTGGCTCGAGCACGAAAATTTCGTATATGAATGAGTACTAAATGTATATATAACATACTTTAATAACATACTTTTAGCGTGAATTAAACATGGCTAAAACACTGCAATTTAGAATTTACTACTCACATTTCGACATCTTGCTAAAAGCTAAAATATAAAGAAGCAAATGTCTGTACCTTTGATGAAATTATAGCTAAATGAGTGTCTGCAAAATCCGAAAAGTTCAATTACTCGATTTAAAAAAAGCTTAAATTTTGCACTTTAAAAAAGGCCAATAGCTCACTTATAAATTTGTTATATCTAAATTTAGTCCTTTTCAGGCCAAGTTGGCAACACTAGGTAGAGAGCATGATAGTTAGTAGCAGAATTGCCAGTTTCAAATATTTAAGTGACCTGACATGTCCAATCAGCAAATCCAATTTTGATCGTACAGGCTTAATGTATAGGATAGAGCACAGAATTATTTTTTTAAATAAAAAGTGACAGATTTCAACATTACGTTGCTTTGTGTTGCAGTCTAGTAAGTAATTTATCTTTTTACGAATATTTATCATTACAGGTAATGAAATTAAAAGTCACCTCTCTTGGAAAAATAATTTAAAAAGCTTTATTATTCTGGTTATTGGAAGAAGTTAATTTTGCTGTTGTTTGATGATTTTACAATTTCTATTAGGTAATATTCGTCCTTTATTTCAGTTTAGATAAACATTTCCTACAGAATTTACATTTTAAAATATTTTCTTTCATTAATTGGTCCCTAGAGAATCACGAAATTCAATGCAAATCATAATAGAACTCAGAATACAGATGCATGCTGTAATTAAATTGAACAATAATGAACTAATGTAATTGCAAGGATAATCTTTTCGTAATGCATAATCAAAATTCTGATCATCTCAGCGAAATGAAACTCTAGAAACCACTTCGAAACATAAGTACCTCTTAAAATTTGACAGCTGGCAGTCCTAGTTTGAAACTTTTTGAAAATCGATACTTAAATGGAAATCAGGAAAGAAATTCACTATATTGGAATAATTAATGATTAACTGCTTGCATAGGAAACATAGTACAATCAGTGTAAACTTTTATTTTTCCATGTAATTTCAATTATGTTTTCCAGTGACATACTAAATTTGTCAGTAAATGTTTATCTTTTTAGAATTAAATTTCTTGACAAATGATGATATAAGATGACAAATAATTACTTTCATTTAATGCTAACATTTCTATTTGTTTTAAACTGAGATTGATTATGCCATGTCATAAATTACTAATATTTTACTGAAAGATTTATCTATATTTTCTAAGCTCTTATTTGATTCAATGTTCAATTTGAATCGTTTCCGTTTAACCCAACTGAAAAGTAACCATGAACATCAGTTTACACAGCACTTATAATTGTGCATTCAGAGAGCAGAAGAAATCATTATTTGTTTCGAAAAAATGTATCAATTTTGAAAATTTTCAAAGCTTAAAAGAAAATTTTGGTCAATGCAAGTATGTACATGTATTTTTCAAACGCTTGTAAATTTTATTTTGTTTAATATCAATAACTGAAGTCAATCTAAATAAAAAAGTGTAAGAATAAGTACAATTTTCTTAAATTATCTCTAAAGTAAAGGGACTTTTATTTGCCTCATGCTGGGTTTATAAAGGACACGGATTCGTAAAGGAATTCTTTGACCAAAACGAATTTAATTTCCTTAAGTTTCGTGTGCGTGAGGTAAAATCTTAAGAAATAAGAACATAGATAAGTTAGTTCAAAATCTTTTACATAAAATTTTAATTACAATGTGAAAAAATATGCACGTAGGAAAATAACACTAATACATATTTATGTAAGTTTATGTGTTCAGAAAGAAAATTCAAAACGACTTAAAATCTTCCTTTATCAGACACTTCTTTATCATTTTCCTCGCTTTCTGACCAGTTGGAGGCGGTATCATCGATAGTAAAATCACCGTAATCAGAACTATGAGATTTTGCAATATCATAAAATGGATGCTAGGTGTGAACAACATTCTACGACATTTGAAAGTACTAATATTCTATTTAAAAATAATACATTGATTACGTAATTGGAGCATAATGTTTTCTTACAACATTTTTGGTGTAAAAAAACTTGACTTATGTACCCTGATCCTTTCATATCTGCACCAATTACTTGATTTTATATCGAATTTTAAAATGTGAAAGTTATTTTTAACCATCCTGTATTAAAAAGGATTTTTGTTTTCACCAGAGATTATAAATTCACTAATTACACTTTTAGAAGCGGTTAATTATCGATTACTGTCATCATGTATCGCAGAAAAAAAGCTATCCCAGCAATTTTACTAGCGGAATATTTTTCTGGATATCTCTGTTCTGCAAACAATGATGAATGTAGCCTACTACAAGCTGATCCGCCCTGCGTTGACTGGAAATCAGTAACTTTCTTTTGCGGTTTCGATAAAAAGTCATTTTCGAGGCGCATTCTGCACTAAACAAACCTCTTTCCGAACTATACTCCGGCACTCGTCCCCGCTGCTTACGGCATTGTATAGCAAGTGTGCTACGTACGTGCTGCAATATCGTTTAGTTTTAATTTCCACCGTTAGGGGGAGGGAAATCATCTTACTTAGTTATCTATATTTTAATTAGTTCATGTTAAGTTGAATTAACCAATTCCCGTTGAAGAAGATCCCAAACATTTTTAGAACACTTTGGCCGAAATATGAAAATGCCCTAGGTCGACCAATTTCAACCACCATATCTCCCACACCCCACAGCTACCGACATGCAACCATCATAGTGCACGATTGCAGACTCGAGTTTACCACCACACATAAACACCAGTGGTCTGCGCTGGGTAGGTGTGGATTCAAAATTAAATATAAGGACACACATGTCTATATATAAACTTTGTTATATGATGTCTCTAAATTGAAGTTTAGATCAATTATTGCTCAAATATGTTGCATTTTGATTCTACGTTAGTTATTTCCTATATTCATTACTTACATTTCATCTTTAAATTAAATATTTGTTCAGATTTTGTAAAAGAACTAGTTCGTGGTCTTTTCAATTCAAATTTATTATATATATATATATATATATAGATAGATAGATAGATAGATAGATAGATAGATTAATAGATAGATAGATAGATAGTAGATACATTATAGCCTATTATTAACTGGAGTCGAAACTATAGTCAAATTTTGTGTAAGAATATATTTTTCTTGATTCGTGTATCGGTTTTGTAAACAAAAACTTTTAACATGCGACACGAAATACTATTTAACCCTTTCAGGTTCAAAGTACTCCGGTTGCTAAAATATTAAAATGATTGACTGCCGACAAAATTTACCATCAAATTGATTTGAAAATAAGTAGAATAGTTTCTGCATATATATATATATTTCTTTTTACAAAAATATGGTGCACATACGCAAACATGAATTAAAATGAAATGGTATAAATAATACGCCGCCCCACCCCCTACAAAAAAGGATAAAAAGCATATTGGTGTGAAGCAACGAAATAAAACAAAACTGTTCAAGAATGTCGGGAACAATAAATCATACCTATTTATTTGGTTATCTCATAGGATAAATGAAAGTCAGAAGAGATAAGCTGGCTATGTCTAAAAGCAATCGGTTGAAATTCCCCGCTGATCCTTGGAGACTCATTTCTTTCGACTTTGATAATAACCTGTTACCAAAAGATAAAGCGAGTTAATAACGTATTTATCGACATAACTATTTTCGAAATTTGAACATAATATGCATGTCATCACATGCATATTTTCACATATTTAGTTGCGAAGATTATTCAAAGCAAGTGTTAATAAAAGTTTGTGAATATTTTCATGTTTAAAGTTTATAACTTGAAGGGTATATCAAGTTTAAAGAAGCTTATAAATTAATACTGCCAATCTTTATGTTTCAAAACACATGAAAATATTTTAAATTGAAAGAAATGTCGAGTTACTCAAGGATTAGCTATTGCATAATAAAAATGATCCACTTAAAGTCTAAACTGTTGATTGCAGTTTTTATAAGAATAAAGTATTCAAGTAACAAAATGTAACAAACAAGAATATTTAGAATACCATATCAAACGTATTTGTTAACTAACAAAATATATAACTGTCAAAAGAGATAATCTGCTTGGGTCCGAAAGCTATCAGTGTAATTACTTCTTTAATTCTTAGGGGCTCCTTTATTTTAGCTGTGATAGTAATCTGATAACTAAAAACAAAAATCTGTAGCATTGACAATGCATTTGTTTACATAATAACTAGCTTCATATTTGAACCAAGTATGAATATAATGGCTGTAAAACAAAATGAGTATAGTATATTTCTAGTTATGACCTAATGAAAATTTCTGAACAGTCTCTAAAATAATCCCATTACCAATTGGAAGATATAAATTATCATGAATAGTTTTCAAAAATAGTTTAATTTAGCTGTGATAAATTTCAATAAAGTTCCTATTATTTATCTTACAGGATATACAAGTATTTAAAGAGAATTTGTTAAAAGAAGAGAGGTAAAAAATATGAAAATTTTAGAGGATGTATATGTTTCACAGGTATAAAATTTTTAGCCTACTGTTAATTTGCACTTATTGATTGTCTTGATATCAAGCACAACCAGAATATCTGGAAATAAATTTCTAAATTTAACTGAATACCAAACTACTTTATCTATCAATAGAAAATGCACCGTATGTAGGGAAAAAAGTAATCAACGGATAATAACAGCTGCAACTCTAAGAGTATAAAGCTATTTGCACCAAAGTCCCTTGTAAGGGATTTTCTAGACACCCGATATAGTGAACTTTTCTGCAGCGCCCGTATACACATTATTTTTAAGCGAACTTGAAAAATCTCGATAGAAAACAGTATGTAACGTTTGTTTTTAATTCAATTTTTCATCTCTCATTTAACCAAAATAAAAGTTTTCTCCGTTCTATATTGAAAAAATGCTGAGTATAAATGTTTTCGAGGACTGTGCTAATGTTGACAAACGCATTTTTCAATTTAAGTGATGTTGCAGCTAAATGATTTAAAATAATAATGTAGTGATAAATTGTTAACGGTAATGAAATATTCATTGGAAAATCTATAATAAATGTAGTGGACTTGCTGTATATAGTATACATGAAATTTTATAGTGTCGAGGTTTACTGCAGACGACTTGGCAAGCAGACGACAAAATGAGTGAATTGAACTAAAAAGAATTTTTGTTTACTAAGTTGTTCAACATATTATTTTGAGATAGAAGTTTATTCTCACAGCGAAAATGTGCAAATATTGATTCTCTGTAAATATTTTATTGTTTTTTTTGTGTCAGTGTTCGCCTTTATGTCAAATTAAAATGATTTTTTGTCCAGAAATACATTCTTCCATTAAAATAATAGACAAGACATCAATCATTATAAAGGTGTTAATAACTCACAAATGTGATAAGAGAATTGTTATAAGTTTATTATTAAGAAGAGAGAGTTACAGTTTTTATTACATAGTATGGTCCCTTAAATTTGCCAATTTTTCATATTTGCTGACAGCGTGACAACTAAATGTCCAAAATGATTGTAAAATTACATCGGGGAGATTTCGACATGCGGATTGCAATGGCGATGAAAAGGCGATGAATATTCCGATTTGAAGATTTTTACTGGTCGCATTATTAATTATAATTAATATTTAAAAAATGTATTTATCTGAAATATGCATGAGCTTTTTGTTTGGGATTTTACAAAATAACATTTTAAACAAAACCTAGTGAAATGCTTGTTTGAATTATGTCTAAATGACGGATGTTCCTCTTTAAATTTCATTAGTTCATTTTTCAATAAATTATTTACCACTAACCTATTATCCAAAACAGATGTAGATTTGAATTTTCATGTTTCATGGCATGAAGAACATAAATATACATTACAATTTTAACATTGCTTTTGAAAAAAAAAAGTAAGTTCAATTTTTTATATCTAAATAACACTTTATGACAAAATAAATCACAAGCAATTATAAAGAACTTTATATGATTTCTAACGGTACTTTGTTGCATTAATTACATAAGTTGTAGACATCATTCGGATGTTTTTTTTATATGCCGCTACATCTCATAGACAGAATATATTATTGCAATTAAAATAAAACAGGGGTTGCCGTCGTTGTTAAACAG
Organism: Maratus michaelseni; assembly: GCA_963931845.1. Taxonomy (NCBI): domain Eukaryota; kingdom Metazoa; phylum Arthropoda; class Arachnida; order Araneae; family Salticidae; genus Maratus; species Maratus michaelseni. Next base: position 195,923,460 of record OZ007590.1, read on the forward strand.
AAGAAATAAAACTAATGTTGAATTCTATATTAACTAATTTTTCCTCATTACAGCAAGCGAATTAATCATTTTTATTTTTTGTAATTGCTTTGAATAATAATGTGATTTATACACGTACTGAATAATTTTCATATGCTTTTGTTAGGATAATACATTTGTATTACTAATCAATTCTATTTTTCTTTTGTAGGTAAGAATGTAAAGGTTTATTACTGTCAAAAGAAAATAAAAGTAAGGTTATTTCTATATGTACCACTTTAATGCATCTAATTTGTTTCTGTGTTAATCTATATTATAATATACCGGGTGTTTTCACTGGGTAGTTACGTAGGGTTTGTACTGTGGAATTTGAGTAAGATTTTTTATGAATATTAATATTATACGCTGTCTGTCAGGCTGTCTGGCTGTCACCCGCCTTGAGGATCCGCTTTTGGCATATGATCGGGACAAGCCCCAAGCTCAAGGCAGGAAGGTCTCTACCGTCCAAACGACACCACCGTCTCCGGATTAACTAAAATTTCTTACACCATCAATCATAAGTGGCAGCCCTATTTATCAGGGCGTGCCATGGGAAAACATTTACAAATTGAAAAGTAAATTATAGTAAATTATACAAACTCTAATTCACAAATGGCAGCCCTATTTATTCAGGGCGTGCCTGATTTTATACAATGTTTGAATATTATAGATTATATACACAATATTTAAAGCTACAGTTTTTTAGAGGTAAGTAGATTAAAAAAAAAAAAAAAAAATGTATACACAATAATTATATAAGTTACATGTTTTACAAATTTCAATATTTACACATTATACATAATAGCTCTTGGCAAGATGATAACAGTAATTTTCTAAGTATAACAACATTTTCCATTCTTTAAAAGACAACCCTAAGAAATGTCTGCCCTCATGATTAACCATGCAAGAAGTAGATGAATGAATATATGAATTGTAAAGTAACAATTATGTATTTACAGGTAGTACACTTGATATATTTACATTTTACTAGATAATCAATTATATTGATTATTTTAACTATTTAATTGTTAGCAAGATTTTCCGAACATTTATACACTTAATTATAATGAGTAATGCAATGAATACTACACACGAATAATATACAAATATACACGATGAATAAAACAATGGAAAATTTATATTTGAATAATAATCACTTATATACAATGAATAAAACTAGAGTAATATACTTGATGAATAAACACTTATAAACAGAAAATATAGTTGAAGATACATAACACCGCAAATTAAGAGGACAACCGTCTCCATGAAGCGAAATAACCTTCACTGGACGAGCAATAGCAGGATTAAAAAATATTTTAGATTTAAAAATAAAATTTGTATTTTATAAAAGAATATTTCTCATTTAAGATATTATAATTTTGATATAATTTGCCTAGTGATTCATTATTATTAATAATATCCATCATGTCCTCGAGGAGTGTTGGAAATTTCCTATGAAATTTATATTTCATAAATCTACACTTCCCGAAGACATAATGGATAGGATCACCCCTCTGGCCACAAACACATAGATCTTTGTGGCCAGAGGGATTTATTGACTAAAACTCTACGAGTAAATAAAGCAAAGATTACTATTTGGAAATTGCGACTCAAAAATTCAATAAAAGCTTGAAGCCAGTGTAACCGACCAGTGAGTGATCCGGTGTATTTATTCATAAAATTTCAGCTCCTCTTCAAATTCAAATTATGCTTTATTTTGTACAGTTGAAAAGGTTAGGAATTTTTGTAGGCATATGAAGATATTACTGTTTAATCTTAATCCATATGAGTACCATATTAGTTTTAAAATAATTATTTAATTATGAATTTTAATATAAAACGCTTTTTTTACTTGATACTATTGTAAGGCTTCTTTCCTTGTTATTTTTCCGTGTGGAGAGAAATAAAGCGATACTTTCCGTTATTTATTGCATTAAATAGAACTGAAGTTACAACCATGGTTTGGATTTTTTATTTTTAACATATTGTACATTAGGGTGGAACGAAACTAATGGTTAATTTTTTTTTTCAGTTAGAAATTTGCTATAGTCGGCAAAAGTTGCCTTTTGGGATTAGAATGAAGAATATAAAATTTTGTTGCTGTACTAAAATATTTTCAGGTGCCGCAAAGTGGTATATATTACATACCGGTGCCCCTCAAGGGGTTAACATCATGATATTGAATCATATCTATATAAACCGTGACATCAAAGTTTATACATACAGAAATTAAAAAAAATCTGATGCCAACTTCATTTCCAGCCCCTGCTTTTACAATTCGGCGTAATGCAAACCCCTTAATGACTTCTATCACCTAATAGCATACAATGGAGTAAATTTTCATGTGCAGCAAAGTATGCATTGGTTTGTCTGATTGGATCAATTACATTTTTAGGAGTGTAATTGAGGTATCGTAAATAGCTGACACGTTTTCACAAGTGCTTCGTTCATCGATAGAAGATGGTTTCAACTTTATGTTAAACCAAACAGTTGCATACACTTTCAATGTGTACTCAGTCAGTATATGGATATTCTGTTCCCACATACAAGTGAATTATTCTGTTTGCTAAGGTAAACCCTGGTGAATGACAAATATTTTCTTGTTTCTTTATAGACAAATCAGAAGAGCAACTTCTAACGGAGATTGTGTTACACATTTCTAAGAAATATGTTTGGTCCATACTTAAATTATCGTTCAATTTTAGCAATGGAATGTTATTTTCAATATGTGAAAACTCAGTCACAGGAAGTTCATAACACTTTTCCTGTTGTTTCCTTAGTTGCACTCCAAATTCATTTGGATTTTCAGTTTTTCCATCTAGAAAAGAAAATAGAGGACAAACGGGTAGTTCATTTGCATGAAACAGACAAATCAAGCACTGCAGTGTCTTTCATAATTCTTTTTCCAATAAAGCAATCGCACCATTATTCAATCCAGTGTTCGAGGCAGTTCCATCATATCCAAATGAAGTAATGTTTAAGTATTGGTTGTTGCCATTTAAAAATGTCATGATGTTGTCTTGCATACCTTTTCCAGTGCCAGAGATCAGTTTTACGTGTTTTAAAAATTTTCATCCAAGTTCTGGAACAAGTGATATATGTTCTTCGATAACAGTTATTTTGTAATACTCAGTTCCTTTCTTCTCTTGCACAATAGTCTTGTCTTTTCTTACATAAAAAAATACTTTCTGTAATTAGTTATACAGTTTCTTCTACATATCTTTTTCGGTTCTTTATTTGTTCTCATCTAATTTTCATTTTGTCAATACATTTCTGTCATACTTCTTTCTTCATCACTTATCAGACAATATCCTGCAGAGCGGCGCTTGGAATTGTTGCAACAATTTTGTCTGATACTCAAGTTCGATCGCAAGTAGAAGCCACAAATCGTAATTTCATGCGCATTTGACTATGATTTTGATTACTTGAGGTTTCAGAGACACTAAACGTAGAGGTAATAAAAAAATTGGGATAGTATAGTGTTCTTTTCTGAGCTTTGTTCTGTTTCTACCTCATTGTATACTATTTATGTTTCATTATTTTTGGAATTAAAAGGTATTACGTAATAAGTTTACCATGTTTTCTGATTAAAAAGATTTAAAACTGATTAAAACTGATTTAAAAGACAACTTATAAAAACTATAGCCTATTGAAAAAAATATTAAACATAATTGCGAAATTTGTCAAAATTTTAATAAAAACCTAAAGTTTGCCCTGCTTGTGGCACCTCTAAATATAATCCAATGACGCTGATATTTAATTTCCGCCTTTATTTTGATCAAAGGCAATTTTTGAAAACTATAGCATTTTGAAATTTAAAAAAAAAGTTTTTTCGTTCCACCCTACTGTACATATTGTACGTAATAAAGAGAGCCTTATAAAAAATATGCTTTCTATAACAGACACGAAACACGTAAAAATGTTTTTATATGTCTTGTTCGAAAGATGTGAAACTTATCCGGATGGCATGATGTTCCGGATTTCCTGCAGGATTTTTTTTTTCTTTTTTGGATGAGATGACCCGGGTTTTAGAATTTACTTTATTTTCTCTTATGTCCTACATTTTTTTTTCAAATGGATTTTTTTTTATTTCGTGTGCCTCTTCACAGATCCGCCGCGAACGCAAGTATCCATTTTAACTTATGGGAGAATTTAAATATGTGATTTGTCATTGCCTAATATAATTATCTAAATACGATTTTCATCATCAAAAAAGTGTATCTGATTCCTACATAGTGTTTTTAAAAAAACTGTCTCCTTAACTTTTAAGTATATTTAAAGAGAAAGCGAAAATTCTCCTCACGTACACATTTCAAAATTTTTAAAATTTTTACCATGCTACGTCGGCATCGGCTATCTATTTTGTATAGGAAAAATCATATTATAATAATTATAGTAGGGGTAATAAGTAATAATCTATTTAATATTCCCCATAGGTTAACATTGGATTTCGAGATCAGCGAAGGGAATAATACCTCTATTGATTAAGCGTCCAATTAAAACGATATGTGTAGTTAAAGACCACAAAAAATCGAAGTAATTGTATTATAAATTTTCGATTATTCATGGATAAATTTCAATATTTTCATTTTTATGAATTCTCAGCAACTATGTTTCGAGAAGTCATAGCAGAATCATCCCTGTATTTACACTTATAGCCTCATTCACGCAGTATTTATTTAAGCCCAATTAAAAATTTAAGTCGAATTATAAGCCTAATTATTTAACCCAGAATACAAAAAAAATAAAAAAAAACAAAAAAAAACACAATTATTACTAAGGTTTAAACAACGCATATATTTTATTATTTATCTCTATCAGGGTAGTCAAATTTTTTAGATTGTCGATCTCACTCAAGAGTTTTTCATTGCTTACCGACTCACACTACTTTAATGTTCCCTATTTATAATAAAACAATAAGGAATGTATTTATGCAATTTTTAGTTTGTCTATTATTAATATTGCCCATGTTTAACATACATATGTGTAATGAAATTCGTTAGAATGAAACGTTTCTTATGTTTCTACTACGAATTTACATTGTCGATATGATGGTAGCAATTGAAAGTGGTCTCAAAATTCCTAAGACATGATTTTGGGTGGGATTCTATTTATCTCTATCAGGGGTAGTCAAATTTTTTAGGTCGCCGATCTCTCTCAAGAGTTTGTCAGTTTCTTATAGGCCCACACTACTTTAATGTTCCCTATTTATAATAAAACAATAAAGAATAAGTTTATGCGATTTTTAGTATGTCTATTATTTATATTGCCCATGATTAACATACATATGCATTATGAAATTCGTTAGAATGAAACGTTTATTATGTTTCTACTACGAATTGACATTGTCGATACGATGGTAGCAATTGAAAGTGGTTTCAAAATTCGTAAGACATGATTTCGGGTGGGATTCTATTTATCTCTATCAGGGGTAGTCAAATTTTTTAGATCGTCGATCTCTCTCAAGAGTTTGTCAGTTGCTTATCGACCCACACTACTTTAATGTTAACAATAAAGAGTGTGTTTATGCAATTTTTAGTTTGTCTATTATTTATATTGCCCATGTTTAACATACATATGTGTAATGAAATTCGTTAGAATGAAACATTTATTATGTTTCTACTGTGAATTGACATTGTCGATACGATGGTAGCAGTTGAAAGTGGTTTCAAAAGACATGATTTCGGGTGGGATTGACGGTTTGATGTAATTCAATTTTGACGGGAGTATTCATCATTAAATCCTCCCAAAATTAATTATCTAAACTGCTCCTTTGTTTTGTTAGGATAGATTTAACGGGGATGAATTCAGATTTAACTAGTATATGCGACCATGAAAATCAAAGCAAAAATGAAAGTACCACTTTAGCTCATTACCATATAAAGTTTACTTTCGTCCAAAAGTAACTTAAAGCAGCATTTTTTAAAAGCGTCTCATTTTCAAAATCAATTGATAACTCATTAACTTTACCCTATAAGATATATTTGACAGCTCCAAGATCTATAGAACATGTTGGTACAATAACCAATCTGAAATGCGGATGTCGATCGATACGATGGTAGCAATTGATAGTGGGTTCAAAATTCAGGAGATATGAATTCGGGTGGGACTAACCGGTTTGACGTATTTCAATTTTGAGGAGGATTCAACCTTATATCTTTTTAAAATTCATTATCTAAACTGCCTCTTTGTCTCGTAACGATGGATTCAACAAGGCTTAATTCAGATTTAACTATATATGACAATGGAAATGAAAGCTAAAAGAGATTACCGCTTTAGACAGTTTTGATCATTATCATGTAGTTTATGATTGTCCAAAAGAATTACTGAAAGCAATATTTTTTAAAAGCGTCTTATCTTCAAAATCAACTGCTAACCTACTAATTTGACGTTTCATAACTCGTTAATTTGACCGACAGCTTCAAATTCGATAGCAAATATTGCGCAACAACCAATCTGGAATGCGGATATCATGATTCTTTTGAAACACGTGGATAGAAACGTAAATTTAGATTATCCTCCAATAATCGAAAATAGAGCTTCCATAGAGTGTAGTACATAGTTTACATACTTATATGTAATCAACTTCATTACATTGAAACTTTTATTATGTTTCTAGTACTGAATGAAATTGTTGATACGATGATAGCGATTGATAGCGTGTTCAAACTTCGGGAACTTCAAACTTAAATCCTTCCAAAATTCATTACATAAACTGTCTTTTTGTTTTGTTAGAATAGATTTCACATGACTGAATCTAGATTTAACTATATCCGACCATGTAAATGAAAGCGTAAATGGGAGTACCACTTGAGATAGTTTTGCTCATTCTCATGTAATGTTTATGTTCGTCCAATAGTAACTGAAAGCGACATTTTATAAAAGCACCTTATCTTCAAAATCAACTGATAACTCATTAATTTCATCCTGTAATATATATTTGACAGCTTCAACATCTATAGAAAATGTGGGTGGAATAACCAATCTGGAATGCGGATATCATGATTCTTTATAACACTCTGTATATTACATATTTTTAACAAATTATATTTAATCAATTTGATTACTATGAAACTTTTATTATGTTTCTACTACTGATTGACAATGTCGATATGATAGTAGCGATTGATAGTGGGTTCAAAATCCGGGAGCTTCAAACTTAAATCCTCCCAAAATTTATTATCTAAACTGCCTCTTTGTTTTGTTAGGATGGAGTTTACAGGACGGAATCCAGATTTAATAATATACGACCGTGGAAATGAAAGCGAAAATGGGAATACCACTTTAGATAGATTCGCTCATTGTTATGTAATGTTTACACTGAGAAAAATGGCAATTTTAAATCTGAGTAATTCGATGTTTTCCTTTTGTTATGAAACTTTTTGTTTCAAATATGACGACTTTCAATTCTGAAATACTAGAAATACCCAGAATATTGAAACAAGGCCATACTCAAAATTAAGCTCATATAGGTCAGTTCATACACATTTTTGAAACATGGACATACTAAAAAATGATTAGGGTCAGTTCAAACACATTTTTGAAACATGGAAATATTCAAAAATGAGCACATAGAAGACAGTTCATACTCATTTTCGAAACATGGACATACTCAAATATGAGCACATGTTGTTTTATTGTAGCGTATGTGCATGTTTTTAGAAATGGGTATATACATGTTTCTAACTTGAGTAATTTTGATTCGGAGCCATTTTGACTATGCGACATATTCAGATTTGAGTATTTTTTGCTTAGTTTTTAAAATGTCGTTTTTAGAATTAAGTTCGTCCAAAAGTAACCAAAAGGAACATTTTTAAAAAGCGTCTTATCTTCAAAATCAACTGATAACTTATTAATTCCATCCTGTAATATATATTTGACAGGTTCAACATCTATAGAAACGGTTGGTGCAAGAACATATCTGGAATGCGGATATCATAATTATTTTTTAAACACCCTGTATATTACATAGTTTTAACATAATTATATGTAATCAATTTCATTGCTATGAAACATTTATTATGTTTCGACTACTGATTGACATTGTCGATACGATAATAGCGAATGATAGTGTATTCAAAATTCGGGAGCTTCAGCCTTGAATCCTCCCAAAATTTATTATCTAACCTGCCTCTTTGTTTTGTTAAGATGGATTTTACAGTAATGAATCCAGATTTAACTCTATACGACTATGGAAATGAAAGGAAAAATGGCAGTACCACTTCAGGTAGTTTTGCTCATTATCATGTAATGTTTACGTTCGTCCAAAAGTAACTTAAAGCAACATTTTTAAAAAGCGTCTTATCTTCAAAATCAACTGATAACTCAAAAATTTCATCCTGTAAGATATATTTGACAGCTTGAACATCTATAGAAATCATTGGTTCAATAACGAATCTGGAATGCGGATATCGATTTTCAGTATTTTCTCCACGTATTCAATAACAGTTGTTGCGAAATATCAGAACATAGAGTGGAAATGAGACTGCCACTTTCACATCTTAGTCTTATACCCTAAGAGATGATTTTTATATAATTCTTCCATCGGCCTCTAATCAACCCCATAGCTTCAATTTAGTCCTTTTAATGTCATATAGACCCCTTGATGTCGATTTCGACCACTTTGGCGTACCCGTGCCTGATATATATATAAATATATATACACGCACCGACATAAATGCATTATTCTGATATAATTGTATATGCAAATGAAAGCATGCATATATAAACGAAAATTTTGCGTGATAATAAAGCCATGCATCTTTTAAACATTTGTAAAGAGTTAAGTTCATATAAAAATATTTAAAAAGGTTTTGCTTAAGTAATGTAATACTCCTGTTTTTCCTGTTTCAACAAAAAACGCAGAAAGCAAACATACGGTTTTTTTGTTGTTGTTGTATTTTTTTTTTAATGCTAATGTGTTTCAGTTACATATATTCGTTCAAAAAAAATTCTGATAAAGCCATAACATATTTATCAAATAAAGTTTCCATAAAAGCCGAAAAAGCATTTAAAAGCCATTCATAAGATTTCTTTAACAGAAAATATTTTCTTTTTCTATTATTATTTTTAAATGGTATTATGTGCTTTTTATTTTTTTACAACTGAATAGCATGTTTTAAATATTTCATTACTGAAAGGTGGTGCAATTTTATAAAATGGAAAAGACACATTTATACAAATTATAGTATTTAGTAATCGATGTAAAATAGCTGCTTTGCATATGCTGGCTCAAATCCATGTATTTTTTATGGTATCGCCCTCAGTAATCACCTTGTTGCGTTATCGGCAAATACGGGATTTTAACTTTGGTTGCAAACAATTCCATAGATGTCGATTATTGTATTGCGTGACATTAATCGACAGTTTTTAGTATCTGAAAAGTCGATTTGGCAATTGTTCAAATTTAGTAGCAAAATTGCGTTTAATACCATTTCATTCATTTTTAGGAAAAGAAAATAAAGCAGTATTACCGGTAGAATGAAAATCAAAAAAGAAAATGAGTGTAAAAAAATGAAGCAGGAAATATCACAATAAAATTACACTCTGGCCACGTCGCAGTCGAAATCCACGTAGCAGAGTTTACCCAATTTTTACGCTATATATATATATATATATATATATATATATATATATATATATTTATATATATATATATATATATATATATATATATATATATATATATATATGAGCTTTACAGTTGTTGGAACATTTGTCGCCGATGTACTAGGGTTGGCGCACTTTGGGGAGAAAATCCCATTTTTGAATAGCTGTTCGGACTAACGAAGAAAACAACATGTTAGTTTTATTTTATCATGAAACAGTTTATTTTATTATAAAACACACAATTTTATTGTAAAATACACACAATTTTATTGTAAAATACACACAATTTTATTGTAAAATACACACAATTTTATTATAAAAAACGTACACATTAACTTTATTATAAAATACGCAAAATTTTAAATATGAACAAACATACAATTTATTTTATTATAAAACACACACAATTCTTAATTTATTATTAATACACACACAATGTTAAGTATACAACTGTCTCAGCTGTTATTAACTTCGGTCTGGTATATACATACACACGGTCTGGTGTACCGCGTTGCCACACCAGGCAAAAAATTCACATTTTGTCGCCAGAAAGTTACCCTGGTGTATCTGGATACCTATACCCATTTTTTGTTTTTTTTTCGCTTTTTATGTCTATGTATCATCCAAGTTTTCTATTCTAGGATGAGGGTGACAGTACAATTTATTATTGAATTCAATGAAATTTAAGAAATCAATTCATGAAATAGAGCCCATTATTTAGCCTCTAAAATCTCTATTTTGTAGAAATAGTCAATAAAGTTAAATTTGTAAACTGCTATGAAATTTACAAAGCTATTCGTTGATGATTCCCAATCAACGAATTTGAATAGTCAACAAGAACAAAAGTGTACATCTTTCAGAAATAAATTCTTTAGTCTATATGAACTAAAATAACTCAGTATACGAGGGTCACACTGAAATTTTTGAGATACGTCTAAATGGTACAAGCTAAACTTACCAACACTTAGGAGTGTTCAAAGCAGTTCCCTTTAAGATCAATGCACATTTGTATGCGAATTGTCTAAAGATTAAATGCCTCAAACCATGCAATTCTTGGAATAGATGAAAAATATTCTTTTATAGCCTCATCAATCTCATCTTCGGAATGAAAACGACGCCCAAGTAATTTTTTTAGATTAAAAAATAGCCAAAAGTCACACATACAAGATCAGGAAAATAGGGTGGATGTCATATAAATTTGGTATTTTTTTGTTCAAGAAATTCAACTGTAATCCTTGCTGAATGGGAAGATGCATTGCCATGATGAAGCATGAGTCCCCTAACATTCCCCTCTTGAAGAATTTCTTGAAGACACTTAGTGGTGTACCAGTCATCTGTAACTGTCTTCTGTCCCTTTAGCTTAATGGCTTTGACCAGACCTGTACTCCGAAAGAACACGACGTACGTCACTTTTTTTCATTGCTCGTTCGTTGTCTTTTCACCATTGTTGGTTTGGGATCATCTTCAAAGATCTATACTTTACTTTCTTGACGTGTTGGAATATCAAAAAAGGTATGTACGTTTCATCACCTGAATGAGTGCAGCAAATGAGTGAATACTGTTTTAGAAAGTTAATGTGTTGTAACTTAAATTTCGCATAAAATTAACCCAGGCGAATACTTTTTTCAATTCAAAACAAATACGTGATTTCTGAAGTTAAAGACAGAAATTACAAGTAAGATTTATTTGGGTGCAAATTAAGATTAAAACTCGAAATATCAATTTGCGTAAAATATGTTAAATACAGGGTATCCGTAAAATGGACTGACAGTTTTTAAAGTTAAAAACTTAAATAAACAGTGACACATACTGAAGTTGTTATTGCAAGAGATTAGTGTGAAATCGTGAATGACTTGCCTTTAATTGCTTTCTTGTTTTAGTTCCTCATATGACTGATAGATGACTTAACTATATCAAAAATTAAGAACGCTCAAACTAAGGTATAAAAATTTATCAAAGCTCACTCAATTTTTACACTTCCTTCTGTCTATCTGTTAAAACACCAAAAAGTAATTTGGGATTTGAAACTGCAATTTTTTTTTTTAGCATTACTGTAGTCTCTGACACAATGCAACACTGCCTGACGACGATATTTTGATATAAAACATGGAAGCACATTAATGAAATTCCCAATTAGACTTCTGCAAGAATAACGCCAATTTCTGTCACTTTTTATTTGTTTAAAAAGGAAACATTTAGGCAGGAAAGGTTTAAGAAACGTCCATTTCTGGAAACTCTGAATGAATGTAAACATATCAACTTTAGTGTGGTTAAAAAGTCTTTAGTATAATTATAATTTAAATGATTTTATCAGGTGGTTCGAACTGTGTATGGTATTCTAAACTGTAATAAACTGAACTAATTAATTAAATTAATTCGGTGAACATTATGCCCGGTAATATAAAATATTATACTTCTATGTACCATTTATCAGTTTTTTGTTATTTTAATGGAACATATCTATTTGTTCTACTTACACAATATGTATCTACAGTTTATAAAAATGTCGCTCTGAAATGCTTATCTAAATCTATCTGTGTTTTAGAATCTAATCAGACGACATATTTTAGCTTATAGTAAATGCAAAAATATATTATTTATATGATAATACTAGCTTGTCAGATCTATTTATAGATATATTTTGAAATATTTGGAGGCACAAAAAAGAAAACATTTAGTGAAACATTCGCAGGCACACACAAAAAAAAATCAAGATAACGAGCATTCTTCCGTCTAGCATTGAAATTTTTGAAGTAACTCTATTGCTTTTTATTTGTAGTCAGAAGATCCAGAAAAAGCTCAACTGAATGATAAAATATTTTATTCCCTGTTTCTTTCGTGAATTGCCAAGTCAATAAATGCAAACGTATCATGCAACCAATCAAACCTTTGAATCATTTTAAGCAAGAACCAATCTCGAAAATAAAGCATTCCAGAGTAAAGAACGGAGACGCCAGGCCTGCATCCAACCTACTCATAAAATCCGTCTGTATAACCAATTTCAATTCTCCTTGAACAAAGATATGCCTTTGATTTGCATACAAAAGACAAGGCTCATCAGTTTCCGGAGAATTTTTTTGAAAGTGCACTTCCAGCCTTTCCTGTATTCTTTTGAAAGCCTCTATTTCTTTTTCACTTTTTTCAATCTCTCTCCCTCTCTCTCGCTTTTCCAAAGAAATAAAACTTGTTTAATACGTTTAACTAATATTGACCAATTTCATCATATTAAAAAGTAAAGTATTTGATAACATTTTAAATAAATTATGAAACATTTAAATATCAACTGTATTTTTTTTTTAATGTAAATACAATAAAACTAAGAGGACATAAATGTCCGTGGCATTGAATGATGTTTGGAAATTTGGCGACTGTAGTTCACGCAATTGCCACTTTGTGTAATTTAAAACAGTTATTACATTTTAAGCAGGTGATAAAGTCGTGGACAAAGAAAACTTAATAAGATTAAAAGTTATTTTAAAATTATGAAAGGCATCCCGTAAATAAAGACATCCCGTTATAAAACCTGGTTCCTATAGTTAAAGCATTTTTAAAATAATATTATTGAAGAAAATACATTTATAGATTTTACAACGTATTCCTCGTTATATTTTTAATTATTTCAAAGAAATATCTTTAATAAAAGAAAACGGATCTTAAAACTATATATGATTTATCACAACCGCTGCTAGAGTTTGTAAACCGGTTCCAAATAAATTTGGATGACATAATTCTAAAAGTGTTATTTTGCGGAAATTATAGAATAATTCATCTTGTACAAAGATATGCCTTTGATTTGCACACACAAGAGAAGGCTCCTCAGTTTTTTTAAGTGCACGTCTAGGCTTTTTGGTATTCTTGAAAGTCTCTATTTTTTTTCACTTTTCACATTTCCGCTTTATCTAAAAGAAATGAAATGTGTTTAATAAAATTAATGAATAATTACCAATGTGGCTTGTTTTGTTAAAGAACAAGGAAACGTATTTAATAATGGAACAAAATAACAGGAAATTAAATTAGAGTTGTAAAAATGTAAATAAATAAATATATTTATTTATTAATGTATGCATATTTTTTTTTATTAAACGTCAAAATTTTCAAACTTCAACCGTAAAAAAAAAGATTAGATATGTAATTACAACAACAAGGACAATCTTAAAACTTTTAAATAATAATTTTACTCAAGAAAATATGTTTATAGTTTCTTTTAAAATAAGCCTCAATATACCATAAATGATTTGAAAGAAATTTCAATTTAATTAATGGTAACGACGTTTCAAATTGTGTGATTTTGTTCTGATTTTGTTTTCTACTGCTGAAATATATAGATAATCTCAATTTGGTTTGTATCAATATAATTATGGAAACATCATTTGCATCAAAAAATGAATGAATAAATAAATAACTGTTTTCTTGTAACGGAATTTTTGTCATAGCAGATGTGAGGAAATTTTACAAAAAAAAAAGGTTTCGGTTTTCTAATTCCCACAGTTGAGAATCACCGCAAATATTGTGACATGTTTAATGATTGGGAACGCAAATCACAAAGGAATCAAAGCTAAAATAATGTAATAAGAATTTTGTAACTGCCTACGGCCATACCATGCTGAGAATACCGGTTCTCGTCCGATCACCAAAGTCAAGCAGCATCGGGCGCGGTTACTGTTTGGGAGGGTGACAACAACACGTGTTTCACACTCCTTTTGAGTGAATAGTGACTCCAATGAAAGAGTGACTATTCATTCCAATCAGGGATTTAAAAACGTATTCTTTTTGCAAGAGTGAATCCTCTGAAAGAGTGATTATTTGCCCCTGTTTAGAGTGAGAATTCACTTCCCAGTAGTGAGTGTTCACTCTTGAATTGTTAACTCTCTGGAGTTAACAATTCCACTTTTGCTTAGAGTGAATAGTCAGTCTAAAGAGGTTGGGAATATTTTGACTCTGCGATTGAGTGAATATTTACTCCTCCGGACTGAAAAGTCACTCTTTTTTATTTAGAGTGTAGACATGTCAATTTCTGCGTTTGAAATGATTATTAAGATTTTACTTTATCTGTCGAAATATATTTGCCTTCGAGAATTTCAAAAGCGCGATTTTTAATAAATCGGTCGGCGCCATCGGTCCACTGCATTTCCACATGGAGTGAATTTCCCTAGTTGAAACCCCACAGCTTCTAAATTATTTAAGCAACCCGAGCGCAGTTCTCTTACTTTAAGCTTTTAATGTTGAGTCTACGGCACTTATGATATATAATTATATTTAAAGGTGACGAACTATGTCAGATTTGTTTTACGCGAACCATGCTGGTCATGGAGCTTATACTGTACTAAATTAAATGGTCGAAGAGTTTAGGAGGATCGCGTCTTACAAAATCTATTGGGTTGGATGCACAAGAGCTTCGCTCGCTGATCTAAAAGAATAATAATTAATATCGTTGAAGAAACTATACTTATGCATTTCCAAAAGAGTATTTTTGTAAGTTGTTCATCAGTTTACCAATAAAATCAGAATAACATGTTATAAATTTACAAAATGTTCAAGAAGTATGCTTTTTTTTACAGCACAATGTATTTGCTTTGCTTTTGCCAGCTTTAAATAAAAGTGTTAATTACAAAGCGTATTCATCACATATTTTGTCACATGTTATGTAAGAGCGCCTTCGTCGCATACTATACAAGGGGGCATTAATCACATCAAGCATTACACGTTTGATGCTACAGCAATAATGCGCTATCAAGGAATGACATTTAATTTCTATTGTCAAATTAGCTACATAATATGATTTACACATGATATACTCATTCTCTAAAATTTACTGAAGTTTCATCTGATATCTGATTTTGTTGTGGAGTTTCCTATAGTTTTAAAGTTTTTCTAGTGGTTAGGTGGTCCAGTCAAAAAGTACCCGGTATATGCATGGATATTTTTACAATTTGGCGACAATACATTAGCTTATGACGTCGAAGCGTTAGACTACACACAGCTACACTACAGAGATAAAAACAAGCTAAATTTGAATAGGTGGAATAGAAAACTAGAGTCTGTTAGTTTGTTATTCTGATTTCATCTTACTCAATGAAAACATGTGCTAAAGTTGTATAAATAACTATCCAAATTATCGTAGTCGAACAGTAGTGAGTTTGATTCTATTTTAAACCAAGATTCCGATTTGTGCTAGGGTGCCTCCATATGTGGGTGGCGACTTATACGAATTTATTTGGTGTAGACGATTTTGAACAAACAAAACCCCCCACAAACTATCTTGACAAGGCTGAGATTATCGACAAAATAATATTTCTTGAATTGTGTCATTCGTTTAATCGAATTCGTCCAGGAGATTATCGCCAATTTCTAGAATGTTGGTTGTCATAGTTTCAACAAAACATTCAGGCTCTACATGCACCCCGTGCATATGTCGTCACTTTCCAGCCTAATTTGTGTAACACTCTGTACAAAAGATGATCATAGCGTTCCAAACCAACCTACCTTTGTTTTAAGCTTAAAAACGTATTATATATGCGATTTACAAATAAAAAAATTGTTAACAATAACATTAATGTATAAATATGTATGTTTTTTAGATGTGAATGCAGAAAATACACGCATTTTTAGTAAAAATCAAATTATTTTTAAACCCATTGGGTAAGGAAGTAGAAATTAAAATATTACTATAAATGTAACACATATGTAGTGAAAGAAATAACTACCTAAACGATTCCGTTCTTGAAAAAAAGGTTATTTTCTTAAAACTTAAAATAAAAGATATATGTAGAACAATGTCAAGAATAAAGTGTTAAAAATATAAACCCATGTCTAACAAATCCTGAATATCTTTAAAGATCATCCTGCAAGGTACTGCAACTTCAAAACACGTAAATGCAAATCTGGCGCATAAATATCTTATGCAAGTATTCCGTTTAAAGCTTCATGTTTGGATCTTGTCCAAGAATGATGGAAGGTATCGAAATGTCTTGATTTTAAGCAGTTTTATATTCAGCTCATAATTCAGTTGCATTTCATTCGTTCGTTTTGTTGAAATTTATGTGAGCCAACATTTGACTATTGCATTTAAAAGTGAAATGTTTCGCACTACAATGGTACTATGTTTTACAAAATCCAGTGTGGCATTCATAAAGAACTGTTTTGTTTAAATAGTAAAACAGCAAATTTGATGTTATATATTAAATGCCGGGATTAAAGTTCTTTCACAAATAAAATTTCTTGATTATGTATAAAAAACTTTCCTTACTCAACACAAATTCTATATTTGATGAATATATTATATGAAAATTGGCGCTGTTTTATTTTTAAAGAATATAGAAGCATTTCGTATTTTTTTAAAATCAAAAATCACCTACATGTTATTACATCTGCGAGAAAATTTATAAACTGGCGCTTTTTTCTAAAGCATTAACTAATCCATTTTCATAAATCAAATTACTGAATGTAATAATTAATCATACAGTTCTGGATGTTAAAGGAGCAATTGAAAAAAAATATATATTTCTTCAGTAAGGGCTTGCAAAACATAACACATAAAGTCAAATTTAATCACAATATTTATGTTTAAATCTAATATATGATTATCTAACTATATTCTTGCATTTGTAAATAGTTTAAGATCATAATAAGTGAGCGTTTTTAACTAGACCTAGAAAACTGAATTCAGAAATAATTTTCAGATTTTATTGATCAATATTTCGACTAAACAAACAGTAAATACATTTCTCTATATTGTAAATTGCAGAAGCATTCATAAGGATGCAAAAGGCTTAAGGATACCAGAAAGGTTTAAAATAACGAAAAAAAATATTTATTTATGATTATTATTATTTTACAATTTTTGAACCTTTAAGAATGTTGTACAGTTGGTCTGATAAAAAAAAAAAAGTAAAATTACAGTCGCACGATCCGTAAACGTTTAGCCGCGCAGACTGGTGATAACTATGAAGCCAAAACTTTAAACTCGGTTATATCGAAACACGGTCTCTCATCGGTTTTACCATTATAACTTTTGGAGAAGTTAACAGATTTAAATTTTGTTTTTAAAAAAATGAATGAAAAGAAATGATCTACAAGCTATACTTCAAAAACAAACAAACAACACAAAAGTTTTCCAGTTATAACAAAATATATGATAATTTTTTATGAATTTTGAACTTTATTATATTTTTTAATTAGTAACACATTTTGGTTTCGTTTTCAAGTATAATTGAGTGACAACGTAGTAACTGGCGTAGAAAAGAAATGGAGACTCAAAAACATGGAAACTGGACTTAAACGCGGCAAAATTAGTTTTGTAAGATACATTTTGTCGTAAAATATTAAAACCTTTGTTATTGTTTTTTTTTGTTTGTTTTTTTACAATTTAACAAATATTTTTATTTGTATAAAATAGAAATAAATAAATACCAAAAAAATTAATAAGTTAATTTAATTGCAGATTTCGTAATCTACAATTAAACTTCCCACAGCGAACGACAAATCTTTTAATACATAATTCCCCCCCCCCCCATTTACAACGAGCGTCGCGTATACGTGATCAGTGCTGTTGTGGAAAGTATACTGTGGTATATGGTATACACCTTCTAAATTATTTTAAGAAGCATCGTATTCTATTCTATCTGTTTCTTCAGTCAAGCTATATGGTGAATACTCCAGAGCGTGTACTCTCTCACTATATCGTATACCCTCTGCTACTCTCAGAAAAAAAATACTCAATTTTGACGATTGGGCAATCTTTTAGCTTTATTTCGTTATTTTTGACAATCATTTCGTCACAGGGTCACGTGGTTTTTGCCGAAACGCGAAACCTCAAATATCTGACGAAACTGTTTCCTCACTATAAAAAATAAAACTCACACTTTTGACGATTCAGCAATTCTTGAGCTATATTTCATCATTTTTGACAGTCATTTTGTCTTAAAATTAAGTGATTTTTAATGAAATGGAAAATTTCAAATATTTGACGAAACTGTTTTCCCATTCAAGCGGCCAGAATATTTTTGTTGTTACAAAATCTTTAAAAAAAAGAAAAATCAAAATTTCAGGAGCTCTTTTTTATTTAAGAAATATATTCATATAACAATCAAATTTAAAATATGCATAACTGTTCCATTTCCTCTCTATAAACAGTAGCGTGTGAAAATCTGAACCGCCATCATCTTTATAATTTCTGACCAACAAATTAACTAGACCATATACTAATCATTCATTTAACAAAGGAAATTTCTCTAATAATTTTTATTAATCAAGCCATATTCTAATTATTTATTAACCAGAAAAACCATAATAATAATCTTGGCTTATTAATTAAAACATGCAGAATTTATAATAGCACCGATAAAAATACAATCTACTTTCTAAAATTATAAACACACATCAACATCCTGTAGATACATTTAAAATCAAATTCACACAAGGTCCCGCTGGCGAAGGAAACAGCACAGTAGTCTAACATACCGAAAATCGCGCATTCGAATCCCTTTGAAGACTTGAGAAACGCGTCCTCATTTTTCCCCCTGTAAATTTCAGATGCTTCTAAAATTGTCAATAGATGGTGCCACCTGTCTTTTTTTACACTTTCGAACAAGCAATTTGACGAAAGTAATTTCCTCACTTTTTTGAGGACATAAATTTACTCGATTTGACGAAATATTCGCTCGGAGCATTTCCCTGGAAACAGTTTCGTCAAAAACGATGAAAATTTCGTGGAATTTGAGTATCCATTTCTGACAGTGTGGGTTATTTAAAGACTTTAACACTATACAGAATATATAAAACTGCGTACAGTCACTAATTTTTCTACCTGTATTTTAGAATTATGATTTTTGCCTTATTTAGCAACAGATTGTATTAACGAATTATTTCTATTTTGAAATTGTGATGCCAAAAGATTTAAAATTATGTACTGGACAACGCGAAGAGATTAAAAAAATAAGAACAAAGTCTATAGTTTTCTACAAACGAAAGGTGAATGTGTTTTATTTCGCCTATACTCTAGAAATGTGTATTCAGTGTTAGATCAAGTAAATTCACATTTTACATAATTTCGATGTGACTGTTGTATTAGCTTCTGTTTTGTCTGACATCTTCATCCCAACTTGAATGTCAGGAGCGAATGTTTACGATGAAATCATAGAATAAGTCAAATAAAATTGAGTATTAATTCATCACTGTTAAAACTAGATACTTAAAAATAAGCAAAATGCACTCATTTTGAGTACTTTACGATCTCATAATAGATCCGACTACTTAAATCTTAAATTTGAGAAACGCATGTACTCATTTTTTGAGTACTTACAGGGACTAGAACATAAGTATGTATAGAAACACAATACTCATATTTTTGAGAACATATAGTACTCGCACATGAGTATTTATTCTTAAAATACAAAATATATGTACTCATTTCTGAATACATTTATAAATCAAGTTTAAGTATATACATAATTTAAATTTTTTAATGTAAACAGATATGATGTATGAACTATATGTACTCATTTTTTAATACATTTATGAATCGGTTATGTTTACATTAAATTTTAAATCCGGAAATATGTATATTTTACTCACTCATTTTTGAAAACATAGAGGAATTGTTAATGAATATATGTGGCTTAAAGTTTTTAACTCCTTTTCTATATGTACTCTATTTGAATACATGTATCAATTCATTATGATTATATTAAGTTTTAAATCAGAAATATTTGTACTTTTAAGTACTAGTTTTTTAATATATTGAAGAACCGATAACGAATATATTTGGCGTCGAATCTAAAATTTATTTTCTGTATGTACTTATTTTTGAATACATAAATGAATCAAAAATTAATATTTTTGGCTTCAAATTTCAAATATTTCTGTATTCCTACATAAAAAACATACAAGAATCTACAATGATTAAATTTAGGTTCAAATATGAAACGTTTCTACTATATATAAACTCATTTATTATATGCACACACTGTTAAAACTGGATACAAAAAAATAAACAAAATATACTCATGTTTGAGTACATTCCGATCTTATAATAGCTCCGAGTACTTAATTCTTCACTTTCAGAAACGCATGTACTCATTGTTTGAGTCAACGATTGACGATTATTGTTAACGATTGGACTCGAACATAAGTATATATAGAAGAAACACACATAGAGTAACAAGAGATTATATTAATATTTATTCACAAGCTTACTTTTCAGTCCGAATTGTCACTTATATTTGAAAACATCATGTACTCGTTTCTGAAGCAATTCTACTTTTAAAAAAAGAGTACATAGAAGTTCTTATTTTTAACAGTAATTGGTCATTAAACTACATAACGTGCAGATTTAAAGTAGTCGAATAAAAATCAGATGTTTTCTATTTAATTTAATCAAGAGCTTGACATTATATACTTTAGAAAACGCCATGTACATTTAGAATAAGAATTTAAATCTTACATATCTCAGCACGACTAATCTGTTTGAATTCATGAAAATGAAGATTTCGCAGAAAATATCAAATATGATTACATTACATTTCAGAGGTGTGAAATGCTATACTTTTCAGAAAGGTTTAGATTCAGAGAAAAACTAAATATCCAGGTCTAACTGCCTTAGATAAAATTACTCATCCTATGAAGAATAACATTTTCAGGCTATTTCTAGAAAGATAAGAAATTTATTTATGAGGGAATGGAATGGTGTCACGCTTTAAGATTATCTGTGAAAACTTCTCACATGAAATTAAATTAATGCACACCTTGATTATCTGAATCATGATCATATCTTAATTGTGTTTAATCGAATTGAATTTTATAGGCATCAAAAAAAGGGTGCAACAGTAAAAACTATGAAAATTTGTAATATAACTGCTACAATTTTTTAAACTGTTTATCTGGAGAAAACAACAGAATCGACAAGGCCCTCACTTTTATGGTCCAAATTATACATACAATAACGAATAATATTTTCAGCTTATTTGTAGAAAGATAAGAAATTTCTTTATAAAGGAATTAGATGGAGTAGCACTTAAGTTTTGCTATGATAACTTGTCGTTTGACATTTGAAGGAGAGTTGTTTTGACACTTATAAGCTACAAGGCTGTTGTCTCGAATGATCTATATTTTTTATTCACAGAAATACATACACGACTTTGACAAATTACATAAATCTTCTTCTTGGGGACGGGATAGACACAGGAAAGATGTCAGCACAGAAGATACGCACACAATGACATCCAAGCGTCACCCGGGATTCGAACCCTGGGCCTTCACCGTGGTTGACGCCTCCACTACCAACCACGCTGCCGGGCGACCTATGGTAACTTCTCCCAACAAATGAAATGAATAAACATCTTATTTCACCGAATCATGCGATATATCTGTCTTGTGTTTAATTTAATTGAATTTTTCTGAGATGGGAAAATAATTTAACACAAAAAAATTTTAGTATTTAACGTTGTAAAATAACTGCTTTAATTTTTAAAATGTTTATTTGGAGTTAGAAACAAAATATTCAGTGACTAACGGCTTTGTACAAAATTATTCATTCTACGAAGAATAATATTTTCAAGCTATTTCAAGGCAGATAAGAAAATTATTTAGAAAGGAATGGAATGGGGTCACATTTTAAGTACCTCTACGATAATTTTTCATGTCAAATGAAATTAATGGACAACTTAACTTTTTGAGTCATTTGCTACATCTGTCTTGTGTTTAATCGAATTGAATTTCATAGCTATGGGAAAACGATGCTACACTAAAAATGTAACTATTTTATTTAGGAATAAAACTGAAGAATGTTTATCTGAAGTTATAAAAAATAAGTATTTTACAGAAAATTTCCCTTTTTTTTAAATTTAAGAAAATGTAGAACTAAAAGCCTATACTGATCAAAAAGGCGAACGAATACTTCTAAAGATAATTTCGGATGCAATTATACAGATTGTTTTTAAATAAAATACTTTAGAAGGTAAAATAGTAATAATTTAAATTAAACTATATGTAAACTAATTATTACACACTTACTGGAATGAAATTATTATACAACGTAAGATAACATCACTCTTCAAAGAGAATAGTTGCAAATTAATCCTTTCGTTTTTTAAAGCATTTTTTACAAGCGAACGATTAGTTTTTAAAGGTTTTATTATTGTATTTGGAGCACAGGCCACTACCACTCTAGTTTCTATTCGTATGAAAAAAATGAAGAATGAAAATAATCGCCGTACAAAAAAATTTAACACTCTAAGAAATTTCAGAAATATGACCGGTATTACATTTGTCGGTAACTGTAGTTGTTTCCAAACTTTGTATGTATAATAAGGGAATTTATGCTTTGATAATATACACAATTTTATTTAAGTATTTAACATATTGTATCGTGTTATATCGAATAAATTCTACCTCACTTATAAAGCTAGACTCTTAAACAAATTTAAACATTGAACATATTTTGCTAACAAATAAGATGTTTTACTTTCAAAATAACTTCAAACTTCTCACCAAATGAGAAGTGGGATCAGGTCGCTGCATTAGAAACCATAACATTTATCCTCTATTCCAAAATATGAGGTGATATATCGCAGCGCATGTGTTGCCTTCGATATTTGTATGCATATTAAAATAAGTTTTGTATAGTTAATATTGTAAATATTTTAGTTTAATTGACTTAAAAAAGATTCATTTATCTACTATTCCAAAATATATAAAAACTTCATTACAAGTTTTAACTATTATATTAAATTATTAGTGTGTGTTTGTATTTCACATTTACTCCCAGAGTAGGATGAATTGCAAACTTAAGTTATTAAATTTCGAATTTTTTTTAAATTTAAATTTCTTTTTTAAATATTACTTTTTAAACAATATAAACGGAATTTCTGTAATTACAACTCGGTAGTTATGTTAGTAGTTAAATATTAACGATGGATTCACCTTACAAGAAGCCAATTACAGCCTCGCAAGATACAAAACATTCACTTAAAAAGAATCAGAAAAGATAATTACAATAAAAGGCAAACAATTATTAAAATTTAAATCTAAACACCAGATAGGTATGCCTTTTACGAATTCACATGCTAAAAAGAAGTTATCTACCTTTATCGAAAAGGGCCCGACTTCAATTCTTTTGAATTTAAGGTGGGGTGAGTGGAATTAAGGAACAGCCTTTTTTCGAAATCAAAAAACTGGGTTACTTTTGTTTTTACTTATTGAATTGTTGTGTACCTTCTTCAAGGGAAGAATGGGTAGTAGATCCGTTTGTTCAATATAATGAACAACATTCTAGCTGAAAAAAATAAATGAAATATAAAAAATAATTGTTTTCATGTTATGAATCCTCCGTTAGTTGGCTAAAAAATAAATATAAACGTAAAAAACAGACGAAGCAATAAAGTCCCCACAGGCTTTAGATATTCATTTTGTCAATATTTTGACTAATTTCAATTTAAAAAACATTTAAAATGATAATCATATTGAATGATTGCACACATTAAATGGTTATCGTCCTTAATGCATAATAGAATAACATGATGGTATAAATGAAAATGACCAGTTAGGTACTGCAGTTTTTTATTATTAAAAAGAATTGCAAATTTTCAAAAGTACCAGTGGGAAAGAAGTTCTGCTATACATTATTGGAATAGTTATTTATATTATTGTTCCTAATAATTGGAGATAACTTATCCTAAAATGCACAATACAAAATTTTGTTTTTATTTCATGGCTCGTTACTCAGCTGTCTATCGAATAAATACATATGAAAAATAAAATAGACAAGAGATGAAAAGATGCAATAGATTTACATGTTCACTTTGTCAATATATCGATGTCTCTTTTCAAAAATCACATTCTAGGATAATAATTTAGTTTTCATATTATGGAACGTTTTGAATTTAAAAGAATATATTGAATGGTGTTTCTACATGATTCCTAGGCCTCAGAGGATTGGAATACCAACTTTTTTCTCAAAGTAATGATAGCCATATTTAAATTCCGAATTTTTTATTAAGTAAGGCAAATATTTCTTTTCGAACAAACTGCCATAGAAATTCCCTGAGGCGTGGAAACCCTATCTTACATAAAGCTTAATCACATATGATAAGCAATACAACTATTTATTTTCAATTATACTGCACAGTATGTCCCAAATTTTCCCGTACTGGTTAAATCACCGACTAATAGATGGCGCATTGTTTCCGCAGGTGATAAACACGTGATGTCGAAAGTACTACTACACTTCGTCTTGTAAAGTGGTGCAATTTTACGTTGATGTCTGTTGTGTGATGCTAAGTGCATCCGGTTTGTTGTAACAGTTTCATGTTTTTGTGATCATGTCGGAGCTCGCGAATTTCGAACAACGAACGAACATAAAAAGAAGGTACTACTGTTACTGGACGTTTCTATTTGGAAAGTGTTTCATGGCCCGAGTACACAGAGTTCATCCTCGGTACCGACAGAAAGGAAGTTGGTATTTCTTGCAGGACAACGCACCAGCACACACTGCGATCATTGTGCGGGAGTTTCTGGCTTCTAAAGGAGTAGTTGTGCTTAACTATCTTCCTTATTCCCCAGATTTATCTCCAGTGACTATTTACTGTTTCCCAATTTGGAATTGAACCTTGAGGGACACCTCAAGCGACTGCGACAGACTATTTAACGCAAATTGCAAAGGCGGAATTCCAGAAGTGTTTTGATGACTATTACATACGTTGTAAAAAGTGTGTTAAGTCCAGCGGTGATTATTTCGAATAAACATAGATTAAAATTTTCATTTCGGTTCTTAAATTTTTGCTTATATAATAAGTCTGGGAAATTTTGGGACCCACTGGTTTATTATAAAATAAATAAGATTTTCGAAAATAACAGTGGAACAGCAAGTCTATAATAATTATTTCTTTATTCTGTTATTGTTATTAATATTTGAAAATATTGTATTCGAAATTTTACAATAGCAAAATTCGTTTTTCTGTTCATAGATCCTTTCTCAGATGTCTATCGAATAAATATTTCAAAAAAAAAGAAAGAAAAGAAAAAAAACAGAAACAGACAAGAAGAGAAAGGGTCTAGTGGATTTATATGTTCATTTTGTCAATAAATATTGACGTCTTTCTGCAAAAATCATATTGAAGAATAAGAATTTCGTTTTCATATTATGGATCGTTCGTCAGCTGACTATTGAAAAAAAGACACTATAAAAAAAAAAAAAAACAGACGAAATAAGAAAGGTTCCGATGGATTTACATATCCATTTGATCAATATATTGACTTCTTTCAGAATCCGAAATGCATTTGACTAAATAAAACTTTCTCAATGAAATAACTGTAGATGACCAGTTATTGTAAAAAACTAATCCATTCATTTCAATCACTTAATATTTTCCACTCAAAGTAAAATAAATAAATAAAGAAAATGATGAAGCACGCAGATAAAAACCCAACGATAATTTTTTCTCTCATCTCTTAAAACAAGTGACCTAATTTATGACTCTTAAGTTTCAAGTTTATCAAGCAATAGAGATTTATTACCTCGTTATAATCGTTCTCTTCTAATAATGTGAAATATGTTTATAATTTGTTATTTGTGATTATGCCATTATAAACTTATTACAGAACTAAAACATTTAAAAGGACAATTATTCAACGTCAATTTGTTTCAAAGAAATGATGCAACTTTACTCGTAACTTTCCAAACTTTGTGAAAATGAGTCAGTGTATTACTATCCTTCATTCTGTAAAGTCACAGGAAAAAATGTTTCCTGATGTTAAAATTAATCTAAATGTAAACCTTTTAAAATTTTAAGTAATGTAAAATATAATTTTTAAAATCAATCCAAACGTGAACTTATTTATTCAATGTGAATTGTGCATTAATATTTTTTTTTTTACAAGTCTTATTTCAGAAGTGGTACATCTACACGATTATTCAAGAAGTGTTTATAATAAATTCTCAAATAGTTGAAATATATAAACCAGTGGATATTTCATAAATTGGATAGACCTTAGAAAAGGTAAGCAATTCCTTTTCTTTCTGCATGTTGAAGACCAGAGTTAATTTTAATTTGAAGAATTTAATATTCTGATGTTACGCGCTTACCTCGTTGGCCTCGCCCCTTCAACAGTGATCATGAGCCTGATGAATATATGAACTCAGAATTTATTCTTAAGGATTAATAATTGACTCTAATTAATAAAAATAATACTCAGCTCTTATGCTAGATTAAAAATTCAAGAAAACATAATTGAATTTAATAAACTATTTAAACTAATAAAACTTTAAAAACTGTATAAACAAGTTCTCCGAGATGGCGACAATAAAGGAAATGCAATTAGTAGATAAATTAAACAATAATAATTATTCTATATGGAAGTTTAAAATTAATATGTTGTTAATTAAGGAAGATTTGTACGAACTCGTAACTCAGGAACCCCCTACACCAATTAACGAAGATTGGAGAAAAAAGGATGCAAAAGCTCGCGCTTTAATAAACCTGAGTATAGACGATACGCAAATAGTTCATGTAAAACATTTAGAAACAGCAAAACAGACATGGGATAGTTTAAAAAATATTCATGAGAGAGCCAATTTGTCCAGTAAATTGTATTTGTTACGAAAATTGTATAGTGCAAAACTTCCCGAAAATGGGAACATGCACAAACACATTACTAATATACTGGAAATAAAAGATAAGCTCTCCGCAATAGGAGAGAACATAACCGACTCGCATTTATCTGCACTTCTATTGTGCTCGTTACCTGCGAGTTATAATACTCTAATAACAGCTCTCGAAGCCCGAAATGAAATTGAATTAACTCCCGAATTCATCAAGAGCAAACTTACTGATGAATTTAATAAACGGGTAGAAAATAGTGAGCAAGTTGAAAACTCACAAAAGGTGTTTAAAACACAAAAGAAATACACTCAAGATTATAAAGGGCAAAACAAATATTGTACCTACTGTAAACAATCAAATCACACTTACAAACAATGCTGGCATCTCAAGAACAGAAACACACAGACCACTACACCTAAAACACAATACAAATACAAAAAGTACACATCGTTGTGTTTTGAAAATACAAAAGGTGATAGTAAAAATAAAATGAATGAATCAAAAACAGATGAACAGGTACAAATAAATAAAAGTGAACATAAAGATGCAGCATTCATAATTGTCAATCCCGCTAATAAAACCTGGTTAATTGACTCAGGAGCGTCTTCGCATATAGCGAACGATAGGGATATATTTACAAAATTCAACGATACTGAAAAAACTACAGTAACAATTGCTAATGGGAATACATTAAATTCTTACGGAACCGGCGAAACACAAATAATGACAAAAACATCTGATGGATGTATAAATAGAATTACACTTAAAAATGTGTTATTTGTTCCACAATTGGAATCAAATTTAATTTCCGTAAGTAAAGCCACAGAACATGGCTACAAAGTATTTTTCGAAAATGAAAAATGCATACTATCGTGCAATGGAAAAATATACTTAGAAGCATTAAAGAAACATAACTTATATCAAGTTGAAACACTAGAAGAAAGTTCTCAAAATAAAATAAACATTGCACATGATTGCAGAAATAAAGATTGCCTCGAAATTTGGCATAAACGCCTTGGCCACAGAAATAATGAAAGTATAAAAGAATTAGTCAAAAATGACTTGGCCAGTGGGATAAAAATAAATAACTGTAATCATAAAACAAACTGTGAAACCTGTATAAAAACAAAGTCAACAAATGCACCGTACTCTAAATCTATCGAAAATAAAACAACAAAAGTATTAGATTTAGTACATACTGATTTATGTGGGCCTTTTAAAACACCCACAATAGGAGGAAAAAATTACTTCCTTACATTCATAGATGACAATTCTAGATTCACAGTTATTTACTTATTAAAAAGTAAAGATGAAGTTTATGAAAAAATAAAAGACTATGTACAAATGGTCAAAACCAGACAAGGAAAATATCCGACGGCGATTAGATCGGATAACGGTGGGGAATACATAGGAAATAAAACAGAAGCCTTTCTAAGGGAACATGGTATAAAACATGAATACACAGTTCCATTTTGTCCCAGCCAGAATGGCATTGCTGAGAGAAAAAACAGAAGGTTAATTGAAATGACACGAAGCCTATTATCCGAAGCAAATTTACCTCATAGGTTCTGGGGTGAAGCGATAAATACTGCTAATCACCTCCAAAATAGGCTCCCCACTAAATTGACAAATAAAACGCCATATGAAATTTGGTTCAAAAGAAAACCAAATCTCTATTATTTACGTGTATTTGGCTGTAAAGTATACACTTACATAAACAAACACAAAAGATCTAAACTAGATGACACAGCAGAAGAGGGTATCTTCATGGGCTATGATAATAATACAAAGGGATACCGCGTTTTCACTAAAAATGGTGAAATAATAATTTCCAGATCTGTAAAATTTCTGGAAGAAAAACTGAACAATTTAAACGAGAAAATTAATGATCACGAACAATTAATTGAAGATAAAAAATACATTGAAATAGAAATAGGTGACACACCCTGTACACCTGACGCGCCCAAACAATCAGAAACACATCAACCTCGTAGATCTGAAAGACAAAACAGAGGAGTACCACCTCAAAGATATACTTCCGACAATTTTATTGCTTTAGCAAATGATTGCGATACAACAGAACCTGAAAACTGGAAACAGCTTATCAAAATAAACAATCCACTAGAAAAGAAAAACTGGCTTAAAGCCACTGAAAACGAAATACAATCGTTAATGAAAAATAATACATGGGATCTAGTCGATCCTCCTCTTAATAAAAGAATCATAGGAAGTAGATGGATTTTCAAACGAAAAATTGATAGTTCAGGAAATACACAAAAATATAAAGCACGTTTTGTTGCCAAAGGTTTCAGTCAAAAATATGGGGAAGATTATCAAGAAACATTTTCACCAGTAGCACAACATTGTACCATCAAAACACTTCTTTTAGCAGCAGCTTATAATAATTTGAATGTGCGACATGTAGATATTGACACCGCTTTTCTTCATGGGAACTTAAATGAAGAAATATATATAAATCAACCTGAAGGCTATGTAAACGAACAATTTCCTGAAAAAGTTTGCAAGCTCAAAAAGGCGATCTATGGCCTCAAACAGGCCGCCAGAGCTTGGCATATTAAAATCGCTGAAACACTAGACAACTTGAACTTTATCCAAAGTACAGCAGACACATGTCTTTTCACTAGAAAAGAAAAAGATCATACATCATACATAATAATATATGTTGATGATATACTCATCGCCAGCAAAGATGAAATAATAGAAGAAATCGTAAATTCTCTAAAACAAGAATACGAATTAAAGGATCTAGGCAATATTAGTAACTATTTAGGTACTCAAATTCAGAAATTACCTAACGGTTATTCTCTTGATCAAAAAATTAAGATTGAAAATTTAGCGAAAAAGTTCAATCTTGAAAACTCCAAACCGTGCAAAACTCCAATGGAACCAGGATATAACAAATTAAATGATGATGATAATTTAATGCCAAATAATATTAAATATCGCCAGGCACTTGGTTCATTGCTTTATATAACAACCATAACGAGACCTGACATTTCAGCAGCAGTAAACATTTTAAGCAGAAGAAATGAGAATCCTCGCGAAAAAGACTGGCAAGCCGTAAAAAGAATAATAAGATATCTATATCATACTAAAGAACTAAAATTAATAATTAACACTAATGAAGAACCAATATTAAAGGTATTCGCTGATGCCGATTGGGCAGGTGATACCAAAACCCGCAGATCAACATCGGGAATATTATATATGTTGGGCAACAACCCAATTCAGTGGACGACGAAAAGGCAAAGTTGCATTGCCTTATCTTCAGCAGAGGCTGAATATGTGTCCGCAGCACATGCTAGCCAAGAAATAATTTGGTTATTGAAGTTACTTGACGATCTAGGCTTTCCACAGCAAAAACCAATCACTTTATATGAAGACAATCAAAGTACCATAAAAATGGTTGAATCAGAAAAATTCACGAAAAGATCAAAGCACATCGACGTCAAATTTAATGCCATTAAACAATATAGCGAAGAAGGCATAATTGAGTTAAGATATCTTCCAACAGAAAAAATGATAGCTGATGCACTTACCAAACCTTTACCCAAGCCTCGATTCATCGAACACAGAAATTCAATGAAAATATTAGTTAATCCCCATGAATGGATTAAGGGGGAAATTGTAAAAAACTAATCCATTCATTTCAATCACTTAATATTTTCCACTCAAAGTAAAATAAATAAATAAAGAAAATGATGAAGCACGCAGATAAAAACCCAACGATAATTTTTTCTCTCATCTCTTAAAACAAGTGACCTAATTTATGACTCTTAAGTTTCAAGTTTATCAAGCAATAGAGATTTATTACCTCGTTATAATCGTTCTCTTCTAATAATGTGAAATATGTTTATAATTTGTTATTTGTGATTATGCCATTATAAACTTATTACAGAACTAAAACATTTAAAAGGACAATTATTCAACGTCAATTTGTTTCAAAGAAATGATGCAACTTTACTCGTAACTTTCCAAACTTTGTGAAAATGAGTCAGTGTATTACTATCCTTCATTCTGTAAAGTCACAGGAAAAAATGTTTCCTGATGTTAAAATTAATCTAAATGTAAACCTTTTAAAATTTTAAGTAATGTAAAATATAATTTTTAAAATCAATCCAAACGTGAACTTATTTATTCAATGTGAATTGTGCATTAATATTTTTTTTTTTACAAGTCTTATTTCAGAAGTGGTACATCTACACGATTATTCAAGAAGTGTTTATAATAAATTCTCAAATAGTTGAAATATATAAACCAGTGGATATTTCATAAATTGGATAGACCTTAGAAAAGGTAAGCAATTCCTTTTCTTTCTGCATGTTGAAGACCAGAGTTAATTTTAATTTGAAGAATTTAATATTCTGATGTTACGCGCTTACCTCGTTGGCCTCGCCCCTTCAACAGTTATATCATTATATAAGTTAGTAGTAGCACACTATAAATCACACTGTTTCATATATTTTAAAGGAAATATAAAATGTACGAAATCTTCAATTATATGTATACTAGCTGACGCGCCCGGCATTGCCGAGGCCGTTATAATAATTTAACCTAACCTCAAGTTTGTATGATTTTATATATTTAACCAGATTTTGTATGAAATTATTTATTTAAAAATGCATCGCACGGAAAATCATTTATTTCCATTTTCTGCCGTCAGAGGTCTCATTCATATCTAAACAAATTTTTTACATGTATATCCACGTTTGATAAACGTATAGCGCGATTTTTATATAATTCAGATAGTATATTTCATTATTACTTCATTATCACTTCATTCCTCTTTTAGGAGTAGAGTAGAAAATGAAATTTACTACATAATAAATAGAGATTAATTTTATTTATTTTAAAACTCTGACGAAAAAAGAGGACAGTAAAGCAATATGGTAATCAAAATTATCAAATTGTTTGTAAGTTTGAGTTATGCAAAACTTTCTAGCCTGTCAGTCATTTATTTAACCAATCCTAGATTTATAATCTTTTATTTACAAGTACTTATTTAACGGTCAAACGCAGTAATATAGTAAAAAAAATCGAATTATTTACATGATTCAGTTATCTCGAAATTCGTTTTCATATTCGAAAGGAAGAAAATAGAAAACATTTTATCAAGTTGGACCATTTATTAACCAAGCTCAGATTTTTTTTTTAATGTTTACTTACAAACGAATAAAAATTTGCTTTCCAATGAATCTTATCAATCACGACTATTTTTTCTTCCTTTATTCAGCTTTTCAGTTTCTTAGAGAATCTCAATTACACTCGATTCTACGAGAAAAATAAACATATATTTATTCCCTCGCAATTCATTTATTTTCAGTGAAAATGAGCAGGATAATTTTTTTTCTTTCTCCATAAAAAATCATGATCCGTCTAAAAGGCAGACGAGATATTTATTAGGGTGTCAAATTCTTAGAAAAAGAATGCAAATTTCACAGTTTTCTCTTGACTTCAAATTCATTCCGCTAATGTTGGAATAGAGTTGTTTGGCTGCTGTCCAAGAAAATTGGCGCTTGCGTCAGGGGGTCTTCATTTCAAAAACAATCACTCTGTTTTCAAGAGTAGGTTATTTCATTTTTCTTCTTTTATTTTCTTCCATTTCAGTTTCCGTTCGGTGGAAAGAGTTGTTAGAAGAAAAGGAATTTATATCTGAGACACACCTTAAATTTGCAGTTCTCAAGGCTAAAGATATTGAATGATATATTGATTTTCTAATGACATACGTTCTTATGTTTAATTATGTTTAATGTGCTTTAGTGTCTTCATGATACATAACGTGCTGATGATTCTGATCCCTTCTGCAGACTTAATAGATATTTTCACTAAATCAAACAAAATTATTAAATATCGAGTACTCTTCTATGCAAATATAATATTAATCACACTAAAATATAAATGTATTTACCAGAAATACTTTCCAATTTTATTGTTTGTGTTGAGGGAGCAGCCTCAGTAAAGTTTTAAGAAGAAAGAGGAGCAAACTGATAATTTAATCAAACTTAATACAAATCATTTCGACATTTCAAATTTTGACTGTTGCATAATTTATTAATAAGTCTTTTTGTCATTGGTAATATCAATAAGAAAGTTAATTATCATGAAATACAATAATTGTTGCGATGATCACAAGAAAAAAGAAAAACGGGAAGATATATTTAATATATCTCATTGAAATTTTTACCATTTATGAGATAAAATATTTACTACTATTATTATTATTTTAATTCCAATGCATACTCCTATTTATATTTCTACTTTTCCTGAAACCTTTTTGTCAAAATAGTAAAATTCAACGCAAATGTATGCGTAAACTACAGTATTCACTTAACAGTTTCGCTTATTTATATTTTTTACCACATCTATTTGAAAAATGTCTGCTAATTAATTAAGCTAATATTACAGTTAAAATTTCGTGATACCCAAAGGCTTTTAGAAAAGAGTCAAGCAAGCTCTTCTTACCCGAGTGGCGTTCGGGCAAAATTGTTAAGTGGTTAAAGGCGTAGTTAACAAAATATGCACAGGAAAAGAACTATTTAAAGAAATTTCCACGGGATGAAATTAAATGAGAATTAAAATATATTATGATGCGAAAATATGTAATGATATATATACAGGGTGTTCCAAAATTCGACAGATAAATTAAGAGGGGTGATAGAGGGCATCAAGAAGATGAAAACTTGCCAGAGAACATGGGGTTGATAACCACGTTTAGTGGGAGAAAATCGCAACAATGCTTATGAAGGAGGGTGTTCGTCGAGTGGAACAGAAAGGGCCAATAACAAATAGAACAAGTTGGAAATTGTACGTCAAACGTTACAAACGAGGTGCGTTCGTACGCACGTTTTAGAATTAAATTCATGATATCCCGTGCGTAAAACGGGTTAAACAGCTCGTTAAGTATATATTTTATGACACTGTTCATACAAATATGTTAACTAGTTATATAAATATTCAGATATATATGTATCAGCTAGTTATATAAATATTCAGATCTTGATGATTTTTAATTCTGTGAAATGAATTATATCGTCTGCAGATTAATTTCTGTAATAAAATAAGCATCTCGGTCGCTTGACGATTTAACATCCATCGGAAGCTCCTATAACAAAAAAGCACCGATTTAAAAAAAAAAATCAAATTTCTTAATAAATATTTTTATTAATATCTCCTAAAGTTTTGATTCGATTTTAATAAAATTTGAAATGTCTCGACAAAATTCTGCAAAGATAATATATTTTAAATTGCAAACCATTTGGTTGGGTAGTTTTTGCGTTGTTATATGCGGACAGACAGACAGACGGACGGACAGACAGACGGACAGACAGACGGACGGACAGACAGACGGACAGACAGACAGACAGACGGACGGACAGACGGACGGACCAAGCGACGACTATAGGTGCTACGTATTTATATAATTACGAACGCACCTAAAAAGCATTTATTTGACTTACAGCATGATTACAATGCATTACAGTTCAACGTCAGAAAGCAAAAGACTGGGTAGATTTATAGAAATGTGTTTTAACGCGTCCGGCAATTCTTCTTCCGTTGGTGTCGGCTGTGCAATGACCTTCGTGGCCGCAACTTCGAACAGTAGTGGTCTCCTTTCTGACGTTGAACAGCAATGCATTGTAATCATGCTTGATGTTATAAAAATGATTTTCCTACATATTATTGACCCTTTTTGTTCCACTCGACGTCACACTCTTCATAACTATCTTTGCGATTTTCTACCACAAACCGTGGTTAGTGAACCCATGTTCCATAGTAAGATTTCATCCCCTTGATGCCTTCTATCATCCCTGTTAATTTGTCTGTCGAATTTTGGAACACTCTGTATATTAGATCGCTATTAGTAAGTTTATTGGCTCTTGTATATTATATAGTAACACATATTTTGCTCAACTTTTAAACTGTAAACCGCCTTATTTTGAAAATTAATACAGATCCAAATATCATAATTTGTCCGCAAGTAGACATATATAGTTTACAAAGAATCAATATTAAATTACATTCAGTTTATGTAAATCTTTTTGCGTGAAAGAAATCATTTGAAAAACATTATATGAACAATAAACAAAAGGACAAAGAACAAAACATGTTGCTAAACTTATGAAATATAACTAATAGGCAGCACAGTATTCATCATAAAAGGAAAAACAGATGCATCAAATGGTATCGTGACATATAGAAATTAAAACGATAAATAAATACCGCGATGAGGGAATGTAATGTATTTTGCATTCATTTTTCTTTCATTAATTGTTTTACGAATAATGACTTACAACTATGAGGCAAAATTGCAGCTAGCCGAAACAGGTTTGTAGCTTATTGTATCATTATCATAACATCATACATAATTGTAAATACATGATTTTTTTACTAGTCAAATTATTTGTTTACGCCTGTTTGTTGGCATATATTGTACCAACATAATTTTTTTTAAATAGTAACACAAACTTTGGCACTTTATCTGCGTTAGATGAAATCAGGCGGAAAAGTACAGCCCGGAAAAGCCAGAAATGTAGTAGATGTATTTTTTATAATTCCTCATGTAATTATAAGGCGTAGAATTTTGAAGTTGCTAATGTTAAACTTACGGACTAAACTTTAATTTATATCTTCCCCAAAAAACATGCGATTTAAAATTTTCGTTGTCAATCAAATACATTGGTCGTAACCAAATATTTTCTAGCCATTTTTATTAACTCAAAAGCATAAACTTAATTTTCAAAATTATTTATAAATTCATATAAAAATATGAATTATGACCTACATAAATTTTTACATGAACAGAATCGGCATCGTCAAAAACATGGGTGTCCAAGTTTACAATTCAATCTTATCATTATTTTTCGAAATACAGACAAATTGCACTTATCAAAGGAGTACGGGACCTTCATCTAATACCATTGAATCATATATAAAACAATGAAAACTGCAACCAGAAAATTCCTGCGAAAATTTCTATTAACTTAAATTTGTACAATGAAAGGCATTCATTGTTTATTTTATAATCAATTATCCTTAGAATTCTACTGGTTTAAATATGCAAGTTTTCCTTAAATATCTTAATTATTATTATATTTTTTGTGATTTACCCTTAAAATATTTTCTTTTATAACTCTATGAAATTTTAGTAAAAAGTGTATATATAAACTATACCTTTTTCCATAGATGCCTAGATCCATGGAATTTAAATATGGTGTCAAAAAAGGCTGTTACCATTTGAAAAATCGAAGCTGGTGCACTTTTTAATGCGTAGACAATCTCTATTTCAAAAATTGCATTCATATTGCAAAATAAATCGACATTTTAATTCTTATGACACCTTTAGTGTGATTGTGTCGCAACCGGTCTGCAAATAGAGTCAGGTGTATATATTTTTATACTGACTGTACCGCCTTTTTGCGTATTCATAAGAAAAAAAAGAACATGTTTAAAGCTCTAAACGTCTACGTCTCCTTATGGCGCAGTTGCAGTAATATAATTCTTAGATTCACAAATTTGCATGTAAGGAATATCGAATTTTATGCATGATAATAGGAAAACATTTACTTGTAAACACATTTTGAATAATCTTGTTTTAGCGTGATTTTTAAAATCTTACCTAATCGATTTTTAAAAGTAATATGGATAACATGATAAACAATGTAACAACATAATCGACAACATGTATCGATTATGTAACAACAAAATAGATAGAGTCAAAACTTTCATTTTAGTATTTTTGATAGTCGACTGCTTGATGGCGTATAAAATTTTTGTCTAATGCTGCCCCTTATGTAATCTTATTTACAATATACTTTGTATCAATTATACAAAAAACGTAGTATTTGAAAACAATTTCCATTGTACTCGTATTTCCTTAAAGTAATATTTCAGAGAAATTTTGTATTGAATTCGCACATTGGAAATATTTCGTTGAAAGAACAGGAATAGGAAGGTGTATGAATAAAAAAAAAATTTCTGCAGAAAACTCAGTACCTTCAGCTTATATTCGGAAAAAGTAAATACAATAGGAAAGTAGGAAAAAAATATTATTTAATAAATTGAGTAATAATATTGCAAAACTACGAGAAGGAACCTCAAAACAAGTTTCATTACTAATAAATTGGAAAAATTTGATACAAGCTTTAAAAATATTGTTCTTCCAGCATATTACGGTAAATTTAGCATTTAATAACCAATGTTAACAATTTGTCCTTCGCCAAAAATGAAATATTTAACCCGTAATCTGTGTTGCCAATTTAACGGATTATTTTATTAAATTCCGGGCTCAACCCGGAAATTCCAAACTGTAATTTTTTGCTTTCTTTAATGACAGACATTCCTTGATTAAATAAAGTGAAAATTACTATTCGAGATTTCTGATATGATTTAAGACTGTTTCAAATTTAAAAAAATTGCTAAATTTCCAAAAATGCCTGTAAGTCGCATCGTCAATTTTTTGTCCATTGTGCAATATAGGTAGATGAATCCCTAGTACCCAACGACGAGGATTATGGAATTCAACAAAATTTATATTTATATTTTATCGGTATCAATGGAAGAAAAATAATTTAACTACATTGCAGAGGTTAACAAGAATGATCTTAAAATATAAAAGAAGAATTTTAAAAACCCGAGGAGGGAAAATGCTGTTTATCTGTAAATAATAACGAATTCGGTGGGGAAAAAAATCACTAATTTATTTTAATTCCATTTCATACATAACTACTCGTTAAACATGTTATTTTATTTTTTATTATTTATGTCTTTAATGAGCTAGGTAGGCATGAGTTACATGCCTTTTAACACATTTTTCTGATTTTTTTTCTTAGATATTTTTATTTAACAATCAATAAATTTTCATAGTAAATATAATCTTATAAATATCCGTATTCGAGCAAATATTTTTTTTAATCTTAAATAAAGCCATTTTCCCCAAACACAAATGCACCAAACAGTGGATTCCAAAAGTGCAAGGTCAACCTACATATTAACTTGAAATAGGGATAAATTAAAACTTTTTTCACGGTGTTTTTTAAATAACAACATTGTTTCACTTATTTCAAACGTATTATTGTCGGAGAACAGCTTTGACTTCCCATCAAAAATTATTTTTTTGTCAACACGATAATGCCCTAAACATTACTCACATTGACACCAAACGTGGACTGGTAGTCGATAGTGATCTATCTAGCCACGAATTTAAAATCAAAAACATTCGTCGACTCAAACGCCCCAAATATCGCCCCGAAATTACCACAGAAGTTTATATGTATTATTTTTTTTTTTTTTTCACCTTTTATTAAAATACATATATTTCTTTTTTTGCTTGCGTTCATGTTATGTCGATACAACAATTGTGTTTCATCAGAAAGTGATTTCATTTGGTAAAACTTTTTCTCTTTTTCTTATATAAAGTGAAAGAAAAAAATATGATATACTGTGGATTTTATTAATCTGGTAAGAGCGCATAAAGATTTGAAAACATTACATTTTGTTGAAGTTCCATAACCATTCTTCAATGCAGAAATGTCTACAGAAAATGTTTACTTTCCATACTAATTTACCATTCTTATAATTGATTGACTAATTTACTGATTTTTACAAGGTTTTTTCCTATCATTTTTACTGAGGTACTGAAATAAAGGATTTTTAAAATATTTTTACAGAATTTTTTTCGTTATAAATTTGATTATCATGAAAAACTTACTTAGAAACGGTGCGTAACCAATCTTCCAACAAAAGATCTTAATCGCGGTCTCGATCTAAATGAAATGAAAATTCAGTAAAAATTACATAAACTAAGACGCAATCTTTGTAAAATGGTGAAGCTTTATGAATAAAAAATGAAAGTTAATGATGTCATTTCCACTAGCAGAAGTATTTTATTCTTCTGAAATTAATGCCCAATAACTTTTAATATTAAAATAAAACAGTTTGTTTTAATGGAACTTAGCCAATAAAATAGCCTCTAATAAATTAAAAACGGAGACAACGCGTCAATAATCATGTAATTGAGCGGAAAAGTGAGAGATACAAGTACTCAGATTGACTTTACTTCATTATTTTAAAGAACAACAAGTTACAGTGCTTCAAAATTACGATAACTCTGACATGAGATTTACAGATAAGCAACAGAAGATATTTCACTTATGCACGGTAAACCTTTCATCTTTACAAACAGTTACAATTTGCCCTTAAATATTTTTATTATTGGGATAGCCGGAGCTGGAAAACGTACAGTAATCAAAGAAATTCGTAAAGATTTACTGAGAGGTTAGTACTAGAATCTATTATGGTTTTGGTTTTAACAGGTGCTACTGCAATTAATGTCGAATACAAGACAATTCAATCAGCGTTAAAAATACCAACGTATTTTAAATCGTTTACACTTTTAAGAAATGAAGCAGCAATATCATTGCAGATTAGCGTTGATCCAGTATCATTTCTTATTATTAACGAATTTTCAATGATCGGATGTCATCTGATGTTGAGCAAAGGCAGAATCCCATAGCCTTAGGTGATTTGAATACCCAATTTTACATCAAGTAAAATTTGCTTTATTTAATGATGAAATTTTGTGTTTAAATATTGCGACCTTTCCTTTACGAAAATATTTTAATACCCCGTGAATTTCCTTTAGGCATACGAATCTTGAAAAGTGTCATAAGGTGTAAAAGGTGTAAAAGTAGCAGTGAGTTTTTTGGACCTTATTTGTTTAATTCATTGGAAGAATTTAGCAGTTATGGCCTATAAAATACATACCTCTATGCATGATAAATATAATTAAAAACACTTCGGCTTTGCGCGGACGAACAATAATTAGGCCTTTTGCAAAATACTTCACCTTAACCAAGTCAATAAGACAAATCAGCTGTCAGCAGAGCGAGATTCAAGTCTGTCAAGATGCTATACGCCTTGTTTTTCCCCAGCAAACAAGCTGCACAACACAATCCAGGAGTATTTAGTACATCAAGATGGCGAATGGCAAAAATATTGGTAGAACACAAAAATAAGATAGCACGATACGGAGAGTGAAGATGATCATGCATGTGGGCTTCACCTCGACCTTTTCTTTGCCACTGAATGCAGAGGTATTTTACGTGCCAACCTGTGCAGAGAGGGAGGATCGGGTAAACGGTGCATTTGCTACAGTAAAATATATTGTCTACGACACAGAACTCCGTTCTCATTGCTTGTCACAGGCACTATTGGTTGAATTCGATGATTACAATGGGTAATTTCTAAATTAAAGACATTTGCATGTTACACCTATTTCAAAGTCTTGGAACGTAAAAAACTCTCATATCTACGAAATCGGTTACCTTTAGCATTTGCATAGGCTATCACAATATAAAAAAACCGGGGTTTAACTTTGTCATAAAGTGCTGTGCACATTGTCCCAAAGGAATTGTTACTTGGAGCAACTTATGTCGCTTTTAGTAGAGTTCGTAGTTTAGACGGCATTCTCGTTGAAATGTCTTTTGCAAATGATACACTTGACCAAATTAGCAGGATATAGGCACTCGTTAAGCAGTTTGCATTGGAGCATTACCTGAAAAACTGACGACTGAAAATATACTTGGGAATGAAGATTCAACAACGGTTACTGAAAACAAAGTTTTATACTATTAAGCAGTAAGTTTAAAAATTTAGATTTTTAAAAATTGCTCTTAATTTTGTGCGGCTCAATGCTTGGACATCTCGACCTGACGGATACTAATATTATTTGTAAAATTTATGTAAATTAGAAATTAATCTGCAATGTAGAACTTATGTCACATAAGTCTTTAATCAGTGACACAAAACTGCTGGAATTAAATAAACAAATTAAATTTTTAAAAAGTGTATCTGGTCAATATTTTTTTCACATTTCAACAGTTTTAGCCCTAAGTAACCTTTTTAACAGATTCTACAGCAAAAATATTATTTTTTTTATCCCACAGGTTTTGAAGGGAGGACACTGTCTCTTTATTTCTACATCTAATTATTATGAAATATATTATATTGGGATCAAATTTAAAAATAGGGAGGTTTAAGCAAGTTTGGAAAATACATTGAGGTATGAGCATTGAAAAACCACAGGCAAAATTTCAATGTCGTATATTTAAAATTGTTGAATGTATCTTATTTTATATTTTGACAAAGGTTTTCATACTTTCCTTTTAGCACTTTCCAATAAAGTTGAAAAGTATTTATCAATTCGGTTTGTCT
The DNA here is from genome assembly GCA_963931845.1 of Maratus michaelseni. Lineage (NCBI taxonomy): Eukaryota > Metazoa > Arthropoda > Arachnida > Araneae > Salticidae > Maratus > Maratus michaelseni. Next base: position 195,964,916 of record OZ007590.1, read on the forward strand.
GTTTGTCTGTTTGTTCGCGCGCTAACTCATGTAAATTTACTGGGATTACCATGTAATTTATAATATATGTTATTGAGGTTTATCATGGCATGTTCGGTATTGAATATGAAGTGTGTAGAATTGATATTTCGTTCACAGGGGCACTCAAAATAATTATGTATCACTAAGATCAATGGGGGTAAAATGGTCTGCACCGTGTTTTAACGATGTTACACTATTCCAAATATATTGAAATTGATATACATCATACAGGTTCACTATAAGATGCTTACTGTAGAATATGGTTTTAATAACATTTATCGCTCGTTTACAGGGACACACAAAATAATTTGTTTGCAGTACTGTGAGTTTACAAATTTGGTATGCGTTTTTAAATTTAACTAATATTCTGCATGTAACTCTATGTTCATAAATTCTATAGATGATATACACTGCTGCACATTAGAATTCCAGTATATTTCTGCTTATAACCGGAAATTGCTGAAGGGGGATTTTAAACTTAATCATGTGTTTCCTAACTGAACTAAATTTCACCATACTATGTAGTACATATACAAATTTATAGATCATGGTGTGGTGTAGTTGCATAAGTTGAATTATATTTTTCACGATCATAGTGGTAAGAGGAATATTGCGTTGTTTATTTGACAATAATAACTCCAGATATTATCTCCAAGGTGAAATTGAAGAAGCAGGGAACAAGAAGATTCACTTTAAAGAAATTTTAAAGGATTTTATTCTTGTCATATGGAAATCGTAAAATGAGTAATACAAGTCGAACGGGTGGTCCCCTTTAGCCATGCTTACAGTACCACAGACAGAAGAGCGAGTGACCACATTTAAATTTTCAATGAATCCAAAGAATTTTCTGATTATTGCTTGGCAAGACTCAAAAATTTGTAAAGAAAACGATCGTTAATGTATTTCTAATGAAGTATTTGAAATATGGAAAAAAGGGATGGTTCACAGACACGGCGATTTACCGCCCGACATTTTCGTGGAAAATGAATCAGAGACCGAAAGTCATGTTTTGCCTTAATAGAAAGAACATTTTATAATATCATTTATATTACGGCCTGGGAATCGAATGCACTAAGCAGAAAATTAGCAGTGAATGCAATAACAAGATCATTTTATTTTCCGGCTTATTTTATATGGGGCGCCCACTGGAATAAAATGCACAATTAAAAGATATTTTTCACGGACACACAATGCATATTATGACTTCGATTTGAGCATCATACTGCCTGAATGATGAGAGATGAATTTAATTTTCATTTGTTTTTTTTAGCGCGCATCTGGTCTGGAAGAGAACTTTTCATGCGAAAGATTTTGCCTTGACGTAATGTGAATGGAAGAGAAATAGCATTTTTTTTTAACCACAGCGATGCGAATGAGATTTTAAAATGAAAGAAAGGGGAAAGTATATGCTATACTTGAAATTAAATGTAGGTTATATACGACTGAATAAAAATATATGGTTCTTAAACCATACATGGGTTGCACAAAATATATCATATAATTTTCAAACTGCCGATGAGAATTTTTTAAATTGTGTTTTCAGTTGTGTTATGCGTTTTCGTATCTGTTTAATTAGACATCGTCTTTCACAATATTAAGAAAGAAGTTTGATAAAATATTTTGAATGTAATGGAAAGTGTTTCATAATCTATGTTTGATGCATGATTTTTCTTTCTTGTTAAATATTAAAATACTTTAATTGCACACTGGATATTGAAACATAAATGGATTCATTAAAATTTCTCCCTAATCTAAATATATGAAGAAATAAATTACATTTATTTCACACTTTCATACATATGTAGGATTTCCAACGTATTTTGGATTAAATAAAAAGGAAAAGGGGACTATTTATACTTAAAAAGTGACTTGGAGAGATCATTTTATTTAAAAAATTACCTAAGAGGGACCATCTATCATTGTGAGTTTCTCTCAAAATACAAGCAATTACTTAAACACTTTAACTTGAAACAACTACTTGAAAACTTTTTAGTTGGTCACCTTTTAGAAAGATCCCTTTAATGAATTTTTATACAACATCGAGATTTAGTGATACAAAGTAAAATACGCAATTGAAAGATAAAGTATGTCCAATATTTAGCTCCTAACAATTCACCATTAATAACATCATCCTAACATCAATTCCTAACAAGAATTCACCTTAAAAAACCAGGACATAAAAGACGTTTTAATTCAAATTGTTGTTTCGTAGTTATTTAGAAATTACAATTCGTTTTCATAGTTCTTCACATGTTCCAAAAGAAAAAAAATCATGCAATGTTGGTTTAAAGTGTTCATTGTATCATTTCATAAAACAGTTGTGCCACCTAATTAGGCTGGTAGCATACAGAATACAGAATTGCACAAGGGCACTTCCACAACCACACTTTTTTACCAATTAAATATTCATTGCATCAATATTTCGCCAGACAATGTGCCATTCTGTGCCAATGTTATATTTTCTCTGGTTAAACAAACTCTTGTTAAACAAACATGGTCTGTTTCCTGTGAGATAATGTCGGTCGATCATTGATTTTTATATAAAACCTTCGTTTTTTTTCTTACTTATAAAAATTTTTACTTCAAGCGGAACGTTCAGGGTATCCAATAGCTATAATCACTCTTGACAGTTTCAGGAAAAAGTGATATATCATAGCTTTCATTTCTGTAAAAAAAAAAAAAAAAACTTTGTTGTGCTTAACGGCGGACGCCTTGATATATATATATTTTTTTTATATAAATAAAAAGTTAATCCCCTAGACATCCTTCAGTCGATGACCATTTCTTTCTCATTCGAGAATCTGATGTTCATTGAAACACTTTATATCATAAAGGGATTCGAATGTAGAAAATTTAACCGTTCATCAAATAAACTGATCGACATTTTACACTTATACTGCACTTGTAATTTTAAATAAAAAAAATTTAGGGTTTCGTTCATCTGACGAAACCCTACTCGTATTACTCCTCTGTCTGTCGGTCACAGAGTTTGTACTTGGAAACTGTATAAGTTAGAGATTTGAAATTTTGCATACTTATAGCTGAATACATCCTGTAACACTAGAAATCATAAAATTTTGAAAAAGTCTCATATTATATTAATTATTAATTCATAATTTTTCTCATATTATTAATTTAATGACATCCGAACGATTTTGCGATTTTCTTAGATCTTAAAACGTAACCTTAATTGCAGACATTTTTGCGTAGGCTAGATAGTTCAGTGACATCGCGTTTTCTTCCTAACACAAAGATTCCGAATTCTATTCTCAAACGACCGATGTTGAATTTTTCAATTTTTAAAGTACAATATCCGATGGATTTAATTAAAAGAACTTTCGTATTTTTTATTTTTTTATTTTAAGGATTTCTTTTTTTATTTTCCTTTTTTTATCTTTTTGAGATAAAATTAATTCATGTAATTAAATATGCTTTTCATATATACAAAAATATTTTGTTATAATTGTTTGAAAAGCAGTTCTTGAATATTTGTAATTTGATTTATAAAATACCTTCCTCTTGATGTAATTTTATAATTAAATTTACTCATGCTACCATCTATGTTCTTCTTGATAAAGTATATTGATAAATGATAAGGTTAATTATAAACTAATGATTTGGATTTATTAATTAAAGGATAAAGTATTTTGAAATGAATATTAAATGCAAGCCTTTTCGCGATCTTCGGTCACACTTACCCACTTGCTCTATCTCAATATCATAGTACGACACGAAAAAATATAACGAAAAAGTAAAGTAAAACGAAAAGTATAGCAAAAAAAAACGTGTTTTGAACTTTTATTTACATAGTAAAAGAAAATACTCAAAGAAAAAAAAAATGTCATATTATTAGTCTTACGAGTTTATTTCTATAAAATCGGTAAACCCTGATTTTCATAAATATTACGTATAATTTTGTAAACACTGGAATAAAGATGTCATTCGAAAAATATTCTGCAAAAATATTCTAATTTAACATTCCTATAAAACTATTTTTATCGATGAAACTAAAGTGTTACAATATTTATTGGAGACGCTACTTGAGCAGATAAAACAACAATTTAATCTTAAATAGTTATGAAATTATAGTAACTTGCCAGGTTGCATATCGAGATAAAAATATATTACCATTCAACTTAAAATATTAAATATATTTTATGAGAAAATATATTAATTTTACAGGCATCAACCTATTATCATTATCTATTAAGAAATTCCATTTTAGCATAACTATATGATTTTCGTAAAAATATAAAATATATCCTGAATTTCAAAATATATTTATCGACTCAATGCTGGTGTTTTATTTTCTCTGTCTTTCCAAATGCAATTACTAAAAAATATATCTGAACAAAGGATTTATTACTAGAATAATTTTTCAAAAATAAAGTGAAATCTCAATAACCTGTGCTTTGTTATCAATTGAAAGTAGCACAGCAAACGAATTATTTTGCACTTAAGAATGTTAAATGAATAGTTGAACAGTTTAATAGTTAGGACATTTCATGAGTTTTCTAGTTGGCGCCAACCTGTCTGGTAATAACTGTATTTCTAAACATTAGGGAGCCATTAGGGAGAAAAAGTCTAACTGTAGTCTGAACTACATAGGAGTGAAAATAATTGTAAATATGAATAAAGATGACTGTGCTTGGGATAGGATTAAAATGTGTAATATAATAATTAAAAAAAACAAGTATAGTAATTACATTAAAAAGGGAATTAAAATTAAATTGTTCAGTTGTTCAATTGTTCAAAACAGACGGAATGAAGGAGGAAAAATCCAAGAACATAAAGCACTTTTCGGTGATGCCAAAACATTTTGTTGTTGTTGTTAGCAGTGTTGCCAGTTCCGCAATTTTTTTTTCTAAATAAAATTGCTATCACTTTTAAAATAGCATAACTTGAGTATATAAGCTGCCAATAAATAAGGCAAATTTTACAATCGGCATTCTTGACAATTGAGCAAACGGAATTACACAAAAGTAGCAAACCAACACTCTCTGTTAGAAGTAACACTACAAATATTAAAGTGAAAACTAACAGTTATCGAACAGTTGATGTCGGTTAAGGGGCTTCCGAGTTGCATACAATTTTACACCCAGTCTATATGTGAGTAGAGTGTCTTGTATAAAATTGAGCTGTTGGGAAAAGTTAAGACGTACTATTAACTACAAGATAAAATAATAATTACAATTGAAAAGGATAGATGAAAAGTTAAGAAAGAGAGATGATAACAAATTTGGAATAAAAATGTAAAGCGAAATAGATTAAATATAGAGTGTAAAAAATTGGAAGAAAGTCAAATGGTATAGCTGTAGTTATAACTAACAACTAGTTAAAATAGAAAAAGTAAAAAATAGGGTTCGGAATGTGTTCGCGAAACAGCACACAAATACCAGGTGGTGGAAAAGGCGGGCAAAGCATAAACAAAAAAGGCACTTAAAAGAGCCATAGACAACTAAAACCAAAAACTAAAGTAAAACTTTCGAATATATATTTTCTTTTTCTCTTAATAATAGTGGTGCATATCATTTTTTATAAATCCGTTAAATCATCTTCGTTAATAGTATGCATAAGCTTGTAAGCACTTGAATAAAGATGTCATTTAGAAAATATACTATAAAAATATTATAATTTAACTTCCCTATAAACTTTTTTCTATCAATGAAACTAAAGTTATTGGAGACACTATTTGTGCAGATAAAACAACAATTTATTCTTAAACAGTTATGTAATGATAGTGACTTGCAAGGTTTCTTATCCAGATCAGAAGATATTATTATTCAACTTAAAATAATAAATATATTTTATGTGAATATATATTAATTTTCCAGGGCATCTATCTTCTACCATTATCTATTAAGGAATTCCTCTTATATATGCTTTTCGGAAATATATAAAGTATGTCCTGCATTTCAATCCATTAACAACTCAATGGTGGTGTTTTTTTTATCTCTCTAGAAACTATTTCCAAAGAATATATCGAAACAAGACAACCGCATTTATCAATTTCTTTATTTTTTGTGATGAATCGTTGCGATTCGCAATTGTGCTAGTTTAGGGTAAAAAATATGGCCTGGTCAAACACGTTAACGGTAGAAACTGCTTGGCATCACGCCAACTGTTTTATTTCCGTAAAAAAAAAGATGGAGAAACGTGATAGAAAGAGAAGAAAAATAAAAAATATGAAGGTATAAAAGGGCAGCAGATAAAGACGTAATAAATGTAACTATTTCATGCACACGCGCGCTTCCATACAGTACGGGAATATATCTTATATACAAAAGATAATTCTAATATTTCATTTATCTAAATATATCATAATACGTACTTTGAAAATATTAAATATATTTTATTTTTCCTAAACATTTATAAAGAATAATTCAAATATTTGTAATATATATAACGGGTTAAAATTAATTAAGCATTGCATGAAACCTCTTTATTTCTTTAGAAGATAAGTATGTTAATATTAACATTTCTTAAGTACTTAATGCGTCTAAATTTTAGAATGTCTTGTGAAAATTTATTTGTTATGCATCCTATAATTAACAAATCTCTCTAAATAATGTTATTTATTGATTCAGCTGAAATATTTAATACTTTTGTGAAACATTTTATGATGAATTATTAAAAATCATAGTATTTAAAACTGGCTATAATTAATGAGATTTGCATTAAACACTTGATTTGATAAATAGATTTCTTATTTAAATTTCTTTTTTCCTGTTTCTTAATGTATCTTAATGAGAAAATCCCTTAAATATCTGATTGTTATGCATACCGTACAACAGAAAAATACTCCAGACATTTATTCAGCTATGAAAAAAAGTATTTTAAATAATTTTGATATAAACACTGATCGTTATTGGAAAAAGCTATGTTTCAAACATTAATTTTATTACTTGTAACAGTATTTCAGAAAAATAATATGATAAAAAACAAATAAGATATTTTTTTTTAAAGTGTCAGTAACTTAACTGTCCAAATATAAAAACATTACTTTAAAAATATGTATTGTATAGTTATTATTTATAAAATTTTCTTTTGATTACATGCTTCAAGGGGAATGCCATGAATGATGCCATTCTACAAATCAGATCGTAAATTGTTTCTTTTATGAAAAAAAAATATATTATGCGCAACAATTTGCGAATGTCGGTGAAAAATCTAATTTGCAACGTTTAGCAACGCATCGCGAGTTTTACAAATATTTGAAAGCTATCCTACAACAAATAAACCGATCGAACCGTTAAAAGGGTAGTTTTAGTTGTAATTAACCATTTGTATCATTAGCGTGTAATTTAGGAATCCCCTTTTTATTCCGAAATTCCGAATCCATACCGAAAATTCCGAACGAATAATTTTTCTTTAAGTAATCACCAATCGCCTGAATGCCAGCAAATAAAGCAAAAATTACTATTCAGAATATCTGGTATGAATAAGGAATTTTTTAATAAGAAAGAAATTCCAAAAAATACGCGTTTCGGATGCAACCATTTGCAACCGAATTGACATTTAATTTACATTTTAGATAAAGTAGTTGTAGTTGTAGTTCGCTACAAAAGAAAAGTAGTTTTTCGGACAAATGCTTGAAACCTTTATGATATGTTAGAGGATCATGGTTTTAATCTTTGTTAAAAACATGGACAATTATACAAGATTATTCTAAATGATGGACCCATTTTCAAAAAAACTTATTTATTAAAATACATGTCCAAACTGAACAATCTTTATATCAATGAACAGAGGGGGTTTCAAAGTTTTTTTTAAGACATTATAAATGTTCAATGTGTCCACCGTTTGCTGCACGGCAAATGGATTTTATTAAGAAAATATCAAAAAGTTCAAAGTTGCAGAATTCATAATTCTGCATAAAACTTATAACGCGACAAATATATAAAATTTATTAAAAAAGGGTAAAAGTCACATGAGAGGACAGAACCCTCATCTCCGGCTCTCAAATCGCGAGCGCTAGCGCTGCACCACGGAGACCTTGCTCAAGAGCGCGAATTAATAGGTATTTGAAATGCATGCTGAACTTTAACCCGAAATTTCTCGAAAACTAAAGCCTATTTGAAGGAAACCTTTGACCTGAATAATTAGGGGTATGACCCCTAAAACATATTTTAAAATCATCAAAATCTGTGAGCATCATGTTTCGCGGTCCCCTTGCGAGTGCACGGCAGCAGTGCACTTAGCTCGCGGTGGTTTATTGTCGCGCGACCTCTACCGGCCGCCTCTGGAACCATCACCGCTTTGAAAGCCGTGCACTCAGTAACAGCAGATACGCTTTCTCGTGTGTGGGACGAGTTTGGCTATCGCGTAGATGTATGCCGTACAGCAAACGGTGGGCACATTGAACATTTATAAGATCTTAAAAAACTTTGAAACTTCCTCTTTTCATTGGTATAAAGATTGTTCATTTTAGATTTGTACTTTAATAAATACAATTTTATGAAAATGGGGCCATCATTTAGAATATCCCTGTATATCAAATGCTAATTTTTTCAACAAAAAACGAGTAATGTTCATTTTTGAATATAGTGTTATAGTTGGTGAGTAGATAAGCAATGTTTTTCAACTTCCAGATAATGTCAAAACCTGTTTTATTATTTTCTAAAATATTTTGATTGTTTTAATAAAATTTAGGATCTATTATAGTTAGCGTAGGTGGGTAGATAAGCAAAGTTTTTCAACCTCCAGATAATGTCAAAACCTTGCTTTGTTATTTTCTAAAATATTTTGATTGTTTTAATAAAATTTAGCATCTATTATAGTTAGCGCATATCTGATTGATTTTCGTTTGAAAGTTGTTAAAATGTGTTATACAAAATAAGAAATAGGTTTACGTAGCAAATTTTAATGTTATTTCAATTATATCAATTTGATTTATTTATTTGATATGAAGAGCTCATAATATCGACGTATATTTTACATTTCTGATGTGTGAAAATGTAAAATCTACGATTGTGTTATAAGCGCTTTTTATTGAGAACATTGAATTCATATACTTAAAATGCATTAAAATTTACTATATAAAAACTTTGCAAAAATATCTTTCTGATTTTGTTCAGGTTCCGAATTTTATTTAAAAAAATCAAACTAGCTTAGAGAAAATACGATTTTTGAACCTTTGAACGGGGGAAGCAAATATCAATGTAATTCTATCCAATTATTTTACGGCATAATTTCTTTTGTTTATATGTGTGATAAAAATCCACCATTATACTAAAATATAAGCGATCATGTAAATATTATTTCTTTAGTAGGTTCATGGACTGAGCTATATAATTCTGTGAGAATATTGCTTCGTACGTTTCGTGCAATAACAGAAAGTAGAGAATTAGAAAACATTTGGTCCAGCAAATGAAATACAGAATAAGTCAATAAAATAAGAACCACAAAGAACCTCAAGAGGAGGTGAAGAAGCGGAGGGAACTACTTTCTAGAAAGGAAAATACTTTCTTCCAATAAAAAAATGGTTAATCGTATTATCGCTGTTATATAATCTATAATTTAAATTAAATAAATTCGAAATATAATTTTGATGCAAAAATTAGTACAAATAAATAAAAAAGCCACGGAGCGGGAAAATTCTTATAATCACTTTAATTTAAACAAGAAAGAAAAATCATGCTTCAAGTATAGATTATGAAACACTTTCTAACACTACCAAAATACTTTTAAAACATTTCGCTGTTTAATAAGCTAAATAAAATACTTACGTAAAAATTTTAGAAAATTTTAGTGCCACTGTAAATGAACTATAAACGCAACATATATCATTTTCAAAATCGAACATGCCATAGTAAACTTCATTAACATATATCAATTTCATGGCAATACGAGTATATTTACGCGAATTAGAGCACGGACAGACTCAGACATACGGCAGATTGAGAAACCGATTTCATATACACTTTTCAACTATGTTGGAAAGTGTTAAAAAAATCGGACAAATATTAATCAATTTTATGCGCACCTGTTAGACAGACTGTTAGGCGCCTGCGTTAGATGTAGCGTAGAAATGTTTGGAATGTGTAAAAGAGAGAAAGAAAGAACTATCTCCAGTACTAACTGATAGGGGTTAGGTAGTAGTGTATTGTACCATCGTCCTATTTTCAGGACAGTCGAAAATACAACGAAAATTTATCTCATAAATAATTTTTTGAGAATATTCTTTTACTGGTATAAAAGTATGGAATAATACCTCGATAAATTTATATGTGTGTTTTTCTTGGAGCTCAAAATTTTAAAAACCGCTATAATAGTTCAAAAAAAAAAAAGAAAAAAAATCTGAAAAACGCCATTTTAAAAATTTAATAAAAATTATCCAATATTAATTTAAACATGCGATAAAGACAAATATTTCATTATATGAATCTTGAATAATAAATTGTCTTTAATTTGAATTAAAATATTCAAAAGAATTTATCTAGTATCCGCTTATATGTGCTGTCCGATTTTTAGGACGATGAAGAAGTATGGTTAAAACATGCTTAAATCTACCGAAATTATTCTTCCAATAATCACCATCCTTAGGCAGCCATGTTCTTTACGTTGCTGTATCTGATTTTATTTCTATTCTAAAAACGTATCCTACTATACTAAATATAGTTCATCTTGAAAATGCATAACTCAATTAAAAACCACTTTTAAGCAATTCGCGCTCACACACTGCTATGCTTACGATTTATTTTGTGTAGCTCTGCCATATGATCTATTGCATTTATAGACAACACGTAGTATGCAAATATTTAGTTAAACATAAAAATGTATACCATAAAAGTAATTTCCAGCAATTATCGCTAATATACAAAAAGCCTTTTGCACTTCTATCGTAAACCGCGATTTATTTCAAAAGCTGTATAAAATAAATTATCCAACTTGCTTTTGTTTTTCTGACTTAAAAGATGATTATCTTATTTACAATACCCTATTCTTTGTTTGGATACAGTACTGTACCCGAATATCTTTTATGTGTCCCTGTAAATGAACGATAAATGCTAAGCACATCATGCTCTACACCAAGTATCTTATAGTAAACCTCATTATTGTATATCAATTTCTGTATATTTGAAATAGTGTTACATAATAGTCTGCAAATGTTTCCCCCTTGTATACCATTTTGTAACGGAATTCTTTTGTGTGGACTGTAAATGAATAATAAATGTTTTGCACTTCATATTCTTCAGAATGCATGTCTTAGTGCACTTCATAAGTACATAATGGTTTCATTATGTTACTTTTGACTGACCCTGAAAAAAGAACTTTAAAGCAACACAGTTCACTTTCAATAGCGATCGTGCTATATGTTAATAGCATACCAAAATAACAGGGCAATCCGAGTATATTGACGAGAGTTAGAGTACGTACAGACAGATAGAAAGACAGACGCTCAGACGGCCAGTTAAATTGAAGTCATAAACACTTTTTAAGTATGTTGGAAAGTGTTAAAACGCAAAGTCCTTTTAAAGGTTTAATGGTAAGCAAATTTTCCCCACAACTGCTTTTTACAATAATAATGTCAACATTCGCATTCGCAATTTAACTTAAACAAAGGTATTCATATTTAACATACCAAACCATAACATACCTTAGAAATTTTGGACCAATTTTAAATAAAAATTCATTAAATAATGATAATAATTTGCGATGGTAAATTTTCCTTAATAATAATGAAGAGAAAAATAAATTCTGTTAATTTTTCTCTTGAAATAAAATATAATTTACACCATTGAACTGAGTTATCAGAACACTAACAATATCAGAAATGTATCGCATGTCAGGAGCGGGGTTCGAACCCATTTTCCCTTTGGAGAGCCAGAATTTCTCTTTCTGGCGTTTAGACCATTCGATCAATTTTCTCTTGATACGAATGAATTTCAAAACTAGTTTTCAACTCCGTCTAGCGACAGAAAAGCACTCTCTAAAATAATGAGCGTGTATACTCTAAACAGTTAAAATCGGTCTTTTTGATTGGTCTTGCGTTTTAAATATACAGATTATTATTAGAGAAATAATCAATTAACATAGCTAATTGAATAAAATTAAAAAGGAAAGGTTACTGATAATGTTAATGTTAATGGTACAATGAAAGAAAAAGGTTTATTAATATAATCTTTGAGGAGATGTTTTAATATTTTCTTGAGTTGTGTTTTTATCTTGGAAAAAAATTTGGAAACTTAATCTTGTTAGGGATATTTCATTTATGGAAAAAATAAACAAACATGTTTTGAATAATAAATTTAAACTTAAATTCAATCTTAGCTTTTAGATAAATCAACTCCAGCTTGAATCCATAGAATATCTTATCATTATCTTTTTCTTAAAGAATATATCTAGAAATTCTTGGGCCAACTATTGAAACAGTTTGAATTCGATTGCAAATCGTGTCACGTGCTGCCGTTTTTATCAACAGAGAAATGTCAAATCTATCTTGGATCCTATCGCTTCTTTGGCATCCGATTTAAGAAAAGGTTGTATCGCATCGGCGGATTTGAAATTCCGAAAACATACACAGTATTTATAAACGTTTCCCTTTTAACTGCGCTCTCCAAACAGAAGCTTAGTAAATAATTCAAGCGCATCATTTCAAAATAAATTTTCACTGATATATTATCATATATAAAGTATAATATAAAGATTTATAAGGCAGTAGATATTTACCAAACTTTATTTGTAAAAATGTTTGTGAGTTTCACATTTTGCTAGGAAAATTCTACGATTGTTAAAGAAACGATCTGTATGATTTAAATAGTCGTAGTAACTCTACAATTAACATATTGTTGACTGCCGACACGGATTCATGACCTTTGTGTATTTGTAACTATTTTTATATTCAACCGTAGCACAAGTCACAAAAAGTTTTCTTTCTGGTAGATTTCTCTTGAAAATATAAAAAATGTCCAGTGGGATTTATATATCTAAAATAGAGATCAAATGGGTTAAAGGCAAAAATTCTCGTCCAGCAATGTGTTAAGATAGTATAGAGACAAAAGTATACAGATGACGGAAGTGAAACCCGTAGCTAGCGAGACGTACGCGGTTATGTCAATCTTTTCATGTGCATATAATTACAAATACAGAAAAACTTTTGATAAATACTTCAACGTGTATACTTCAACAGAGTATTGCCGATAGGATAAGTTTTTTGCACTGTAAAAAAATTGCAGCAAAGTATCCGGTCATTTAACCATTTTTATAGAAAACCGTTGCATGACCGTAATTGAACAGTATTCTGACCATAATATGGGCAATATTATGATCAGAATATCGTTAAATTACGGTTATGTAACTGTTTTCTATAAAAACGGTCGAATGACCCGATACTTTGCTGCAAATATTTTACAGTATGCTTAAAGTACGAAAACTAGCCATAAGAAATATGTTAAGTTAGTGAAAACACAAAAGGGCATTGTGAAACCCATAATTCGCGAGCCATGCGAGATTCTCCCATCCTTTCGATTGGCGATTTCCCCCACAGTAAAGATGGTTCACTGTTAAAAATTTGCAACAAACTGTCCATTCATTTGACTGTTTTTATAGAAAACGGTTACATAATCGTAATTTAGTGCTATTGTAACCATATTATTCCCCATATTATGGTCAGAGTAGAGTTAAATTACGGTCATGTAACCGTTTTTTACTAAAACGGTCAAATGACTGGACAGTTTGCCGCAAATTTTTAACAGTGTTTGATATCGAATTACATTCAATAACAACACTGTCTGTTGTTGAAATGCAGTATTCAGTAAGAAACATATTTCAATAAATGACCCAGTAATTTCGTTAAAAATCCAATTGTAGAATGATATTTTACAAAGAAAAATAAATATGTGAACTTGACCGACTTTTGCATAAATAAGGAGTTTCTCAACACCACCACCACCACCACCAACAACAAATTGTTGTAAAAAAGTGTTTTGGATCCCAGTTTCCATCATTCAACATTTTGCTTATGGACGTGTACATCGTATATCTATTATTGTCTCATGTACAAACGCTATTTATATATATACAAGGAAACGTTAATCAACTGATACTTTCATTGGTTTATACATCTAAAAAAGGATAACGAAAATATTTTATATTTAATGTATTTTTATAGAATTGGATTCAAAAATTTGTTTAAGATTTTATCGAACGGCCTTACTCCTCCAGCAGATAAATCCGATTACCATGGATTTTACATTTATTATGGGATTAAAAAAAAGTTGATTCAGCTGTTCTAAATGGATTTCCTCTTACTCTCTACTCTAAATTTATTTTTCACATAAAACGATGTGTTTGACCTAAATTCCGCCTCTAAGACAAGTTTAATTTTTCCAATATACCGATTTTTTTAATTATATATGAAATTAGCACACATGTGCAAAACTTTGTGGATTTTATGCACATGTCTTTATAACTCTTTTTTTTTTATTTACCAAAAGTGAATAACTAAATTATCTATGTTATGCACGAGTTTGCGCCACTTTTCTGTTATTTTATATGATAAGTTTCAATGATTTATAGATAAGTTTCATTGATTAATTATTTTGTATAAATAATTTGTCTATGACTTCATGCCAATCTTATGGCTTCGAATTCGATTTTCGATTTTATAGATCCAATATTAATTTAGCGCCATGCCTTAAGTTGCTAAATATTTTGAACACTTTCTATTCCTTTTCCGAATAAGTTTCTTTACATCTCAAATGACACGTGCACAACAAAAGCATGTAAATGAACATATTTTCTTGAAGTATGTGAAAAAAATAACACATCAAAAAACTATTGACATGAAATGCGCGAATTTCACGCTAACATTAACGTCTCACTAACTATAAAAAAGTTAAATTTAATTAGAAGAGTTTACCTTTTAATTTAAAGTTATAAAGGTAACAATTATATTCACTAACATAATAGCGTATGGGACATTCATTTTCTTAAGTTCCGAAAGTACAGTATTCGCACCTAGACGCATCCAATGAATGAGACACTCCACGATAACTCCATCTAGAGTTCAGCTTGGGTCCGGTACACTCGACCCGAAACCCGACATAATTCAACCCGAACCCGAAATATTCCAACCCGATGCCGGAATGAAAGAGATTTAATCCATATTTTAATAGAATTATGTAAAAATAGTCTACAATTTATATTTCTAATATTATTTTTATATTTTTGTATAATAATGAACTAATATAGACTCATTAATATTCAAATATATATTTTTTTCATTAAAATTTTTTCATGACTTTATTTTGAAACGTTGTGTTAACCTGATCCCGACCTGAAAGAATCAAAGCCTTACCTGAAACCGATCCGAAGCCCAGACGTTTAATGTCAGCACAACCCAAACAAAAACAAAATTGCGTCAACCCAACCCGACCCTGAAGTGATGATATTTATAATAGTTATATAAGAATTTAAAAAATATATTTATATTTACATATATAAAACGATGTGTATAAAGTTCATCTGAAATTTTAAAGAAAATGTGTGAGTTTTTTTGAAGAATAAATACGATGGACTATTTATGCCTAGTTAGGTATCAATCCTCGCCATTTTAAAATAATTTACAGTTCCCTATCCCGATAGAAATATAACTTATTTACATACTTTTTATCATAATACATGAGTTTCACATGATACCTATGATTGGAAAAATATCTTGCTGTCAATGATTTTCTACATAAGCTTCGAAAGTTCGACAAAAGCAACAGTATACCTGCCAACGTTTACGCTTTTTTGTTACATCTAGAATCTAATAGACATTTTAGTCTTATTTTATCGCAGAATTTTGCGAATTAATAAGGCAAAATTTACTATTTTATTTAGCATTGGAGTTGGTTGCGGTGTAATAGAAATATTGGAATAAAAATCACCAATAAATTTCAAATACTATATACATATTAGGTAATTATAGCCGTAAGAAGAGAAAAAAATGTTATATTTATCTGTTTCTAACTTTACAAAATAAATAAAGTTAAAATGTTATATATGTATGTCTTATTTATCCTGTTAAAATGAAGGAGTAAATAAAGCTAAAACTTAAACATTGAATTAAGAAAGACGGACGAACAAATCTCTACTAAACATTTTATATTCTACGCACTTTTTTAAAGCTTATAAAAAATGACAACATTACTTTCTACCAATCGCTTCGGTTAGAATTCATAATTTTAAACATTATCTATCTATCTATCTATATATATATATATATATATATCAATTTACATTTCCCATTCAATTTGTTAACTGCGTATTAACCGTGAGTTACTTTGAAGAAATACCATTTAATTCAGTTTTTTTTAAAGTTAATTTGATTCTTTAATTAAAAAGAATGTGCCAGAAAGTTTTATTATTTTTATTTTTATCATTAAAGCGTAAATTGCCCATAATATATATTTTTTTTTTCTTTCTTCACACTTTTATCAAATGAGTTGTGACATCAAAAACTTCTTTTTTTTCGTTAACGCTTTTAATAATTATTCTAAGAAATTAATGTACCATAAGAACAAATTAAAGAATTATCAAATTTATGAAAAGAAAGGAACCGAAAAAAAAAGAAAACCTTCAAAACAATGAAAGATAAGACATTTCGTGCAAAGCCATATCTGAAAGAGCAACGTTTCTTTTTTTTTATCGCGATAACTGGGCACGCTAAATGTGTTTCTTAATTTAGTAAATGTAACAGTTTGAGGGATTTTTTCCAGACAAATTTATCTATTAAGAAGATCAGCATTTTATGCAATTCTTCCGGAAGGAAATGTCTCATTTGAAAACAACCAAAGCATATTTTATTTTTCGCAATTATGAAATTCAATTTTGTGATTTAACTGAAAAACTGAAAAGCGAAAAAAGACGCATAATTCAAAAGGAATTTACCGATGTAGAGAAACTAAGAAGAGAATAATTTTAATTTTATATGAATGGAAATAAACTTAAATTCAATATGATAAATACTGAAAGTGCTTATTAAATTTTAAAATAATGTTTTATTCAATCAAATTTATATATATATATTGTTAAGTTGAATAAATACAGCATTAGTTATCAACAGCTGAGTCGTAAAAGTCTGCTAGATGTGCCGGGGTGAAACTTTTTATGGTGATTAATTAAATGATTATCTTTTAATTTCTTTTCAATGGTGAATATTTCGAAAAATTCGTTAAAAAAAGTGATACAATTATTTTATTTTTTTCTGTTCTCAAAAATAAACTTTTGAGAAGTGAACTTATTCAAAATAAAGATTTTTAACATTAAAAATGTATATAAAAATGAATTATGTCGTCTGCTAGGAGCGAAATGAGCATGCCTTTTTTTTTCTTATTACGTATGCCACGTTTACAAATGCGATTTTTTTTTTTTTTTTTTTTTTTTTTTTTTACCATGGAGATCTTGCTTTGCGAATGATTATCTCCATGGTTTAATAATTTTATGACTCATAATGAACGAATCTCCTGTGTTTATTTACTCTAATGGATTGAGATATTCGGTTAACCAAATTTCCATTCAAGTAATCTGAGAATCTATACATTGTTGAATATAACTCATCTCTCAAGCAAAAAAATTTTTTGAACGGTCTTTCTAAAAATATAACTTTTATGCAATTTTATTCGAAAAAAATTTTTTGAATAAAAATCGTCGCTTGGCATATGAAAAAAGAAGTGGTCAGCCCGTATTTGTTTTTCTCAGTCACATGACTTGCGCTTTTACTATATATATTACGTTTGATAGGATTTAACAGAATAAAGAAAACTTTTATTAATAACTTTTTTAAATTTTGATTCGATTTTCATAACATTTGAAATTACTAGACAAAATTCCGCAATAATTACATATATTAAATTTCAAATCATTCGTTTGGGTAGTTTTTGCGCTGTTATACGCGGACAGACGGACGGACCAGGCAACGACTATAGGTGCTACGTATTTATATAATTACGAACGCACCTAAAAATATTTAAAAATTCTGTTTCTGCTACGGCATTTCGCGATTAAAATTAACTGAGATATATATGTACCGCCAACCTTCAAAGGGATTTAAATGCCGGTATTACTATCTATTTTCATAGCTGCCAAACTTTTTTTTTTTTTTTTTGCAAGTCAAATAAACATATTTACAGACAGAAAATTTATTTGGTAAAATATGTCCTGTTTCTATGAGGTACTTAAGTGGTTTTATTTATTGAATAAAATTTTCTGTTTGAAATTTGTTTATTTTATTTGAAAAATAGCGGCTAATAAGTATTTATTGTCTGTTATACATATATTTACAAATGTATATTAAATATTTAATCCTGAGGAAACATTTCCTCATATTACTAAACTAGCTGATCCGTCCGGCGTTGCCCGGTCCCGTCAAAAAACAGTAGGAAACGCAAAAACACTTTAAAAATCGCTGCATGAAACCGTTCCTCTGGTAACTTTTTCATCTGATAAGGAAACGTACCTCGGAGCGGATGTAAATTCATTACGACCACCTCAAATATCTAGCTTATTTGATTAAAAGCGGGTCACTTTTTGGCAAAATTAAGAAAAGTTACCATCCGATTTTCACAAAATTTGCATTTTTGGAATCAGAAAAAAAATGAACTACATATATACTAAGAGTTTCGAATCAATTCCTCCAATAGTTTTCTTAATATTCGAGGATGAGTGAAAATCAGAGTATTTCATTGTCTGAGATTATCAAATCGCAATTTTCTTTTGAGGTTTTCATAAAAAAGAAACCATTTTCAACGCACGCACCGGAAAATATTTTAATTCCACAGCCAGGGTCACATTCTATTATATACAAACCTCCGACATGTGTCCCTACTGCTTACGGCACCATATGGCAGGAGTGCCGTGCTAGCAGGCGTGCCATGTGTTTTCCGAACGAAACGCTGGCACCTGTCCCCACTGCCTACGGCACCGTATGGCAGGCGTACTGCGCACGCGCTACAAAATCTTTCAGTTTCAATTTGCACCGCCGGAAGATGCCAAATCTATTTCTTAATTGGTTCTCTATATCTTAATAAGTTTATGTTAAGTTGAACGAAACATTTCCCGTTGAAATCGGGCCCACAATGCCCAAGAAAATGCACCACACCCATGGAGATTTACATTCATAAATGGTGGTAACCAAGGAATATGCTACCGAAGTTCATTTAGTATCTGGGAGACCTGGAAAGAATGTTAGAAAATATTTCGTTTGAATTGGACCAATATTACATGCAAAATCTTTTATTTCAACTTTCCACCGCCAGGAAGCGCACTTTGTTCCAAACAAACGTCTCTCCGAATGAAACTACGGCACTTGTCCCCGCTGCATAGTTTCACCGTATAACAGGCGTGCTGCACACGCGCTGAAAGTCTACTGGTTCCACTTTCCACCACCAATCTATATTTTAATTAGTTCATATAAAATTGAATAAACCAACGCCCGTTGAAATCGAACCTCAGAACCCGAGAAAATAAATCCTCCTCCCCTCTTGGAGATTAATATTCGGAAATGGTGGTAACCAAGGGCTGAGAAAATTATACCGTAGTCTATTTAGAACTTGGGGACCTAAGAAGAATGTTAAAAGTATATATGTGAGAAAGTGTTATGACACTTTGAATTTTATAAATTTTCGGAGCTTTGGAAAACGAACCGGCGATCTTTTAGTGCCAGAAAGCTCCGATATTTCACAAAATTGAATGTGTCGTAGCTATGTGAATTTTGGAAATAGAATAATGGAATTTTTACTCTTGTACTTGTCAAAGCATGAAAAAAAATATTCTAAGTAAAATCCATAGACCGTATAAAAAATTAAAAAGTGTAACTCTTTTTTTAAATTAATGACAGGAATATTTCACAGACATAATTTTAATTCCAATCTTATTTGGAACACTTTTGCAATTTATATAGCCTGAGTTATCTCAAGGAGGCAAAAAAAAATAATAATAATAATAAAATAAAATAAATAAAGTGCGTTTCAATATTTTGGAGAGATGGGTGTTAAACCTATTGTCCATGTTTTATTTATTTCCTTTTTTATCCACTCATCTTTTATTCTCGTGATGCACTTTTTGTAATATATAACGTGAATTAGAAATTGGTTACTACTGTTTGAAATTTTTTATGGAATTAAGGTAAATTTTTTTACCGTTGAATAAATTATTAGTAAATTGAAAGCTTAAGAGGTTAATTGACTTCTTTCTGTGTGCTTTAAGTTATTAATTGGCGTCCGCATTATCTTTTAGAAAGCTGAGGTGTTAAAATAACATCCTTTTGAACGCTTTAACTAACAATGGGAACACCGTGTAATAAACATTAATTTAATTTGCATGATAAAATATCATTTTTGAAACATTACATATATTTCACAAATATACAAAATTTTAGTTATAGAAAAAAGGAGTATATAGCTGATGTTAAATGTAATAGAAAAACCAAAGCACTGGCAAGATTTTATCAAGAAGAAACCATTCAAATAAATTTAAGGGATAGTAAGATAATTTTCCCCTCCAATCTATACTATCCATCTATTATAAGAAAAACCATAGAGATTGTAACACTTAAAAATGTCAATCATTTAACGATGCAGCATCATTTAACTTATCAACATTATGGCTTAAGTCACTCGATGGTTTTAAATATGAAAATAAGCATCCAAGAAAAAATAAATAATAAGGTGCGTAATCTGAAAGAGTACGTGAAAAATTGAATGATGGCGCTTCAAATCATCACATCATAGATTGTGATCAATAGAATATTCTTATTTGTTTTGATAATGGCTTCGATGGAGCTGAAACATGTAAATATTAACAACATGTAATATAAACAGTCTATTACAACCATTTTTTGCTATTTAAAAGTTTTTATTTACACTTTTTAGAAATGAAAGAAGTATATTATACAAAGTGTCTTTTTTTATAAATCACAAATAAATGCTTATTCAGTAAAAATACTACCAACGTTTTACCATCTGACATAAACAAAATACGGTGCATGTCAGCGGAGGAGGTACAATATCATAGACAGGTATATATATCCAGATATCCCCGTTTGGTTTTTTTTATATTGATTCGTAAAAATATTATATTTACAAATAAAACATTTGTGATTCTAATGAAAAGAAAAATGTAGAAATACACGAGGCTATCGGACTATCAATTCTTCAATGCTTCAGAGTACATATTTGGAACTACTTTTCTAGAGCGATGCATAGTCTGTGGCTAATGTTGTGTGCTTTAAAATGTTCTACACATTGTGATTAAAACTTTGATATTTTCTTCTATTTTGAATGAATCCCCCCCCCCACACACACACACAAATACATTCTAGTTACACATTCGCCACCGCTTACGTAAATTCACGTGTTTTGGATATCCATGACTGCACTACAGACGTAGCTTTTACATTGTTACAATATTTTTCAAAAATATACATAGTATTCATATTCATATAACAACTGTGCATTTGAATTAAGAATATATTTGATTATAAACAGTAATATATATTAAATATATTTCCATTTGTAATATAAACTCGAATACAGAAAACGTATTTTTTAATTAATATAGAAATGCAAGAGTTTAGCGTAAATAAAATCACGCATTACAAACATGCATCTATTTACATATTATTAATTTGAAGAGAAATTATTTAATACGCGTGCTTTTACAGTTTGGAAATATCTTGTCTCAAAAGTATGAAGAATAAAAGTTCTGCACTCCAAATATTATGAATTTTATCTTATAACCGATGATTCGAAATTTTGTGAGACTATACGTGTAATGTTCAATTTTGCATTTCTTGTGGCGCAGTAATTTATGAATTATGAATTCGTTAAAGCGAAATTATTTAATAGCAGTCTGTATATTAAAACAAAAAGAATATTTGTGTATATGTGTGTATTTTAAAGAAGATATATTAAATCTATTATAAACCAAGAAAATACTCAAAATATTAATTTACATTATTTTAAATACACATATTTGACAGTATACGTTTTATTGTAGTAATTTTTACATTTACTTTAATCGCATTCTATCTGCTGCGTGTATTTATACAACATTTGTGAATTATAATTGTATAAAGTACGATTAGAAAACCAAAAAGAGTATATATATATATATATATATAGTATCTTTGTTGAATGAAAAGAGTTTCAAAACTTTTAAGATCACCTAATCATAAATGTACTTAGTATTGACAGAAATTTTAAACCACATACCCTGATTTCTTTGCAAAATGTTATTTCTTTACATTTATATATTCCTGATATTTTCTGACAATACCTCGTCAGACAGTGCGAAAAATTTTGCCCCCACATGATCTATGCAATACGTATCGAAAATCAATAAACCCTAGGGAATGAATGCGCTAGTTCAAAAATTTCTAATGACTTGGTTTTATCTTGCATGACACGTTTAGTTTTTGAAAATCTGATCTAAAAGATGTGAAAGATCTTTTATGAACACCATTTTAAGCACATTTTTGTGTGACTGTTTTGTATATATCTCAAAATAATATTTTTAGGATTTGTACATTAGAATTTTAATTACGTACCTTCCCGGAAATAGATCCGTTTGCTCCGCAGAACGATGAATTTTCCCGAAAGTTTGGTCAAAACTCGAAACGTTTTTAACTTTTCTAAGTTTACTTCAAAGACACGATCATAGTGAGGATAAAAAATAGCGATACTAAATAACTGGGGTTAAGTATTTTATGAAACACGGAGTTCACAAGTACCATATAATGTTATTTTATAAACAATGCAACATTCTAGTAATTTTTTGGATATATTGGGTGAAATAATTAAATAATAAAATGGAGTTTTTTTTAAATAAAAGCCCACGAAAGCAGTTAAAAGGATTTATGTTTAGAGATAATAGTATAATTAGTTTTTTGCATTCATTATTTCTACGGGATATAGTGGAATATCAAGCTTTTTTTCTAGAGAGATAAATATTGAAATATGAAATAATTCAACATATGGTGTGGCTTTTCTTGGAATCCTGATGTACTTACAATCGAAATTGAAAGTATATCCTTTATAAAAAACATATCGTTATAAAACATCCAAAAATGATTAATAAAAATATAGTTATTTTTAGCGTAAAGTAGATGATCGTTATTTTTTAAATACTCAGCTAACCTCCTACGTTTTGCGCTAATCTTCCAGCTATTTTCAGTATCACTATTTCCATACCGAAATCTTTATCGTCCGTACCGTACGCCATTTTATTTTTAGGTTTCATGATTAAAAGCAACAGAACATACATTTCTAATTAATTACTACATTTCCTGAAATATCGCTGTATAAAGTGTATAAATATGTAAATTACGTCATGTGATCTCACAGCTACAAATACAGCAATAACAAGTTCTTTGAGGGAAGTAATTGAGTTTTAGTGAATAGTGTGTCTCATTTTGAGAATATTGCAATAGCAAGGCTTTAGCAAATATTTTTGATAATTATTCATAATAAGTCTTAAAATGAGTTCATCAGTTCTTAAAATGATTGTTTAATGCAAATGTTTCTACTTTAATGAAATCTGAATAGTTAATTCAGCTTTTGTGCAATTTCTTTTTTTTATCTCATCTGTAATGACGGATACCCTCTGATCTATTAAATTCTTTAAGGCAGGAAACTGCCCCCTCCCCCTCTTCTAATCTGCATGAAATGGCGCCCCTGCTCTCAACGAACCAACAATTTCGGATAATGAGTATTTAATGTGTAAGCAAAGATTCTTCTGATATTTAAACTTTAAATAAACAACACCAAGACTTTACCTTTTGTAAATTCGTAATATTACAACAAGAAAGAAAAATCATTCGCCAAGCTTAGATTATGAAACACTTTCCAACACATTTTGAGAATACTGTAGCTCAACTACATCGATTTATAAGGTGAAAAATGGTGTCTATGTAAACAATTTATAAAAATTTGTAACACATTTGAAAACCAAGTTTAAAAAATTACCAACAATAGTTGGAAAATAATCGAATTATTTTGTGCAGTCCTTTATATGAGCTATAGATTTGTACATATGTTACGGACAATATGATTAATCCGGTCATTATTAATAATAACCGGTTATTATTAATAATGACTGGATTAATCATATTGTCCGTAGCATATATACTGCATAGTAGGCAAAAATGTAATTTAAATAGGAAATATATAACACAATTGAAAATTCCCCATCAGCAATTTCCGCAAATAAGATGAAATTTACTCGAATGCTTATATGCAATCCTGTATATGATCTGAAGAATTTATACACACCAAGTAATATTCAAAAAATAATTCAATTTAAAAACGCATACCAAATTGAAACCAAACTTTCAATAATTTCTCTCATAGACTAGACAGTACTTTTAACAGAATTATTTTTTGTGTTCTTGTAAATGAATGATAAATGCTATTTACACTATATTCTATAGTAAATATCTTGTAGTGCACCTAAGTGATGTATATAATTTTAAATGCGTATGGAATAGTGTAATATTACATAAATACATCGAAAACGACTTTTGCCTATAGGTCATAATGTTACGGAATTCTCTTGACTGCCCCTGTAAACGAACTATAAATGCTATACTTTTAATTTTCAATACCGAACTTGCCATGGTAAGCCTCAATAATATATATCAATTACATAGGAATCCGAGTATATTTACGCGAGTTAAAGCGCGGTCAGACAGACAAACCGAATTCATAAACACTTTTCAACTACGTCACACATTATGAATTATAATTACAACAAGACCCTAAACCTTAGATTTCTATGGTTCTAAATTGAAAAGTAATTTCAATGCATGTTGTTTATGAATATATGTTTTCTAAAAACTATTTCTTGGATATTTTTTTATTTCCAAAACAGATACTAATTTCCAAGCGGGCCTCATAGATAAAAAACTTGATACTGAATTAGAAATACTTATTAAAAGGTTAAAAGAACGGTGTTTAAATGTTGATGGATTCTTAAAAGGCAATACTGTTTAACACTTTATTGTTATTATTATTATTATTATTATTATTATTATTATTATATAAAAGTTATTTGCCTGATTTTTTATTAATTGTTAACAATTTTTATTAATTGTTATTAATTGTAATTTATTAACGTAAAAGATTTTAAAAAAGAAGAAATTTCTATACACAGAAATTCACCTTAAGACATGTATTTGGTATTGACAAAATTTTTAAAACATAGTGCTTATAACTTATAGCATAGTGCATAATACTTATTACTCTTGCAAAATGTTATTTTCTCTACACTTTTATAGCCCACATATTTTCTAACAATACCACATCAGATAGCACAAACATTTTTGCCTCTACATGATCTATGCGATATTTATCGAAAATCAATAAACACGAGGGAATGCATGCGTTAGTTTGAAAATTTCTAATGACTTAGTTTTATCTTGCATGGCGCAGTTAGATATTGTAGAGCAAGTGTAAAAGACAATGATGATTTATGAACAACATTTGAAGCATATTTTTGTTAAACTATTTCGAATTTATCTCGAAATATCGCGTTTAGGATTCATAGATATGCAGAATAAAAAATATTGTATATATTTCTTAATTAGATGCAATTTTTTGCACTAAATAAAATTTATTTATTAAAACAAAGTAAAAAGAAAGATAATGTATAAAAGCGTTAAAAATTTTCACACATTATTATTCTTGTTGTAGTAGTATTATCTAAACTATAATTATCATTTTCCATTTATTAAATTATGTACAGTAAAATTTAAAAATTGTAAAAATTGCAAAAATTGCTCAAATGAAAAAGGAAATGAAAAATAATTATGCTTGATTTAACCCTTAGAGTATCATTTTGTTTACGCTGGTTGGTGCGGGATTGTGCTAGGCTTCAGTGTTTTACTATTTGTGTACCACTTTTTTCATATAACGTTTTTTTTTATTTATTTCTAATTAAAAAAAAATATAACTAGTCTATGTCTAGTTTTTTGTTTGATAATTTGAGTCAGTAAAATAATAAAAAAGAGTCGCTTTCCACTATCACGAGTGATACACAATAGATATAAGTTCGGGCTGTTTTTTTTCCGGAGCACGAGCAGGCCCGACAATTTGAAATCTGAGCACAAAAGAGCAACAATCTTGATACCAGTCAGAAACTTTATTTCAACAAGAAATTTGGTTCAGTATTAAAATCAGAAATGTGATTTTAACCAAGACATTTCTTCATGCGTGGTATTAGTTTGAATTCAGTTATTAAATAAAATTTCTAGTTAAGAAATGTTTATATGACTCTTGTCATTGCATTTACGGTTGTGCTAGTGCCAAGATGCAGAAAGAATAAAAAGAGGAAAGGAAGAAGAAAATATAATACAAGGCCTACGCGCTGACACAGAATATATGTCTGTAGTATATAGATTTTTTAGTGCATATATGGTTCCTTGAATTTCAATACCAAAATTTTCTAAAGGTTTTATTGCCCAATTTTTCTAGGGCACTATAACCCGAAGAATACTTTTAGAAAATATTGGTATGAAAATTCAAGGGAACGTACAAATCTTGGAAAAATTTCGCCTTCGACAACCGTCAATTTTGTGTCCGCTCGTAGGTGTAGTATTCCGAAGGCTGTGGTTAATTATTCAATAGTTAAGACTATGAGATATCTCCGCCCTTTACAGATTACAAATACTTCTCAAGGCGGAGCAAAAAAGGTCTGAATTCAATATTATTTTCAAGCTTATTTGGTCAAAATAAAAACTAAAAGAAAAGAAACAGAGAACATCACCATACGCTTTAATAATTACGTTGTCGCAGGGGACCGCTAAAGCCACCGTGAGACTGCGAATTGTGTCTCATATAAATCTTTAAAAATACTATAATCTTTGCTAAACATTTCAAACTTGAAATTATTTATTTTGATACACTGTAAGGGGTTTTGATCATATTCGAACAGTTAAAAGAAAGTAGTACACTGTAAAAAAGTACCGATGTTTCTTATTTTATGAAAATATGCTATAACCAAGAACGAAAATATAATATAATCTTCTGAGTTATCCGAAATTTCAAATAGCATGTTACATTGTCTTTTGAATCCCCAGAAACGTATACATCTTCAAAATTTAAAGAATAATTTATAAAAACGAATTATTTTTAGCTGCCCGAATTTTTCAGAAGCCTTTCCGAAGGGTTTTTATAGTGTATTAATGATTGTCCTCAGGCTGGAATACCTGTTTTTCGAATGTTATCCATTCTCAAGTACACGTTTTCAGCCGCATAAGTTAATTTATACATGAAAGAGTAAATAAATAATCTTAATTTTAATGTTATTGTTAACGCTGTTAATTTTGCATGTTTGTCTGTTAAACATTTTTTTTTGAGCATGAAAATGTTTACTTCAGAATGGATAGCATTCGAAAAACAGGTATTCCGGGCTAAGGACACTAATTAATACACTATAAAAACCCTTCGGAAACGTTTCTGAAAAATTCGGGCAGCTAAAAATAATTAGTTTTTATAAATTATTCTTTAAATTTTGAAGATGTATTCGTTTCTGGGGATTCAAAAGACAATGTAACATGCTATTTGAAATTTCAGATAACTCAGAAGATTATATTATATTTGCGTTCGTGGTTATAGCATATTTTCATAAAATAAGAAACATCGGTCATTTTTTACAGTGTAAGCAAGTAATATAGCAATTTCCAAGTAGCATATTTTTAATGATTATTTTGTATGAATTTTATTTGTTTGCCTATTAAATACATTCAGGGATTATAATTTCATATTTTAAATAAAAGTAATCATATTTATCAAATGCGGGACTGTGATTTGATAATGTAAAAGTTTTAAAGCCATCTTTCACATATGAAATTGAAAAAATCCACCACCGCAACTTTTCTATACTATCAGTACTAATTTCTTTGGCTTTAGATCCTTATATTTGTTTGTCAGAAAATGATGTGAGCATCTGAGCCGTAAATATTGAATTTACTCTTATCAATATCGATAACATGATTTCTATAAGATAAAAGATAACTCTGTAAGATATTTCATTAGGAAAAAGTCGAGTTGCTTTTTCTGCTTACAAAGAATTCCTAGCGTAATGCCTGTGATATCTAGCTGATCTAATTATTCCCCGAACAGTGTCAGACAAAACAGATATTTGAAACCTTTTTATTATGTTCAAAGAGTGTTATATTTTTGATATACTTCTAAGAATTTCAGGGATTCTAGTTTATCAAATATAGTTGTAAGATAGAAAGTTTCATGGAGGATCGATTATCAAATATACCTCAAAAATGTCTCCATCTTGTAAAATCTATAACTAAATATTTCTGGAATTTAATGATCAATTTTTATATACAAAGCCTGAAAATTCTGAATTTCTAATATAGTTTGAAGTTTGTTTGTAGTTTAAATTTATGTTTGCATTTAAGTATTAATCTTGATAATATACACACATAATATGTGCATTTATGTGTATACAATATATGCCAATACATGTGTATATTATGTGCAAATATGTTTATATTACAATCAGTGGCAGCTCGTGGCTGGCTTTATTTGGGGAACTAAATGCATGGCTGCTAAATTTATTCTTTTCTTACCACTATTATTAAAAAGGAATACTTTATTTTATTTACTGTCCGAAAGTTCTGCATTTAAACAAGGAAAAGATTTCTTGTAAAAAATAATGGTATGAAAATAATATGTTAATAATATCGAGCCTGTAATTATCGCCACGTTATGTCTTACTCGTATAGTCGAACTCGTCCAGGCTATGTTATGTCGTATAGCTATGTCTGGAATGTATGTTTGCCATAGTTATGACAAAAACGTCTCTCTGAGAACATTCTGAGCATGCGTCCTGTGTGTATGTCGCCACTCTCATAAAGAAGCACCCTGGTGCACGCTTTACGCGTTTCACAACGAAGTGTTCTGTTAAATTCCTCACCTTTTCTTCTTCTTACCAATTCAGATTTCTCAGTTAAATCTCAAGTGAGTATTTATCTGATAGGCAAAGTAAAATCTTAAATAAAATGCCAAATTAAATGTATTATAAAAGCAAATATAAAAATTTCATTTGAAGAATTGGCAACTTACTTTTTTCCAGTCTTCAATTGTTCGCTTTTGGTATTCTTCGGCCGAATTTAAATACTATTTATCATTGCCAGTGTGAGGAATATATTTGAAAATTCGGCGAAGCTCATGTCCTTGGTGCGTTGACGAGTTCTCATTATAGATATATTGATGCCATCATACTGCATCATTTTTGTAAAATTGTCTGTATATTCTGTTTTCCAAGACTATATCTCTGAATTTTTATTACGGTAATAATTCAATGTTTTTTTTTTGTTTCTTTTATTTATTCGGTCCAGTGATGCTCGTAAAATTTTATAAATTGATGCTATATTTCAATGTATTTTTTATCTGCGTTTATTTTCTAAGTTTTCACTAGATACCGTTATTTTGTCTTACACGTGGTAAAAATTGCTTCTGTCAAGATAAAATTAAAAACATTTTTAGTTTAATACAATAAAAAAATAACAAATTGTAAAACAACACAAAAGTAAACTAATCAGCCTCATAATACTATAAAAACACTCCCAAAGTAATAGAAATGCTAGAAAAACTTGAATTAGCTCGAACGAAATACAGCTGAACAATGTAGTTTTCAAGCGGCGGCTAAGTGTACTTCCACAAAATGGCGACCAGTAGCATTGCCGATTGCATATTTTAAACGTAAGCATTTTTATTTTAGAAAAAAGCATTAGAAAACAGTTTTGTCAATTCTTGTGCAATTATAACCAAAATAAATTTAAAATTGTTCAAAAGGGAGTGGTTCTAGAAATGTGATTACACGCTACATGCAATAAATTCCAAGTAAATATAAATTAACTTTCATTATGTAGATCTTCCTAGGAAGGTTTTCTGTTAAGCTTTTTTTATTATTGAACGTTAATGACATAATCACTGCCAAGTACATTCAAAACTTTACCTCATCCATTAAAGGAAAAACTGCTCACTTAAATAAAATTTCTAAACACCTAGATAAAAAAGTAAAAAAAAAAAAAGGAAGCACAAGGTCTGTAAAGAAAATTCGCTATCAATTTTTATAAAAAAGAATTAAAAAATGAAGGTTTCTTTTAAACATTAAACAATTCAGAAATGGATTTCTTTTTTAAAGTTAAACCATTATCTAAATTTAAAGTATTGTGTATATTCATAACAAAATGCACCAAGGCTTTACTCTAAAAGAAATAGTAAATCTTGTGAAGAATTTTTTTATGAGAAAAAATTGTCGGTTTTAAATTATTTTTTTTCTTCTAGAAGAAACTTTATACTCAGCTTTGCATTAATGTTTTTTATCTCTCTCCCAGGTAGAAATAATGTGTTTTCCTGGGAGCTCATTAAAGTTTAATTAGTTAGTTCACGTTCCTAACTTTTTTTCCTTTTTTCAAATTATCAGAAGACTTTAAAAGTTTCTCGTTGTTTTAAAAACAAAGAAATTAAGTTTATCAATAGTGTGGATTATTAAATTACGAAAAGATCCTTTTTTCTGTTTTTATTATTTATCTTTTTTCTTACGTTTCTATTCCAGGATAATTGGAGGTTTTTATTACCCAATACCTCATTCAGAAGGTTTAACTAAGTTTTAATAAAAATGTAGAAGTGAAATTGAATCAAACATTTCAGCTAATAAAGAAAGTAAACAAGTCGTATACATTAATTAGTTGGAAATAATTAAAGGTAACATAGTTTAGTGTAGTAGTTTTGCATAGTGGTTTTTGCAGTCTAAAAATACTATTCGAGCCACTCATTAGTAGAAAGTAACAGCTTTTTAATACAAATACGCTTTCTAATTTGTTTTTCAGAAAATGAATGCATGGTTGCCGGAGAGATTCGAAATATTTCATATTAAACATAAAATATTTTTCATTAAAAATTAAATACCACGTAGTAGCTGTAATTTATTGTTACATAATTTTTGGAGAGAATTCATTTAAGAAAAAATGTCGCGACAGGAAAGACTGACAAGAAAATAATTTAAAGTAACGTCGTGAAAAAGGAAGATGTAAAATAAAGTATGGGACTGTTGTTCCCACCACACATTGCTGGTTTAAAAATCCGAAATATATCTTTACCCTAAGCTAAATTATCTCTAATTTGTTCCTAACAGTGACCAGATGGCAACATAACGGTTATTTGTAGGTAAAAATGACGGTATGAGCAAGTACGCTGAACGTTATATTTTGGGGCGCTACGGTAATTTTTTGAACACAAGAATTAAAGATACTGAGACATTCGTATGCTCAAAGCTAATGTTGCTATATGTTAGTGTAGCGTCTGAAACCAGTGCCCGGTGTACCAGTGAAATTTTCCTTCTGAAATGGTAACATCTTTCACCAACTCTTTTCTGGATGGATTTTTTCCACTGTAATTTGTACCCTGGTGTTAGCGCATTTGCCAATCTCTAAAATTAATGCTACGTAGTAGATAATACAGATAAATTTAAGAATAAAAGCTATATCAAATAACAATGCCTATTTGAACTTCAAAAGGATCATAAGGGAACACTACTATTTGTTCGAAAGAAATTGATTATTGACTATATCACTTGGAGCAGAACATACAGACACTGCAAGAATTGAAGCGAGTCTGCTGGAATTCACGCTTCTTTTCGTGATAAAATGTCGAAAAAGGACTTATAAGAGCTATGTAGTATAGTAAAAGGGGGTAGAAGCATCCAATATTTTCAGTAACACTATTTATAAGCAATAAATATTCGTGGTAGATATATATTGCAAATGTTAAAAAAATAGTACCACGAAGATTATTAATTAGAAATACTGATAGTCAAAGTATAAGAAGTTGTAATCCACAATAGTAATGAAAGAAAATGGTTTTTAAATTTGATCTTAAACTTAATACGCACGGAGATGTGTATTTGCAGCACTAATTGACACAGATGTTAACAAAACGTTTTGTCTACACAAACATTCTGCTTGAATGCCTGCTAATCCACGTTTAAGTCAGACATGAATTAAAAGACTAGGGTAGGCTATTTTTTATTTTAAAATGCTGTTTAAAAGACATTTATTAGTTTATTTTACTTTTAACATTTTATTTTCGGAAATTTCTGTCGGGCTGTTTCAAGTAAGTTATTTTCTTTGTTGAAAGGAAAGCACCATACAGTTAGTGTCTCTTTTAAATTACGTACGTGCTTGAAATACACATTGTCTTTTGTAAATGTAATCAAACTTCGTTACCTTACCGAAAACTGCTGTCCGTTATCATAATCAATTCAAAGTAGGACCTGATTTTTATATTATTATTATTTGAAAATACATTTTATATATTTCTAAATATCTCTATAAGTGTTATGCGCGATGATATCGGTAAAAGGATAATCACCCCGGAGAGTTACTCGTTACAGTTTCATAGCTTTAGTGCAAGACCAGGGCGACGCATTTAATATGATTCAATTTTATAAAACTAAAACGAATAAAAAACCAAATATATATATATATATATATATATATATATATCCCGTAAGAAGAGACTGTACCAATATATATTTAAAAAACAACACACACACAATATATATATATAAATGAATAGAACATAAATATTATTTCTTTCTTATACTTCTTTTCGCCATTTGTTATGTTAACTCATGAAAAAACACAAGCTGTCCTATTTTATTGTAATAATTCTTTCCTAAATACAGTTTGAAACATTTACAATTTGTCACTGAATATCAACACAGTGCCGCCAATTAGTCATCTAGAAATAATTTTGTTTTCATCGCTTCTCTGATATAAGAAGGGGAATATTACTAATAAGAAGAGACTGTATCAATATATATTTTAAAAGCAGAATAAATAGATATATATATCAGGGGCTGTCACGGGCGAGTTTTTTTTAATTCTATCTCTTACCACTTTCTCAAAACAAAAATCTATCTTTCACATACAATTTGACATGTCAAGATGAATAAATTACAAATATTCTTTGTAATAGTGGTGCGAATAGAATATAATAGTTGCCAGTTGCAGCCCTTATATATATATATATATATATATATATATATATATATATATATATATATATATATATATATATGTATGTATGTATAAACATGCATAACCGTCTGTTATGTTAAATCATCGAAAAATCCCTAGCTGTTCTATTTTTTTGTAATAATTGTATCATAAATGTTGCTTTAAACTGTTACAATTTGATTATAAATAACAACAGATCATTTTTCGTGGCGTATAGCATCAAGTAGTAATACTTTTTTCACCGTATCTCTTTTATAAAAGATCAAAAATTACAAATAAATGAAAGCAACATTTTTACCTCATATTTCTTAAAATAATTGACATTTACATGATAACAACCTCACTTATTATACCGACAAAGGACATCATCGACTCAAATCTGCATTTCATTTTCTTTATACGGACGGTTTCTGCGAATTTCAGCATGGCGTTTATAGGAGGGGAGAAAAGGGGAAGGTGTTAACTATGATTTGGCTCATTAGATGTCTACAATCTTTAA
Organism: Maratus michaelseni; assembly: GCA_963931845.1. Classification (NCBI taxonomy): domain Eukaryota; kingdom Metazoa; phylum Arthropoda; class Arachnida; order Araneae; family Salticidae; genus Maratus; species Maratus michaelseni. Next base: position 195,998,464 of record OZ007590.1, read on the forward strand.
CAGTATCTAAATTAAAATGAAACAGGACTGAAAGATAAATCTGCTTGTTAAAATAAAAAATAAGGAATGAATTAATGGATTTTATGAGTTTATATCAGAGAGATACAGTGGGTTATTGTAGTAAGAATAAAACATGGGATCTCGACTTTGTTAATATTTTGACGACGGATCAAGGCATATACATCCCAGTGGACTATATTTTAATTTATTTATACCAATTTACAAAATAATCTTTGCCTTTCATTTATGATAGGATATCTCCAATAAAGATCTACCGGAAAGATTTTTTTTTGTAAATTGTAGAATGATTGAATAAAAAAAAATTCGACAGCCATAGCCTGTAATCAATAGAGTAAAACAGCAGAAATAAAGCTAAAAATGTTGGTTTCTTTTTGACAAATTGTTTCATTACTATAGCAAACAAATTTTCATGATTTTGTAATTACTCTGAAAGACAAAATACTTTACACACACAATAAATAGTTTTCATATGCTTTTGCTAAATTAATAAATTAGCTTGACTAATTAATTTAATTTTTCTTTTATAGGTAAGAATTTAAAGATTTATTAATGCCAAAAGTAAAAAAAGGTAAAGCTGTTCCTGTATTTAGACTTTTATTACTTCCACTGTTTTATTACTGCCAAAGTATGATATATTTGTTCATAAAATCCGATTAATCTTTGATTAAAAAATAATTTGTTCATAAAATCTGATTAATCTTTGATTTATGTTTGATTCCATACAGTTTAAAATGGTATGATTTAGGACCAGTCACGAGTATATTCGTTTTCCTATAAGAAAATGCCTTTAACTAACGGCATATTCAAAGAGTATGACTGCGGGGGGCAAGTTCCACATGTATTTCGGAATAATAATTTCTGTCCTCTTCATGACAGAAATTCTGCTTTTAACTAATGTTTAAATATTTTTTAAATAATGATTATTGTTAAAAAATAGTGTTGGAAATTTGTCGCGACGGTAATGAGGCTCTTCATATGTTCTGGATCTATTAGCCCTATTTGTATATATTTTTTTTTGTATAAAATGTTGGCATGTGTTTACAGAATACAGATTTCTTTCATTTATGTGGTATTAGTTTATGCGCTTTGCAGCTAATGCCTTAAATATTGTTTAGATATTCCGTAGATTAGCACGGGAAAAATTAGAAAAAAAAAACAACTAGTTATAATAATATACTTTTATTTTAGATGTTCAAACTTCTCACAGTCAGTTGCAATGCACATTTGGATCCTTGTTTGAATTTCACGTTACACACGTTGAAGCATAGATGGTGACACGTTGGCACAAGCGTCCGTAATGCGTCGTTTAAGGTCCCGCAATGTTTGTGGAGGGGTCGCATACACCTGCTGTTTCATAACTGGTTGTTTATTTCTTTCTAAGATCGTTTTGTCATGTCACAGTGTAGGTAATCACAAAAAAACAAATGCACGTTTTAACCGTTCTATTCTTCGCATTAATATCCACAAGGTGTTTTTCGTACTAAATCAATGATGCTCTACAACATTGTAGATCACTTGTTTTCCCTATCTCTTTCCGTTTTCGAGATATGAGTGAAATCTCCGCAGTTTTCCACCAGATGGCGACATGGGCGGTTTCATTCAGTAGCGTATGGATACTTTACTATACCTAGAGACCACTTTTATGAATATAGGATCAGCCGTTCCGAAGTTAAGAGGGTGGCAAGGGACTTTAGTCGGCATACTGTATATTATTCAGTCATTCACTAAGCATTTAAATCATTGTTCGTTATTCATTTAGTAATAAGAACAAATTGCATTTATAGAAAAATGTTTTTTACTTATCCTCTACACTCTCATACATTTAGACTAAGTTTACTATAAAACAAGTAGTAAAATAGTAAAAAAGTAGACAAGAAAATTTAGACCAATGAATAACAACTTCTTATTACTTATGTTACAAAAAATTCATATTCATATTTATCAAATTAATAAATATTCATTTACATTTATTATTCAAACATTCATTACACATATTAATCAATATTCGTTATTCATTTCATAAGATGAACAAATTGTATTTTTAAATTTCCGCCAAATTCAAAATTGAAAGAAAAAATGTAAAGCCATATTGAAACATACCCAGCTTCGTTAGAAAATGCATGTACATGTAGTGAAACTTAGAATATATATATTATTTCCATTAACAAAGTGAATAACTAGAAAGGAAAAGTGGAATATGCTCTTTTAGATTTTCTTTATTCTGTTTAGACTAATTTTATCGAAAAAACCAAAAGGAAAAAAAGAACGTAGATATACTTAAAGTATTAAAATTATTTCCTATTTAAAAAGTAAAACGATGGAAAATAAAATAAATATCCATAAACGAACATCTTTATGGGTTTTTCGCATTTTACAATGTAACAGATCTTTTATCCTAGACTACAATGAATAAATCATCTAAAAGATGAAAAGAAATCTTTTGAATTTTGATTAAATGCTTTATAAGTCTGCTTAGCATTTCTTTTGTAAGAATAAAACGATTTCATCCTAACAAAATGATGAATAAATTTTAACTGAAATGCTAAAATTCATTACATTGCTTCTTTTTTTCTCGGAAAAAATGCTTTTGAAAAATTTCTTACCTGTTCTAATTATATTTTTTTCTTTTCCGATTTAACAATAAATTTCTTTTTTCTCTGCTTTCCTTTTATTTCACATTCGATTGAAAGGGTTTACATGCAATAACTTAATTTAACAAAAATATAAAATGTTTCATTTCATCAAGCAGCTGAAATATAATTCAAATTAAGTTACATATTACATTTTCTAAACTAAAATGATTTAGATGCTTAGGCGCCAATTTAAAGGGTGAAAATCAGGCAAACATATCCGCTACCCTTTTTATAATTAATCACAGTTTTCAATACGACAAAAACTTTATAAAATTAGTGGTAGAATTATACCTGATTACCTATTTCGCTCCCATGAAGTCAGCGCCTATGTTTAAAAGAAAAGAAATTTTGAATGAGGTCATATTTCTTTTATTAGGCGTTCTCTTACTTAATCAGGATATCATTTAATTCCAATAAACAAAATATAAAAGTTACACATATAATAACATGTTCTGAAACATCGAATTACATATTTTGTTCAACGTAGAAGTATGTATACACTAGCTGTGTTATCTTAACTCCTCAATACAGCTGCGTCTGCACACACAAACATGAACACACATACCTACATACATACATGTATTCCCTAAATGGCAACATTTCGATATTCTTCCAGTGTCCGATCCAAGCAACACATGTTATAAAGAAAATATATTTAAGAATCTATGTTAACGTTTCGTTATAGGTTTCGAAACTGGAAGTACAATCAGAGAAAAATCAGAAGCCAAAATTGAAAACGCACTGTTAGAAATCGAACACATATATTCCTAATAAAACAATTGAGGGGGTCGAGACTAGAGAGGGCTAAATCACATTTTCAACTTTGAAAATTTGATCAAATACTCAAATCAAGATATATAAACTAAAGTTTTTTCACCAATATCGTAGTAACATTTGAGATATTCTGAGTAACAATATGGCATAATTTTAATGATATTATTATTATGTTTTTTGTAAATTAGCTATCTTCATTGGGGGCATAAACATCAGATGCAAAAACGAAACCTGTCACATATGCTGCCACCAAGTGACATTAGAAAGAAATTATACGTAGGATATTATAAATTACAATATTAAGCAACATATTACAGTGTTAGATTTATTTCACCAAAAATGTGGCTTGGAGATTTTTTTGCCCCTACCCCCTCAATTATTTTTAAATAGGGAAGTGCAAACAGGAAATGATCAGGTCCTTAAACCGTGTTTTTTGGCCCATGAAATAGACTAAAACTCGATTTTGTTATAATGACTTAATTATTTCTCTTTTTAATATTAGAAGTTTTATCCTCTACGATTTCAACAATAGTTTTTGCATTTCGTTTGGATTTATATGACTTACAAGCTCAAAGTTCGTATTATTCGTAGTTTTTGATGAAAAATACGCAATTTTTCCTAATTTTACCTCAATTATTTATATGAGCGCAATCGTGCAACACTTCCTTCTTTACATATATTATAAAATACATCAAAATGTACAATATATGTAAAAATAAAAGTGTTGCTAAGCTGCGCAGATAGTAAAATATTAAAAAATATATTAAAAATTGAGGTAAAATTAGGAGAAATTGCGTATTTTTCATCAAAAACTACGAATAATACGAACTTTGAGCTTGTATAAGTTATATAAAAACGAACAAAATACAAAAAAATACTGTTGAAATCGTACAGGATAAAGCTTCTAATATTAAAAAGTGAAATAATTAAGTCAGTATAACAAAATCGAATTTTAATCTTATTTCATGGGACAAAAACACGGCTTATGACCCTGATCCTTTAAAATAACGGTGACATTAGTTTAACTTTAACTTGTGAGCGTCTTCGTGTCACTAGAGTAAGCTTTTAAGGAAACGTATCTTGCTTGCAGGGACAACTTTTTATAGTCGTACTTACTTGATTCTATAAATAAAATTACTGGTTCAAAACATGTTTGCATGGGTCAGATTAACGAAGAATATCGAAATGTTGTCATCTACTTTATATCCTAGGTATCAATCTTCCGGTTTTTTCCTTTTCAAATAAACCCAGAAAATGTATATAATAATATTTTTTTTAGCATACCATATTAATAAAATTAATTAAGTAAGTAAAATATGACAATATAACAACTTTAATCCATTAACAAAGAGAAATGAAAAGAAACCGAAACATCAGAGTTATATTAGCATTCAGACTATGTACAACATTTTCATGATTACTATTTCATCAACATTACAAGCTTCCCCTTCCCCCATCCAATAGTCAATCAGTAAAAAAATAATACGTAAGAACTCTGTACGAATTAAAACTTGGCAAAAAAAATAAAATTTAAAAGATTTTTTTTTTTTTTTTTTTTTTACATTTTAGAATGCAACAAAGAGTTAGAATTTTAAATACCCCCACTCCCTTCTCTTAAAGAAGGATGAATAAGAGATAGAAAATAAAAAAGAAACAATAAAAGAGACCTACTTAACCATTTGACCCGAATTAAAACTAAGATTATAACCATAACATTTATTAAGCTATTAATCTTAATTCAGTGAAACTTCTTTTTTTACTTCGCAGTATAAGACACACACACACACACAGAAGCACAAATCTTTGGCACAAATTAATCTCCAAAAAAAAAAAGAAAACAAAGAACTACCATAATATACTTAGCAGAAAATTATTATGATCTGAAACACATAAAAATTCACAATCTCTTATTCTATCCATAAAAAGTAATAATGTCTCCGGGAAATTATTTCGAAATAAAGTACAGCTAAGAAATGAGAACATTTATGTTTTAGCAGCTCATACATTTATGTTGAAAAAAATAAAACTTTATACTTGATTGACACTAATTCTTGTTCAGTTCAGAAGGAAAATCACTGATAAAGAAATTATCAGCTGCAGTAAGTTTAATTAACGAGTTTTTAATCGAGTTATAATATATTTACACTGGGTAGTTTTTCTTCGATTTTTTTTCGTTATTTAGGCTATAAAAAAAGGAAAGATGTTCCTCAACAAATTTGGTCCAATATCTATAGATAACCTCATTAAATTAGTGTCTTCTTTAATGTTAAAGGATCAAATATATTTGACATTTATCTTTGTTGCTGTTAATAAATCATTACGAAATTTTTATTTACGATTTCTTATTTTATGCAGTGTTACAACGTTAAGTTTATAAGTATTTTCTGGCGTGAATATGTGTGGAGATGAAGTGCATGCAATATAATTTTAAAAAATACAATTTTAATGAAAAATAAGAAAATATTAAATAGATGCGTTAAATGATTTTTAAAAACGTAATTTAAAAAATCATTTTTCATTATTTTTATAAATTAATATTTATATCTTTTTTATAAACTATACTTAATATATTAAAATAAATTATATTTATTCAGGTAAAAAGATTTCTATTCAAATATATTATGTGCAAAATATTTTTCTTTTAAAACAGGGTTGCAAGTTTGGCCTTCATTTTTTATTCGAAAACTCCGAATTCATACAATAAATTACGAATCGCAAATGTTGCTGTATTTAATGGGTTAAATTTCGTAGTTAGGTAAAGTAAAAATTCTTCTTTCGTAACTTCCGGTATGAATTTTTAATTTTTGAATAAATCAGGAGGACAAATTGGCATCCCTTTTTTCAAAACACAGATTATTTTTCTCCAAAACAATTAAAAAGCAAAATAAAAGGTAAATGGGTTTCTTCAACGTATGCGATTTATTGTACCGCAATCTTCAGAAGTCACATAATGCTAAACTTGAAAGTATATAACATAAAATATCACAACATTTTGATATCATTGTAGAAAATTTTTGTTATTCTTCATAAACTTTTTCTGGTTCGCTAGTCTGTGATAAGTTAATATTTTACAACAGCGCTTCCTTAGCTATGGGTCGCGACCTAACAGTGGGTCATTGGCGACGTTTTGGTGGGTCACGTAATGATCGATCAATTTTTCAAAAAATTATTATTAATTATATCCACTTTAAAAGTATAATAAACGCTACATGTTACATCTTTGAAGTAAAACCTCGTGCAGAAATATTGATAAAGAACTTCATGAAAAGACAATGTTTTATTGAACATTGACTAAAGAGCGATCTGAGACTAGAAGTAACATGTTTCAACCCTGAAATGGACTCTCTTGTTGGCGCAAATCAATATTATAAATTGCATTGTTTTTAAAGTGTATTTTAAACGCTTTTTTCTATGCAAAGTAAAAGAAAATTACGTTTTATAAATATACCACATTTTATTAGTACTAGGGGATACAAGCCGGGCTTTCCTTGATACAGAATATATATGAAAACATATTTTTAATTTAAAAGTCTAACAGATGTTTTATATTTAATATATATATTTGGACTACCCGTTAACAACACCAAAAATCATTTGTATATGGTAAATATCAATTATGCAGTCAAATAAAGCTTTCAAGTTTATTCAAAGATACACTTTCTTATTAACCGTGCGCCAAGAGTTAATATCTGAAGAAATCACCAAAGATTTCGCTACTTACAGCAGCTTTCTGATTCTAATAATTTCAGTGATTTAAGTGCGTAGTTCCATTACAGGTTAATTTTTTGTTTTTTATATTGTTTTATTATTTATTTATTTACTGATGTAGTTTTAATTTAGTTGTGGAATATTATATGGATACAAATGCTAAACTATTTATATTGTTTTAAGTGCAAACGAATAAATCTTTCATAATTAGGCAACACGCAATAGAGATAGATTTTAAGAAAATTCAAGCTTAAAAGTTAATTTAAAACCATAAAAAATGAGCAAACTCATATACAGTTTTCAAACAAATTGCATTTTGGAGAACGTTTTGTTTCCTATTCGACAGTATAAAAATTTTAATTCTGCAGTGTTTGAAAGTTAAAAAAAAAAAAACAATAAAAGTGCGACTGTCAATATGACGTCGGCGTTACTCATAGATAAGCAATTTTTTTTTATAATTTCGATAACATATTGCTCTTAATATTATTATTAACCTTTTTTTTATACTTTTTACTCTTTTAGTATAATATGCTTTATTTATGTTTCTGATGAATGTATAAAACTCGAGCTATTGTAACAGCTCGCCTTCTTTTGCATAATAGATTATATAAAGCACTTTCTATTTCTGCATATTAAATGGGTAGGGAAAATTTTTTAAAAACTGAAGGTCGATCGCTAGCAGTAAAGTTTGGTAACCACTTGTTTATAACAAAACAAGACTTTTTTCATGTAATAAGCAAAATCAAGGTTCGGTGGAATAAAATAAGTATGAATACAAATTGTCTTTTCATGTAAAGATGAGTGGAAATTTGATTGACATATAAAATAATTCTGAGTGGTAATAAGCGAAAACGACAGAGAAAGTATGTCCCTTAGATTAGATAAAAGTTAAGAGTACGCCTCAATTAAAACAATCTGGAAACATTTATCATAACTGCTGTTAACAACTACAGATCGTTAAAAAAATAATAATATTTTGTTTGATGAATACTATTTTGCTGACTATATTGCAAACTTCTATTTTTCAACCTTATTTTTCATTTCTGAAACAAAGGAAGTTATCATATCACCTCGTACAGTCTCAGTTATTATACAAATCCTAAAAAAGTTTGCCTATATTATTTTTTTTTTCTCATTTATGTTATCAGCAATATTAATTCCGGCATTATTTATGTTTTACTTATTTGGTCATTGTAAAATATCATATAATATAACATTATTCTCTCCCCCCCCCCCCCGATTGAAATAATTGTCATTTATTTAGCTTATTGTGTTCATAAAAATATAGAGCGCATTTTATCAAAGATTAGATTTAACAATATCTTTCAAATTCACAGCATTTGGTATCCATAAATCATTAAGTTAATTAAATCACGTGAAATTTACATCGTTGTTTCAATGAATGGAAATTTAAATATATTCATTCTTTATTTAAATTTACAACTTTTTAAATTAAATTCGAAGATTTAATTAGGAATTGTTAAACATTCTATGATTATTAAATTAGAAGATCCACGATTTCATTAAGTTAGAATTAATAAGATAATTATATTCCAAAATATATTTTTTTAAACTTTTCGTTACTGTTTTCAAGTTAAAAAAAGCTCAGCGTTAAACAAAATTAGTATGGATTTTTTTATTTTAGCATTACCATGTTACATTTTTTCACAGGAGAATTTTGATATTTTATTGACATAAATACTTGATATTTTATTGAATCTTATATTGATAATGATTTTTATGAATTGATATAAGTTATGCTAGATTAATTTTTAACACAGTTATTCAAATTGGTAAAGAAATCAAATTAGTTGTAATTTTTCAACTGGACGAAAAATGTTCAAGCCAGGATTCGAACCCGGGATCTGTTGGCTGAAACTGCCAGTGCTCTACCAACTGATCCATCCCGGTTGAATCTGGAGGACATAATTGATTCATAAAAAAGCAAACCAAATGTCATGATAAATAAGGTTAACTGGATAAATTAGGTCCTCCAGATTCGACCGGAATGGCTCAGTTGGTAGAGCACTGGCAGCTTCAGCCAAGAGATCCCATGCTCGAATCCTGGCCTGGATATTTTTCGTCCAGTTGGAAAATTACAACTCATTTGATATAAATTATATTTACAGAGATTATTATCTATAGCGTAATTTAGGATTTGCCGTTTATTTTCACTCAATTTTTTTGACGATAAAAAAAGCTTAGGTAACACCAAACATTCAGCAAAATGAAATTTAATAGTTCTTGCATTAAACTGCAATATAAATGTTTATGTTTACTTATAATCCAAGTTAATAACTTATGTGTGAAGTCTATTTTGTTTGAAAAGTTTTCATCTAAATAAAACTAAAGTATGGTTTTATTTTCGTTTTTTTTTTTTTATATATTTTGATGAAACAATCTTTAGCTTTTCGCAATATTTCGACCAATTCTTATATCACGAAATTTAATCACTAATAATAGAAATATTCAGTTAATATCAGTTTATTTGAAGTTGATATAAAGGGAAATTAGGGAATTATATGAAGGTAGAAGTTCTCATTCTGTCTATTTATAAACGTTCTGTATTGACCTCTTTGCTACGCCAAAAAAAAATCGATTTTTTTCAGCACTAGTGAGAAGTGGAAGTCATCTGTGACGGACTGAATTTCACCAACTGATGAAGGCAAATAGCCAACAAAAAGTGAACAAAATAATTAAATGGTGAATGCACAAAGCACACCTGCCAAAGAAAGTTAATGGGGAAAAAAACAGTGTCAAATCAAGTGAATACAGCCTCATAGATACATGACGGACTAACGGCCACGGAACAAGCCCCACTCCATTAGTGTGACAAGTTTCTCAAACAACAAATCAACAAGTTGCACAAAATTCAAAAGCAGGGATAACAGCCATTAGGATTCAATGGACTGATCGCAAAAAGCGTATTCACGAAGGAAAAAAAAATCAAAATCCCCAATGCTTGGGTGAGATAAAGTGACAAAGACAACAAAAATGAATGTGCAACATCCAGAAATGTGACAACCACCAGTAACAGAAGTTACAATGTGACAACCACCAGTAACAAAAGTTACAATGTGACAACCACCAGTAACAAAAGTTACAATGTGACAACCACCAGTAACAAAAGTTACAATGTGACAACCACCAGTAACAAAAGTTACAATGTGACAACCACCTGTAACAAAAGTTACAACGTGACAAAACCCACGATAGTGACATAACAACCAGTGAAACTCTCGAAAGAAGACCAAGATTCAAAATGTGAAAACCAGCTCTAGCACAAGCTAGAGGTAAAAATATATCAAGAAAGAGACAAAAAACCAATGAATGATAGACAAAAAACAACCCACAACAGGGGCGAGCCTATAAAAACGCCAAAAAGCCTTGACAGAGACAAATACAACAAGAAGGGAAATCAGCCCATAAAAGAGGCGATAAACACTACAGCTACAACCCACCATGAACGTGACAAGCCAACAGACATGGTAAATATGTAAATCTATGTACGCTAATGGCACCTGGTGCATGTAAAATCCGTCGTGGGTGCAAAGCCCTCCAAGTTACCTGTGAATAATACCTCTGGGGGTGCCTAGTCAGGTGAGGGTCTCGTCACCTGATCAAGGTTCTAAATTACGAGACCTATTAAATCTGTCAATTCAACAAAGTTAAACAGAAACCTTGAACCGGCAAACAAAGATAACGGTAGCAAATCACAAGAGAGCAAGCACAGCAGCGATGTGAACAAATCAATAGTCAGGTGGATCACAGCCATGCTGTGATCAGGCGATTTCCGCCCCGCACCCAGGTACTAACCCGTTAAGCTAGGCATTCATGCCGGGCAGGTAGGGGCCTGGTTAGCGGTATAAAAAAAAAACGTTCTGTATTGAGGCTACAACTTATTGTATTCACAAACTATAACTGCTAAGGTTACTTCGAAAATAAGTTTCGTAACGTTGCAGTTCCTGAAACCAAAGAATGACTTTACTCTGACGATTATCACATCCTCAATAACAAAGTCCACATTTCGTATTCACATAGTAAAAAGCAGACACATGTAATCGTGGACTAATAATGTTTAAGATGATTCAAGTTCCGCTCGATTGTGAAATTCGTTCTGTAATTCGCATTCGGCCTGAATGCAAGGAATATGCGACCAGCAGAAAGCCGTAGACACCATATATGAGGTGTATGGTGATACAGTTATGAGTACTGGAATGATTAAAAGATGAATTTGAGTGTACAATTCAGACGGAACGAATGTGTACAATGGAGAGAGAAACCACCAGCCACTTGAGGTCAATGCTGCACTAGTTCGTGTAGTTCATAACATAGTGACTTTCACCTTCTCTTATATTTTAAGAAATTTTTGAATGACCAGTATTTTGATAACGAAGATGAGCTGAAAGATACTGGAATACAGTTTCTGACGTCACTTTCAGCCACCTTCTTCGATCTTGCTATATAAGCACTTGTATCTTGTTTCGAAAAATGCCTCAATTGCTATGTAGCTATATAGAAAAATAGTGCACTCTGTTTCAATATTTAATAAATATGCATCTCTGGCCACAATAAATCTTGTGCTACTAACATAATCATGGAACTTACTTGCTTACTTACTTATTATTAAAAAAGTACTTTATTGCTAAATTTATTACAACATAAACATTTTAAATTATTTTGTATCACAATAAGCTTTTTTATTTCTTTTATCAGCAGTTCAATGTAATTTTAAAAAGGCTATGACATATTATTCCTGCATTGGTAAAGAGGCCATTACGCAGATTAAACACAGCTGTTTATTTATAACAAAACAGAGAATTGGCAGATTTTAATTTAGACGATAAAATATATGCTCAATTCTATGACAGGTTTGAGGGGTAAAATCAATTCCCAATAACTTATTAAATTTAACCTACTAAATGAGGCTCTAAATGACGCCCCGTTTGTTCTGCAGGAACCTAAGAAAACCATTTTAACAGGTAATATCAATATAAAATGGAATCCCGTGAATTCCAATGAATCTTTATTCATACTAGAAATCTCAAAGACTTACCAAACTCACGAAAACTCATAGCCGAAGTCGCTAACAAAAACTCCTAATTGAAAAACTCCACTAGAAGTGAACTCGTGGCTCGAAATACACGATATAACCCAAATTATCGAAGGTAGTATGGGTTCAAAATCCATCGATTCCTTCCTACATACAGCTACTGCCCAACCACAGTCATCTGATTAACATATTTCAAAAATAACCGTGACAAACCCGAAGATGCAGCATTCTGCGAAACTTAAACAAATGGCAGATAATTTCTCATTGACGTTCAAATGCTAGAATTCAAGACACCTAGAAAACGCGAAAAATCTTAAAACTCACTCGACAACTAGAGTACCATTATATAAGAGTATCTAGGCACTCTACTATAAGCTTAACACTCCAATTGCATCGGATCTACATCACTAATCATGTTTTACGGAAATACGCGAATCATTTTTGTGATGACGCTTGGCCGTCTAAAATGGAAAATTCATATATTTAGATTATCCCAGGTCCGAAAACCTTTTTGCTGGAAAGAAATGTAATTTCTAAGTAGAAGAATAAGTTCCATTGAACTCATGACTAGGTTTTTAATTAAAATGAACGCAAAAAAAGAAAATGACAAAGGGGGCGCCATGGGCTCTCGCAAACGCAACAACTACATTAATAAATATGATTTTTATGGGACAATACCGCCAAGATTTATTGTATTGGCATAAAAATAGATTCCGAACCCGGTGAAATTAATGTACGGGTAAAATGATCGTTAGATAAGAAGTAATATGAAAATTTGAATTGAGTGCGTTCAAACCTAATTCAATTATCGCTTTTGGTGCAATGTAAAATGTGCATGGCTTTATTACAAACCAATGGGAGAGGACAGAAACCATCTGCGTTATTGTATACCGTGGTAAAATTTTTGGAAGGAAATAAGACTACCGAAATAAATATGACGATTATCAGAAGGAGAAAGATAAAATCTAATTGTTTTGACATTTTAGTCAACTATGAAATGAAAAAGAAAAAAAATAGAAAAGAAATGACATTTTAAAGCTCTTCTATTATTTATTTTCATTATTTGAAATTTGAAAACCTGCTCTCAATAATAATAAAAACGATTAAAATAAAAATTATAGGGGAAAATATTAACTTTTGAAATATTCCAGAGTGAAATTAAAAATAAAATATGTGACAACAACATAATTGTAACAAAAGCTATCTATTTCTGTACTATCGTAAATGAAAATATTAGACAGTTCATCTCTACCAGATTGGTTGGTTGGTTAATTTATGATGGCCGATTAAGACGACACGAGAGATATAGGCCCTAAGAGGTATGCCCTCCGTGGGGGGCTTTCTAAGGGATCCTAACCCGTATTTACGGCAAGGTCCGAAAAAAATCACGGAAAACTCCAAGCGATTAGGTCGACGGGCGCGACAGGGGTATGAACGCAGCACCATCCGTCTACCAGCTTTGAGAGCAGAACCTCTCAGCCACTGGTGGGGCCTCTACTATATTGAATTCGATTTAGACCATTATTCAAATGTATAAAATGAGACAACTTAAACAAGCTCAGCAACAAATGTAAACATAGCTGCCAACATTTACACTTTTTTCTTGCCACTAAAACTGAATAGTAAATTTTGTCTTATTTAATCATCGAAATATGCGAAAAATAAGTAAAAAATTTCTAATAAATTTTAGTGGTAACAAATAAGCATAAAAATTGGCAACTATGCTTTAATAACCTTAATAATTTCAGCCAAAAATTTATTCAAGAACGAGGAATGAAGGATAATTTAAACAATATTTTCAACCCAAAATATATTACAAACAAAATGTACGCATCACAATCCTTTTAAAGTGTTTCTTTTAAATTACTTTACGCTCTCCTCTGCACACCGCTTTTGCCAATGATATTAAATTACTTTTGCGGGTGGGTTTGCATAATTTAATGGAAAGAAGGAAGAGTGTTTTTTAAATAATTGCATAGGGGAAAAATTAAAACCATAAACATATCATTCATCATTATGATATCTCTTTTTTCACTCTTCTGAGTAAAAAAAAGTGATACTATGCTCAAAATATTAATTATTCATATTTTTGTCGGAAGAACCATTTATTTTCATAATAAAGCAAATGATCAGTCTAATAAAAAGACATAAAATTTAATGCATGCATAAAATAATGTTATGGATATGAATAAAAATATTATTAAATTTCAAAATCTTCAAAGAGCAATGAACTAATATTTTTTGCTTTATTTAATTTTATTTATTCCTTTGGGAATAAGTTTAGAAACTTCACTTTTATATCCATTCTACGGTTATGTCATAACATCCATAATCCTTCCGCAATAAACGGGTTCAAAATGGCAGCGCATAAAATTTAGAGATCTTTTAATCCTTGCAATAAAACTGAATTAAGCTTAAGGGATGTCGCAATGAAATCGTCCTGCAGTTAACTGTTCTGACTGAAAGCTAAGCCAGTTGCAATTCAAGTACTTACTATTTTCATGGAAAAAATAATGGAGAAAAAAAAAAGACAGGGAATTACAGAAAATTTTCACGCGTGACCGGACACTAAATCCTACCTAAAACAAAAAGGAGAAAAAGCAATTTTCTAAAGCCATTTTAATTAACGAGTTTTTAATCGAATGCAGTATTTTTACACTTAGCTAATCCTTTGTTTCTTTCTTTATGTTTTATAGTTCAAACTTCTGTTCATTATCCTAGAGACAATTATTTATGGTTTTCCAATATAATTAATGTATTTTTTAGCCTCATTGTAACTGTTTCTGAGGTAATGACCTGAGATAGAATGTAATATCTATATACTGGGAAAAAAATGTTCTCCAGAAATCTCCTACGTTCATTTTTCATTATTTAAATTCATCTGGGGGATTATATCTGCGCAACATTTTTGGTACAAGAGAGAAATTGAAATTTTGAAAGGTATTAAGCAATTTAAGGGAAAATGATCTTCTTCGATAAATATTTGTCTCAGTTATTCTTTTGAAAATGAAGATTACTTTATGTTGGCATATACAAAATAAATGAAATATTTCACAAATAAAATAAAATAAAATATTACTTTTAATAAAACATTTCAACAAAAATAACCAAAAAATGGCAATTTATAGTTATTTCTAATGAAGAAACGTGTTTTTATAACAGTTTAAAATAATTTTTTTAATGAAAAAAACGCAATTTTTAGATTTAAATATTTGCAGTTTTCTGTCATTTTCATTGTAAAAATCATTCCAATATGTTAAATATTGTTAAATATTTACATTACCCCACTATTTAAGCATAATGACTTTTTCTATATAATTGAAAAAGAGAATAAAGTACTTTAAAATTGAATATATATATATATATATATATATATAATTTACACAAGGTGAAAGTTAGGAACATTATTATGAATAGTAGGTGCAATAAAAATAAACCAAAATTTAAATGATATATGAATATAGAAACTCAGAACAATAAATGACAAATAAGACATAAGTTGTTTAATAAGCCAGCATTAGAATCTTGAATTTTAGGCCCATTCCCCGTTTCCATCGTATTTATTCCAGTATGTTAGAGTTCCGTCATTGATGAGCATAAAAAAACACGTCTTCCGATACAGGACTTTAGCAGTGATTCTTCAAATACACAGTCCGTCCCAAATTTTCCCGGATTTGTTAATTTACCGGCCAATAAACGGTGCTGCGTGTCCGTAGGTGATGTTGAAAGCACGACTACACTTCGTCTTGTAAAGCGGAACAATTTCATGTTGCTATCTGTTGTGTTATGCCAAGTGCATACGTTTTGTTGTAACACTGTAAAGTGATCAAGTCGAAACTCGTGAAGGTGGAACAACGAACGAACATAAAAATGAAGGTACTACTGGTACTTGACGTTGCCATTTGAAAGTGTTGAAGCGTTTGATGGCCCGAGTATGCAGAGTTTGTCCTCGGTACCGACAGGGAGGCAATTGCTCGTTCTTGCATGACAACGCACCAGCACACACTCCGATCATTGTGCGGGGAATTTCTGACTTCTAAAGAGGTCGTCGTGCTCTTTATCCTCCATACTATCATATTTATCCCCCTGTGACTATTTTCTGTTCCCAAATTTGAAATTCCATCTAAAAGGGACCACCTCAAGCAACTTCTAAAATTTAAATTTAAAAATACGAGTTACGTTAACATAATCCAGACTGTAACAATTGTATAAATTGTAGACAGAACTCCCATATAAAGGATTTTGTACCTATTTCAACAAACCATCCAGCCTCAAGTTCAAAATGCGAGGTCTTTCGATATGAAATTTAAATTCTAAGTGGCACTCGTCCTCCAAATGAGTAATTTCCTTTTTTAAATTTAGTTTTCTTTTTCTCCATTTTGTATGTTTAATTTCTATTTTTGACGTATTTATCTTTTACATTCTTTAAGGTTCACATTTTAAAAACTCAGATTTTGTTACTGTTTGCTTAATTTGGAAGATTGCCTTTGGGAATTTTAACTTTGGACATATGTTATTTTCTCATCAATCATTGAATTATGGATTAGTCGACAGTAACATCAATTCGACTTAAAAATCTGTTAAACATAAATTAAGAATTATTCTGTTTTTACAATATTACATTTAGATATAGTCAATTATAATGTCCTAATTTTGACTTTACCTTTAGATTGTTACAATTAAATTTAAATTTTTAATTTAAAGACATCTTAATTTAGTTTTATATTGTAACTAATTTGATATTTTCATTTATTTCATTCTTCTGTTTATATCGGTTTGTTTCTCTTTTGTATTTGTTTTCTTATATATAAATAATGTTTATTTGAACATTTCATTTGGTTAGTAACCCTTCTTTTCTATTATAATTCAGTAAATGTCTCAAATGGTATTCTTCAATTAGTTCAACTTGTAAATAGAATATCATTATAAATGTTAGCTATGTCAATTTTGTTAATTCTATATTATACTAAGTCAAACAATGGAATAATGTCTCAAAACTCACCAGAATGTGGGCAGCCTATTGTGATTGCTTTTGTGGATATTATTTTTCCATGTTTATATAAAGAGGGCTGGTTTTCTTCGGGGGTTTGGACGGGCCCTGCCTTTGGTTGGGGTCCTTGAAATAGCAGTTAAACCACCACTGAGTGGGGCAAGTAGAGATTTAGCGAATCGGTAGGCCACCCCACTCAGCTGAACTTGAACCTGAACCCTGGTGCATTGACAATAGTATAGAAGTTCTAAACAAATTTAAAGCTATGCCCACTAACAAAAACTGATGCAAACTTCCTACAAATTTAACAAATTCAACTGACCAATTTGTGATTTGAACGCCATTTTTCTTCACAATAGCGATAAACTTTCAGTTTGTTAAATTGAATAACTGAAAATTTAAATTAAAAAGACGCATGTTAAAAATCGAATCAAACATTTAAAAACAAACAATATTCGAGATTAACATTTAAGACTTGAAAACTTTCTCTTTTAAAATGGCAGACGGCTTATTCCAATTTTTAAATATGATTTACAAAATTTCAGTTTTCAACTGTTCTCTTTAATATTTAAATATTAAAGTATGTAATTATAAAATAATATTTTTTTTTGTTGTTAGCTGTAAGGGTTTTTGTATGGTGCGAATTATTCCACTTTACATCGGTTTTATTTGATGAGCTCTCGTTGTAATTCATTGGTATTAATTAAACAGGTCCAGCGCTTCAATATTTATTAAATATTTGTGCACTTTTATTAGACAAGAACAAATATAATAAGCTGCCTTTTATTTCACAAAATGCGATTTGATTTTTACGCTTGGTCAGAAAATTATATATTTCAGTTTCTGAAAAATCGTTACTGCTCTGGGACATTTTGCAATTCTTTAGTCAACAACGAAATAATTTTAAAAACAATTGAATCTAATTGTTGAATGGTTGCCAACCTTTCGGGGTTTTTTCATGTCAAATAATATATTTTGACCCAGAAAATTTAATGAGCAGATAAAATGAAGCAAATACCACACAGAAAAGAGACACATTTTATTAAATAAATTTACTATTGGTTGCAAATATGTTTATTTGGCTTGAAAATATGGGAAATTTAGGAACTATATATTAAGAAATGGCTCGATGGAACACCCATAAATTATATAATTTTTATCGTTAGAGTCTGAAATTTCTCTTTTTAAATTTTGAAAAACTATCAAAATTCACAATATAAATTACAAAGAATAGTCGAAAACAAATATGTTTTTAATATTTTTAAATGCATGTATAAATATTTTTCAGAAAATAGCCTATATGTAGAGACTAAGAAATTTTGATTCTTAAAGTATAATTACTCCGAGATATATTCTAAACTATAATTTATTTATTTAAGGATTAACTCCTTTTATAATAGGAAAAAAAAACTTTTTACTATTTGTTTTTAGTAGCAACCGGTTCGCTCTATAATTAATTTTATACGCGAGAAATTATATATTGCGGACATGTTGCCAAATATTCGGAGTTTGATTTTTAGGTGCGTTAGTAATTATCAGCAATTAGCATATAATATTCGTCGTCTGGTCCGTACGTCCGTCTGTCCGCCTGTCCGCACATAACAGCGAAAAAACTACCCAACCGAATGGTTTGAAATTTAATATATATTTCGTAAAATCGTTTCAAAATTTATGAAAATCGAATTAAAACTTAAAAAGATATTAATAAAAATATTTATTAAGTAATTTGATTTGTTTAAAAATCGGTACTTCTTTGTTATAGCAGCTTCCAAGTAAAATCGTCAAGCGACCGAGATGTATTGCCAAGTTATCTGACATGTATGACGTTATAGTCATATATGACGTATAGGACATTTTATAACCTCTATGACCAAGTTATAGTCACATTCTTCATTCTATTAAATCCTATCATACGTAATTAATTCAATGATATCCCATGATAGGTAATGATTCTAGGTTGCCATGGTGACTACGTTATATTTCAGATGGGGTCATATTATTTCCGTATTACTGAACTTAAAAACCGAATTTGTACACTCAAACAGTTTAATTATAGCAATCATATAATCTTCCGACAGTTTTTTGGATAGATGTTTCCGGAGAAATAGATATTAAATGGAAAAAGAGTCTAAATAACCATTTCGATTTCTGAAATGTTCAAAGAAAGGCTTAAGTTTCCCATTGGAATTTTCAGTAAATCTCAACAAAAGATTAAAACGTAGCCAACTTAAAATGTACTTATTTTATTTCAGAAAATAATCATATCATAATAACAGACGATATAATTCATTTAACTGAAACTAGTTATGGTACAAACGACCGCATTTGCCACGTTTGACGTACAATTTACAACTTGTTTCAATTCTGAAACATAAACCCATAACGATTGCGCAAACACTGAACTACACTGAAACAACGTCATTTTTATATATAGAATTGTTCGTTCATATTATTATATGCCACACTTCACTATTATTTACGTAGTTTAAAACTGTTGGTTACTCTCTATAAATCGAAGCAATATGTAACTGCTGTGTAATTTTTCTATGCATTAATTAACAGATTCTTAAATGTTGATTGATGAAGATAGTATGTTTCAAAAATTTTATTTAAATAGATTTTTTATTTAAATAAGCTGAATGTCCGGAAATGATGTAAGTTTTCTCAATTTGTCAAGGATTTAAAAGAAAATATTCAAGAATTTGTAAATGACATATCGTTATACAGTTGTTAGAAAATGAATTTTGGAAAAACTATCATTCACGTTTGTCTGTTTTTCTTCCAGGCAAGCATCGTTATTTGTTTGCAACTTTCATACTTTTAAAAATCCTTAATATGATAAAATACAGTTTTTACACCAATATCTTATATAGTAAAGTTATCATTAAGATTAAGATAACATCTTAACATTTCCTTATACAGATTTTAATACTAAAGTTATGATAAGTTGCCATTATGCTAAGCGCGATTTACGGAAAATTATCTATAACAGTTATTACATATTATGCACTATCACCAAATTAATATCAAATCCCGATTTTATACATATTCCAAAATCTCTCCATCTTAACGTAGAATAAATTTATAAGTAAACTAGGGGGCCTACCCCCTGCGATCTACGCTCGCCAACCCCTGCTCCGACTTCGAGGCCTCTAAAAACCTGACAGCGTGCTTTATTTTAAAAATATTGGTAAATCTGTAAACGGGTTGCCATGCTTTTAACGTGTTGATGGTGCATTTTTTTATTATCATGGCCTCACACACGGCTGTTGCGACAACTGACGACTGTTTTCGGGATTGATGAGTAAAATCAATTACAACTTGAAAACCAGCTTGTATAAAATGGTTAGGTTTAAATTGTGGCTACCTCTCGGACTTTTATAACAATGATCTGTATTCTATTCTTCCTTTGCATTTAAGGATGAGAAAAATTGCATCTGCTTGTGAATAACATTAAGAACCACGGTATGGAAAAGTACTATGTTATAGACATTTTCAGTAACAGGTTTTAATTTTCTCTTTATTTTAGTGCACGATCATGCATATTTTCATGTTATTTTAAATATGTAAATTATTTATTTTAATTAATATTATATACGAATTTTCTAATAATTATTTATCATACAAAATTAATTAAATATTTTGTGCATGCATGCCTGCATTTATTCGGCATCAATTGTTGAGATATTTAAACAAATTTGCTATCCGAGATAATTTTACACCATGTTATGCCACTTGAATATTGCCCATAAGAAAATCAGGTACTTTTCCAGTATAGGATCCTTTGCTTTTAGGTTTGGCGTAATTCGAGCTTCGAAGAGGGATAAATTCGCTAATATACATAGATTTGTTGCCAAAAGATATGAAAACAAACCCAATGAACTTTTGGTGCTTTTCTATTATAGGGTCTTGACGCTTTTTTAAAAAGCTTGGCGGAATGATGATTGACGATTGAATCCTGACGATAGAAATGTGATTTTTTTTTTCAAGTTTTCCTGAAAAACATAATTTAATCACAATCTTGTCTTTATTATCGATTGAAATAAAAGATAAATTCAATTTCAATTTGAAAATGACTAATAAAAAAAAAACAATAATCCCTATCGGGATCCTTTTCAATTTTTCCCCTTTTTTGTCACAAAAAAAACTGAGTAATTAGTTGCCATCATTACAGAAATGTCATTAAAATTAGAAAAAAATTAATATCTCGAAAACTAATTCCAATTTCAAAATTCTATTACCAGTTTTGACATCCGCGGATTTTTATGGACAATTGGTATTAATTTCATCATGAAGCGTTTAATATTTTATTAAAAATAGCCCTGAAACATAATCAGTCGTTTAATCAGTCGTTTCATAAAATCGTTTCATAAATTCGTTTCATAAAATCGTTTCACAAATTCGTTTCATAAAATCGTTTCACAAATTCGTTTCATTAGGATTTTATATATATAGGGTAGATATAAAAATATTTTTGAATACCTAAAGATTTACCAAACATTCCATAAGAGTCTCGGTAGCATTAAGATCACTGTCATCAGTACTAAAAATAATGGCATTTTGCTCATATATATAGTTGTGAAGCTGATTGAAGTGACAGGCTTATTGACCAACAGAAATGCATGAAAATTGAAGAGGCAGCCAATAGGGAAAGTTAATACAGATAGATACGAAAAACGTAAGCAGAATTTCTACAGGTCAGTGAATTTTTATGAAAAATACTAGTATTTTCTGATACAAAAATTCATGTTATGTAATCGTGCGATTACAAAAGGTGAGTTTTTCTTTAAAAAAATATTAGTGTTTACTCTGAAAAATTCCCTGAGCGGTAGCAACTGTGTGTAAGTATAAAACACCAGTTTCTTTTCTATGCATATTTCTATTGTCTGTTCCTTCAAATTTCTAACATATCTGCTTTTCCTGCAGCTTCTCTACTATAATATGTGACAAAAATTTCATTATTTCTGGCACTGATGACGATACAATAAATGATGCTACCGAAATTGATATGCAATACATCGTAAATCTTTTGATGCTGAAATCGTTCTTGCATTTACTTATATTGCATAGCGCCAAGTCTTACCTCAATTTTCATTTGAAATAAACTCGAAAAGCCCGAAAGCGAAGTACTCGAAAGCCTACTGACATTATAAGTCAAATATTACTCTAGCCCTACCGGCTGGGAATTTTTCTGTTTTTTCATAGGAATGCTTGTAAAACCCAGAATATATATTTCTTTTAGTCGCTGTTGAATATTGTAATATCTTTCATATTCTTTCATTCAATGTACTTTTCAATACACAATTCTGTTAAAAATATTTTTGTCTACAGCCATTTTAATATGAATTTTGGGAACAGAAAAACACGGGCCTGTTGGTTATAGGGATAGATTAGGAAAATTCCTACTGCAAAGAAAACAATATTAGGGGATCCAACCCGGTCTTCCTTGGTTACAGAAAAGGGTGAAAACCATTTTTTTTTAAATTTAAAACTCATCTAGCTTTTTCTTTTGTGTATAATATATAGTTTTAGATTCCCCAGTGACATTATCAAAAAGCATTTTTATATGAAAAATATTAATATTGTATCTAAGTATAGTTTTGAAATTTATTAAAAGGGATACTTCCATATTAGTAAGTCCGTAGTTCGATTACATGTCGGTTAAAGTTGTATTATATTTATTTAATTAATTAATTTATTTACTGATGAATTTTTAATATATTTATGGAATATTAGCCGGAAATAAATGCTGAACTATTAATATTGTTTTAAGTGCAAACGAGCTAATCTTTTGTAATCAGGAATATGTATATATATATATATATATATATACCCTATATATATAAAATCCTAATGAAACGAATTTGTGAAACGATTTTATGAAACGAATTTATGAAACGATTTTATGAAACGACTGATTAAACGACTGATTATGTTTCAGGGCTATTTTTAGTAAAATTTTAAACGCTTGATGGTGAAATTAATACCAAATGTCCATAAAAATCCGCGGATGTCGAAACTGGTAATAGAATTTTGAAATTGGAATTAGTTTTCGAGATATTATTTTTTTTTCTAATTTTAATGACATTTCTGTAATGATGGCAACTAATTAATCAGTTTTTTGTGACAAAAAAAGGAAAAAAGTTGAAAAGGATCCCGATAGGGATTATTGATTTCTTTTATTCGTCATTTTCAAATTGAAATTGAAATTATCTTTTATTTCAATCGATAATAAAGACAAGATTGTGATTAAATTATGTTTTTCAGGAAAATTAAAAAAAAAAAAAATCACATTTCTATCGTTAGGATTCAACCGTCTGTAAGCATTTAATTTAATTTATAAACTGAAAATATTTTGAATAAATCCGTCCAAATGACGTCATTTATGTAAACGCAAAAGAAAGGGGGGGGGGAGGAGGAATTAATAGTAATTATTATTTATAGATATTATCTTGTTATTTTTTTTGTAAAATTTAATTAAACGAATTTATAAAATCACTAATTCGGATATTTGAAACGAATATATAAAATAATAATTGTCCTACTGAACGGGAGGAGAATAAAATATCCTGCTTAGTTTTTTTTCAGATTTTAATGAGAATATGACATCAATTATGGTAAAATAACATTTACTCCTTTCTCTTTTATTGGCAGCAATGAAAAAAATGCTCCCTATATATTAGAGAAATGCTATTAAAGTTATTCCAGTAAAAGTTAAAACTTTTCCAGTATATGGGGCCTTGATGAAACAGAGAAAATTGCCTTGGCGGAAAATGAAATTTGGCAACATACTTTCTGTCAACCGGTCACTTTGTCATTTCGTATACAGAAGCATTTTTTCAAATATTTATACAATTTGTTTAGCGTAAAATGTCATTTATCCTATTTTATATATAATCAGAAGTAATTTCTATAGAAAAAACAATAATAATATACGTATAATTAAAATACGCATATAAACAAAAAAATCGTCGAATTTGTTTCCATGGCTGTGTATGTCATTTGGCACCAAATCTCACTTTCTGATGCCCGAATTGCGCCAAGCTTTTTAAAAAAGCGTCAAGACCCCTATAATAGAAAAGCACCAAAAGTTCATTGGGTTTGTTTTCCTAACTTTTGGCAACAAATCTCTGTATATTAACGAATCTATCCCTTTTTGAAGCTCAAATTACGCCAAACCTAAAAGCAAAGGATCCTATACTGGAAAAGTACTCGATTTTCTGATAGACAATATTCAAGTGACATAACATGGTGTAAAATTATCGCGGATAGCAAATTTGTTTAAATATCTCATCAATTGATGCCGAATAAATGCAGGCATGCATGCACAAAATATTTAATTAATTTTGTATGATAAATAATTATTAAAACATTCGTATATACATATTAATTAAAATAAATAATTTACATATTTAAAATAACATGAAAATATGCATGATGGTGCACTAAAATAGAGAGAAAATTAAAACCTGTTACTGAAAATGTCTATGACATAGTACTTTTCAATACCGTGGTTCTTAATGTTATTCACAAGCAGATGGAATTTTTCTCATCCTTAAACGCAAAGGAAGAATAGAATACAGATCGTTGTTATAAAAGTCCGAGAGGTCGCCACAATTTAAACCTAACCATTTTATACAAACTGGTTTTCAAGTTGTAATTGATTTTACTTATCAATCCCGAAAACAGTCGTCAGTCAACAGCTGTGTATGAGGCCATGATAATCAAAAAATGCCCCATTAAAACGTTAAAATCATGGCAACCCAATTACAGATTTACCAATATTTTTAAAACAAAACACGCTGTCATGTTTTTAGAGGCCTTGAAGTCTGAGCGGGGGTTGGCGAGCGTAGCTCGCAGGGGGTAGGCCCCCTAGTATATATATATATTTAAATCATGCTTGACATTTATTTTAAAAACCATTAAAAAAATCAGTAAATTGAGATACAGTTTTCAAACAAATTGCATTTGAAATAATTCTTTTTGGTATTCGACGATGTAAAAATTGAAATTGTTTAAAAAAATTACATTAAATTGTAAAAATTATTGTTCAAGTGCTGCTACCGTCAATATGACATAAGCGCTTGGCAATAGAATATTTAGAAATTTCTTGATTCGTTACATAACGAGAGTGTTCTTTTAAGCTCGTTATGTAACTAATCAAGAAATTTCTAAATCTTCTATTGCCAAGCACAGTTGGGATTCCGGCCATTGTTTTAATTTTAAATATGCTAAAATTATCTTTAATGCCAATTAAATTGGACTTTCTTCAAGATTTAGCTATTTATCTTAATCGTGAAGTTATTGTTAATGATAAATCTGATTCCACATTGCTCTCTGCTGTTTGGAAAAACCTTTTCAGTACTACCATATAATTTATTTTTGTATTAATTAATATTAGTCTGTTTATATATATATATATATATATATATTATTTACTTATTTATTTCTTAATTTTCATCTGTTCCCATATTTTAATATATTTGTGTGTTTTATTTTTTATTTTATTTAGTTTTATTTTCATTAATCTTTATTTATTTATTTATTTTATTTTTTTATTTATTTTATTTATTTATTTGTTTATTTATTTATTTTATTTTATTTTTAATTTTTTAATTTATTTTTAATTAATTAATTTATTTTTGTATTATTATTATTATTATTATTATTATTATTATTATTATTATTATTATTTATTTATTTATTTATTTATTTATTTATTTATTTATTTACTTATTTATTTTTTATTTATTTTATTTTATTTATTTATTATTTATTTTATTTTATTTATTTATTCATTTATTTATTCATTTTTTCCCCTTCCCTATTCCCCTGCTACTTTGTATTCTATTGTTTTGATTTTACTCTTCTGTGATTGGCTGTTGTCTTCTGTTTTCCTATTGGCGGTTGATTTCTACTTTCCTATTAGCTGTTGCTTTACCTTGTTTCCTTTCCATTAACTTTCATTTCATTCTTTCTGCTGCTTTCACAGTCGAAGCACGTCTGTATTTGAAAAATGAGACTTTTTTTGCTTATTGCACAATGAAGAAAACTTATTATCAAGCTTATTTTGATTTTCATAGTAGAATATCGTGCTTCATAGTAGAAGCACGTCTTTTTGCGCCTGATGAAGAAAGACTCAGATCTTTCGAAAAGCCTAGCGCATTTTAAAGTTTTTGCTGGTTTTTTAAGAAGATCTTTTAGTTCTTATTGTTTCACACCAGTTTCAACTTATTTTCTTTAATATTAACTAGTTGTTGCCTGCGTTACACACGAACATGGTTTTGCTTTATAATATTGACTAGTTATTGCATGCGCTGTATCTGCTCGCGTGAAAATTAATTTGTAATTACAATTTTTTATACTGTTTGAAAAGTGTCAGGCAATGATAATTTTACATTGTAATGAAACTTTTTAATAAGTTTATTTTAAAACCATCTTTAAGAATTTCATGTAAGATCTTTTCATAAATTAGATACTTTATTATTTGTACCAGTGGAATTAAATGGTTTTAAAATGACGTCTTTATGATGAATTAGTAGTAAACTGTTTGGTTTATGAATAAAAATCCGTTTTTTCTTTTGAAAATGATATCATTTTCATGGCGGGAGAATTCTAGGAAATTTAGATCCTAATATACATGTTTTCCTTTTTTGACTGAGAATGTAATAAATTTTAACTTTGGTAACTAACCTTAATAATACAATGATTTTTTTGCGATGGGAAAAGAAATGAGTTTTTGCAGTGGATGTTTTAAATTTCCTCCAATAATCTTTAATGTTTGGCATCTGATAAATTGTTGTCATTTCTGAATTTTTACTAACTCAAAGGAGAACAATCACAAATATTGCTTTGTGTCATTTTTCATAAATAACATGTTAGATGATTATAAATATGTTTAAACTCATATTTTTTTTATTAATCCGCTAATAACAACCGACATACTGGGTGACTTTTAATTAATCTTCACCTTTAAACTGAAATAATTTCTCAGAAACTTGCTAGATGGCAGCACGAATGCTTGCAGTGAGAGAGGGCATAAAAGGATTTTGTTTAGTGTCAGATTAAGGTAATTTTCTCAAAGCGTCATATTCAACTGAAGATCGTATTTTTATTGTTCAAAATTGGTATTTATATGATAAAAATGCAACACTATTTCTACGGAAGTGGTCTTCAACATTCAGAAACCAACCTAAGCCTTCTAGAGCAATGGTAAGAGATTTGATAAGAAAATTGGCCACCTTATTCATCAGATATGAATTCATATGATTGCTATCTTTTGGGTCATATGAAAAATTCCTCAAAAGTTCCATAACTGACTCATTTTCAAGCATAAAAAAGAAACGCTCGATTTATTCGATTAAACGATCGATTGTGTTACTGGTAACTTTGTGACCAAATTGTGCTATTGTATCACCTCTGACGATCCTCACTTTGAAAACCTTGTGCATTAATTACCTTTTCGGCGTTCTTTTCAAAAAACAAATGCTGTGCTATCTGCATAGACTCAAGAGTTATTTTATTTTAAAGTTGTAGGTTAATAAAAGACACCTTGTATATAGGATGTCTGAAATGCATATTTACACGAAAAAATAATTAAAAATAAACAAACAATGATATATACTCACGGTTTTTCATATGTTCCATAAAGAAAATATCACAGTTTTTTGTTTTGTTTTTGTTTTTGCAATATTTTATTCCGCGATTTCAATGTGCGCACCATTAGTTGCGCGCAATACATCGAGTCTATACGAGATTTCTAACCTCGTTCTATGAAGTAATGCAAAACCAACAGTTTGAATGGCCGCTGTAATTCGACTTTTCAGTTCATCAGTGTCACGAATTGGAGATTGGTAAACAATGTTTTTCCCGTGTCCCCATAAAAAGACGTCCAACGATCTGAAAATATTGGTGGCCACGGTATTCTTCCAATACAACGCCTGGGGAATTTTTCATCTAAAACATTTTGCACTTCCAAACTCCAGTATGGTGGTGCCCCGTCCTGCTGGAAAATGATATTGAGTTACAAATCCTCTATTTAAAAAAAGGCGAAAATTACAAGCATATCATGGTAATTTTCAGAGTGGACAATTACTTCCGAAAAGAAAAAAAAGGTCCTATAATTTGATCATGCAGTAAACCACACCACACGTTAACTTTAGGACTGTTTCTTGCTTGTTACAGTACGACATGAGGATCTTCTAATCTCCATAATCGACTATTGTGTCAGTTAACATTACCTCATACGTGAAACGTTTCCTCATCTGAAAATATTACACGTTTTAGAAAATTTTCATCATCTTTCACTTTTTGTAACATTTTTCTGCAAATGTTCGATGTCTAGGCTTATCATCCTGGCTTTAACTCATGCAACAATTAAAATTTATGTGCATGAAGCCGTAAATTTCTATGCACTACATCATGCACACTTGATTTCGGTATGTGCAAATGCTGGGCCTCACTGCGAATCAATTTACGAGGACTACGACAAAAAGTTTCTTCAATTCGTTTAACGTCATCAAAGTTTCTGCTATGGCGGAAAGATTTTGGTTTTGGCAATTCTCTACCTGTCGTCATAAATCTTTCATGCCATTCATAAATTGTGGGTCTTGAAGGTGGACTTCGACCGAAGTTTACTTTATACCTGTGTCTCAGATTTAAATTCGATAAACCACGCTACAATTTGCACTTGTTCTTTTGATGAAGCCATTTTGCAACAAGAATGTTCTAAAACATTGACAAAGTGCCATCTAGTTTACATTTCACTAAAAAAAAATTTGATATTTTCTTTATGGAACATAAGAAAACGTAAGTGCATATCATTGTTTGTTTTATTCTTAATAATTTTTTAAAGTGTAAAGATACTTTTCGGACATATACTACTGTGGGCAAAAAATAGTAAGACTTTTTAATTTAAATTTCGCGCGAAAACCCATTCGTCGAAATATTTTTTTCTAGGTTGGTATGACTGTCAGTGACATCTGTGCCAAATGTCACATCAAAATAATCATTAGTGTTTAGTATACGCTTGTCTTTCTGAAGTACCAAAAGTGCATTCGGCGATTTTTACAATGAGTGAAATTAATCAACAAAGAAGTTTTCGTGTGCGGAATCAAATTTCTTGTCCCGAAACGTTCAGAATGTTGCAAAAGGCCTTCGGTGATAATTGTTTGTCACGAGCAAGTGTTTTTGATTGGTACAAATTATTCAAAGAGGGTCGAGAACGCGTTGACGACGAACCACGTCGAGGACGGCCATCAACATCAACTGATGATCAACACGTCAATAAAATCAAGGAATTGGTGCTTGAGAATCGACGATTAACAGTCAGAGACCTTACTGGCAGCGTTGGAATATCGGAAGGATCAGTGAAAACAATTTTGAAAGATGCACCGATAATGCACCGTCGCATACTGCATTAATTCTTCGTGAGTTTTTCGCCAAATTTTCAACCAATATCGTGCCGCAACCACCGTATTCAACTGATTTAGCTCCGTGTGACTTCTGGCTATTCAGCAAACTCAAACGACCGCTCTGGGGAAACCGTTTTGAGTCAATTGAAGATATTAAACGTGAATCGCTACGCGCATTGAAGGCTATTCCGGAAATTGACTTTAACACCTGTTTCGAGGATTGGAAGAATCGTTGGCACAAGTGTATTGGGGCCAGGGGGATTACTTTGAGGGGGACGAAATAGATTTGGAAGAATAAATTAAGAATTTTAAAATTATGAACAAAGTCTTACTATTTTTTGCCCACAGTAGTATATATACTCATTGTGACGTCAAAATTAAATTGTCTATTGAGTTGTATGCAATTGCAGATTTGTTTTACTTAATGTCTGTTCTTTGAAATTACTGTTATATTTTTAAAGTATTGAGTCTTTTCGACAATAACTTGCATTCACGTGAAACTATACAAGTAAATTTTATACAGAGAATATTAATATGTTAACGTATAATTATTAACAACTGAAAAAATCATTTTTAAAATTTTATTTTCGATTGCTAAGGTTATTTTTTAGAAAAGATTCGTTTTACCATTTAAACACGTATGATTCCCACAAAAAAAGTAATAAAATGGTTACTACAAAATATTTTATTTTGGCTGGTGACCCAATTCTGGAAATCTATCCGCAAATTAGTGATACTTAGATAGTCAAACTGGCACCCGAAGTTGTTTCCATTCTCTGTTACCTTATATAAATAAAAAAATAAATATATTTTTAAAAGACTAATCTTTATTAATCGAATCACATGAAAGGTTGACATTAAATATGAACAGTGCAAGCAACAATGCGATTTTAAATGTATGGATATTACAACAATGGCTATAGCAGTGAAAAAACTTTGCGTCAAATTGTGACACATCTGTATAACCAATTGTGGTTGATTTCTCTTTCAAAACATAGCGTCTATTTACCTTTTTTTATATTAATTATGCACCAAAACACGCTCGTTAAAATACGCCAATTACCTGTAGACTTGTTTATAGAATTGTCTTCCTTAATGAATGCAAGCGTTACAAACTACACCTACCTATCAATTTTCATGATTTTAAGGCAGTTACTGACATTTATAAATATCGTCGTGTGATTTTTCATTTTTCTTTGTTCTACTAAATATTAATATCAAATGTTAGTAGGTCCACAGCCATGTTTGGTGTCAAATATTAGCATGGAATTGATTACCATTAAATTCTAGCTACAGACATACACACATTAAAAATCTGCTACTACGATATATTTAATTTTGCGCCAAATCACACTCGCTAGAATAAACTAATTTTCTGTGAACCGAAGTACGAGAATATCCGCAAACTGCCAATCGTTAGTCAGATAGTCAAACTGACATACAAGATTTTTTCTGTTCTCTATTACATGACTTATACATAATAAGTTTTTTTGAAGGCATAAGTTTCAAAACCAGATTCCCTTGACGATAGAATTTCCCCTTGCAATGTATAACAAAGCAACATTAAACGAATTATTATATTCTGAAACCATCCCTGAACAATTATAAAACAAACGGTGCAAGTCCCATCAAAATATGTCCAGTAGAATGCTTTTTTTAAAAACCTAATTTCATAATCGTGTTCACTTGATCAACGAACTTTCCTCCATAGCTGTATAACTAAGCAACGTAGAACAATATGATATATACTAAAACCACTCCTGAAAAATCACCTTACTAAAAGTTAAAGTCCTTTCAAAATCTTTTCAGAAGAATCTGAGTTTTAAGTGATCGGAATGAAATACGAATTTGCAATTTATAAATATAATAGATTAGTACATATTTCTAATTATTGAAGTTTCCTAATCTAAAAGAAAATTATTCTTAATTAGTATTCTAGTTAAAGAGGAAAATTAAACTAAAGTTAGAGAAAACTTACTGTAGTTAAAGAACTCGATTTATC
Organism: Maratus michaelseni; assembly: GCA_963931845.1. NCBI lineage: Eukaryota > Metazoa > Arthropoda > Arachnida > Araneae > Salticidae > Maratus > Maratus michaelseni. The sequence goes on from OZ007590.1 coordinate 196,030,058, forward strand.
TATAATTTTCTATTGTTTATTAAAATAAAATTTTGTAGAATTTGTAGTTTTAAATTTTCTAATTTTCATGTCTCACAACAAAAGATATACGTTTCTGTGTTAAATATTCAGCCAGTTATAAGCTAAATTTTAAACATAATTATAGCATCAGCATACATATTAAATTTATATAATTCAGTATCTATTTATGCGTAATTTGATAGATTTCGTTTTATTCCACCGCAATATTTATAATGATACGTGTTACTTATAGTTTACATAAAAATGTTATATAATTTCAAAACATCGTTACCTATTTTCAAAACATGATACTACTTTCACCCCAGATTGCGCTATTGATGCTAAATTTGATTTTTATGACATTGCTTTTGTTGATAGTGAACTTGCGTTATTTTTTGCAATATTTGAATTAATATAAACTCAAGGTTCATGCGTAAAATTTATTTAGTAGTTAAATGTCAATGTTTAATATACGTTTCATATATTTGTAAAATATTAAAGTTTATTTTTATTAAATATTTGAAATTGAAATGTCTGTTGTAGCAATCTAATATTGGCCGAATATAACTTCAGTTTCCATTAGTTTTAATCTGAACATTCACAGTTTATTACACACAATATGAAAAGTTCTATGAAAGTAAAAGCTATTAATGATAAATAAAAAATCAATAAATAAAAATTGATACTTTGATATACATATATGCATATATATATATATATATATATGTGTGTGTATATTTACAAAAAATGAAAAATAATATTCAAGGAAGAAAAACTGAATACCAGTTCCTTTATCGCGAATCGGGAAAGACCAGAAGAAAATATTTTATCTCGTAGAGAAGGAGGAAGACAAAAAATCAGCTTCTTCAATAGCAGTTTTTTCTTTCTTCCCGAGCAAGCCATCTGAGGTTCTGTCATACCACAACACGAACGACAATTCCTCTTAGGAGATTGATTTGGCAGAGAATAAGGGAAGGTGGGGGTGGAAATGAAGGTTGTTTCGGAACTTGTTGGTCGTGTTTCTCTACAAATGGCTGCACATCTTGCGCATAATAAAACAATTCAAATACCGAACAAAGATCTAGTAGCTAAAAGAGGGATATATAACATTAAAGTAATTTGAATTTATTGAGGAAGTTTAAAGAGATGGATTTTGATGTATTTTCTTGAAAGGAAAAGGAAGGAATTATTATAAATTCTTTTCTTCATAACACTCCTTTTACAATGGGAGGAAGACCAATTTTTAGCGATGAAAATAGAATAGTATTACTTTTTTCATGAATCTGAGAATTTAGATGAAAGTACTCGCCCTATTTACCAAAAACAAACAGCAACAACAAAAATATTTAAAAAAGTTGATTCTTTTATTCTTTCCGAATGTCTTTTTTTTTTTTTTTTTAACTTCCGAGCAAGACATCTGAGGTTCTGTCAAATTACAACACGAACTACAATTCCTCTTAGGAGATTGATTTGGCAGTCAATAAGTGATAGTGTGCCTGGATATGAAGGCTGTTTCGGTAATTGGTGGACGTATTCCTCCATAAATGACCGGTCACCTTGCGCATAATAAAATAACTCAGGTAATTAAAAATGATCTAGCACCTATAAGGGGAATTGATAATATTAATAAAATTTAAAATTAAGATGAAAGATTGGAGAGATGCATTTTCATATTTTTTAATTTAATTGAAAGAAACTGAGTTAATACAAAAAGTCAGCTTTTCATACCACTCTTTTTCTAAAGAAAATAAAAACAATTTGCAGTACATGAAAATAGAATACTATTTAATTTATCCTGACTGAGAAGAAGGGATAAAAACCTTTGGTCTCAATAAAAAAGAAGAGGTGGATAATTTTTGAATAGCATCATTTTTTAACTTACGAGCAAGCCATCTGATGCTCTATCAAACCACAACACTAATGACAATTTACCTTAGAAGATTGATTTGGCAGTGAATAAGTCAAGGTGGGGCTGGAAATGATGGAACTTGGCCGTATTACTCCACAAATGGCCGCTCACCTTACGCATAATAAAATAACTCAGGTACTAGAAAAAGATCTAGCAGCTAAAAGATGGATATATATAACATTAAAGTAATTAAAATTTATGGAGAAAATTGAGAGAGATGTACTTTCATATATTTTTACGTAAAAAAAGAAGTTAATGATTAGTTTTTTCGTAGCAGTGTTTTTCTAAAAGACAAAAAAACAATTTTAGTGATGAAAATAGAGTGTTATATCTTTTATCGTGGCTAGCGAGGGGGAAAATGATAGATCTTTATTTTAAAAAAAAGTATTTTTAATAGCATAGTTTGTTTTCTGAAATTCTGTCAACCCCAACACGAATGACGATTCATTGCCAAACCAATCTTGAGTGATTGATTAGGCAAGGAATGAGTGAGGTCGGACATAGAAATGTCGGTTGTTCTAGAACTTGTTGGTCGCATTCTTCTATAAACGGTCGGACACCTTCCGCATAATAAAATGGTTCAGTCACTGAACAAAGGTATGGTAGTTAAATGAGAGTATATATAACATTAAAATAATTTTAAATTAAACAGAAAGTTTATAGAAATGCATTCTCATGGTTTCTTTCTTGAAATAACAAGAATTAATATAGACTGTTTATATATATGTGTATATATATATATATATATATATATATATATATATATGTATGTATATATATATATATATATATGTATCACTGTTTTTCAAAAGGAAATAACAACAATTTGCAATGATTGAAAAAAAATATGGTTTTTTTTTATTTTTTTTATCGTGACTTTGACAGAAAGGAAAAAGCATTTGATTTATATTCAAATGGAAAAAAGAAGAAAAAGAAGACAGTTTTTAATTACACCTTTTTTGCCCCACATGAATAAGCTATCTGAGATTCTGTAAAACCACGACACGAACGACAATAACTCTTGGAAGTTTTATTTCATAGTGAATAAGTCGGAGATAGAAATGTCAGATGTTCTAGAACTTATTGGTCGTATTCCTGTATAAACGGTCAGACATATTACGCATGATAAAATTAGTCAGTCACTAACAAAGGTCTGTGATAGTTAAAAGAGGGGACACAGATGTCATATACGCACCATGTTGGCGCGATTTTTTCCCCTTACAATTCAGCGAAAACTTTGTTTTTGAATATTAGTTACAAATAGCATGCAATAATAGCACGTGATATTTTATTTCAATATAAAAATAAAATACTGTAATAAATGAAATAGCTTCTATTATTTTAAAAAATGAAATAAAAATAAATAAATGATAGTTTGATATAAATAAATATTGATATGCATAATAAAAATAATTTATAGAATTAAAATAAAAAATAAAAGTAAATGAACAACAATTTATTTATTTTTTCGCCAAATTGGCGGAGGGAAAAAATCGCGCCAACGTGGTGCGTATATGACATGTGTGCCAAAGAGTGACACATATATATATATACCGTTAATAAAATTTAATATGAAGGGGAAAGTTTAGAGAGATGCATTTTCATATATATATATTGGAAGAAGGGGAATTAATATAAAAAGTATGATTTTCATAGCACTCTTTTTCTAAAGAAAATAGAAACAATTTGGAGTGATGGAAATAGAATACTAATTCTTTTATCGTGACTGAAAGGGAGGGATAAAACCATTTGGTCTAAATAAAAAGTAGAAGAAGATAGTTTTTCAATAGCATCTTTTTTTTCACCTTCTGAGGTTCTGTCAAACCACAACACGAACGACAATTAAGCTTGGGTGATTGATTAGACAGTAAATGAGTGAACGCCGGAACGGAAGTGTCAGTTGTTCTAGAAATCCTTGGTCGCATTCCTCCATAAATTGTGGACATTTTCGGAATAATAAAAGGGTTCAGGTTTGGAGGAAAGAAACAGGATATGAAAAGGATACAGTAAAACAATTTTAACTTATAAATTAAGGTAAGGCAGAAGCATTTTCAGAAATTTTGCAAAAATAAATTAATGTTTTTATGAAAATCTGCTTTTTATTATGAAGCTATTGCTTTAAAAGAAAAACAGAATTTCCAATGATGAAAATACAATACTTATTATTTCTTTCAAACTTTGAAATAAAATGGTCTCCTGTAAAAGGAAGAAGGTAGAAAATCTTTCAAATACCACAACCACATTTTTTTCTTTCCTCTCATGCAAGTTATCCTAGGTTCTGTCAAACCACAACATGAACGTCAATTACTCTTAGCAGATTTATTTGACAGTGAGTGAGTGAAGATGGTGTGGAAGTGTTTCATTGTTCCAAAACTTGTTGGTCGTATTATTCCCTAAGTACTCTCATATCTTATACATAGTTAAATAATGAAATATTTCATAAAGCAGTGGCAACTAAAAACAATATAAATCATTAAACAAATTGAAATTATATATAAAGACACAATGCATTCATTGATCTTCGGACATTTTTCTTAAAAAATAAAAGAACTGATTGATTACAAAATCTTTTAAAAAAAATAAAACAATGTTTTTATAAAGCGAAAACAAAAAGCAGTTTTTAATGGTGAATACAAAATATTAGCTCTTTCGTGACTTTCAGAGAAAAAAATGAAAAATTTGTTTCCAACAAAGGAAGGAAAGCAGGAATTCTCACAGTTTCTTTAATGGCATTTCTTATTTTTCGCCAGAGGAAGTTATCTGATCTTCTGTTAACACACAATGCAAAAGAAAATTGTACTTGGGAGAATGACATAACAGTGAATGAACAGTGACATAACAGCTGAAAGTGATGATTGTTCCAGATCTTTTTGGTGATGCTTCGCCACGCAAACAGCTTTACATTTTGCAGGTGATTACATTACACCTAATAAATCAGGTGCAAAACACAGAGTTGATAGTTAAAATAGGTATAAATCATTAAAATAATTTGAAGTTATAGATATCATAAGGCGAAGTGAATTTTCGTATAACCCTGCTCCCCAACCGACACACGAAAAATAATAGTTTCTGTCAAATTAATTTATTTTATTATGCTACTAATTCGTAAAGAAAGGAAAAAAAATTAATTTAAAAACATAACATTTAAAAAAAAAAAAGATTTATAATTTTCTTCAATTGAATTTATTTTACTCCCTTGCATGATATTTGAGGTTCTGGCAAATCATAAGAAAAATTGAAGACTTTCGGAAGATTGATTTAGCAGTGAATACGTGAAGACGATTTTTGTTACGGAACTAGTTGATAGTATTTCTCAAAGAATTCTTGAACATATTGTGCATAACAAAACAATTCAAACACTAAACAAAGCAACTGCAACTAAAAAAAGAATAATGCATTAAAATAATTTAAAATTATGTAAGCGGTGAAATTAGCCTCCATCTGCATCCAAATATTGCTAAGCTAGTTGTGTTATATTTTGGAATTTCACATTATATACGGTGTCACTGACTGTATTGCCAATGTCTGTCAACACTTTTCGTAATGTCTTCGCATTTAACAAAAAGCAAGACAAGACCGTTGAAGAGTTCCCCAAAATATCTTCATTTTAGTTATGAACTGAAAAACAACATACGATTCGAAAGAGATATGCTCCTATTTTTCAATAATAAATGTTTTGCAACGCATCTTTCTTATAGAAAAATTGTTTATTCTAGTGTGCTTTACCCCCTCTCCACGCCTGTATGTGAAGCTTCAGTACACTCTGTATATATTTCTAAATCTTAAAAGACATGATATTTGACCTAATATTACTCCAAGATCTTCACAAAAATAGGGAAATATATTAAACTCATAAATTAAAATAAAGAACTGTATCATTATTTGTTTATAAGTACATTATATTTCATCGTAGAGTATGTTCTCTTTCTTTTAACAGATTACCTCATTTTGTTGCTTTTTATAACCCGCAAAATATTTTAATATTTTAACTCTGGCAATATTTTCAGTATATTTGTTTAAAACATCAATTTTTCATATAGTTTTTATAAAAATGCATTTCCTTTTGAATATATCCGGCATTTTTTTCATCGTTTGAGAACCTATTTGAACCTTAAAACCATGAATAGTGTGGGTGATAGTTATTTTAATATTGCCTTAAAAATAGCAGGTTTTATAAAAGTCTTAACTATTCGAAATGAGACAAGTTCGAGTCTTCGATACAAAATACGAATCAAGTCTTATTTGTTTATGTTTAGAATTGTTACCTCGTTTAAATGGGTTACACACCAGATCAAAACACCATATGTAACAAATTCTTTTGTTCTGTCATTTGTATGCACACATACATCTATACGCGTACATATATATATATATATATATATATACACATATATTACCAATCCTTTAAAATGACTTTTTCCCAGAATTTTCTATATAAAAGAGAACGTAAATTATTTATTTTTTCCTAAACGTATTTCGTCTGATGTGAAAATAGAAAGTTTATGACTTTTGTTTGAAATGATTATGGAGATGTAACTCTTATCCTTTCTAAAAAATATGTTATGTATAAAAATATCGTATTAAGATTCAACATGTATCTTTTTTCCCCCTTTAAACTCCCTGTTAGATTTTGGTACGTGTCAACCATAATGCTTTGAAACTCTACCATAAATCTTTAAAAATAGCTAACTTCTATATTGCATGCTTTTTTGTTTATATGCATGTTATTTGAATCGATAGTAAACAATTTCTTTTACTGCAAAATGTTTACAAAAAATACATTTTCTTCTAAAAGAAAGTAAACTTATGGCAGGAATAAAGTTCGTTTTGATGTGTCTTTGGAAAGAAAAGTTTAACAGAAACCAAAATGTAATGTCCTTATGGAATTCAAAAAAGAAAGATTAGTAAATATACTGCCTTATTGACGTCTTTTATATATTACGTCCAAGTCTTCCAATTTTTGGACATCACTTATTCCGCAAAAAAGTCCGCTTTATTTAATGTCAGAAATTTGCAATTAAAATAAGATAAAGATTTCTATTCGAAAAAAGCAGCTATGTATTTATATATATGCCACCTTTAAATTACAGATTTGGCCAGATTTTGTTATATAAATTTGTTTGTTGTATTTGGATTTCAAAAGGGTATTATATATATATATATATATATAGATAGATAGATAGATCTGCGTATACAATTTAATGAGCAGTTGTGCACCCACCTTTCGAAAAATAAATCACGCTAAACCTAGCCAATGCTTATATGCTTATATTTTCATCTTACATACTTATATCCGCCATATACGCTTACATACATCTTCTAACGCTCATAATTCTTATATACAAGACCATTCAATACAGATATAACAAACTTTTTTTCAGCAAATAAAAATAATAGTGACTAATGATATATTTTCCATAGTCTTATTATTAAAATTTATAAATCTTTATGTTGATGCAAAAATTTGTTGCATTTATTTTTTTGCTTTTGTTTGTAATAAATATATTACAGAAATTATTCAGTAGTACATTTTTTAATAATACAACGGTGGTAAAACAGTGATTATTTCGTAATCGAAATGTTTTTAGTGATAAATGACACGACAGTTTTCTGCTGATTGAAAGCAATAAGCATTTTTTCCATCTTCAAAAAAGGGACAGGAAAATCTACGAAAAGCTAAAGATGGGAACAAAAATAAAAACATATACAATAACTATAATGTTACGGTCTTTAAAACCAGATATACCGCGTTTGAATCCGTAAGATTCAGTTAGATATAAATATAATTTTAATAAAGTAGATTTCAGAAATTTTAAAGTTTTTCATTAGATGCTCGCTCTTTGACTCTGAGGCTTGCGCCATCATTCTCCAATTTTTCTACTGATATGAAGAAGATCTACTAGCGATAAGAGCACCAAATGTGTACAGTATGAATTCGATACGTAACATTATATGAATCAAACTTACTGACGATTATTTTCAATATAATAAATGTATAAATTTTTTCTGCATTCATTTTAGATTATTTTCATATATTTACATAAAATGCTTTAGGTTGATAGTAAATGAATCCAACTAAAAGTTAATATCTGTATTCTTTTAAGAATGTTTCTGAGAAGTAAAAAATTCCTTTTGTAGTATGCGAACAAGAGGGATTTCCAAAGTGGCAAGTCTCGAAACCGCGATCCTCTAATCACGAATTTTATGATATACCAATTGACACATTGTTTCCAAAGAAAGAAACGTGAAAATATATTATAAAATGCGTATAATTTACACCAGCCATACTCAATCTGCGGCACGAGTGCAGCATGTGGTCCGGCAACCTATTATGTACGGCCCGAAACACATAATCATTAATCCATATTTATAAATTCAATTGAGATGCGCATAAAAAGTATTTAAGACCTTCAGTTTTTTTTAATTTATTTTCATAGGATGACAAAATCTGTCGTCTTATTTGTGATTCTTTGAAAATTATGTTAAAACACCTTAAATGTCGTTTTCCCAGTAAAAGTTTTCTTTGCATGTATTCCTATTTGTGCTACCGGGTGTATATATTTTTAATCTTCAATACTAATCAAACATTATTCCAATTTAATTAAATTTGCTCTATATATTTCTACAATTTAAAAGAAAGTTTTTGCTTTGAGCAAAAAACTCAACTATTAGAGGAAATACCCTGATTTTTTTTTCTTTAGAACTTGGAAATTCTGCATTGTTATTATTATGTTTTATACTTATTATAAAGTTAATACTGCTTTTTACGCTTAAACGTTGTCGCTGAAAAAATTATTACCAACATTTTTTTACATCATTATTTACATAAAAAATATTTCTACAACATTTGCAATAGAAATCTAGTACGAAGTTTATTGCTTGGAAATATTGATGTTAAAATTTTTGGTGACATTTCTTCCGTGACAAACGTTCAACCCTACTAATGTTATTAATTTTGGTTTACTACTGATGTTATTTTACTAGTTCATTATTATTTTTTCAACCTTTTTAGCTGCGTCCGTAATTATATAAATACGTAGCAACTATAGTCGTTTTCTGGTCCGTTTGTCCGCATTTTACAGTGCAAAAACTACGCAACCAAATGTTTTAAAATTTAATATATATCATCGTTGCAGAATTTTATCGAGTCACTTCAAATTTTATGAAAATCGAATCAAAACTTAAAAAGATAATAATAAAAGTTTTCTTCATTCTGTTAAATCTTAGCATATGTAATTAATTCAATGATATCCCATGATAGGTAATGATTCTAGGTTGTCATGGTGATTACGTCCTATTTAAGATGGAGTCATATTATTTCCGTATTACTGAATTTAAAAACCGAATTTGTATACTAAAATTGTTTAATTATGGCAATAATTTTTGGATAGACGTTTCAGGAGAAATAGATATTAAATGGAAAAAGAGTCTAAATATGGATTTCAAGATCTGAAAATTTCAAAGCTAGGCTTAAGTTTTCCTTTGGAATTTTCAGTCAATGTCATCAAAAGATAAAATGTTGGCAACTTAAAATGTACATATTTTATTACTGAAATTAATCATATCATAATCACAGATAATATAATTCATTTTTTCAGTGAAATAATAAAGATGATTTTTTTACATTGCCTTAGATATATTTGCACATAATATAATTTTAATGTAAAAGAATTGTAATTAATTGTTTGTAAGAGTGTATTAAAACTTAAATTTATAAAATAAATTAATATATATAATACGAAAATCTGCACATAAAATAAATTTTGTATTCATGCATTATTGTATAAGAGGGCAATAGCTACTGTACCAAGATCTGAATACCCATAAAACTAGTTATAGTACGAAAGTACCTCATTTGTCAAGTTTGACTTGGAATTTCCAACTTGTTCTTTATATTTACCCCATGTTTCATACAGATATTAACTTAAAATACAATTAATGTACTATAATGACTACCGTAAGATTGCTTTAGAAATAGGAGTCAAAATGCCCTCCAAAATATTGCTTTAACACATTTGCATCATTAGCGTATACTAGAGCATCCAACCCGGGCTTCCGAGAAGAATATATGTAAAAACCATTTATTTATTTATTTTTGAAGACTCTAACAGATTTTTTACATTTGCTATTTTTTTTTTAGATTGTTTCCTAACAATACCAAAAAGAATTTTTATGTGAAATAAGTCAATTATATATTCAAATAAAATTTTGAAATTTATTAAAAGTGGTAATTTCATATTGGCCTCGTGCCAGAAATTAATAGCCGAAGAAATCGCTAAAAATTTCGTTATCTGCAGCAGTTTTATCTATTCTGATAATTTAAGCGGTTTTAAGTGCTTATTTCAGTTACATGTCTCTTAAATTTGTGTTTAATTTATACTATTTTATTTATTGCTTAAAGAAGTTTTATTTCGTTATGGAATAGGTAGCTGGAAACAAACTTTTTGTATTGTTTAAAATGCAAACAGATTTTGTAATTTTGTAACCGTGTGCAAGCAATAGAGATAGATTTTTTTTTTAAATCATGCTTTAAATATTAGCTGGAAACAAAACTTTTTGTATTGTTTAAAGTACAAACAGATTTTGTAATTTTGTAATCGTCTGCAAGCAATAGAGATAGATTTTTAAAAAAATCATGCTTGAAGTTTAATTTAAATGCTATAATAAAGGAGTATATTGCAATAAAGTTTGAAATTAGATTTACATTTAAAAGTAGATTTTCCCCCCTATATAACGGTGTAATAATTAAAAATATGCGATTTTTAGAAATAAAAAAAAATGCATTAGCAAAAATCGCAAAACCGAAATTTCATCGTGAAGTGTTGCCATTCGCAAAATGACGTCAGCGTTACGCACGGACACGTGTGTCCTTTATAATATAGATATGCGTATATTTCAGGAATGTTCTTTTCATTCAGAAATTCCGAAATTTTTTATTTACTTTATGTAATTACAAACTGTACGTCATAAAAATTACTATTGAAAATTAGTGGTATAAATTCGGAATTGCTGAATAATAAAGAAATTTCTGAAATTCACACATATATGCGCTAATGATTAAAATGGATTAAAATTGTGGAACTGTGTTACAATGAATTTCAACTATGATACTCCAACCATTGAATATGATTTACCTAGTTGAAGAAAACTTTCTTGTATTCATTATAGCCTAATTACATGGTATACAGGAGTTTCCGTGTTATTTCAGATTCATCATGTTAAATTTTGACATTTGACATTTGACGGAGATTGCAATGAGACGTATAAGCTACAAGGCTTTTTGTCCCGAATGATCCATATTTTTTATTCACTGAAACACATACACGACTTTGACAATTACATAAATCTTCTAGAGAAGATAGCACAAGGAAATATCAGAGAGTCACACCCGGGAGCTTCACAAAGTACGTGCAATGGAGCTGGTGGAGTCGGAACCCGCCAACTGATTCCTACGTTCACAATCGATTAGCGGAATGGTACCTTAACCACTTGGCCACGGAGGCCCGTTCATGTTAAATGTTATAGTTATAGTTCGGATGAATAAAATTAGCGCTGCAGTTCGCAGCCATGTCCAACAAATGAGAGTGAATTATGCCAGCCAGGATATCGTTGGGATAGCTCAGTAAGAAGATCGTTGGCATGGCAAGTTAAAGTAGCTAGGTTCGAGACCTAGTCCCGGGATTTTTCGCTCTGTTGAAATGAATCTCAACTACGATACTCCTACCATTGAATAGGATTAAAATTAGACTTTATATTTTTAAATCTCCAAACAGTTATATTTACATTATACTTATATTATTTTACATATATATACATTTATTATATTTTTGTTTATTTAGGATAAGGCATTTTCAAGGGTTTTTTTTTTTACATAACAGCAAGTTTAAGTATTTCTAGCAATGCTTAAGAATTTTTTTTTTTTTGTATGTTCGTGAAATCGCGAATATGAAGCACAGTTTCTAAATGTGAAAAAACTATTCTTGGATATATCTTTACCGGTACGTGAGACTTCAAAACCTTTTCTGAGGTATGATTTTTGAGAGGGTGATTTTAAAATTCTGAAAATAACCACCACGTGACTTTGCGACATTCGTGCCAAATTTAAAATATTTAAGTGGATGTGATAAGACATAGCGGCACACTTTAAATTCAATTATACATTGCACAAAATCCATTTTAACTCTTTCAAAATTTCTTTAGTTAAAGAATTTTATGTAGGTTTAAAATGCTTTAAATGTGTGAACTGTGCAAATTTCAGTTAAGATAAAATCAGCTAATGCAGCAAATTGTATAGAAGTGAGACCGAACACGTTTAGTTACAAGATACCCATGTGAATTTTTAATTTTAATTCCTTTGTCCTTTTTAAGATTTTAAATTTTTCTCTTTAAGAATAATTTCCATTTCCCTTTTTTTTACTTGCCTCAAACGCTTCACTATCTTTCCTTACCGACCTTTCCTGAACCCTTTTAAAAACAGCAAGCTTTAAGTTTAAATCACGTTCAAAGCTTTAAAACCACTTTAAATAAAGAGAGCATTTTAAAAAAAATCACGTTGAATATCTTACCCTTTCAAAATATTTTGCATAAGAAGAAAAAGGTACTTATTAAATGTATTTTAATCGATTTTTTCATAAAAAGAGAATCTTTTGTTTCAGTAATCATTAGTATTGATATTTGAAACCTTCAAAAAAAATCTTTTTCCCAGTTCTTCTTTAACCGTTCTTCTCAAATCACTTCATAATTATCAAAAATGAATTGGACGAAATACTCTGGAAAATTATGTGTGTATTTTTTTTTCATTTCCTCTCCGTTAACTTTTAACGATTAATCATCCGTGAAATTTGAAGCAAACGTTCACTTAAAAATACTATTTCCAACAATGTTTCACAATAAAATACATATATTAAAAGAACTGAAGGATCCATTATTGGAAAAAGATTAACGCACACCGAATTTTTTTGCATTGGTTTCTATTTTAGAATAAACTTAACATATTTTAGTATCTGTAAAACTATAAAAATTCATTGGTATTTTACTTAATTTATACCTTACGAGATTTTAATATGCATTCGAGTTATAATAAGCATTTTCGCTGAATTATTTTCCTTTACATGTCACATAGGAGTGTTTAAGATTGTTTGAGAGTGTTTTATCTTTTTTTTTTCTCCTAAATTGGCGTATATGTATATATTTTTTATTTCTACACTCCAGAAAAAACTGTAAATTTATGAGCGTTTGCCCTTCAATTTTTACGGGCAACAGCCTTATTTGATGAAAAACGGTCTGATCCACTAAATAAGCGGCCTTATCCCTCAGATACTTAGAAAATTAAGATCAATTCACATATTCTTACAGTTCTAGCCCATATGTTAGCGAAAATACGGTACGACCCCATACATTGTTCTCCGCTGGGCGTAACTCTTCATTTTACTCGTGTTTCGAAAATTTTAACCCGCCAAAACAGCGATTCTGTGATGATTATCTAACGTGCTACGTGCTACGGAACAATAAGTAAAGTGTTATTGTGTTTTAACGTGCATTATATCCTGTTCATTATAATGCTGTATTACTTTGCCCCGTAAAATTACGGGCTGCACAAAATGATGTTCATGGACTTTTTTTTTTTTTACGGGGTATGACTGGAATCTCTGCTCCCGGCCAATGCCCGTAATTTTACTGCAATTTTTTTCTCAGTGTACACTAAATCATCCAATGATTTCTTGAATATCTACTAAAAACTTTATAGGTTATTGTTTCAAAAAGTGTATATGAAATGTATATGAAAATTCTAATTTAGAAAAATGCTAAATTATAAGTTCTAAAAATTTATTTCATTCGAATTACAGATGCTACATATATGCGAATAACAAACTTTTATTTTTTTATTCCCAGAAGTTTTATAGTTATCGTTAAATTACAATCAGAAAACGACCTTAAGTGACGAAGTAGTAATTGAAATAGTGACAGATATGATTTAATTGAAATTTAATATCTTTTTAAAGGTAACTAGCATCTTTATTTTGTCCCATGTACGGAAATTTCATCTTTATGTTGCAATAAAAGCAATTTTTTTAATTATTAAAATTTTATTTTCCTAAATTCTGTATATCATTGCCGTAGATCAAAATGGAGAGAACCTTTGAAATCGGTTAAACACAAAATAGTTCATAGCTAATATAGCTATAATGGTTGATAGCTAATCATAGAAAAGTCGTGAAAATTTGTATTTAGTAAGATTATTGGAGGGTGTAAAAAATTATTACGTCAAATTTAGGTTTACGTTTGAAAATTGCAAAGTTTGTGTTAACTTATAAAGGGAGAAAATTTGGGAGATAAACAGCATACAAAAATAAATAAAAAGTATTAAAAATAATAAATAAAAGTACTTGTTATTTCCAATCGATTGGTACTGTTTTCATTTTCTTACTATTTTGTTGAAGTATTTTTTGAGGATGTTAATTATTTTATTACGGGACCTTAAATAACGAAAACTGAAAGGCAATTTTATATGTATGCCTGTCTGAATAATTTTTTAAGTACATACCCGGATTACAAGTATTGACTCTATCACTGCTACTACTACAACTTATGATAAAAATAATAAAATAATAATAGTAATAATAATAATAACAATAATAATGGTAACTTTCTGTAGTGATAATTTTGTCTTTACGAATACTAGTCATCTAAGCTGAAATCCATTCATATATTCAAATAACAGAAAAAATGTGCTCTTATCTGTAGAAGTTGAATAACAGGAAAATATTTGCATTGTTGGAATGAAACAATTTACATGTTTAATATAAATTATATTACTATAGACTAAAACGAAGGTTATCACATAATGCATTGCACGCAAACCTTTTTATTATGCCACCAAAAATTTACATTTCGTTATTTAGTTATTTACCAGATATTAGAATTTAAAAACATACATCAAAATTAAACTTACGCACTTTTCATAATAAATGATTAACCTAGCATAAATAAATAAAAACACTTATCCCAGACTTTTTTCTTTTATACAGTGTTTTTTTCTCAAATATAGGAATAAGAGCAGGAAAGACCGAGCTATGCTCGGTCAAAATTAAATTTGAGTTTAAATATCATGACCCATGACCAAAATGACCCACTAATTGAATTTTCTCGAACATGTGACTTAGCCCAACAGTCTTCTCGTGCCCGAAAACCATAGTATGCAAAATTTAGTGTAAATAGTCTGAGCCGTTTTTAAGATAAAATAGCTTGACCCATAATGACCCCTGACCAAAATGACCCACTAATTGAATTTTCTCGAACATGTGACCTAGCCCAACAGTCTTCTCGTGCTCGAAAACCATTGGATGCAAAATTTAGTGTAAATTGAGCCGCTTTTTAGATCTTGACCCACAATGACCCATGACCAAAATGACCCACTAATTGAATTTTCTCGAACATGTGACCTAGCCCAACAGGCTTCTCGTGCTCGAAAACCATTGGATGCAAAATTTAGTGTAAATTGAGCCGCTTTTTAGATCTTGACCCACAATGACCCAGAAATGACCCACTAATCGAATTTTCTTGAACATGTGACCTAGCCCAATGATTTTCGCGTTCCCGAAACTCGTAGGATACAAAATTTCGTCAAAATCGTTTGAACCGTTTTTTAGATACAATTAGCTTGACCATGACCCAAAATGACCCAAAATGACCCACTAATTGAATTTTCTCGAACATGTGACCTAGCCCAACAGTCTTCTCGTGCCCGAAAACCATTGGATGCAAAATTTAGTGTAAATTGAGCCGCTTTTTAGATCTTGACCCACAATGACCCAGAAATGACCCACTAATCGAATTTTCACGGACATGTGACCTAGCCCAATGATTTTATCGTGCTCGAAACTCGTAGGACACAAAATTTAATCAAAATCGTTACAGCCGTTTTTAACATAAAATTAATTTGACCCGCGTTGACCCACAAATGACCCACTAATCGAAAGTTCTCGAACATGTGACCCAGCCCAATAGTCTTCTCGTGCCCGAAAATGGTCGGATACAAAATTTCGTCAAAATCGTTTGAACCGTTTTTTAGATACAATTAGCTCGACCATGACCCAAAATGACGAAAAATGACCCACTAATCGAATTTTCTCGAACATGTGACCTAGCCCAATGGTTCTCTGGTGCCCCAAAACGGTAGGATACAAAATTTCGTCAAAATCGTTAGAGCCGTTTTTAAGATAAAATTTGCATATATATATATATATATATATATAACCACACACAAGATTTGCTCGTATTAGAATATATGATATTTAAAGGGTGATAGAGCCCGCTAAAATACACACCTTTTATATACGAAACCAAAGTCCTAATCTATTCATTCCATGGCAAATACTGCGTATCTACTGCAAACAGAACCCGACATTTTTCTGTACCTTTCTCAATAATGGAAGCAAACAAAACTTTGAACATATATTTAACCTGCTTTCTGTGAAATGTAACCTGGTGGAAATGATCACAATCCGCATCAAAGCAAAAGCGAAACAAGTTTGGGTGAAACTATCTTTAATATGATAACATTACTATTAAAAATCCTGTTCAGTTTGAAATGAAATATTTATCTATATTTGGATGAATAACCTGATTTTTACCAAGGTAAAAATCAGTACCTGAAATCAGTACCAAGGTAAAAACCTTGGTACCTCATTTTTTCTATACAAAATTTTCTTGTTGTGGTGTGCTCCATCCTTTCTTAACGTTTTTCCCACATTTTCAAACAGCTTTTATACCATGTAATTTGGATTACAATACATGATGCGTTCAATTGAAAAAAAAAAACTGCATGGGTCATATTTCCCTCTAAAATAA
The DNA here is from genome assembly GCA_963931845.1 of Maratus michaelseni. Classification (NCBI taxonomy): domain Eukaryota; kingdom Metazoa; phylum Arthropoda; class Arachnida; order Araneae; family Salticidae; genus Maratus; species Maratus michaelseni. The sequence goes on from OZ007590.1 coordinate 196,046,817, forward strand.
ACAATAAACACAGGATATTCTCTCCGTATAGAATTTCACAGTACTTTGAAATTATGAGATGATTAGAATTAGGTCACATTTTTGGCAACAGATGTCTCTATAAAAGATTTTTTTTTCAGGAAAAAGAAGCTTAGAGTTTTCTTTGACTTGAAACTGGAGTCTAGCCAAAAAACCCTGAGTAGAATCTGTGAAGTCTTCAATTATTTCATTTACAAAGCCAGATATCGTTTGAAAAAATATATCGGATTATGTTTTTTAAATCTGTTTTATCTTTCTAGAGATATTCATAAAGTTTATACAGAAAAAAGTGTATTAAAAAAATATATAAACATCTTGCTATTCTCTTTCGATATATTTAAAATTATATATAAATATACATATTTTTTATCATATTATATATATATATATATATATATATATACAGGGTGATTCATAAAAGATGGGCAGAACTTTAAGGGGTTATAGTACACTTAAAGACAAATAATATTAAATAGGAGACTAAGGGTCCCAGACGTATTCCCAAGGAGATAGGGGGCATTAAAGTTTAGGGTCCGAAATTTCAAATGATTATAAAACATGGAAAAATTGGTCGATTCGTTTGCGGTTTTTGCAAAAAATTTTCTTTATGCCAGTATTTTCTTGAAATAAAATTTTAAAGTTCAATTTCAAAAAATGCCGATAGGGGGCGCTTTAGACTTTGGAGTAACAAACAACTATTTTTTAACGTTATTTTTTGTATTTCTTTAAATGATTTCGAAAGCTTAGACTTAAACTTAAATTTTGATCTAAAAATCTGAGTCCTAACGAGTAGTTAAGTAGCGTAAACTGAAATTTGAAATTTGAAACCCTTCTCCCCCCAGAACAAAAATCAGTTATTCCCGATCTTTGTGTCGTAGATTAGGCTCTAACTACTGCCGCGTTTTACTAAAATTATTCTTTATGTCAGTATTTTCTTGAAAATAAATTTTAAAGAAAATTTTCAAAAAATTCCGATAGAGGGCGCTTTAGACTTTGGAGTAACGAACAACTATTTTATACCGTTATTTTTTGTGTCTCATTAAATGCTTTCTAAAGCTTAGACTTAAATTTTCAGCTCAAAATCTGAATCGCTGAGCGTGGTTCAGTAGCGAGGGGAGGGGGTTCAAATTTCAACTTCTGAACATAGTTCAGTTTACCATGTCCACACATTGTGTGCTGTGATACGAGGTAAAAAGACACAAATTAGGATTATGTTACCAAAGCATATTTATTAACATGTAATCACAATAAATGTTCAAAATTGTGACCACCAGAGGTTATGCACGCAGAACAACGGCGACGAATGGAACGGCGAACATTCGCGAAAACATCAGGCTTTTCGAGCACTTCCCCTACAGCGGCGGAAAGTCTGGCGACCAGTTCCTCGGGGGATTCAATGGGTGTCTCATACATAAGAGCCTTCAATCGTCCCCAAAAAAAGAAATCGAGGGGTGAAAGATCTGGCGAGCGAGCAGGCCAAGCAACAGGACCACCTCGACCAATCCATCTGTTCGGAAATGTGATGTCCAGATAGTTGCGGACGTCTCGTACGTAATGGGCTGGCGCTCCATCGTGCTGGAACCACATGACCCGCCGGATGCGTGGAGGAACAACGTTTAATAGGTCTGGCAGCACATGTTGCAGAAATGTGAGGTATGTTTTACCGTTGAGGCGTTCAGGAAGAAGGTACGGTCCGATTAGGTGGTCTCCGACGATTCCTGCCCAAACATTGATGGAAAAGCGTCTCTGATGAGCATGTGGATACGTAGCATGTGGATTGACATCCGCCCATACATGTGCATTGTGTGTGTTAAATGTACCTTCACGTGTGAAGGTACATTCATCGGTGAAAAGCACAGTTCGTCCAAAATGTGGATTTAGCGCGTTCTGCTGCAGAAACCAGCGGGCGAATTCAATACGATTTGGATAATCCCCTGGAGACAGTTTCTGGACTCGTTGCACATGAAACGGGAGCAAATGTTCATCCTTCAGTACCCTCTAAGTCGTGGACTGTGAGGTATCCACCTGGCTAGCATGAGCGACGTTTCCAACTGTGCCAGTGCCTTTATGAGTGAATTCCGACTATGCAGTCCTTGACGAAAGTTGTATTTTTGCCTCGTATCACAGCACAGAATCGTTGGGCATGGTTAAGTAGTGCAAACTGAACTATGTTCAGAAGTTGAAATTTGAACCCCCTCCCCTCGCTACTGAACCACGCTCAGCGATTCAGATTTTGAGCTGAAAATTTAAGTTTAAGTCTAAGCTTTAGAAAGCATTTAATGAGACACAAAAAATAACGGTATAAAATAGTTGTTCGTTACTCCAAAGTCTAAAGCGCCCTCTATCGGAATTTTTTGAAAATTTTCTTTAAAATTTATTTTCAAGAAAATACTGACATAAAGAATAATTTTAGTAAAACGCGGCAGTAGTTAGAGCCTAATCTACGACACAAAGATCGGGAATAACTGATTTTTGTTCTGGGGGGAGAAGGGTTTCAAATTTCAAATTTCAGTTTACGCTACTTAACTACTCGTTAGGACTCAGATTTTTAGATCAAAATTTAAGTTTAAGTCTAAGCTTTCGAAATCATTTAAAGAAATACAAAAAATAACGTTAAAAAATAGTTGTTTGTTACTCCAAAGTCTAAAGCGCCCCCTATCGGCATTTTTTGAAATTGAACTTTAAAATTTTATTTCAAGAAAATACTGGCATAAAGAAAATTTTTTGCAAAAACCGCAAACGAATCGACCAATTTTTCCATGTTTTATAATCATTTGAAATTTCGGACCCTAAACTTTAATGCCCCCTATCTCCTTGGGAATACGTCTGGGACCCTTAGTCTCCTATTTAATATTATTTGTCTTTAAGTGTACTATAACCCCTTAAAGTTCTGCCCATCTTTTATGAATCACCCTGTATATATATATGTGTGTAATTTTCTATGGCATCGGATTTTTTTCATATCAGTACTTTAGTGCAGAAAAAATTGTTTTATTTAATCGGAGATTTCTGATATTTAAAAGATGGATATTTTCTATACGAAATTACTGATATTCAAGAATCCGGAGACACTTGGTAACTCTGAGCTCTCAATTTTTATGTAACAAAACTAATTTTGCTTTAAATAAGAAATGACACACGCGTGTTTAACAAAATTTCATATTTAGTAAGAAATTTCTTTAGAGTATTTAATGGAAACTCCGTAATAATGACTATCAGAGAAAATTGGAAACTGTTTAGCTACTTATTCTTTTATTTAATGTTTGTAATTGCTCAAATATAACTGTTCAGTACGTTGCAGTGGATTTAATAATTGATTTCACGAATACATTAAATTTATAAATTACAAACTGGATGACTTTTTTTTTAAATTTAAATACTATCTGATCTGTCCTGCGTTGCCCGGAAATCAGTAACTTTCTTTTGCGGTTTCGATAAAAATAGTTATTTTCAGCATGCTTTCTGTTCTAAACAAACCTCTTTCCGAACGAAACTCCGGCACTCGTCCCCGCTGCCTACGGCATTGTATAGCAGGCGTGCTACGCACCCACTGCAATATCGTTTAGTTTCAATTTCCACCTCTAGGAGGCACGAAATCGTTTTACTTAGTTATTTATATCTTTATCATGTTAAGTTGAATTAATCAATTCCGGTTGAAGAAGATCCCAAACATTTTTTAGAACACTTTCGTCGAAATATGAAAATGCATACGTCGACAACTTTCAACCACCATATCTCACACACCACCACAGCTATCGACATGTATCCATCATAGTGCACGATGAGAGACTGAAGGCTACTACCACACACAGACACCAGTGGTCTGAACTGGACAGTTGTGGTTGCAAAGTGAAATATGGGGATACAGATGTCTATTTTCGAAGTTGCGTCTAGGTTGCCATGGTGATTACGTCATATTTAAGATGGAGTCATATTATTTCCGTATTACTGAATTTAAAAACCGAATTTGCATACTAAAATTGCTTAATTATAGCAATCGTATAATCTTCCGATAGTTTTCTGGACAGATATTTCCAGAGAAATAGATATTGAATGGAAAATGTGTCTAAATATGGATTTCAAGTTCCGAAATTTTCAAAGCTAGGCTTAAGTTTCCCATTGAAATTTTCAGTAAATGTCAACAAAAGATAAAATGTTGCGAACTTAAAATGGACTTATTTTATTACGGAAATTAATCATATCATAATAACAGACGATATAATTTATTTTTGCAATGATATAATAACGATGATTTTTTACATTATCTTATATTTGCGCACTGTATAATTTTAATGTAACAGAATTGCAAATAGTTGTTTGTAAAACTGTATTGAAAATTAATTTGATAAAGTAAAATTGATATCTATAATATGAAAATCTGCCTGCCCATAAACTAAATTTTGTATTCATGGATTATTGTATAAGAGTGCAACAGCTATTGCACCAAGATCTGAATATTTATAAAACTACTTATAGTACGAATGCAGCTCATTTGTCACTTTTAACGTGGAATTTCCAACTTCCATCGAGACACAACAATGAATAGCTTTATTACTCTGCAAGCGAATTTTTTTAATACAAAATCAGTAAGGTCACAACATTTTTTGACTGAGGGGCAAGAAAAACGATATTTTTTGAATGAGAGACAAGAAGAGTTTTTTTTTTTTTAAACGCAAGTGCAAATAGTATCCAACATCATCCTAAAATTGTTTCGGAAAATATTAATTCGGTAATACATGTAACGCAAATGTCCGGGTATGAGTAGACAATGTATTTCAACAATCGACATGCTTTCAAAAATTGGTAGCAATGCTAATGCACAAAATATCTGCAATATTTTACGCTTAATCGTATGAAATAGTATCAAAAAGTGACTTGTTTACAAAAATATGTAGTAATCATTATGGATGATGACATGGTAGTTAAAGTTCAAAGTTAAAGTTAATGTAAATAGTAGATTTTATTCTATAAAGTAAAGAGGCTATGGAAGTTGGTTCCAACATACATTTTTAAGTAATTACTTGCATTCTCATCTATTTTACTTGTCTCAAAATTTGAACACATGCCACGAAATCAAGAGTACATATCATGCTCAAGAAACATAAAATTTTGAAAAATAACAAAGCCTAAATAAATTAAACAACCTATCTTAAGCTTTATTCTTTATATACCGAGTCATTTGGATAACAAAATATTCTGCCTTCAATTGAAGGGAAAAACACACATACTTTATTTTTTCCTCTAAAATAAACAATAAACACGAAAAATACTCTTTCATATAGAACTTCAGAGTACTTTGAAATTATGAGGATGCTTAGAATTAGGTCATATTTTTGGCAACAGATGTCTCTCTATATGATTTTTTTTATTTATTTAACAGAAAAAAAAACTGAGATTCTTTTTTGACTTCAAGTTGGAGTCCATCCAAAAAACTTACAGGAGAATCTGCGAAGGCTTCAATTATTTCATTTATGGAAACAAATATCTTAAAAGAAAGGATTATATTGTTTAAATCTACTTTGCCATGCGAGAAGTATCATTACGAAACAATACATTGTAGAGATAAATGAAGTGTATAAAGATGAAACTGCGATGCAAGCGATTTTCAGTACAACATAATTAAATGGATATGTGCTTTTATAAATACTAGGCGATCCAACCCGGGCTTCCCGGGATAGAGAATACATGTGAAAACCATTTATTTTTTTTATTGAAAACTCTAATAGATTTTTTACATTTAATAATTTTTCTTAGATTGACCCCCCAACAACTCCAATGAGCAGTTTTATATGAAATATGTCAATTATATACTCAAATAAAATTTTGAAATTTATTAAAATCGGTAATTTCGTATTGGCTTCGTGCTAGAAGTTAATACCCGCAGACATCGCTAAAAAATTCGCTATCTACAAAAGATATTTTTTTAGTCTGATAATTTCAGCGGTTTTAAGAGCTTATTTCAATTACATGTCTGTTAAATTTGTGTTTAATTTATACTATTTTATTTATTGCTTAAAGAAGTTTTAATTTCGTTATTGAATATCTGCTGGAAACAAATGCTGAAATTTTTATATTGTTTAAAGTGCAAACGGATTAATATTTTGTAATCGTCTGTAAGCGATAGAGATAGATTTTTTTTTTTAAACATGTTTGAAATTTAATTTAAATACTATAATAAATGAGTCAATTGTGATACAATTTTCAAACAAATTGCATTTGAAAGTAGATATTTTTTTCTATATAACGGTGTAAAAATTGAAAATATCCCATGTTTAGAAATTAAAAAAATTGCAGTAACAAAAATCGCGAAACCGAAATTTCATAGTCAAGTGTTACCATTCGCAAAATGACGTCAGCGTTACGCACGGACACGTTTGTCCTTTATAATATAAACTAGGAGATCCATCCCGGGCTCCCCAGGTTACAGATTATAGATAAAAACTTTTTTTTTAAAATAAATTCTAAATTCTAATAGATTTTTTATATATAATATATTTTTTTAGATTGAACACTAGCAAAACCAATATATATATATATATATAATATTAAACACTTACGCACCATATTCAATTTAGTGATAGTATACTGAATACCAGCTATGTTAAATTTCGTCAAAAATACAAAAAAAATTCAAAATTCATACCGGGAATTCAAAAAGAATAATTTTAATTTATGCATTCACGAAAAGTCTGCCATTGTATAAAATACAAATTACTACTATAACTTTCTGGTATGAATTCAAAATTTTGAATTTAGAAAAAAGGCAAAACTATTAACCTGGATGTACTCAAATACGTCCTGGTATTACATATAAAGGTTTTCATGGCGTACGCAGGTACGTCGTGGTGCTGAAGGTGTTAATAATGTTTCCAATTAGAATTGTGAAATTTATTAAAAGCAATACTTTCGTAAGAGACTCCTGGCCGAAGAAAGTGCAAAAAATTCCGCTACTTACTGCAACCTTTTTGATTCTGATAATTTCAGTGGTTTAAGCATGGTGGTCTGATTACGCGTTCTCTAAAATTTGAGTTTTATTTATATTATTTATTATTTTTTGTATTTATTGATGTATTTCAGTTTCGTTATGTAATATTAGCCGAACTATTTATATTGTTTTAAGGACAACGGATTAATCTTTGGTAATTAGGCTGCACGCGATAGAAATAGACTTTTAAAAAGATCATTCTTGAAAATTATTTTAAAAACCATAAAAAGTCAATAAATTGAAGTACAATTTTCAAACAAATTAAATTTAAAAGGATATTTTTTTCCTAGATGATGATGTAAAAATTTAAATTGTGTGATATTTATAAGTTAAAAAATAATTGCTGGAAGAGAGAAAGTAATTAGTCAAGTACTGCCAACGTCAATATGACGTCAGCGTTACTGACGAACACGTTTTTGCTTTATAATATAGATTGCGAAATTTGCTAAATAATAATGAAAACAGAACAGTATGTGGAATAATGATTTTGTAGTACCTGTTTTAAGGCATGTTTTATTGCAAAATTCTAGGAACAGTCTACAGAATAAAGGGATTAATTAAAATATTTTAAAAATTTCTTTAAGTAGTGAATATTTTTTAATTATTTCAATCGAGACAACTACATGGATCACCATTAATTAAACACTGCATCTTTTAGCTACTTTCTTTAAATCAAGTGTTTTAGATTTCAGTTTTCCCAATCAAGCATTCTTTCAAGTACATTTTTCAAAACAGTGTGTTTAATTTAGGCTTCTTAACGAGTGCTTATGCACATTTTTTGAAAGTTAAAAAATATTTTTAATAATATGGTATATCTTTTTAAAATGATATATTAAAACAATTTGCTGAAAAAAATATAATTAATTATAATCAGTAATTAAATCCGAATGCCATGTTTTACTAGAAGTTGTTCAACCAAAAACAACTATTTGATTCAAAAGATTAAGTTTATTTTATTAATCGAATCTTCCAATAAATGCCCTTGGAAATAACAATTCTTATCTTTAAAAAAACCCAAATGTTTATATAAAATATTTAAAGCCAAAATAACATTGTATAATCTTTTATGAAGTATTTCGGATCGTAATTTTTCAAACATGAACACGATTTAACGATTACCAAGAGAGCAGTGTAATTAAATAATTCATCGTTTAATCTTCATTGCTCGGGAAGTGTAGGAAATTTATTATAAGTAATTACATGGGAATAAAATCTAGCTTTAAATAAAGGAAATTACTAATATTGAGATAAATTTATTGAGATATTATCTTAATTAAGCATTATTGAGATGATGTTTAAGTGATAGCAGTTAAAAAGCATTGGGGAATATAGTCATACACTTCATTTAACAAACTGAATTGTTACTAAATAACAGAATCGAAAATTGCACAATTTAAAATACATAAAATGGCTGTAAAAACCAACGACTAACGCTAAATTACCGAAAATTTTCGATATATTTTTCTGCAAATAGGTTATCTCACTTCAACAAGGAAATAAAGATAAATCATAATATCTGTTCCATGTTAGTCCAGTTTTCCCTATGGGCATATATTAGTAGCCTGAACAACTCATAAGGCACAAATTGCCATCATCCATAATTCATCAGAATGAACAAAAACAGTCGGTATACACAGGACAAATGTGTCGGGTGCATAAGTTTACGCAGATTGCAGGAAAGGGAATACATTGCTTTTTACATGGTCTCCCTTTCACACACACACACACACACACTATATATATATATATATATATATATATATATATATATATATATATATATATATATATATATATATATATATATATACAGACAGTTATATTTTCCATTTCTTTTCGATGCCAAAATGTATAAGAATATGGCTATAAAATAAATTTGATACTAAGTTTTTGAAATTGCAAAATGTGTAAGTAAACTTCACAAAATATTCTGTAAAAATATGGCATCTTTTTTCAAAATTGAAATTCAAAATAACAATTATTTTTTTTAGACATAATATTAAAAAATTAAAGAGATCATTGCACATAACAGAATATAAAAAAACTTACAACTTGCATGCACACGTACTCAAACGGAGAGGTCCATACACGTAAAATATTTTCTAAACGTAATTTATTGCCTTTTACAGCTATAAATTTGATGATTTTAATTTGACTATATTAATGAATGTAACTAATCGTGCCGGAATTTCGTGGGCATAGTTTACGTTTAGAGGATCAAACCCTGCTTTTTTTCTGTAAAAATTTATTTGAATTTTAAACAGGTGATACACCTATGAGTTTCAGAGAAAGTAAATCTTAAAATTTTGTACATTTTAAATTTTTGAAAGGTTTAAAGTGAACGCATTTTTAAAAAAAATTGATCATCTATATATTAATACATAATTAATTTCTTTCCCTTTTGGCTTTTAGATGCAGATGTAGATGACTGTCGGTTTTCTCAATTTATTTATGATCTGTTGTGCATGAAAGATAATGTCCATAATAACAGATGCACATAAATGAAAATAAGATAGATTGATCAAATTTTATTTAAATAAGCGTGAGATTTCTTTGTATATTTAATATATTTAAGTTGATGATACGTGTACTTAGTGAACGAATCTATTAGATTCTCTTTTAAAATCGATATTGGGAATGTTTACAGGAAATTATATACCTAAGAAGACTTGTATATCGATACATAGGTAGGCCTATTAAAAGAATATAAGAAATCCTTTAAATATATGGAATATATTTAAAGGAAAAGCCCGATAAAATTTTAAGTATATAAACAGAGAACCGGAGATCAATCACCGTAATTATTTAAGATATTTATATATGAGAATTACAAAGTATTGTGATCTATCAAGAAAAGTTTCAAGATTTAAAATTAGTGGCAAGCCGTTAGTCATAATTCGTTACCAAGTTTTTTTTTCTTGTTTTTATACCAAAAGTATTCGCTATAGGCAACACATTTGACGCCTAAAATTTTCGATCGTTATAATGTTGAGAACAGTCAGATTATATAATGGCAGGCCTTCTGCGATTAAATATGGGGAAATTACTATTCAGAATAAGTGGTATTCCAAAGTAGGAGCAGTGCGAGAAATGCCCATATTTTCTATCTCTTCTATAACATTTTATTTTTTTTATTTAAATGAAATAAAAGCTAATAGTGTAAACATCCAAAAGCAAAAGAAATCGCAAGAAAGTTCTCCAAAGTCTTTCATTCTATTAAAATTTTATTAAATAATAAAATACTGTAGTTCGAAATGATTTAAATAAGATTTGTTGAGTTTCCAGTATTTTCGTAAAGTGTAATTAGAAGTAACTTTTGGCATTTAGAAATGCGATTTAAGTTAGAAATTTATTTTGGCTTGCTTCCGCCAATTCCTTCTTTACCAAAAACTGCATATTTCTTTTTACATTTGTTTATCTGTTATGTATTTTACTTTTATTTAATGACATAGCAAAAAGCATCACCCTCCCTCCGTCGTTGAAAAAAATAAAATAAAATATATAGAGAGAGAGCTGATATCATTATTTAAAAAAAAAAAAAAAAAAAAAAAAAAACTTTTCAGTGTAAAATTACTTTCAATCTCTTTTTCTTTATTTCCATCATAGCATTTATTTTACAATTAAACCTTCTGTAATTTAAAATATTTGTGCTTAACTTTCCGTGAAAATTACTCTTTTTTTATATTGTAAAAGAAAATATTTCCATTAATACAATAGAAGTAAATGCACGTTAATTGCTTCTGAATAACAGTTTAGAAGTTACACTTAAATAAGATATCACAAATAATGAATGCTCGAACATTTTTCTTCGAACGCATTTAAATTTTCAAATAAGACAAAGAACTGCAAACTCATTCAACCATTACTTAAATTTATTGCACGTATTATTTTGTCATTATTTTGGAAGATTTTGAAAAGGAAAATCCATTCCAATACAATCAAAATTCCTATTTGCTATTCAGTGGAACATAATGACCTCTCAAACAATAGTTTTAAGTTCTTCCATCTTTTTTTTTTCTCTATTTAAACACTAAAAAACATTTTACTGTTTTTTTTTTTTTTTTTTTTTTTTTTTTTTTTTTTAATGACTTTGCGTGCAGATACAATTCTCCCTCCATTTCTTTTATTACCAGAAAAAAGAGCAAAAGTACTTTATTTTTATTCTTTCATCGAATACTTTATGGAATAATTATAAATTTTAATAACTTTTAGCGAAAAGTGATCACTGCAACAAGATCTCACGAATAATTATTAAATACAATAGAATGTTCTTTTATAGTTTATTTTAGAACAATTATTTTACAAATAGTTCACGCCTTTTGTGTTACATAATCATATATTAAAAGAAAGCAAAGCTGTTTTCAGATAAGAAAAGAGGGGGGAAGTTAACAAATCCCTCTAAGCTATGTAAAACTAATGTTTCATTCATTATTAATTGCAGAAGGTTTATTTTACTTATGCTTGTTTCGTATAGATGCAGATTTGTAAAGATAATGACTAATGGTGTCTTGTATAATTAAGTATTTTGTGAAAGAGTAACAAATAGGAAGATAATATATTGCCAAATTTTAATACTTTTAAAATAAATAAGAAGTTATTTTTTAATGTCCTTGCATCTCTATGTTTGCTTATCCATTTCGCCATGGCATTGTTTTCATGTTCTTTAGGTGCGTTCGTAAATATATAAATACGTAGCACCTATAGTCGTCATCTGGTCCGCCTCTCCGCATATAACAGTGCAAAAATTACCCAAAGGAATGGTTTGAAATTTAATAGATGTAATCGTTGCAGAATTTTGTCGAGTTATTTCAAATTTTATGAAAATCGAATCAAAATTTAAAAGGATATTAATAAAAGTTTTCTTCATTCTATTAACTCTTATCATACATAGTTAATTCAATGATATCACATGATAGGTAGTGATTCTAGGTTGCCATGTTGATTACGTCATGTTATTTCCGTATTACTTAATTTAAAAACCGAATTTGTACACTAAAATTCTTTAATTAAGTCAATCATATAATCTACCGACAGTTTTTCGGATAGATGTTTTCGGAGAAACAGATATTAAATGGAAAAAGAGTCTAGATATGGATTTCAAGATCTGGAATTTTCAATGCTAGTCTTAAGTTTCCCATTGGAATTTTCAGTAAATGTCAACAAAAGATAAAATGTTGCCAACTTAAAATTTACTTATTTTATTACAGAAATTAATCATATCATAATAACAGACGATATAATTATTTTTTTTCAGTGAAATAATAACGATGATTTTTTTTTTACATTGTCTCGTATTGGATATTTGCGTATAGTATAATTTTAATGTAACAGTATTGTAATTATTTGTTTGTAAAAGTGTATTGAAACTTAATTTCATAAACTAAAATTAATATCTATAATTTGAAAATCTGCACATAAAATAAATTTTGTATTCATGCATTTTTGCATAAAAGTACAACAGCTATTGCAGCAAGATCTGAATACTTAAAAAACTAGTTCTAGTACGAACGCACCACCTCATTCGTGAAGTTTGACGTACAATTTCCAACTTGTTATTATTGTCAGATTTGAATTGTAGCTTGTTATGTAGAAAACAGCATCCAAGTTCTTTCAAAGTGGATTTTTGCAAGAAGAGCCTACTTACCGTAGAAGCACGCGGAGAAGCTGTCCCGGTCAAGGAGTACCACTATTTCCGAATAGTAATAGTAGCATTAATTAATTTCGGAATTTCTGTCATAAAAAAGGCAAAAATTATTATTCGGAAATAGCTGTGGCTGTTGCCTCGGTTTCCACAAATGTTTAGTCTTGACCTGCATCCAAAAAATTCCCATGCGAGATTATTTCGATGTTATTTTAAAAGAATAATTTCACAAATCGTTCACACCTTTTGTATTACGTAATCATATATTAAAAGAAAACAAGACTGTTTCAAGAAAGGAAAAGTGGGCGAAGTTTACAAATCCCTTTAAGCTATGTAAAACTATTGTTTCATTCATTATTAATCGCCGAAGGTTTATTTTAGTTATGCTTGCTTCGTATTACTGCATATTTATAAAGATAATGACTAATGGTGTCTTCTATAATTAAGTAGTCTTTGAAAGAGTAGTAAATAGAAAGATAATAAATTGTCAAATTCTAATACTTTTAAAAGAAGTAAGAAGTCATATTTTTAACGCCGTGACATCTCAATGTTTGTTTATTCTTTTCGTTATGGCATTGTTTTGAAGTTATTTATTGCTGTCAGATTTCCATTGTTAACAGCAGCCATTGATGTAGAAAAGCCGCATTCCAAGTTCTTCATGTTCTTTTTTTAATCCAATCATGTCGGTTAGTTTTTTTTTTTTTTTTTTTTTTTTTTTTTTTGTGACTCATAAATAAATCTCAGTAGATTTGTAGAATACCGCTTTAAAACCAATGGCTTGTTGTAAAATCATCCATTTATAGGGATTCATACAAGAGAAACACATGCCAGATGATTTCGGTGTCTTTTATGAAATGAAAAATGTGTCAGAATTTCTTGGGGGATTTTTTAGGATAATTGATAATTTTAAACTTCGTTTTAAATTCTTCGCTTTAGAAATTTGTGAATTTCTCATTAATATTGTTGTTTATTTTAATAAAAATTTTCTGGCCGTCTTATTAAACTTAAAATTAGTCGAATTAAATTGTTCAAACTTTTTATTCATATCACATTATTTAGACTTTTTATCATTTATTTATGATCGTAAATACTTCAAACTATTGAATTTTGCATTTCTGTACAAAACACCTTTTCTGTTTTCGTGTTTAGTTTGCAATAAATGCATATATACAGCAATGCTTATTATCGATTCACTTATATAAGTACAATTAATTATACACATATCAATATTGCGTAGAGTGTTGTAACTTAGCCCATTTTTTATTAAAATAAGTATAAAAGTAATTTTTTTTAATACTTCTTCTATCGGCACTCAAGGTTTATCTTGAAAATCACAACTAATTACATGACTGCAATTCATGCTTTTTCCAAAAAAATCTGTTACAATATGTTAATGGGGCATGGGCACCAAGCCCGATTATGGACATTTTACCACTTTTTTTACACTTGACAGAAAGCGCGAATTAGTTAATTTATTGCAAAAAAATAAATAAATTTTTTGTTCTGCTTCTGTTGTAAGATATGACAACAGTAAAGAAAAAAGCATTATTTAAACTACCTATTTAGGACTTGTAAATTGATTTATCTACACAACCCTTTGTGAAATAATGTACACCACTCATATTTTCATATATTTTTCATACCACTGTATTTAAAATTTTTAACATTCATTCAAGAGCAAGAAAATGTTCAGTGAAACAACTAACAATGCTCATATTTATATAAAGTGAAAGTAACGCCCTTGTGTAGATTTATAAATTAGCAATATAAAGAAAATGCGCATACAGTATTTAACCGCCGTTGTTCACTCCTACTAAGAAATCTTTTTTTTTTAATACTTATTTTCTAAGTTATTTATACCGAATTATTGTAGCTATATTCAATTCGTTTCTGCATCGATTTTGACCTTTTAGGTAGCTTTCAATACAAAAAAGTTTAAAGCTACCTATTGCAGCCGTTCGGAGGAAAGCAATTCCGGAAATTTTTTTTATATTTTCACCAATCTTGACCCCCAGACCCCAAAACCACCCTCCGTTCAAATGTTAATTTATATAAATCATATGTATATATATATATGTGTGGGGTTTAGGCTGGCGTCTAGGGGAATGAGTAATAGTCCACACGTTTCTCAAATTCGTTAAACGTTATACTTTTAATATCTTGATTATCATATAAAATATTTACAACATTAATTTAAAAACTTATATACACTTAGAATTGATCCGACCGTCTGTCGGGTTAAATGCGCGGGTCCACCGACCGGCATAAAATTAACAAGAGACTATCCTCGATCCGTCTGATCGGGACGAAATATGTAGCACATCTACTCTGTTCTCACGATAAAATTGCACATCATCAATATTCTATTGTTCGCGAGGCATCGAACTTTGATTCATCACAAGCCCCAATAAAAAATGTGCTATATATATATATATATATATATATATATATATATATATATATGACCTATGTCATACGATAACACTCGTATTTATAAATCAATTTGGATGAAACTAATTGTGTTCATTAAGCTCACCAATGTCTCGACCGAGTTCGTTGGCCAGCTTGGTCCATCATCTTGTTTCAAGATGGCGGCCACTTAAAGATTTAAAACTAAAATAAATTTACAAAAAAGTTAAAAATTCAAATTTATTTTTTGCTTACGTGTTAGGCCTTGGTACAAGGATTCCGGAGCATTTTTTGTTTTACCTCTAACTTAAAAAATGGCTGAGATAGAGCAGTTTGAAATTCTAGGGTGGCTGACATTTTGAACACATTACAAGAGAGCACATTGCAAAAAAAACAACGATTAATTTATGAGTTTTAGTGAACGCGATTTCTCACAAATTATTTTCTTTCATTGTTGTAATCATTTTCCCAATCATAATCGTTGCTTTAATAAATCCGTCAAAAAAGAATAATTTTATTAATTGTTGAAAATTATTTCAATTTATTTGCTGAAATAAATACCGCATTCCGGGAGTATACAAATTTTACTTTCCTATCAAGAAATACAGGCATTGTGCCCTCCTAAGTATAATTCTTTATCTCTTCGGTATCCATAAAAGGTATCTTAGTCGCTACTGAAAAGTGTTCTACAGCTATTTAAATATAAAAATACCGCATTCCAGCTTACAGTATGCAAATTTCACTTTCCTATCAAGAAATACAAACATTGTGCCCACTTAAGTATAAGTCTTTATCTCTTCAGTATCCATGAAAGTTAGCTGACTCGCTACTGAAAAGTATCTTACAGCTATTTAAATATAAAAATACCGCATTCCAGCCTACAGTATACAAATTTCATTTTCCTATCAAGAAATACAGACATTGTGCCCTCCTAAGAATAATTCTTTATCTCTTCGGTATTCATAAATGTATCTTAGTCGCTACTGAAAAGTGTCTTACAGCTATTTAAATATAAAAATACCGCATTCCAGCATACAGTATATACAAATTTCACTTTCCTATCAAGAAATACAGACATTGTGCCCTCCTAAGTATAATTCTTCATCTCTTCGGTATCCATGAAAGTTAGCTGACTCGCTACTGAAACACGTCTTACAGCTATTTAAATATAAAAATACCGCATTCCAGCATACAGTATACAAATTTCACTTTCCTATCAAGAAATACAGACATTGTGCCCTCCTAAGTATAATTCTTTATCTCTTCGGTATCCATAAATGTATCTTAGTCGCTACTGAAAAACGTCTTACAGCTATTTAAATATAAAAATACCGCATTCCAGCATACAGTATACAAATTTCACTTTCCTATCAAGAAATACAGACATTGTACCCTCCTAAGTATAATTCTTTATCTCTTCGGTATCCATAAAAGTATCTTAGTCGCTACTGAAAAGTGTCTTACAGCTATTTAAATATTAAAATACCGCATTCCAGCCTACAGTATACAAATTTCACTTTCCTATCAAGAAATACAGACATTGTGCCCTCCTAAGTATAATTCTTTATCTCTTCGGTATCCATAAATGTATCTTAGTCGCTACTGAAAAACGTCTTACAGCTATTTAAATATAAAAATACCGCATTCCAGCATACAGTATACAAATTTCACTTTCCTATCAAGAAATACAGACATTGTACCCTCCTAAGTATAATTCTTTATCTCTTCGGTATCCATAAAATGTATCTGACTCGCATTTGAAAAGTGTCTTATAGCTATTTAAATATAAAAACAAAGCCATAAGAAAAATAAGGGTTAATCAGAGAAACGCCATTCTGTAATTAAACAAACTATTTTGAATATCGTTGCTTTAATCGGAAAATCACAAAGGGGCCATAACAAAGTCCAAACCTGAAATCATTTGCATGCAATTGTGCATATGCTGTATTCAAAGCTTAAGATTCCAATTAAGATAATCATTTCATTTATTGACACAACCCGGAATAATCGTTCTTCGAAGTGCATATTGTTTCGAAGATTTCTATTCAATCAGGGTAATTACTTCAGTTTTAAGACCCCATCGTTTATCTCAATGCTCAAAGCTATTGAACTTAAGTGCTTTCATAGTGTGACGCTTGATGAAAAGTTAATTAGAATCTTTAGTATAAATTATCTAGCAATAAATTCTGCCTCTTTTCTGATTAGCCAAATTATGAATATCTTTTTACTGCTTCCACAATGATTAATTTAAATAATTAGTTTTTCTTAATTCACTCACGAATTGCATTTAAAACACTTCCATTTGGATGAAGTAGAATTATCTGAAACCATTATTTAATGTCATTGATATTTAAAGTTTATCACTATAATTTATTTATTATTAATTACTTGCTTGCTATTTATAGAACAGGTTTGTTGTAATGAGATAGAGTGGAATTTTGAGCTGTGCTGGATGTTATAAAATAGCAATATATTGTCAGTCATAAAAAATATTTTTACAAATAACTGTTTATAAGTGAAAAGTAAACAACAACAAAAAAAAACAATACAAAAGCATAAATATTCCATTTTTTAAGTAAGTTATTTTCATATTTATAGCGAGGCAATATCATGTAGAAATATTGCATATTTTTCTTTAATTTGTTTCTTTAATTTATTCATTATTTATTTATTATAACAGTTTATTATGCTTGGTGATAAATAATTGCTTTTTTTTCATAACTTCTGTATATACCTTTTAATACATTGTTGGGCTGTGACGAGTATACTCGTCTTTTCATAGCTACTAACTTTTATGTGTTTTTTTGTTGTTGTTGTTGTTTGTTTCCAGAATTTTTTAAAAATATCTTCGCTTTATTTAATTTCAGGAATGTGCGGTTAAATATTTTGTAGATTATTTAATAAAATATATAGTTATAAGAAAAAAGCGTTACAAAAAAGTGATTTCCTTTTAAATTGCTGGTCAACAAAGTGTTAATAGAACAATCATTTATAACCATTTTGGAGATAACAGGTTATTCCAGGAAATATAGGCTATAAACCTATCGCTTATGACACTAGGGGAGCGAAGACAATTATGTTGGTATCACATTTATTGAAATTTTTCAACTCGTTACCATCATATCACCGAATAACTAATCTTACAACGTCCACTGACAGAAACATTATCCTCTTTTTTGTGGTCAGTCAGATAAAAACGAATGGTATTGAAACTTACATTAAGTGCTACCTGTAAATACAGGATAATGACAATTTGTTAAAACATCTTACAGGTTGTAATTTTCCAACTGGACGAAAAATGTCCGGGCCAGGATTCGAACCTGGGATGTCTTGGCTGAAGCCGCCACGCTCTAACAACTGAGCTGTCCCGGTCGAATCTGGTGGACATAATTCATCCAGATAACCTTATTGATCGTAGCATCTGGTCTGATATTTTAATCAGCTCAACAGAATCGATCGCAGGTAATGGAACTCCAGTAAACGCTGGATACGTGATTCCACTAGATTAATTTTAACACAATTATTTCAAATTGGAATAATTGTGTATAATTGGAATATTGTGAATTGCAATATTCCAATTTGAAATAATTGTGTTAAAATTAATCTAGTGTAAAACATCTTTGCACTTAGGAATGGCAAGGATCTAACTGGCAAAATCGGCTGAATTTGGTATTGTTATAACTGCAGTGTTGCCTATGAAAGAATAATAATTTATTCTGCTATTATTGTATTGTGTTATTCAGGCTTCATAATTAAGCTATATTACAGGAAGTAATTTTAACACAGGAAATAATGGTTTTAGTTTTAGAATTTTTAGAAAACTTGATTATTGGAACTTAAATTTGGTTAGTAATTTTGTTTTGCGCCCAGGCCCTTAGATTTCATTAAACTAATATTATAACAGCTATTTTTTCTATAAATGCCTTATCATCAACTTTTTATTAATTTATTTATTTATTATTCTGTTGTTCAGGCTTCCCAAATACACTATTTTAGAGGAAGCAATCATAAAAGTTTCAGTTGTACTTGAATATAGAAACTTGAAATTTGCTGGTTACGTTGTTTTACACCTATACCTGCCAACTTTCATCTAAACTTCCGTACAACGTGAATTAGTTTGATCCAGGTTAAAGATGTTTCTAACCAGAAAACTAATCTAAAAAAATAATATATATTTAGTTTCATATTCTTACGTGGAACCTATTTGTGTGCATTTCTTAAAAAAAAAATTCGGGTTTGAAACGTGTTTAACCTGGGATAAATTAACATTACATATTACGGAAGTTTAGTGCGATGTTGGCAGGTACACTGTAAAAATGACCAATGTTTCTTATTTTATGAAAATATACTATAACCACGACCGAAAATATAATATAATCTTCTGAGTTATCCGAAATTCCGAATAGCGTGTTCCATTGTCTTTTGAATCTCCAGAAACCAATACATTTCCAAAATGTAAGGAATTATTTATAAAAACAAAGTATTTTTCGCTGCCCGTATTTTTCAGAAACGTTTACGAAAGTTTTTTATAGTGTATTAATTAGTGTACTCAGCCTGGAATACCTGTTTTTCGAATGCTATACATTCTCAAGTAAACATTTTCATGCTCAAAAATATGTTTAACAGACAAACATGCAAAATTAATAGCGTTAACAATAGCATTAAAATTAAGATTATTTCTATACTCTTTCATGTATAAATTACCTTATGCGGCTGAAAACGTTTACTTGAGAATTAATTACATTCGAAAAACAGGTATTCCAGGCTGAGGACACTAATTAATACACTATAAAAATCCTTCGGAAACGTTTCTGAAAAATAATGGCAGAGAAATATACTTTGTTTTTATAAACAATTCTTTAAATTTTGGAAATGTGTTGATTTCTGGGGATTCAAAAGACAATAGAACACGCTATTCGTAATTTCGGATAACTCAGAAGATTATATTATATTTTCGTTCATGGTTATAGTATATTTTCATAAAATAAGAAACGTAAGTCGTTTTTTACAGTGTATGTACACCCATTCCCTTCTTTTCATTAAACTGACATTTCAAATATGCATTTTTTTTTAAATGAAACATGATAAACTTTTTTACATTTTTTTACTTATTTTTGTGTTAAAATGCTTAATCATGATGCTTAAAAGTATCTTAATAAATTGGATATCGTCTTAAAATATAAACACATGCGCATTCTTTAGGCAACCTCGTAGAGAAAAATTTAACTTGCAATTTATTTTCTGTACGAGACAATCAATGAGAAATAAGTGCGCATTTTAAAAATATTTATAAACTTACAAATTTGAAAATAGATTCAAACGCGTAGAGATGATTAACGAAAAATGATTACTTTAGTAAAAAAAATTAAAACATTTAAATTAAGCTTTGTATTGTTTTAAGTCTACTTTGTCATGCGATAAATATCATTATTAAATTATGCATTTTAAAAGGAAATGAAATGTTTTAGAAAGAAACGATTTTGTAAGTTATTTTCATTATGAGGTAGTTAAAGCTATATTCACTTTTACTATGAATGTTAAAAAATGTACACGATGAAAATAGACTGATAAACGTAAAGATAATTTTATAGCATGAAAATTGCTTTCAGGTGAAATTGGAAACAGCTATGGAAAACTATGCTTAGTTGAAATGTTCTTCATTTGTTTCATACTTTAATTATATTTATGCTATTATGTACTTTTATGAGTTTTTAAGTGTCTTAACATTTGAAATGGAACACATATATTTCATTAGTTATCTCATAAAATAACTGATAAATTGTGACTAATTTTCTTACATGATGGTTAGAAAGTTATTATATATAGATAGATAGTTAGATAAATAGATGGCGGGATGGATGATTAAAGTACTTACAAATCCAAAAATAGATAATAAAAGAAGAATAAATTAAACACGCTGTTTTGAAAAATGTACTTGAGAGAATACTTGATTGGGAAAACTGAAATCTAAAACACTTGATTTAAAGAAAGTAGCTAAATGATGCAGTGTTTAGTTAATGGTGATCCATGTAGTTGTGTCGATTTTTAGACTGTTATTTGGTATGTATTTTGGAGTTGACGTACTTTCCTCTCTTATGTCTAGGGTAGTATTTCACAACCATTATTTCGGCTATGCCCCACTTAAGTGTCTCTTAAATCATGATGCTCTCACTCCCTCGACATATATAATTCTTTTAATTTAAAATGTAAACTTTTTTCATATGGAACAACCATAACAGAGTTAGTCACTCTACATTTTTAAAACCTATTTAACAGATAAGATGTTGTTCACAAATATATTTTTCACATAACACAAAATGAAGTCTTATCTTCGTCTTTGCACCAAGATTTATTGTCTTTTGTCAAATTTTCCTCAATGGGAAACAAAAATTTTATATGCTCTACATTTTCACAAAATTTCTTGAAACGACGCTCGCATTAGGCATTAAGTCTAATAGCATTGATAAATTTCATAATTGATTTTAGTACCTCATTAAAAATTGGTGAAATAATTTTGGTTATAAGATCTCTCTATGATAAAACAATTCACAAGAAGCATTTCTGAATTCGCATTTACGCACAATGTTTTCAGTAGACAGTTTTCTTTGCCATGATAACTGTATACTCTGATAGAGAGTTCTCTTTCCCTATTATCGCTAGATGTTAACAGTGTGAATTCCGAATTTAAAATTTAAATTCTGAATGTCGTAATGTACTTTTAGGTACATTGTTGTGAGGTTCTCAGTAGAATCATAAGACATTTATTATTAACTAATATCTTTCTGCGAACCCCATTTCGAAATTTAGTATATGTGTTGCCCAAAAGATAGTGGCACTACAGTCGGTTTGAGAAATAGTTTAATGGTATTAATATAAATTAGTGTACAAAAGGAAGAAATAATACAGATGTAACGGATAGGCTAGACAAAGTCACCTTGTAGGGCCTTTGTGATATCCGCATTCGTTTGACCAGGTCGTGACCTGTCGTCAGTACTACTTTATCCGCTACGGAAATCCCTACACCATCGGAATACCGATCTGCGTGACGTACACTCCGTGCCATATACATTTTTCATTCGACGATAGATTTTACTAGCACTCACATTTTCCGCTGTTAAAAATTGCACGACCAAGCGTTGACACCGTTTGGAATCATCCATGATGCGACCGAGCGTTGACACCGTTTGGAGGCATCCATGATACGACCGATGCCTTTTAACGTGCTCCCACGCTATCACACACGCATCTGGAGGGATCTGACGATGTCGCATGCATTTCCAGCACTCTGCATCCTCTATAGGAACAAGCGCAGTCATCTTTCTCTTCAAATGACGGATTTATTACAGCAATTCCACTTTCATCTGGGCGACCCTTATAGTTTTTTAAGCTGGCAATAGTTAATTTAGAAATTTCAAATATTTTTGGGGGTTAAATATTTCGAGGCAGTGAATTTTAGATACAAGTTTAAGTAATTTCTTTAGTAAAATATTTTTCGTGAGAGTTATTACAGAATAAATAGCAACACACAGCCCATTTAATAACAACCAAAAAAGTTGTGTAATATTCTAGTATAGGGTAATAATAAGAAACAATTTATAAAATATTAAATATAAAACAGTTATCTTAGATTTTAAATTTTTTTTATATTGTTTGGGTTATAATTCTATTTTAAAATTTTGAAAAATAACTAACAATAAAAATTACCTGTATTACTAATGCATGTAAAAAAATTTAGCCTGTATTACTTTTATTATTAGACTACAACATTAAATTTAGTACAAAAACAGATAAATATAATATGAGATAATGACTATTCTCGAATTGCCTCCATAAAAAATCCGATTACTTCCTTGTTGAGCGCATTAGTCTATCACATTGGTAAAAATGGACACATTACTTTAGAGGAAGGGGATGCAGAGTTCCAATCATCATTAAGAAATTATTGCTCATAGTAACGCGGAATCAACTTTAAGCTGCATTTAAATGCGATCTAAGTCGATTTAACTGGACTAAGTCTTCGTATGAACATAAAATTACCTTAGCACTACCAAAACCTAACCAGCTATGTACTTGGGACGAATTTAAGATATACAGTGGCTGAAAGGTACAAAATTTAAATTGTATTTAAAATACTACAGTATTTGTTGTAAACTAATCTATTTCTACAAAATAAAATACATTTAAAAATTATTGTTATGTCAAACATTCTGTAAAACATTACGTAGTTTTATTTTTATCTATTTTAATTATATTTGTATAGGAAAAAATAGTGGGAAAAAAGATAGGGACGGCGTAAAATTCTGGTACAATAAAGCTAATAATAAAAATAATAAATACCAATATTTGAAATCAATTTTATGATTCTAGATGTCAAATAGTCCTAAATTTTTATAGCTGATTCTGGCTCGTTTTTATTGGCATCAGTGTCTTCCACTAATATTCCCCACAGATTTTCTACTGTATTTATATCAAAGCTCTGTGATGGTCAGTTTAGAAATGAGACCACATTTGCTTTAAATCATGAATTTGATGTTGATGATATATGGATTAGGGCATTATTTTGTTAAAAAATGTATTCATATAACGTAATAAGGGGGCTTCTGGTAATAAATTGTCCGCAAAAATATTTTCAGGTGCTTCAGAATTTATTTTATCATTTAAAAATGCTATCGGATTTTTCCTTTTATATGCAAAACAACACCCAAAACAAACATAAGACCTTCTCCATATTGACGTTTAAAGAATATACCTTTTTCACACCAAAGATCATCCCAGTAAAATCGGAAACAGTTCGCTTCATCTAAAATGAACCTTCTTTTCTTCTGAGAAAAAAGCATCTTCGCACTTCATGGCATATGCCACATACTTTTTTGCAAATTGAACTTGAATAGGAGGATGTGAATTGGTTTGAGGAGATTTGAATGTAGCAAGACAACTTCAACAGCATTTTAAAAAAATAAAACATATAAGGGATATCAAAGTATTCGTTTAAAAAAATTATTGCAGTAAGCATATCTTATTATAATTCAAATATATTTTTTTTCATCAAGCTAATGCCTCAATCCTTATCTCATTATCATAAAAAGCATTGTTTAAAACATTTAAGGTATCATTGTTGGACAGGTGGTCATAAAGCCCTAACATAAATCCAGCAGAAAACATTTGCGGAATATTAATGAGAGATATTTTCACGAAAGACAACTAATTTGCCAATAAAGACACAGAATGATAAAATTGATAAAATATATAGGTATTTTTTTTAAATTATTAGTTTTATTTTGTCAGAATTCCACCATGTCCCTGTCTTCTATACAAGCTTTCTTCCTGTATAAATGTGATTAAAATAGATAAAAATAAAACTACGTAATTTTTTGCCAAATGGTTGGTATAATAGATATTTTTAAGTGTGTTTAACTTTGTAGAAATATAATAAATCACATCGAATATCGTTGTACTTTAAATATAGCAATTTAAATTTAGTCTCTATCTTTTTGTCCTTCTCTGTATAATTTTGAAAAAAAATTTCTTGTATAAATGAAAATTTTAAAAATTTTAACAACCTTTTTTGTTTATTAAGAATATAGTATGAATATTGAAATCTAAAAATACAGCATTTTTGAACAACGACAAGTCATTTAATTTTGTTTAAAATCATTAATTTTCGATAGTAAATTCACAGAATCAAAGTTTGATCTCTTACAATGATTGGAATATCCTTGTGCTGATATTTCTCGGAAAATTTAGGAATTGATTTTAAATTTTAGTTGTAATCAGTTGCATATATACTTATATATATAAATATTATGCACAATGTTTAGTAAACTGCATCCAGTAATTTTATTCACGAAGTCAAAATTAATCTATATATCTTTATACTTTAAGTATACTAGATTTTCTCAATTTCCTCAAATTTTCAAGCATCCACTATAACTTCAAAATCTTCTACTTTCCATAGTTTTAATCAAAATTTATATGTGCATTTAGAAATAGGCAGCGTCTGCGGACATTGTTCGAAATCGACATTTATTTGCAGAAAGTTATTCTTAACAATATGCTTCTGTTTGCAAATAAACATTTCGTATCTCTACTATAATTGGCTTTAGATAGATGCAGATATGTAAATAAATTTTATTGTTAATGAAACTAGTGGAATATATCTACAGAAAATTATTTTGATATAAGGAATAAATGAATACATTCTTGACTTTCTAAATTAATTATGTATACATGAACTTTTCTATGTATCAAATTAGGAGTAAAAATGACGTCGTTATTTTATATAATATTACAACGGCCGTTTTATAAAAAAAATGACAAATAATATAAAATATAGAATTATAAAGACAAAACAATTACCTTTATACTTCAGCAAAATATCTTCACTGAAATGATACAATGTGTATCTAGTCGCATTTAAATTTCTTTACATTATACATTATAACGCTTTCTAACCTTTACATTTCATATAAGAAGACTTTAGGCCAGGTATTATCACATCGATTTCTACATAGGAAGCCTTCAGAACCAAACTGGATCAAGTCCATACAACATTAACCAGGGAGATAGTTGGAGTTAAAGACAGTTAGAGTCATTTGGAATTAAAGTTAATTAAAGTCATTTACAGTTAAATAAATGGACCCTCATGAATTTCATTCAAAATCATAGGAAAATAACGCCATTTTCAAGCTAGGACTTGACTTGTTATGGTACCGAACAAATTATTGTCTATAGAAGAACAATTCATTTCAAACTCGGTTGAACAGAAAACTGGACTTGATTCAATATGGTTCTGAATGCCTCATATTTTAAAAGAAAGTGATCAAATACATTAAATAATTAACTGAATTGAAATAATACAAATTACCTATCTTTCAAAATGGGTCTTCAATTCCAATAGTTATTATGAAGGATGTTTCAATCTTCTCAGAGGATGCATTTTAGATTTAATTGAATATTTGTATGAACTGAGTCTGCGTCTGCACATTCCCTATAATAAGCATAAAAGTCATAGCTTCGCTGCTCCGTCCAGTCTAATTCTGACTATCGCTTTCGGAAATAATATGGAGTGGTCCCATTGTTGAGAGCACATTTCAAAGTAAGTGGCGAAGAATTTTGTAGAATCTAAATCTTTGATTACACTACAGAGTTTTGAAATGATGCGATAGTTTCTGTTGAAGTTTCTTTCCGTTATCTTCTCTTCCGCGGTGCAATCTAAAACTCGACATCTTACTAATACTTTTGTATTTGTAAGCATGTTTAATGAAATTAAATACTTCAAGAGCTGTTTCGCTAAATAATATTAGTTCCCTTTAAGAAAATTCTATACAAATGCACACTTTTTCTTTTAGCTATGTAGGTTTCAAAGAAGTATCTTCCAAACTGCTTCGGTACACTGAGAAGAATTACATTTTCAAATCTGAGTAAATCGATGTTTTAATTTTGTTATGAAACTTTTTGTTTCAAATATGATGACACAATGCTTTCAATTCTGAAATACCAGAAATACTCAAATTATTGAAACATGGACATACTCAAAACTGAGCACAGAGAGATCAGTTGATACTCATTTTTGAAAAATAGACACTCAAATATGTGTACATGATGTTTTATTCTTGAGTGTGTGCATGTTTTCAGAAATGAGTATATACATGTTTCAAACTTGAGTAACTTTGATTCGGAGCCATTTTGACTATGCGACATACTCAGATTTCAGTATTTTTTGCTCAGTTTTGAAAATATCGTTCTTAGAGTGTAGAACCGCTGCATATCACTTAAGAGAAAATATCTTTAAAAACAATAAAATATTTTGGTGTTGCCTATAATTTTCTTTTATAATTTTACACTGGCTATTTTTAAAAAGTAACTTACTTTTTTTTTTTAAAATAACAAAAAAAATATTAAAATAATATCCATCTTATGTGTATTAAAATTTCAATTTAACGATTTCCAAAAATAATTACGACAATTTTTACATATATAAATATATATTTTTTTAATAAAACTAACGCGCATACATACAAAAACAGAAATTGATGTATAAGAAACATATTAAAGAGCCTTTATTCTCAAAATTTGATATACAAAGGTATCTTCATATGCCATCTCACGATTAAGGAATGATTTGTTATTCCAAATTATACTTTCTCAATTTAAAATATCATTTAATATTTTAAAATGATATCATTCTTTTATTTGCTAAAATTTCAATTTAATATTTTACGAAAAGTAATTATGATAATTCTTCTCCCGAAACTCCCTGTTTTCTTTTAAAATCTCAAACTCATCCAATCCAAGAAATAACTTCAGCATTGCAGTAACTTTTGGGTGGGGCAGCCATTTGTAAATGAATTATAATCCCAAGAGTGACAAAGTGCAGTCTATGGAAAGTAAGAAGAAATCAACTTAATGATTTTAAGAATAGTTTACTATTAATTTTCCATTTGCTAATTCATTTAAAAAGGGCATATGCAATGAATTATTTTTGGTTTCAAAACTTAATCGTAATAATAACACTTTATGGCGATACGTTTTATATTTATGGCGTATTTGAATATTCAATACATTTGGCGCTATGTATAGCGTGTTTCGAAATGACGTGAGCGATTTTATCTCATTATATTTTACTAATAAAATGAAAATAAAAGACATATTTTCTTAGATATGTAATGATGTATCAGTTCATTTTTAAATGTTTTTATTGCACTAATAAATAAAAAATTAAAGACATAATTTTTGATGATGTATCATTTCATGTTGAAACTGTAGTTATCGCAATGTCTGCACACAAATATTCAATGTAAGTTCCATTTATTATTTTGCACTTGTCAACTCTATACAGAGTATTTTCAGCTTAGCTCCACATAAAGTGCCTCTGTTTCAGAATGAAGACATATGCGCAGGACGCATGCTGACTATGAAGTTTTGTTCAAGATATGGCAACCTACAATCCAAATCTTCGGAATACTCGCCTGTACGATTTCGATTCATGTCGAATGAGACATATCAATATACATTAGCTTGGTGATAAAGCCAGACTTGCCAAGATACTTGGCAATTCGTCTTTGACCAAGATATTTTCGATCAATAAAATTTTATTCTCCGTATGTCATGAATATATTATTGAGGCGTTCTAATTTTACTCTGTGAGATCACAAGACATGACAACGTGTGATTTTCACATGTGGGTGTCTATAAAAAACATTGTGTACGAACCATTTATTTAGCAAGATCGCGTTAGCATTGTGTTTGAAATTAGAGTGCCTTTATTTATCCATGTATATACATATATTCAACAAAACAGACACAGAGAGA
Organism: Maratus michaelseni; assembly: GCA_963931845.1. Taxonomy (NCBI): domain Eukaryota; kingdom Metazoa; phylum Arthropoda; class Arachnida; order Araneae; family Salticidae; genus Maratus; species Maratus michaelseni. The sequence goes on from OZ007590.1 coordinate 196,075,181, forward strand.
TTTTCCTTATCACCATGCTAGTATTAGTTTATCCATTATGCAATGTGAGTTGCATAGTTTGGGCAAAACCTGAGCATGCACTCAATACGTATATTCCATTACTCAGATATGAAACTGTATTCTTTTGCAAACCATTGATGAGAAAACTACAGAAACCATTCTGAATGGAGTTGACGTGTACAGAAAAACGAAGGGGATTCACGTTTAGCATTTGTGAGTTAATTTTACGATAACTATTGCCACTTGAACTTGGATTGGTATATTATACATTTGTGAAATTATATCTCATTTCTTCAATATGTAAATAAAATGTAATGGATTGAAATATTTCAAATACTTTTGAAACATGCTGTATTTTAAAAAGTGTATGTAATGCATTCACATGTCATTCTTACATATCGCGATATTTATCATATAAGGTATGATTTGCAGGGGTATTAATACAGAAAATTTCAAATTTTGAACCTATTTCGAAATTATTTCAAACCTTACTTAATGTAAAGATCTTATTTATAATAAAAATATAAAGATATGGTTGGAGGAAAATTGGCAAATCTGTGAAAAAAGAAAAAAAGAAAACAAATAAACTATATTAATTTCGCAGAAAAAAATTATATTTATAAATTCAGAAATGCGCACCAATAACAATTGTATTATTTATTTATTTATTTATGTATATTTTAAAACTAATTTTTCTAATCACTCTTTTTCTCAATTTTAGGTATGTCAAGTTTGGCAGTTATTTATGCAGTTTGAATGAATTTTGGTGAGACATTCTTACGATAAAATGTTTTTAATTAAAATGTCTTCTTTTCAAAAATGAAGTGGCAAAATATGTCTAAGTTTCTTATGTATTAATTTTCTCTTAGTATTGAGTTTATTTTTTATATATTAAATTTGTATTAGTATTGAGTTTATTTCTAATGTACTAAATTTCTCTTAAAATTGATTAGTATTTATTCATTCCAATATACCGTAAACTTTCTCATCCACTTATACTTTCACAACATCTTGCTTTGCGAAAATGATGTTATGCTTCTGAAATAGCTTAAGGAAAAAATGATGTAAGCAACAAAATGAAAAAGAAAACTTATGTTTTCAATTCGTAATACTTTTCTAGAATTGAGCAACATTAAATTTGTATGTTAGAACATAATGTAAACTTACCGCTCAAATAATATTGAACATTTTTCAAATGTGAAACAATTTTTTTTCTGCAATTTTGGTAGAGAATATGACACATTATACTTCTAAAATAAACTGAGAAGAAATGCAATAGATTTAGTAAAAGAGGCAAAATATGCCTAAGTTTCTTATGTACTAAATTTCTATTAGTACTGAGCAACATTGGATTTACTTACATGAATATAATGTAAACTTTCTCATTGGCTGATACTTTTCATATCAGTCTTCAAATATTAAGCACTTTTTACCATTAAATTTTAAAAGAGGAAATTATATTATGCTTTTGAAACAGATTGAGAAAAAATACAGTAATACAAGCAGCGGTGTTAAAAGGCAAAGTAAGTTTCTGGAATTCTATATATCTCCTAATACTGTGAAACATTAGTATTATTTAGTAGAATATAATGTCAACTTTCGTCTCGAATTATATTTTTCGTACCATATGATACCGTACAAATATGAAGTAATTTTTATCAACAATTTCAATAGCGAAAGGATATTATGCTTCTGAAATGGAGCAATGAAAAATACTGTAATGTAAAAAGTTAATTAAGTTTATTATATACTTCATTTCTTTTAGAAAATAGAAACATTAGATTTATTTGACAAAATATAATGTACACTTTCCCTTCGAATAATAATTTTTGTATCGCGTTTCATCCATGCTTTTTGTCAGAGAAAATGTTATTGTGATTTTCAAATGGTGTGATGAAAAATATAATTTGATAAACAAAAATCTAAAAAAGATTAAGTTTTTGATATATAAAGTTTCTTTCAGTACTAAGCATCATCAGATTTGTTTGTTAGAACTTAATTTAATTTTCCTGCTTTGCAGAAAATTTTCATATAATGATTCAAAAATGAAGATGTCATTAAGGATAGTTTTAAGAAGAAAGAAAAATTGTATTAAACCGAAATGGAATTTAAAAAAATAGAATCACTTATATTTTTAAAGAAACTGAATTTGAGTATTTTTTGTCTTATAAAAACGCTACACGAATCATACACATAAATGGTATTTAATCATTCTGGAATAATGTACAATCAGGGATAGAGTAAATTGATAGAACATTAGATCATAAATGAAATCATAAATGAAGTATCATACCATAAATGGAATATTTTGAAACTAACAGGAAATTATGTCTAGTATATTACTAAGGGAGTTCCATACAAACTGAGTGTAAAATAATAAAAAAAAAACGAAGAAATATACGTTCTTAAAAAGAACACAATATACTTTTAAAAATATCTTTCCTCAGATTATATGCAGCGGTCCCATCGTATAGACTTCATTTCAAAACACGTGGTGTAGAATTTTGTAGCAACCCTTTCTTTAAACTCTACACTATTGAAATAATGTATTGAATTTTTTCCCAAAGAGTTTTTTCTTCAGTGTCTTATATCAAAATCTTCAACTTACCAAAACGTTTACGTTTACAAGCTTGTTTTATTAACTTAAATATTTCTGTAAATTACTTGCTTACATAATAGCACCGTGGAAGTTGTTTAATATAAACGCTGGCGTTATTTCAGCAATGTAGGGTTCAGAGCAAATTCCATAAAATATTTCACCAGCTGCTCCGAAAAGTAAAATAGCCAATTGAGCCATCTATCATTTGAAGAAAGATATTTTGAATAAGGCACAAGTATATTTTCTTATACTTATTCCCATTTATTTAATTTTTATATTAGTTCAGTTTTAGTACCAGACAGTTTCCTGCTTATTTAACAGTTATATTTTAATATTTTCACACGCACGAATGAACCACTCCACCAAATGCTACAGTAAACAAAACTTGCCGAATATCTAATACACGCCCTAACAACGGCCCGTTAGATACACGTTCCATTTAATGCTAGATTATTCAGTTATTCTAAATACGGAACTAAAAAATATTAAGTAAAATGTTTGAGCTAAGTTTTAAATTAACAAAAATTATACAATCATTTTTCGACTTTTCGAAAAATACATTTTAATCAACTAAATGATTAAAATTATATTGAATTAATTGCGTAAGTCAATAACTAAATTTAGAAAGTACATTATAGACTTTGATTTAAATTTTGAAATTTCCAAATACAAAAAAAAAATTTTTATGTAAAAGTTATTATTATTTGCTCAATAGTTTGGGTACTATTGTAAATTATGCTTGAGAAAATTATGCTATTTTCATGCATAGTTTACAATTTAAACTTTTATTCAAAAGTTGTGAAATTAGTAAAGCTACAGCTGTTTAAAGTTATGAAACGGATATTTTTTGGAGGGGGGGGGGGGGCTCTCTTGTCTAAATAAAATTCATTACTTAAGGGATCAGGTACGTTATAAGGTGTCAAAAAGAATTTAAAAAATTATGGCTATTTTTATTTCTAAAAAAACAAACTTTTGAGGGTTTATTTTTATTTATTTTTCCTCAAGAACTAATCACTACATTTTTTCCCACTATAAATAATTTTAAACACATATTATATCTCTACTCAATAAGAAAACTTTGGCTCACTGTGACAATTCAATGAGACATATAAATCGAATTATTTATTAAAAAATATATTACATTTCAAATTAAAATAAAGTACTTTATATGCATCTAGATTATTTTTCAAAACATTAACTGTTAGAATATATATATTTTGGTCTGTTTTAAAATTTCATATCCAAATGATTTATATGTCGAGTTATTGCAATCTATAACAGGGTAACTTTTACATGTAATTTGCCAGTTTAAAAGGTACTGACCCTCAATCAAACCTACACTATCAACCAAAGTGACGTTAAGTGCTCTATGGCTTTCTTTCTAAATATTTCGAGCATAGGGAAAACTGAAAAAAATGCAGTAACATTGAAATATAAATAGTCTTTAATTTATTTTGAAGCAAAATATGTCTTTGCATATTTTTTTGACTCGGAAAGTGGGTTGGAGGTAATTCAAATTTTTGATAACGGCACGTTATATCCTAATATCACGTAGCACCATTTGTTCAAAATCTATTTTGACTACAAATTTCTCTTTTGACATTTTAAAGTGTTGAAATAAGATTCAGCAGACTGAAAGAAAACTATTTTAAGGTTACAGCAAAAAATATTTTTAAAGATATATCGCCTTCTTTCATCTACTTGGAATAAAATGTAAAATTATAAAACAATGAAAATATTTTAAAAGTTTAAAAGGATGTGAGTTATACTCTGGAAATATTTATTATTTTTTTTCTTTTTAACCGTATGAAATGATAACTACAAATACACTTCAACAATCAAAATCTATTTTCATCCCAAATTGATTTGAATATGACATTTTAAAGTGATTAAAAGGGTACAATAGGGTAAAGACGTGATGTCATAAAACTACATTTGTTCTTTTATAAAAATAAAATCCACATTGCTTGGTAAGATAACATTCACAATACTATAAAAAAGATGGAAAAAGATCGTTTACAAAAAATCTTGTTAAGATCTAATTCTCCTTATATATATTTGGTAAAAAAAAAATGAAAAAATGAAATCAAAGGGAAAAGGTAAAAGTATTTGAGTTATTTTGGGTAAATTTTAAATGTCAATAAAATTATCTAATTTTTTTTTATCATAAAATATTGTCTATAACAGCACTGCAGTATTGAATAAAGTAACACATCATAAGCAATTCAAAATCTATTTTAATTGGAAAGTGGGTTGCAAGTGACATTTTAAAGCGGTATAAAAAACTTTCAACAGGCAAAAGCACACTATGTTGAAAAAAGTACACTACTTCTTTTTCTTAAAAAATCCACTTCAGTTCATAAAGATATTCTGAACAATGTCATGTATATCCATAACAACTTTATTTTAATTACCAAATCATTCACATTTGACATTTATATCCTTGATTAAAAAGAATTTTTACGATAGGTTACAATATATTGTTCAGTTTCAAGTTCTCTTTTCCCTTAAAACGCATGCTTTACCCCGGGCTGAATAGATATTTCTTCATATGACTTTCCCGAATTCATTTTTTTTTTCTTTATTTCCATCTTCAAAATATGCATTTGAAAACTTAAAATTGAAGTTTCTAGATCTGACTCAGCTAGTTTTATATTTTTGGAACAGAAACAAAAGCCAATATTCGTTTCAATCTTTCGTTTAAAAAAAAAAAAAAAGTCTTTTAAGAAGAATAAGGAAAAGAGTGATTTCTTTTTTTTTTTTTTTTTTTTTTAGCATCACTCTTCCATGACGAATCGGAATATATATTTTTTTTTCCACTGACGCACTATATTTCATATTTTGCATTTCTTTTTCGTTTCTTCCGAAATCTCTCTCCATTACATGCGAATTCTGGAAGATGAAAATCTTCAGAAAGCATTTGTGTCAATCATATATGCGAGGAAGACAATGAAAACGAAATCAGTCAGGAGAAAACTTACGTGTATGTATATAAGTGGGTCAAGCATTTGGCGTCCAATTTCTCTTCCCACTTCTGTTGACGCCAAACCTATTTAGCTAATGTTCTCTGTGGACCGTTGGAAGAAATCCAAGGACGTTTTGCAACGGTGACATGGAGTCGAATATATTTTAATCTTAAGTGCCCATTATTTTCGAAATATATATCTTTAAAATTCTTTCAAAAAAGGAGTAAGTTTCAAGTAGAGCTCGTCAGCATGAAATGTTCCTTGAAGTTTCATAACCATATATAAAATGAGAGTGGAAGTGTTAAATTAAATGTAGGGGAAACAAAGGGAACCTGATTTTGCTTCAAGTGGAGATGGAGAGAGGTAAATGTGAACTGTCGTATGAAATATTACGGGTGAAATTATTCAAAAGACTAAGTCTTCTGTTATAGAAATTATGAAGAGTAAAATAAACTTTTTTGAAAGAAAATTTCATTTGTATTACAACAAATAAATTTAAGGTATATAACTTTAACGTAAATTTTAAGATTAAGTTTTAAAATAATTTAATCGTTAACACTGAATGTGTTGCAACAGACTTTAATACATAACTTTTTCCAGGACATCCTAAGTACATTCTAAGTACTACATTCTAAGACAATAAAAATAGTTAAAATGTTAACATAATACATAAAAAAAGTTTAAATTTAGAATATTTGCTCTGATTGGATGAAGTTTTAGCTCATTAAAGTTTTGTTCAAAACTTGTACTATGCAATCAAATAATAAATTTCTTTAAACATTATAGAAGTAATCTTAGGAACACTATATACTATTTTACCATTTTTTCAGATTCTTTAAGAGCCTACGCTAGTCACGCAAAGAAACGCTCAAGCTAATGTTAAGTCTATGAGAAGGTTTTTGCGCGATTTCTCGCTCGCATTTTAATATTTTTAACTGATTTTTTTTTTTTTTTTTTTTTTTTTTTTTTATAGAATAGTTGAGGTCGATCTCTAACGTTTTTAGTTTTTACTTTTTTTATTTTGGTTAAAGATTTTTTAGAAGAGACAATTTCAATTTTGGAGCCGGTTGGAATCGGTTCTGAAAGTGAAAGTTCCCTTATATATAAGAAAAAAAAACTGGAACCAAAATCGAAAAAGTAAAAACTAACAACGTTACAGATCGACGTCAGCTATCCTATGCAAAAAAACATCGTTTAAAAATATTAAAATGCGAGCAAGAAATTGCGCAAGAACCTTCCCGTAGACTTAACATTAGCTTCAGTGTTTTTTTGCATGACTGATGTAGTCTCTTAAGTGTATACAATAAGTCTTTAAGCTTGAAAAGAAAATGATTATCTGAGACTGGTTGACGATAAATAAATGTAAAGCTAATAGCAAGTTACTCAATATATAGTAAGATTAGAATTTCATAAAAACATATTTATTCTACCATATTTAAAACCTAAAAGATCAACTTTTTATGGACAAAAAAGAGGTTTAACGTTACAAATATAGACACTAAAAATAATGGTATCGCTTAAAATTTTCTTTGATTGTTTAGATGTATTCACTATAATCTAAACTGCACCGCACAAAATAAAAAAAATAAATAAATAAGCTTTATATAGTGAAGCTTTTTTCTGAATTTATTATTTCCTCTGTTGCCAGTATTGCAAAATCTTTCTCAATAATTATTTTTCGTCTCATAAAAAAAAAAAAAAAAAAAAAAAAAAAACTCTATGTTTTCTGAAAAACATATCTGCACTTATATTAAAAACATGAAATAATTAAAGGAATGTAAAAGATTTCACATGTAATAGGTGGGTACAAATGGCTGAAAAGTTGCTCTGTTAGCAGTACAAATTAGATTAATTCTGTTATTTACTTATTAACACTTTCATTCGATTCATTTTCTTAAAGTTTAAAGTGTATAAAACTATTGCAGTAACTTTTGGCTTCTACGGTAAGAAAAATTTACCTTAGCAATGTCATTGATTTCTAAGAAAGGAAAATATCCGTGCATCTTTACAAAATATAAATGTGTTATGGCTAATTTTCATCGTTTTTTAAGTACATTACTTGGACCATGCATGCATATATAAACATTCAATTGTATGCTGCAATATAATTTATAAAACTGAAAAGTTGATTATAATAATTTTCAATTTGAACGTCGCTTTTTATAAACATTCTTTCAGTAAAACAATAAAATATTCTGTTTTAATTTCCTAATTTACTGAAAATAAACGACAACCAGTTCTTTCTAAAACTGCAGAGAAAATAAAGTTGATGCAGTGCAATGAATCAGAGATTAGAGATAACACAAAGGTTCTCAAATACTATTTCATAATAATACTTAATCTGCATTTTTCTAGGAGAGTATATCTAATAGTTTAGGTATTTGAAACCTTATATTTGGCAAAAGATAAATTCGAAAGTACTTCAGGAGGGTTTCTTTATATGTAGTATTTATTTATTTATTTACTTATTAAAGCTATAAAAAGAACGGGGAAATATTGTAGAAAAAGACTTGTTAAGATTTAGTTATCCTTATATGTACTTGTTACAAAAGTGAAACAATGAAATCAAAAGAAAACAGTAAAAGGGTTTAAATTATTTTTAGGAAATTTTAAATGCCAATTAAATAATCTTTCTTTAACGCTATGAATTTTTGTCTATAAATGCACTGTAATAATCTACAACGTAACAAGTCATAACTGATTAAAAAATCTGTTAAAATTAAAAATCGGATTACAAAAGAAATTTTACATAATCATCTGAGCTAACATAAAACGCAAGTTAGAATATCTGAAAAATGTGAAACGTTATTGTATGTGATTTATATGTGATGGTATTAAATTTCTGGATGAATACCTCTCTTTGCCAGTGGCGGATCATTGAACAGTTGTAAGGACTGATTTTGTAAAATAAATTAGTATATGTCTGAAATTGTCGCCTGCCTAACAACTAGTAAAAGAAAATAAAAAAGTGAAAAAGATTTTTAGTGCAAAAACTGACAATGCTTAAAAAATACACCAGAGGGCCCGTGCGAGGATTTCGCACTGAAATCTAACATTTTTTAGGCACTTCTCTATTATCCCGTCGACCACTTTTCATAACAAAAAACTATCGCCAAACTGTAAGATTAAACGACAAAAATGCAGTCCCATTTACTTGATGTCAGAAGCATTATACGTGTTTGTTACGTGATCAAGTGGTTTTTTATTCGACATTTGCGTGTATTTTTCATTATGTTGTACTGATTTATGAGTTATTTCATTCATTAAAATAACAATTGTGTCCTTAAATTCTTTTATTTTATTTATTTATTTATTTTGATATTCCAATGGCAACGTTCTCCCGTTTATTTGGCGATAGTTTTTTTGTTATGAAAAGTGGTCGACGGGGTAATAGAGAAGTACCATTTTTTATCAATAAGTAATATTTATTACATGCAGGTTTAAACTTCTAAAGAAAAAGTAAGGATAAAAATATCTGCAAACAACATTTCGTTTTTAGTCAAGCCAGAATATCATCTAAATTATTCCATCAAAGTTACAGTAAAAACTGATCCAGGATTGTAAAAGGCACGCACGAGAAAAAAAAAATTAACAATCGTATTTTAATTGCATTAGAGGATGACGTCATCCGCTTCAGGAAAAACATGGGACATAGAAATATAAATCTAAACATTTCAATCTCAATTTCGCTTTTTAATGATAAATATAAAATAAACCCGTACGGTGTTTTTTATAATAATTGCTGAGCATCATATAATGTGGTATTTTATTTTTGTGGCAACAATATCTTAAGGAAAACCTTTCATTTCTTTTATGAAAACAATGCCGATTTAATTTTTAATTTTCAGCAAATTTTAATCAAAAATATGTTTTAACGAAATGTTAAGTGTGCTATGTCAGAAGCCTGTTCAAATTCCTTTCATATGCTATCTCATTCGTCGTTCTGCGTTTCGTATTTTCTTAGAAAAAGCGATGTTGACAGGAGAAATAATATATACGATAACAGACACTACATCAACAAAATTCACCCGAAAAAAAAAAAAAAAAAAAAAAAAAAAAACTATTTTTTTTAATATTTGCATTTTAAATTTCACCATGATTTTGTTTACTACGCACATTTTAAACTAAAAATATTCTTAGTTAAAATTCAGTAAATTATTCAAAATTGTACTAGATTAACTTAAAGAATGTTACCTAAAAATGAATGCAATAAATTGTTTTAAAATTTAAAAGAAACTTACTTTATGAAATTTTGTTACAATAAATTATTGAAATGAAAAGAATAAAATTTCTAAAAAAGGAATTATACTTGCAAACACGAATACATCATTTAGAAAGAAATGCTATTAGTAATATGGCGTGATTGCTAAAGTATCCTATGGCGTTGCTCATATATTCTTAGGTTATTTTATTCAAAATTTAATTTTTCCCTTCTTAAATATTAAAATATCATGGGCTAAATTATTTTCTAAATTAATTCTTCGTGTGTGCATTAAATAATTTATTCGAAAAGCTTTCCTTTCATCATACTGTTAATTTCATAACCGTTAAAGATATCTTACTCTATTATTCAGTTTATATGCTTCCAATCTTCTCCTTGTGGTTTTTACATCTGGAAGCAAATATTTCAACTATCCTTTACCCTTTGTTCAGATTCAGAATATAACAAATGCATATCTATCTAAATTTCCATCTGCTGTTTTCGGACTTAATAATAATTGTATATACAGTTCGCTCCTATCAAAACCGCATTTCCCATGCATTTTTCAGATGGTCACTGCGTTGCCGTCCCATTTTACTTATTTTGACTAGCCTATCAATTATGGAATCCCTTGGTATGTCTACTGTTCGAAATTAGCATTGCGCTCTCCCAAACGGTTGTGAATAACTCCGCGCCATTGGCTTGATTCAGCATTTTTTATGTTAGCATTGTAACTTAATGAAAAAACTTCAGATCATCTCTGACTTCCAAGCTAGAAGCATCTAACCTTTAAGTTAAGCTACGGAGGCCACCCCTTGTTTTTCATCGTTATGTGTTTGCAATAAAATAATTTCCATGGATACCGTTTACTTCCCTTCAATGCATTGTCTTTAACATCTACAGGATGAGAATGCTGTTTTCTTGCTTTAGCCACAACGCAACTTTTTGTACTTCCACCGTTTTCACCGCCCTTCATGTTTCCGTTAACCAGAAATATATTATTTGCTGGATACCATCTTATTTACAATTACTACAACACAAAAAACTCCTCCACAGACATTGGCGCCGTGAATTTACAAGATGTTAGAACAGGGGTGGCCTACAGAAATTATGTGAATGATTGTATGTTATGTGAAACACCTACCAGGAAAATATTTTTCGCATAATTGACTAAATTTTAATGGACTTTGTCGCACTCCCCGGATTATAGACTGGTTGCTATTTCCAAATGAAACTCGAACTCTTGTGGAATATATAACTTTTCACGTATAATCCTGAAGTGTTAGCAGCTGACTTCGAATTTTTTTTTTTCATATAAACTTTTAAAACCTCCAATGTATCCGAAAATAAGAGGAATGAAAAAAAAAAATGTTAGAAAGAAGGAAGAATAAAAACGGAGTATATTGTGCCATCCTAAAAAAAAGAGAGTAACCAACTCAGCGTTAAGATTTACAGATGCTATCGGACAATCCAAATCTTTCTGCAGAAGTTTTGCTGATGCTGCTTAGAACCGAAATCGAAAGAAAACCGCATCATATTTTCTCTCTCCATACCAGCGATGACTAACAGCAACAATAAAAAAAACGGGATCCCGTATCTTCTCACCGCCTGCTAATTTTCTGGATTTTAACCGAAAACTCTAATTCTGCCAGGTTCCTGAACCGATCGGATATATCTCCCAGATTGACTGTGCTTTAACGTAGCGCATCTGCATACAACGATCGACCTTTGATGTTTTCCAGTATGCGATATTCCTACCGCATACCCTGTGTCAGAACTCAGAACAACATTGCATAAGAAAAAAAAAAGAGCGGAAGAACTTAGGATTTTCTTTTTCTCTTATCCTCCATGCTGTATTGCATAAATTAGTGCTCATAAAGAACAACCGTATGCAACAATTATACATAATAAAAGTGACTGCACTATCACGTCGGGTGCAATATTTTACTTTGGTATTCCGAAACTTTTTAGTGAAAAAAGAATAAGCGATTTATATCATATCACAGCTGAGACTTCGGTATGCATTTAATATTCGCGATAAGAATTTGCGGATATAATTGACTGGAAGATTTCATGATTTTTTTCTTTTTAGTTTTTAAATTTGTGACGTGCTCTAGCATCAAATATACGCGATATAGTTTTGTTTACACAAGAAAGTTTTTTCCCAAGAAATGAAGTAAGCTTTTTTATCTTTTTAATTGGCTCATTGTATTATCAATGGTATCTTTTAAAGGTCTATAATTTTATCATATTATTATTTAAGGCAATTTGAGGAGTAGATATAAAGTTTAAAAGGTTTATTTAACTGTTTGGTATATATATAGATATGTGTGTTTGTACATTTCATGCTAAACGGTCAGATTTTATATTTTAGACATACAAATAAAATTTGTCAACAAAACATTAAAAAAAAAAAGTTATTATCTTTCATTTTAATTGAACGAAGTTTTATGAACAATTTTCATTTTTTTAAAAAAAAGAAGGGTAATTATGCATATATTAAAATTAACATAACATAAAATTTAGGGTTTATATTTTATTTATAAACTTTGTTAATTTTTGTGCTTATGACCATATATTATAGAATATTAATATAGATTCTTTTAAAGTAAAATTTTTGAATTTTTACAATCTTTCAAGCGTTTGCATATTATATTTTAGATAGATAAATAAATAGTAAAAGGGACATAACAAGTATCAGCTCTTTTACAAATTATATTTATATGTTTATCTATTTCTTTTTGTTTATTCGAATTCTTGTATTTTAAAATATATGTGTGCTCTTTAATCTAACAGATAGATTTTTATAAGAGAATTTTTATTGAACTGTCAGATGTTTTTTGTTTATTTAAAAGATGTGTGTTCATACAATATAATAATTCTTACAATAATGATAACAATAATATAAGGCTCTATGCATTTTAAGTTTTGGTACAGATGTAAAAAAATAAAAATACAAGTAGTTAATATTTTTAGAACATTTCTCATTATTCATTTTATGTGGATACCATCTATTGAGTGTATTGCACGGCTGATTTATACAGTAATATAAAATATCAACATGTTTAAATTAAATTAAATTCTGTCGTTATATTGAAAATTGGTATACACTTTAATTTATACTTTCCTTCCGGAATACTGCACACTTGGGTTGTAGCACAGTTTTCTTTCAAAATGTCTTGCTTTATTTCTCTTCGGGTTAAAAATTTTTAAAATAAAATTGGTATATGGATTCGTCTCTATGTTGGTAGATTTTTCTCAAAATTTAGTTTGTGCACATGTATCAATACTTTCTAATCGGGATAGTAAGGTATTCAGATATGTCGATGCATTGTATCTCATAGTATATTTTTAATGCTGGCTTACTATTTTACATATGTTGAGATATTCTGCATCCCAAATGCATGCATGTGCAATTTTCTTTGTTTTGTTTTTTATTATAGCTGATTGTGTAAAAAATTAATTTACGACGTTTTAGAATTTCATTCTCATGTTGCGTATGTAGATAAAATTATGATGTATATGCTATAATTAAACTTTTCTTCGCAGCAGAATAATGCAGCTGTTGAATATATAAATAATTTTCTAGCCTTGAGATTGCCTAAACTGTTAAGATTTCTTGTCTTACATATTTTAAAAGGGAATAAAATATTTTAATGGACATTTTAAATCAAATATAATGATCAACTGCCTTTTAAAATGCATATATTTACGCATGTATATATATATATATTTTTATGTGTATGTGCTCTTAAGACTCCTTGCTAGTGAAATGTTTGTGGCCGCCTTCCATCCAATTAATAATATAAAAAAAATCATCGATTCTAATTTGCAAATCTATTACACATGTAAATTATACATTTGGTATTATGTTACAGGTATTAAAATTTCATCAGTCAATTTTTACCTTTTTAGATAGAATTAATATTTTTGCTACGTAACTCTTGTTTATCTTGTACTGTCTCCCTACTTTAAATTTTGATGTAGAAGTCATCTTATTTTTCAACGAATACTTTTCAGATAGTCTATTTTCAACTTTTCGCACAGTGGGTATCAATTTACTCGATGCATTTCACCTTCACATTTTTTTTTATATTTAATCTGTTGGAATTCTTTCAATTTAATCTCCATTGCCACTTTTTTTTAACTTGAATGTTTATAAATTCTTTTGATGGGCTCTCTGCATGCGATTGCTCATTGATTGTTTCTTTTCCACATCGGATTTGAGCGAGATGGCCACTGGCTTTTATCATATGTGGAATATGTACTTACCCTCTCCATTTTTTTTCTCACTGTTTCATGTATTGACATTTACATTCTGGTTCAAAAATTTTACTTTTAATTTTTGGCAATGTGCAGTTAAACTTCACAGAAGCATAACGCTTGCTTTCTGATTTTTACATTCACATGTTTCACAGTTCTATATTTTATTATTGTAAGGTACATAAATATGAGGTATTTCTTTTTTCTTCTCAATTTTTGTGGATGCACTTTCAACTTTTGTACGTATCACTCACACACCATATTCAGAATTGTAGTCTACGAATTTCACGGATTTCTTTTCTTGTACACACCTTGTTTAATTTTTATCTCTAACATTTTTGTGGATTTGCTCATTTGATACTTTTCACATTTTACATTTATACTTTGTCTTTTCAAAAAAAAAAAAAAAAAAATTCAACCAATTCATTCAACACGTAGATTTTGTGAGTATTCGCTGCTATTCGAATTACACAGTTGTACAATGGTTCTTTACATTTTTTCTCCTTCGAATATTAGTGGATATTTTCAGGATCCTTCTTTTTGTACAACTCTGCACGCAGACTTATATATACAAAGATGTACAATGCTATTTTCCTTACAAAGATATTACAATGTTTTCATTTATGAGTTCTGCATGTGGGTTTGTCATCTTCTCACACATTTTTTTTTTCTGTTATTAAATTTGTATGCTCACATTAAGATAGGTTTGCTTCTTTTTCATATTATTTTAGGTTACGTGAAGAAATATTCCACGGTATTTTTTAATTTACACATTGTTCATAGGCAACTGTCTCTTTCGTAGACAGAAATATTTGTTCATAGGGAACTGTCTCCTTTGTAGACAGAAATGTTTGTTCATAGATCTGGTCTCCTTCGTAGACAGAAAATGTTTGATCATAGGTCTGTCTCCTTCGTAGACAGAATTTTTCTTTCATAGGTCTGTCTCCTTCGTAGCCAGAATGTTTGTTCATTGTCTGTACACACATACCGTTGGATTACTTTTTCAATTCTTTAAAAATTTTCTACATAATTTTTCTGCTGGATTTATTTCAAAATCCCTTGTTATCATTATCTTCTTAATCTTTATAGGTTTGGTAATTTTTTTTACAGATATGTGTCAGGATTTTAAATATTACACACTTTATATTTTTGGACGTTAAAAAAAAAAAAAAAAAGTCTACAATATTCTAATTTTGTCTTTTTTTTTAAATTTTGCACAGTGTTCTAAATTTTGGACTCTATAATTGTAGGAGACATGTGCTATAAGGTATTTATTTTATTATAATGTTTACATTCGAATTTCTTTTCTCTTTTTCATCGTTGACATTTTTTTTAGATTTACAAATCACATTTTTGTTTATTATATGTACATGATACATTTCTAGGCGATAAATCTCTTCACTGGTAAGTAATTTAAAAAAAAAAAAATTCACGAGATTTATCCTGCACTGTCAAGACTGCTGAGTTGAATGTATATGTGCTGGTACAGGTATGCTTTGTTTGATATTTTGATCATTAGTTTGGTTCATTTTAAAATATGTACATGTTTTATTTTCTGCTGCCTTTTAATTTTCATCTCCACATTTTTTTTTCTCACGAACATTTACTTTCATCATGCTCTGCAACATGTACAAGAAAACATATGTTTTTACATGTCAGACATTTTTCAAATTGTTGATAAATTTAATGTACACGTTGGTAATGTCATCCGGTTACATTTGGCTTACAAGAGGTACTCTCTCTTACACACACACATACAATTTCTTTTTGCAAGCCTTTCATATGACAGGTTGTTGGGGTCCCTGCATATGGTCAACGGTAGGTATTGCAATGTTAACGTTTATTTTAACACACGTACTTCCTGTTTGTCATTGTGCCTTATGCACTTTACCCTTCATTTAAAAAAAATAATAATTAAATTTTCCATCAAGGTTCACACACCTTTGTTTACAATTTTATCTTTTGGTATTTTCAGTTCTCATATGGTTCAATATTTTCATGATATTTATATTTAAAAAAATTTAACTTAATTAACATTTTATACATTTTTCCTTGAACATGCATACCAGCCATATTGTGCACTCAGTCATGTTTGATAAGATAATTTTTTATTCAGTGTTGTCTGTTACACAAAAACCACATTTAAGGCAATTGCTTGCATTTATACTTTTTTACATGTCATTTTTACATCCCTAGTTAAACTTTTATAAGGTATACTTCAGTTAGGTACTATATTTTACTTAATCTACACTCATATAAATTTTTGGCTTTTTAAATTGGATGGAATGGTGCTGCATTCACACTTACATTGTTTACATTGTTATTTAATTTGCTAGGTGTCTTAATTTAAATTTAAGTAGTCTATATTATATATTTATATATATTTTTTAATACATTGATATAGATATACAGGACATTGCACATTCTAGTACAGATTCAATTGCGCATTATATGTTTTATGCAATTTACGATACTTATATATATTTTTCTATGTTTTCTTTATTTTAGTAATCATTTATATTAATGTTTACATTCTATAAACATTTTAACTGCATGCAGTTGCCATATGAAAAGAAAAGAAATTTTGACCTGCTGTAGTACTACTAATATTTACTATATTTAATATCAAATAAGATTGATTTTTTCTTGTGCACATTGATTTATGCAGGTCTCCGTCCATAGATGACGAGATTTAAAATATTTTGTTCTGAAAGAAATATTTGAACAAATTTACTGCAGTTATCATGAATATCATGATTAGATTGTCATACGTATGACATTTTTCTTGGGTACCCATATTTTCTTATTTACATGTTATATAGTGTGTTTGTATTGAAAGCTTATATGTGTATGTATTTTCTGGTGGTCTCCAACTTAATACGCAATAGTTATTGTTTGTGTTTTTGATTGTATTTTTGTGTATATTTTTGTCTTGCGTGTAAGGATCAAGCCATGGTAAGTTTTCACATTTCATTTTTTTCGAAGGGGAGAAATATATGGCGTTGCTCATATATTCTTAGGTTATTTTATTCAAAATTTAATTTTTCCCTTCTTAAATATTAAAATATCATGGGCTAAATTATTTTCTAAATTAATTCTTCGTGTGTGCATTAAATACTTTATTCGAAAAGCTTTCCTTTCATCATACTGTTAATTTCATAACCGTTAAAGATATCTTACTCTATTATTCAGTTTATATGCTTCCAATCTTCTCCTTGTGGTTTTTACATCTGGAAGCAAATATTTCAACTATCCTTTACCCTTTGTTCAGATTCAGAATATAACAAATGCATATCTATCTAAATTTCCATCTGCTGTTTTCGGACTTAATAATAATTGTATATACAGTTCGCTCCTATCAAAACCGCATTTCCCATGCATTTTTCAGATGGTCACTGCGTTGCCGTCCCATTTTACTTATTTTGACTAGCCTATCAATTATGGAATCCCTTGGTATGTCTACTGTTCGAAATTAGCATTGCGCTCTCCCAAACGGTTGTGAATAACTCCGCGCCATTGGCTTGATTCAGCATTTTTTATGTTAGCATTGTAACTTAATGAAAAAACTTCAGATCATCTCTGACTTCCAAGCTAGAAGCATCTAACCTTTAAGTTAAGCTACGGAGGCCACCCCTTGTTTTTCATCGTTATGTGTTTGCAATAAAATAATTTCCATGGATACCGTTTACTTCCCTTCAATGCATTGTCTTTAACATCTACAGGATGAGAATGCTGTTTTCTTGCTTTAGCCACAACGCAACTTTTTGTACTTCCACCGTTTTCACCGCCCTTCATGTTTCCGTTAACCAGAAATATATTATTTGCTGGATACCATCTTATTTACAATTACTACAACACAAAAAACTCCTCCACATATCCAATCGAATCTAACTTAACGTCATAAATGCTTTTAAAGAAAGTTACACGGACAGATTTAGAATGAGGAATTGAAGTGAACTGTAAGCCTTAGACTCTCTTAAAACTCTTCTAACTTAAAACTCTTCTGAACGTAATATACTAAATGTTTTATAAAGTTTGTTTTGATCATTATAAATAGAAACACTCTTTTAAATTTACATAACAAATAGGTAAGGTATCACTGTAAAATATATTCAGTAAAATAAAAAAAAATCTTACACATTTGTATTAAACTTTTACTATCCATACTTAAAACATTTTTTTTTTTTTTTTTTTTTTTTTTTTTTTTTTTTTTTTTTTTTTTTTAAGATTGCATGAAATATCCAAAATTTTAATCGATTAAATTGAAAAATGTTACCTAAAAGTGATTGCGATGAAAAAAAATTGCAATATTTTAAAGCATCTTATTTTATGAAAATTTATTACAGATATTTATGGAAAAAGAAAAAAAAATTGCTAAAAAGGAGTTACTTTTGCAAACACGAATGCATCATTTAGAAAGAAATGCTTTTAGTCATATGGCGTGATTGCCAATTCCAGGGTGGATTCTTCTACTTTTTACCCACTGGAAACCTTTAATGGTGAGAAGTTATGTTCCCGTGATGCTTGATTGATTTACGTCAGTTCTCCGCTACCTCATGCTTATGTAAAAGGAGAGGGCGCTGTTTCAGAAAATGAACAAAGAAATAAGGGTGCGACGTGACTAGCTAAAACGTCATAAATCAAAGGAGAAGTATTCCTAACTGGAAAGAGATACAAAAGATGCATTTCAATCACAAAAGGAATAGGAGCGAAAATTGGATATCAGAAACTTTGATGATGCTATTTCTGCCAGTTTCCTTGATCAAAAGTGATTTAAAATGAATGTGAAGGAGAAAAACAGAAATGAAGAAGTGTGGTTACTTTTTATGTTATAATAGAAACCTAGTTCAGCTTTCTTAAGAAAAAAAAAGGGTGAAGCTTTTGAATAAGTTGTTATTCAGAAAAGGTGAATATTTAAGTAAAACTGAAAACAGAAAAGAAGAAAAAGGCGTGTATAGAAAAATTTAGCATGAATTTTTTTGAATATTAACCTATAAATGGAAACTAATAAAAGAATAAAATGTGTTAACATGTATAATTAAAATTAAAAACAAAATAGAGTAAAGCACCTTTAATGCATTTCGCTTTCACTCAGAAAAAGAAACTGATTAAAACTACAAAACATATTTTTTGAGTGCATTTTGTTGTTTTAGCAAAATTGGAGTAAAATTGAACCATTTTACTTCAATTAACAAAACATTTTTGCTGACGATACAAAATTTTTTTTTGGAATTGCAAAAAAAAATTTTTTTTTTTGTTGATTCAAACAAAATTTTTATTGACCCATATTTAAACAAAAATTTTGTTTAAATATAGGTCAATGGAAATTTTGTTTGAATCAACAAAAAAAAGTGTTTTTGTTAAAAACTACTTTTTTTTTGCAATTCCAAAAAAAATTTTGTATTGTCAGCAAAAATGTTTTGTTAATTGAAGTAAAATGGTTCAATTTTACTCCAATTTTGCTAAAACAACCAAAATGTACTGAACAAAAATGTTTTGTAGTTTTAATCAATTCCTTTTTCTGAGTGTTTATGTGTCTTCATAAATTCCGAATAGATTTCTCCTGGTACTAAAATGTACGTATATATAAAAATATTAAACTGTTTTTTTATTACGCATATTTTCAATTATCTTTTATACGTCTCTGGGAGCCTTTTGTGTCAGTGCAATGTTATTATGCATTCCATTATCAAAAATTATGAAATTTCTTTTGATCTAATAAAACCGATACAATTAACCCGAGAGCACTCGCGGGATTCTCGGAAGTCATTGCCACCCCAAGCACATAATACAGTCTATTCTAGAATACGTATATGATTGTCATGAATCACCGCTTCAGAAACTAATTATTGCTTCAAGATTCAAATGGTAAAAAGTGATTTAAAATGATTCTGAAGGTAACAAAAGAAAGAACTCTGGTTACTTTTTATGCTATAATAGAAATCTAATCTCGCTATCTTAAGATAAAATGTAGAGCTCTTTGAATAAGTTGTTAATCATTAATCTGAAATTTTATGCAAAACTGAAAACAGAAATAAAGAAAATAACTCATATCTAAAAGACATTAGCATGAATTCGCTTGAAGATTACCCCATTAATTGAATATCTCAAAAGAGTAAAATGTTCTAACATTCATAATTAAAATTGAAAATAAAATAAAAAGTAAGTAGAAAAATCTCCCACGTAAACACTTTAGATCAGTAATTTTCATAGACCGTCGTATTGTTCGGTCGCATCATCATAGCTGCAACCTTCCGCTTTTTTCAATTCAAATAAACGTATTCTGAACTAGACATTTTACTTAATAAATGATGACAATTTAGTTTTACATATAAACAAAAAAAAATCATTAAATAAATTTTCTGGTTTAAAGCATGTTTTCCTGAATTGAAAAAAAAAAGGAAAGGTTGGCAGCTATGAACTATAATTGAGGTATACATAACCATAATTGGGAGATACATAACCACATACATGCAATTAAATATGTGTAGTTAAATTTAAAATTTTTTAAATACATATTCGATACCAATTAGCACTGTCATTTGGACCACAAAAGCATCATTTAAATGTAACCTTCGTCATCGAAACAGGTATGTTTTGTAATATGAGGCGTTAAAAAAGTAGCAGTTGACTATCTTGAGCACCTGGCATTAGAGTTGCAAAAACTGTAATGTGGAAATTTTGGGAATAAACCTGGGAGCAAACAGGTTCTTTGGGTTTAAACCTGGATACAAACGAAATTTTTGAAACTCTACCTTGCATGATCACTGAAATTATTGAAAAGTTTTTCGTTATATAATTTCATGGATCTATTACAATCGTGATCTTAAATGAGATCTTTACCATCTTGAACAATACGGGGAATATCCAGTACCTGTCAAAAAAAAAAAAAAAACAACATCGCATCAAATCAGTTTTGAAAATCCTGGACCAACAAAATGCACATGGATTATGATTTCGCAAACACCCTGCATTTAAAAGAAACTGTATGATTTTTCAAACGTATAAAATATGTCGAATGTAAAATATATGTATTATTATCTGTTTTATTATATGTTAACATTTAGCTTTCATTAAAATAAATAAAATTAATGTTTTATAAATAAAATTCTTAATAGCTAAGAAAATCGTATCTTTGCCATCTTAACAATATTTTCTTATACGAGGTATTTGGAAAATCTCAACCCACATTCTTTAGCTCTCAAGCATTTTAGGCATGCAATTCTTGAAAGATTTTTTGTTCTGTAATTTTACGGATGTGAAATATCCATGATCATGTATGTTATACCGTGATCATTAGAACCCTGTACAAAAGTTTAGACAGATTGGCAATTCGTAAGAATAATCAAAATGTTTTGTTGAAATTCAATGATATTTTCAACCTATAATCACAAAAAGAAACAATAAATTGTGCAATGTAAAAAATTTTAAACAGCGAAATATTTTTGTATTTATTTGTGAAATGTGTGCAAATTTAAGATGCAGAGTGATCCCATAATCAAACGGGCGTTTCTAAGAGCCCTGAAGGGTTGTGTACTGCTTAGAGAGATGTCGAATTTAACACAATTTCAAATTACGAGATTTGGATTATTTGGAGAATAAAATGAAAATATAAATCAGTTTATAATATATATTTTTTATATTACATAATTCGAGGAAGGGTATTTATCGATTTATACATGAGATAAGTATCCACCAAAATCACGATCTCGTAGACCCCGAGTGACCAGTATATGGAATGAAAGACAAATACAAACACATAAAAAACGACAGTTTGTAAATGAAGTTAAAAACTCATTAACTATGCAATTTTCCAGATAAACTATAAGTAGATGGATCAGAAAATCCAAACATTTGAAGAAAGCAAAAATGTATTGCTATCCATACTTGCAATTACATCGTAAAAAGGCAAAACAGAAATGTGCCAGACAGCAAGTATCATATCGGGAGGAATATGTCCAGCTTACGAAAATAAATGGAATGTAGATGATCCATATGGTTATCACACTTCCGGCATGAACTAAAAAAAAGTCTCTCCAGTCAGCTGAACAGATGTCAAAGTAGAAGTTTGATTATGTTTAGGGGAGACTGGCCGCAACGGAATAATTATACTAAAGTTTTGAAATGAAAACAAGATTGCGTAGCATACCAGGCATCTCTTGAAAATGATTTACTTTTTTTGTAAATTTCTAGGTGGACCAAAATAGGTATTTCAATAAGATAAAACGTCGAATTTCACTTCAAAGTTCACGAAACATTGCTTATGGGCAAAACAATATTACAAATCTTGATTTGTCTTCTTTAAGTTCTTAATGCCATCGTATCAAAATTGTATGGGCATTGTAACATATACTGTGTATGTGAATGGTATCCATTATTCTTCTCTTTCAGGACCTAAATGGCTATCAAAGATGTGGTTTTATACTGAATAAAATATCATTCAAAGGCCTGAAATAAAAATGAAAGAACACGTGTTTGATCAAATAAAAAACATAATAGGGGTTCACAGATTTTTACAATTGGATGTTTCCTTATGCTATATTTTATATTTGTGCCGAAACTTGTGGGCCACAAATTTTTGTCATTTAAATTTATATTATGTCTGGACTGCTACATATGTGCTTCCCTGTTTTCCTGTTTTCATAATGAGCAATAATAATACATGTTACTTCAGTGTTAATAATGCTTTGTCAATCTCAAATTTTGTGTTGTGTCTAAACTTCTGTGCAGCCCTGTACCACCTTTAATAGAACGTGAAGTGTTCAGTGCCTAATCAAACGAGCAATTGATATTAAATCAATTCTGATAACCCTAAGCAGTCCAAATGGTATTCGGAAACAGCATGATTTTGCAAAAATATAAATGTATCGAATATGAAATATATTATTTATATTTTTTATAAATAAAATTATTAACATGTAACAAAATAGGAATTGTTTTCTGAAATAAACAATCGGCATAAACTAAAATTTTCTTTGTATTATAAATGTTCAGTAACCATAAACCTTTATAAACATTAAATAATTTATAATCCAAACTGCAACCGCAAAACAGTGATCTAGTATTTTATACTAAACAACGATCAAGCAATATAAATCTTTTTGATTCAACATAAATATTTATAAATGGGAAGAAAGATGGACGATACATCAAATCCTACATCAGTAGTTTTCTTTGCAAGGGAGCTTTGGTATGTATCATGTGTTTGAAATTAATGACGGAAATTTCATGTTGTTTGGATCGCATACTCATTACACAGCGAAATCAATCATGAGAAATTAACATTCTTGTGTTTGAAACACACATTATGCGTGGGTTGAAAGATTAATTTTCATAGATAGACAGCCATTATTCTCCCTGTAAATTCGAAACAAAAGTTTGATGAATACCAGATTGATTAATATCGGCCATTTTTAACTTAGCAGACGTTCGTGGGGAATAAAGATAGAAATTTAGCGGTGAAACGAATATTAGATAAACTGTAGTATATCTTTTTGAATTCTCTTAAAGAAAGATTTATTAAAATAAAATAGCAGCAGAACTAACCAAAAATAAACCCAAATATTATAAAATAAATATTTTTATCAATATTATTAATTTTTCAACTGATTTGAATATTTTATATGAAAGAATCTTTGAAAACTAATTAACGAATAACTGAGTTATTTGCATTATCACTTCGACGTTTTTAAACACATGAGACAATTTTGAACTTAATGGCACTGAGATCAAATTACAAGACTTTGTCGTCGTGAGATTTGTAGGTATTGTCAATTCGTAAGCATCACTTGACGTAAAAAGTGAGTCGTATCCATATTAGTTTCAAGTCAATATATGCCTTTTGTGATGTTAAAAATGACTAAAATATCAATCAGGTTGAATTCACAGTGAAATCACGACCTGGTGACTATTTGTAACTATTGTGACATCACATTGCCATCACATCGAGTCGTTAAGCAACTAATGAAATCAATTTCTATAGCCCATCTCGTGTAACAGCATTAGGGTAAATACATTTATTGTAGACCAGTACTAAGCCACTAATATCTGAAGTTGAGTAACAACTGTACGAGATCTGGTGGACTAGAAGCCTTAACTGTTAACTTTTCATTAAGCAGTTTTGAATAACATTTTGTTCTGTTGTAGGGTAAGTTTTTTTTTTTGTTTAGTTTTTTTTCTAAAGAAGATATTTTTTTGGCAAATTCTTATAGGTTGTTTTACGAGGTACATTTTCATGCAAAACATAGTGTCTTTAATAGTATATTTCATTTTTTATTAAAGTATCGTTATTATACTTTATTGAACTCTAAATAATTAGTTAAATAAACGTAAAACTTTTTTAAAAAATGAGCATTTAAATAATTTTAAAGTATACCCACTTGTGGATCGTTATTTCTTAAATATTACCAATAGTGGACAAAAAGACCCACCACTGGAGCATATGCTACACTTTAATGTTATATTTAATTCACTTTCATTAATTAATTTTTGCGATTATATGTCTTTCTGAATAATTTAATTAGTTATTTGTTCACCAGAACCTAAAATGTGCCGATGTTCACTGCTGGCGCACAAATGTCTCATTTCTAGCAGTGAAAGTGTAACTTTACTCATATATTCGACATGGGATTGCTAAAAGAATAAATTAAGACCTGAAATATTTTTTCCTTACAGGATGGTTCTTTGGGTAATTGGTTGGCTCGATACTCTTTATAAAAAATATAAAAATAAAGCAAGATTTATTTTTTTAAGTATTTGATTTTTGCTTCCATAAAATAATATAATGTAGCCATCTAAACATTTAAATACAGTTTCTTTATTGTGCACACTTATACCTAAAACCTTTAAGTAAAACATAACTTCTGAATGGTACATACCAAATTCAAGATTTGAGTGGGTCACTTTTTGGAGAGGGACACTACTGTAGTATATCTTTTTGAATTCTCTTAAAGAAAGATTTATTAAAATAAAATAGCAACAGAACTAACCAAAAATAAACCCAAATATTATAAAATAAATATTTTTATCAATTTTATTAATTTTTCAACTGATTTGAATATTTTATATGAAAGAATCTTTGAAAACTAATTAACGAATAACTGAGTTATTTGCATTATCACTTCGACGTTTTTAAACACATGAAAAAATTTTGAGCTTAATGGCACTGAGATCAAATTACAAGACTTTGTCGTCGTGAGATTTGTAGGTATTGTCAATTCGTAAGCATCACTTGACGTAAAAAGTGAGTCGTATCCATATTAGTTTCAAGTCAATATATGCCTTTTGTGATGTTAAAAATGACTAAAATATCAATCAGGTTGAATTCACAGTGAAATCACGACCTGGTGACTATTTGTAACTATTGTGACATCACATTGCCATCACATCGAGTCGTTATGTAACTAATGAAATCAATTTCTATAGCTCATCTCGTGTAACAGCATTAGGGTAAATATATTTATTGTAGGCCAGTACTAAGCCACTAACATTTGAAGTTGAATAACAACGGAACGAGATCTGGTAGACTAGAAGCCTTAACTGTTAACTTTTCATTAAGCAGTTTTGAATAACATTTTGTTCTGTTGTAGGATAAGTTATTTTTTTGTTTAGTTTTTTTTTCCAAAGAAGATATTTTTTTTTTTTTTTTTTTTTTTTTTTTTTGCAAATTCTTATAGGTTGTTTTACGAGGTACATTTTCATCCAAAACATAGTGTCTTTAATAGTATATTTCATTTTTTATTAAAGTATCGTTATTATACTTTATTGAACTCTAAATAATTAGTTAAATAAACGTAAAACTTTTTAAAAAATGAGCATTTAAATAATTTTAAAGTATACCCACTTGTGGATCGTTATTTCTTAAATATTACCAATAGTGGACAAAAAGACCCACCACTGGAGCATATGCTACATTTTAATGTTATATTTAATTCACTTTCATTAATTAATTTTTGCGATTATATGTCTTTCTGAATAATTTAATTAGTTATGTGTTCACCAGAATCTAAAATGTGCCGATGTTCACTGCTGGCGCACAAATGTCTCATTTCTAGCAGCGAAAGTGTAACTTTACTCATATATTCGACATGGGATTGCTAAAAGAATAAATTAAGACCTGCAATATTTTTTCCTTACAGGATGGTTGTTTGGGTAATTGGTTGGCTCGATACTCTTTATAAAGTTTTAAATTGAATGATTACCTATCAACTTTTACCAGGCTTGCGCTGCATTAAAACATTTTTTCACGTCAAAATTATTTTGGATTTAATATAATTTGGTATCTTTGTGTTCTAAAAAAATATCAAAATATTAAACAATAATTTTTCTGTGTGCACTTTAAAATAAATCATGCATATATACCGATGATTTTATGTTCAATTTCTGTCTTTTAACAGAAAAGTTCATTAAGTGGAAGTCGTAATAATTTTCATGGAATAGATGGAAAATTCCAGTTTTATCCCTTCTCGTTGAAATTTAAAACCGGAAATGTTACTTTCAAGACAAACAAACGGGTTCTTTTCAAGTGAGAGAAAAAGGAAAAATTCAATCAAATTTTCGTAATTAATGTTCTGGCATATAAACAAGTCGTTGGATGTGGTCAGTTGCTCTAGGGACATTCATCATTTAATCGCGAGCATCCAAATTCGAATCCGGTGGAAGTGAAGGTGATTAAATACGGGTGTGATAATATTCTATACAAATACCTGTTCCGGGTAAATTTTCATCAGTATATACAATTATTTTTTAGATTTTGTTTTAAATATTGCTCTATTGCGCACATTTATTTCTAAAAACGGACATTTTTCGTTCAGAATAGCGCAAAACCTTGCAAACGGGGGAATGTCAAAATGAAAGTTTTGTGAAAAAATGAAGATTAGACGGCAACTTTGCTTCTAGCGCATTTTCCATTTTTTCATGGAATTTTCGTTTACAATGTGATACAAAACATAATTTGAATCGAGTTTAATAATAAAAGTTTTTTTTTTTTTTTTTTTAATTTATTTTACTCCTAACAGAGGTTTACATGAACACAAATACAAAACAATAAACTGCCCGGGATCTTTGGATCGTAAAATAGCCTTGTATCGTAGAAATCTTATATTTACTTAAAATAATATAAATAATTTTAATAGCAATATTAACCAGTCAAACAGTTATTTAAAAAACATGCTTCAACATTCTCGAAGAACCTGTGACAGAAAAGTAGTATACTTTATACAGCAAATTTTCTTTCTGCAAGAATGGTCTCCAAAGTCCAAAAAAGTAGAAGACTTTTTGCTTTGTTTACACCTTCCCTCAGTAATTATATGATTGTCCACTTATTTATCGTTATTCTAAATTAACAAATAAGATAAAAAAAGTTAGGTAAAATATTTTAAAGACTTTGTGTATTGGAAGAGAAAAAAGAAGAAGAAAATTTGGTGAGGAGGAAATAGTAATTTAGATGATTGATTATTTATTTATTGTTACTACAAAGTAACAAATAAGACAAAAAATTAAACATAATTAAAGAAGTTTATAGATGTTTAATTTCTTGTGCAAGTGAAGGCAAAAGCATAGCTAAAAGTTGGGTAAGGGAAGGAGGTGTGACAATTTATAGGATTTTTTTATGAAGCGAAAATCTGCTTATACACGCAAATTCTCTACTTAGAGAACAATATATGTTCTTTGAGAAGAAAACATCAGCCGGTGACTACTGTCCTCGATGTGGGAAATTCACAACTTCCATTAATTTCAGTATTGGAGTGAATTGATTGCTCACACAATTATTAATGGGTTCAAATCTTGTTGGCTGGTCCCATGGGGCCCAATGAAGATAAACCTAAAAGAAAATAAATATACAGCATTACTGAAAAAAAAATAATGAAATATATATTTTAAAAAACAGTTGAAGAAAAAAGAAATTGGAAATTAAAGAATTATATGAAAACTGAAGATAGTCGAAAGGCACAGTCGGACAAACTGAAGTGTATTATTTATGATTAAACCAAAAAAAAAAAAAACTTAGTGCCATGGTTAAAGGTAAATTAATTTCTTATCTAGAGTAATTTGAAAACATTACTGGATCATCAAGTAGATTGCTATATATTTTTTAAGTGAGTTTGTTTTGTTGGTCAGAAGGATAAAATAAAATGAGAAATAAAAGGAAACTAGATAAAATTCCATATGTAGCTATTTAATCTTACATGATACATTGTTTTAAGAATAAAGAAGATGAATTTGCTAAAGCTGAAGGGAAAGAGAAGGAAAAAGAGAAAAAAAAAAGAAGAAAAAGAGAAAAAGATGAAAAAGGAGAAAAAGATGAAAAAGAAGAAAATCGGAGAAAGAGAAATAAAAAGAGAAAAAGAATTAAAAAAATTATGAAAAAAAGGCGAAAACAGTATAATTGAAAAAAATGGCAGCTAAACTGCTAGCTGTTAAAGAAAAATTATAAAAATAAAGCAAGATTTATCTTTTTAAATATTTGATTTTTGTTTCCATAGAATAATATAATGTAGCCATCTAAACATTTAAATACAGTTTCTTTATTGTGCACACTTATACCTAAAACTTTTAAGTAAAACATAACTTCTGTATGGTACATACCAAATTCAATATTTGGGTGGGTCACTTTTTGGGGAGGGACACTACTGTTATATCAGAAATTACGTATGCCTACAACCGGTTTTTAGAGAAGGGAACGGTTTATACTTTTCGTTTTTTCTAAAGCACATATTTTGTCATTTTAAATGTTCATTTGTGATAAATAAAGATTAGTATTACTCTGAAAACATATATATCTTCTGCAGTTCACAAAGCAGTTAATAATAATTAGATGTCCTTTAGCGGCCCAGTATTCGTAACATTTACATGTTAAGAGAAATTATATTATCACATTTACTAATATGAGCCATTTTTAAACTGTACAAATAATAGACGGGTGAATGAAGCTTTATTATTTTGGTGACGAAAATGTTATTAACATACCATTAGTACATTTCTCTTGAATACTTGAAAGGCATTTTGGAAGATTTGTTAAAATTAAATATTAACAGAACTTTCGCAAACCAAAAATAGCTATTTACTTTTCAGTTTAAAGTTTTTAAAAAAACATAAGTGCATTTTATGTCATTATATAGAGCATTTCTTCTACAATAGCACATGAGAAATTACATTATCCAAATTATTAATATCAGTGATTTCTAACTGAACAGATTGGTGGCAGATGAAAGAACTTTAGTTATGAAGTGGAGCAGGTCACCGTTCATGTAAAACAAAATTATTATTATTATTTTTTTTTAAATTTCTATAGTGTGTAGAATAAGAAACTAAAACAGTTAGGTGTAATTCAAAATATTTTCTGTCAAATGAAAGCGAACTCGGACCGTCTGAAAATCAGATATATGTGACCGGTGGGACATAGCTGCATTTGTGCTGAATTCTTTGCTTCGTTGATATAAATTCAGCAAACCCGGTATAACTGTATGTTGCAAAATATAATGATTAACAAAAAAACTTTATATTTTATACTCTTTTATACAACTGTTACTACTATTGATTACAACTATTACTACTATTACTACTTTTACTACTATTACTACTATTACTTATTTACTTATTTACTTATTTACTACTATTGCTTATTTTATAACTTTAAACTTTTATACTCTTTTTCTTTAGTAAAACTTTCAACTCGGTTTACTTGAAACGATATTTATCAGCGCGCCGTGTAAAGAGGTATTTAACTGATTAACCAATTAACTTTTTTTCTTTTAGGAAATTAAATATTATTAATTTTGTAGGGCCATGGACGTGTAATACGTTAAAATTATAGAAAAAGGTGAAAAAAAACACCCTTTTGCAAACGATTATCATTTCCCCAAATTTATTTCAAATTCACTAAAAATAGTTTCATGTCCCTCCTCAATTTCAATATGTTTTCTAAAAAAATTGATTTTGTTTATTTCAGATGACTTTGACGTTGTGCGCGCGCATCACAGCGCAGTGTGATGCGTGCACAGCATACCTAACTGATAATATATCTGTCAATTTTAATAATGATTGTATAATAAAAATATTTTTATAGTAAAAAATCATGAATAATAAGTGGATAAATTCAGTTTTTGTGTTACTTTATTTTTTCTATGGAAAAAAAAAATCCCGAAGCTGACCCACTTTTAGTGCCGATGAACGGTACCCGCACCGGTGTTAAATACAGGTTATATTTCGTGAAATATTCTAAACCTTAATACTTATGTTAAAATTTATTATTAGGATGTTTTAAAACTATATCTAAGCTATACTAAACTTAGCTAAAATCAAAAACAAATATATACCCCAGTACTGAAAATCTTTCAACTGATATAAAAATGTTTCTAAAATTATACCTAAAACATTTAAAGAGTAACTAAACATATTTTTACAAACCGTTACATTACCCGATCTTAGGTTATAAAAAAGGATTTACGACTTAGACGATTTAAGACTTATTGTTAGCTTAAGTCACTGTATATCTATTATAATATATTGTAAGCTAAATTTCACTATTTTTTTTACTTACTTTAGAAAGTTTTCTGACAATATTAATATGAAATTTATTCAACAATGTTTAAGTATCAACAAGAAGATCCGGATTTATAAATAGTCTGCTGCTGAGTCTGCTGAAAAAATTAAGCCCGGGCTCAGACACGATATGAAAAGGTGTCGACAAGGTGTTCGATGCCGATCTCTACGCTGGACATGTTATATTTCTGTATTTATGTTCTCAAGCTAGCATGGGCTCGAGCAGCACATTTATATTTATTCTCGTCCGATTGAAAATTCTTTATATTTTATCAGTCTAGTTTGATCCTTTTAAATTTGTTACATCGAGCCGATCGGCACGCATAATGTTTTTTAACGGCCGGGTGGCCTGTTTATTTTTTTTAATTGGCCCGGCTCGACCTGTTACAAAAATTACCTTTATTCCTTGTCCCGGTCCTGTTCTGCCAGCGAGCCAGGCCCGGGCCCGTGCAAATCTCTACATAGACCTCTCAGCTCCCCAGCTCCCCTAACGATCTCCTCTTTAAAACGGAATAAGTTACAAAACATTTTAGCGCATGCGCAGATATGTCGACTTTTGTCTTTAAAAAATCACTTTAAGTTTTAATAATATAGATTTAGCCCTACGGGGTTTTGTACTTGTAATTCCATTTTATTATTATTATTTCTGTGATTTCTCCCTTTTATTTCAGTGTAAAAAAAAAAAAAAAAAAAAGTAAAAATTAGAAAAAAAAATCGTTAAAAAATCGCCTTTGAATTAAAACGAGTTTGCAAAACCAATTAGTTGTTTTAATTACAAATGCTTTAATTTAAAATTTAGTGCTTTTATTAAATGTGTTGAAAGAATTACGTTGGCTAATGCATTTTCTTTCTTGAGATTTAAATTCTACATTACATTGCTTTTTAACTTTCTCAGCTATCTTTCACTTTAAGGAAACTTTCAAAAGAATTTCAGACGACTTGCTCTTCTGAAACATTTTGATACATCATTGTCAAAAACATTTTCTACATACCATGAAATTTACTTTATGGTATAAAAAACAGTAATATATTTATAAGTTCCAACACAAAAGCTGTCCCTTGTGTTTCTCTTTCAAAACAACATCTCTTGAATTTGACTCTACTAGCTTTATTTTACGTCGACACATCATTATCTTTACTTCTTACTAAAACATTTCTATTAATTACAATAATATAAAAATATATCAAGTATATGTGTGACTAATTTAGATGATTGTTGAAAGTTTAGATGAAATTGCTAAATTTATCTAGTTCTGTTTTTCTAGCTGTATTTAAAGAATAATTTAAATCTCAATTTAGATATTCCAATCACATGTTTTAGAAATTTCGAAAATTAGGTAGCATGCAACATATATATAAAATGTGTCAAGAAAATTGTTATAAAAATCCGTGGAAAAAGAAATAAACACACAAAAAAAAATAAAAATTGTCGACTTAGAAAACTACATTTCCCTGGGAATGCTTTAATTTTACGTGATTTTGTACTAAAAATACACTGTTATTGGATATATTAAAAATATTACGTCAGCAAATAATATTCCTTTTTTAAGATTTCAAATATAGATTACATTTCTTTTTAACTTTCACAGCTTATATTTCATGTTTTATCTTTTCTTAAAAAGGAGGCATAAAGAAGGATTTCAGCAGATGTTCTCTCCAGAAAGATTTTTACCTCTGATACATCTTTGTCAAAAACATTTTCTGCATATCGTGATATTTCCATAATGGCATACAAAATATGCGAAGGGATTTTGTGAAGAAAAAAATAAAAGCGGGGGACTTTAATCTTTTTTCAATAATCGATTTTACATCGGCAATGCGTATTGATGAAAAAATGCTTAACTCGTTGCAAAGGAAAGGTTTAAAAACAAATGTTTCCATTTTTTTCTTAATGACAAAATGCGATTCTTTTTGGAATAATGTTATGTTTTCTGGCAAACAGGAACATACTTTAAACGTTGTTTTAAAATTAAAGACTGGACTAACCTATTAAATCTGTCTAAAATATTCTTGCATTAGATTAATGAAATGCGCTTTTATGAATTTCTACTTTATGCTATAGTAAAATGGTGAGGTTATCCATTTATTATATAATAAAAAATTCAGAAAAATGTTTCTCTTATTCAGGTTAAGTAATTATTAATTATAATGTGTAATTATTGTTTGTAATATAAATAATAAAAACAATAAAATGTTATTAGTAATAATAATTAAATCATAATTAGCGTATTTTTTCATAATATTATCACTATAGCTATTTATTTCAGACAGCCATCTTTACAATAGCTTTAAGGCATTCGATAATTTTCTGTATAGATATGAAAACATATGCAAAGAAAAATACATGTAGAAAGAACGGAAGATATCAAATAAACTTTTTATTCGTTTAATTATAACTAATGGAAAATGTGATAAAAACAATTTTTCAGTGCACCACTTACCAGAGATAAAACTAAAACTGTATTTTTTTATTATTTCTTCTTTATTTTTCTTTTTAAATTATGATTTTCTTTTTTAATTTAATTACCAACAACATTACGTAGAAAATAACAAAGCAAATTCTATTTAATTAAAAGTATTAAATCAAAGTAATACTTCTTCACAATAAGTATAAATTATATAGTGATTTAATGCTTTATTTCTGACAACTCTTTTCAGTGTAAAAATTACTTTGTTGACATTATATTTTTTTACTGCTTGTATCATTGTGCTTAAAATATCTGTGGCCTATAAATATCCATATGCTTACTAATTAAATTGAGCGGGTAGAAAACGTTTTCAAAGACGTAGTTTACAATAATGATGTCTTCTTTCTTCCTATACCCTGTTTAATATAAGTTGGAATACTTTTAATAGATTTTAAACATGTTATATTGATTTCATTAAACCTTTCTGTTGATTTGAGTAACAATTTAACCGACTTTGATATTTTAGTGCCTGCCATTTCTATTTTTTAAAATCCGCAAAATGATTTTCTTTCCTTTTTGTGTGTGTGGATTTTATATGTATTAAATATCCTAGGTAGTTATCGTATTAGAAACATTAAAAGTTTACACACATAAATGAAATAATCTGTCTTTCTATCTATCTATATATATATATACATGTATTTCATACATATATTTATTTTTAATCATAACAATGTTTTTGAAAGTTAAATCAACATTTTGATAGCTTTCACAAACATTTTCTTCTTACAATTTACGGCATTTATCTTTTTTTGAGAAATTTTAGTGTATACAAAACATTTTTGTATTGTATATTATTTATTTATATATATATATTTTGATTAAAGTTAAAATGTACGATAACAGAAGACTCTAAACTGCTTTAGAATGATCCCGAAATTTATGAAGTAAAAATAAATTCTTGCAGAAAATATTTCTTTTAAGCAAAAATTCAGAAAAACTTTTCACTTCTCTCTGAAAATACCTTTTATTGTTTATATTATATTACTTAAAAAAAGCTTTTATCTAGTATTTTTGTATTAAAACTCATGATGCATTTGATTTAAACTTTTTATTTTTGAAATAAATTTGTATGATAATAAGCAAAAGCCATTATATTGAGCGGAAATTCATTAAGTAACACTAAATCCATGTATAAACTATTTTTTTTAATACAGAAATGCTTCTTTACTTCTCTCTAAAAATATCTTTTAACATTTCTATTATATTACTTAAACAAAGTTTTAAAATTTTTGTGTGCATAGTTTGTATGCAATCTGAATATTTGAATTTCAATAACGCCAAAAATGAGAATAAATGTAATGGCTTATTGTAGCTTAAAATAAACGACTTGCATTTGAGTTATATGTAAAAATCAATAAAAAATCATAACTAAAAAACAGCAAAAGAAATATTATACTAAACCACCATATTGCTCTTCCAAAACACATCGATGATAAGCATATTGTGTTTCGCAAATCTTTCCTACTTATGTATCAAAGCTTACAGCTTGGATATTAACGTTTTCAAAAACATACACGATGAAGGGATTAAGTAGAAAAATCCTCGGGTAAGATTTATTTCTTTCAAACATCTTTAGCAAACATATTTTGTTTGAATCGAAATATTTCTATAATGACATGTTAGATATGCGAAAGAATTAAGGAGAAAAAATATGTTCTTTAATCCTTTTTCAATAATCGGTATTTCTTTGGCTTTTGCATTTCGTTGTTATAGATATTCTTCTTTAAAGGTTTTCAAAGGGAAACGTTTTTCTAAAGATATGATATTGTGATTTGTGAAATGAGATAGTGGCACAGATTACCCTAAAGGTTGATTAAAATCCCTTTTGAGAAATGGATTAAAATCTAAGAAATATCTTTTTCAAGACTTCAAGATATTAACTAAAACTGTCGAAAGTACAAATTAATATATTCTTTTTAATATAGAAAAATATTGATTTAGCTAAAAAAAGATAACGTACTAAATTTAAAGGAAGACCAGTAATTTTGTTTTCTTGTAACGTTAACTCTTATTTGGTTTCAAAGACAAGAAGACATTAAGTAAACCCCTTTGAAACAAACAATCAAACAAACAAAAGATAGTAAGTTCTTCCATTTCATCTTATTTTACTTATAAAACAAGGAGAATTGAAACAACTTACTATCTTTTCTTCTTTGTTTGCTTCAAAGGGGTTTATTTAATGTCTTACTGTCTTTGAAACCAAATAGAAATTAACATTACAAGAAAATAAAATTTCTGGATTTCCCTTAAATTTAATAGTCCTGTCTGTCATTTTATATGTCTGATATGCCATAAAATAAAAGACTAAACTCTTCCGTTGCAAGTCGGTCATAATAAGAAATGACAATTTGTTGAAAATTCGTTATTATCACCTTTTAGAAAGCAACTAAAAACCATTTACGCATGCGCAGTTAAAAATTATTTCGTAGACATTATCACACTTCATCCAATATTTAATATATTCGTATTTTATTTGCAGTATATTGTGTCTACTGCATAGTGTGAAGTTTTATGAAAGTGACGTTATATTTTATTGCAATCTTTGTATATTAAAGTAAAGTAGTTATACATTTTCAAAATAAACATTTATATCCTCACACATGCACGTGCTATTCTTACACAAATGGACATAGATATTTTAGGAGACACACACTGCCATCTGCTATAGCTACAGATCATTTTCTTCCATTTCTTCTTTTTCTTCTTTTAACAGGGTGATCGCAAATATTATTTTTACTATTAAATTTTTCTTGGCCCCTAATTGCCCTCTTGACTAAAGCTACGTTGAAGCATATGAGATCAAACAGGTTCCTTACATCCCTAAAGTTTCAGAAGATTTAGTCTCAAGATATTCTAGACATTCTCCAATTATTGAATGTGGGTCTAATAATATGATATCTCCTTATTTATAATATTGAGCTGTGTAAAATGATAGCGATACAGATTATCCGAAGGATTGATTAAGTCAAATCATTCTGATGGCAAATTAATTAAAATGAAAGAAATATCTTTTTCAAGACTTCAAATAAGTCCAAATTGATATACAGGGTGATTTTTTTTAAAGTTGTGAAAGTAAAACACTATAACAAAAGAATCACTGATCCAAATCACCTGAAATATCACCAGTGTACTCCCAAAGCAATGGGAATTTTTTAGGTATGGTTAAAAAGCAAACTTACTATCGCACCGACAGATGGCGCTGTAAGGTATCAGAAACAAAGAATATCGTCTGTGGGAGGAAAACAATGGACGGTACTTTGAGAAACCATGTTCCATAGGCCCTCTGTCGTCATTGGACCTTTTCTTAAATTCTTAAGTGTCCTAAATCTCCTAAGAGCAGTTGATGTGCTGTCATTATTCTGATAATACAGTTTCACTAACAACCGTCAATGGCGCAGTCATTGCGAGGATTTCTGTAGGATAATTAACACGAGGTGTGCATACTTCACGTTTTTACCGCCAATGTGCGTGTGCCGGGCGCAAGTTCGCCTCCCGACTTTACTGCATGTACAGCGCCATCTGTCGGTGCGATTTTCAGTTTTTTTTAACCAAGCCTAAGAAATTCCATTGGCTTTGGGAGCATAATGGTGAAATTTTAGGTCATTTGGATCAGTGGTTCTATTGTTATAGGGTTTTACTTTCACAACTTTAAAAAAATCACCCCAAATCATTTATTTTAAAATAGGAAAATATTGATTTAACTGCACAAAAATATACCGATTTTAAAGGAAGTGTAGTGATTTTGCTTTCTTCTAGCATTCACATTTATTTGGTTTCTGAAACATGAAAATATTAAATATACCCATTTTAAATTTAACATCAAAATAGTAATTTCTTTCTTTCTTGTTTTAATACGGAAATTTCAGATATACTGTGAAAATAAAGAGTAAAAATAATATGCTTTTTAATCCTTTTTCAATAATTGATGTGTCTAAAGCTTTTGCATTCCGTTGTTATAAGTATTCTTCTGTAGAGGTTTACAAAGAGAAATATTGAAGTTTTTCTAAAGATAAAACCTTGCGAATTATGAAATGAGATAGCGGTATAGATTACCTTGAGCTCTGATTAAGAACCCCTTTGAGAAATGGATTAAAACGAAAGATATATATTTTTCAAAACTTCAAAATATAAACTAAGATCGCCGACAGCACAAATTAATTAATATTTTCTTCCATATCTTATGTTTAAGCTGAAAAAATATCGATTTAGCAAAACAATGTTGATAAGCTAAATTTAAAAGAAGTGCGGTAATCTTCCTTTCCTGTTTCATTGACTTTTATTTTGTTTTAGAAACATTCAGACATTAAATAAATTGTTTGAAACAAGGAAAAAAAATCTTTTTCTTTCAATTTGCCTTGTTTCAACGTGAAACTTACAGACATGCGAAAAATTAATGATGTAAAATATGCGTTTTAAACCTTTTTCAATTATCATTATCTCCTTAGATTTTGCGTTCCGTTCTTATAGATATCATTTTGTACAGATTTTCAAAGATAAATACTTAATTTTTTCTAAAGATATGAAATTGCGATTTATGAAGTGAGATAGCGCTATAGATTACCCTAATGGTTGGTTAAAATTCCCTTTGAGAGATTAATTAAAATGCGACTAATTTCTTTTACAAGAATTGAAAATATTAAGGAGGTTGGTTCACCAAAAAAAAAAAAAAAAAATCCGTAAAATTTTCTGACACATTTACGTATTTATTTTTAGACGTAAATGTATGATACTTTAATGCATGACTATTGAAGAGATTTTGAATCGAATGTTTTTCGTTTTTCGATAAATGAATTGCATTTTAAGTTATAAACGTTTGTTGTCACATAACAACATTTATCGGGTTGTTTGATTCGTAAATTCGAATCAAAACGTCAATTTTGGCAGCAATTTCTGAAAACCCTTCTGTCTTTACCAAAAAACGGAAAAACAGCTCGATTATGTAGTTTCTTAATAAGAGAAATTGAGAATTTGATGGTTTTGCAAACAAAAATGGATTTAAAAATGCGTCAGAAAATAGCCAGTTTGGATTTGAGAACAGCCTTAACTAAAATTTTCGAAATTATAAAGTAATGACTTCTTCTGTATATACCTATATTTAAATAGAAAATATTGATTTCGAATCATTTTGTTTTCTTGTACAATTGCCTTTTATTTGGTTTCAGAAACATGAAGATATTAACTATTGCAAACATATTTTGTTTGAATAGAAATATTTCTATATTGACATGTTAGATATGCGAAAGTTTTGGGGAGAAAAATGCAAGTCCTTTAACCCTTCAGTAACTGGTATTTCGTTTGGCTTTTGCATTTTGCTGTTATATATATATATATATATATATATATATATATATATATTGTAAAGATTTTCAAATAGAAATTTCTTTTTTTTTCTAAAGATATGATATTGATATATAATGAAATGAGATAGTGGTACAGATTACTTGCAAGGCTGATTCATGACTTCAAGATATCAACTAAGATTGCCGAAAGTAAAAATTAACATCTTTTTTTAATATAGAAAAATATTGGTTTAGATAAACATACTTAATTTAAAAAGAAGTCCAGTAATTTTTATTTCTTGTAACGTCGACTTTTACTTGGTTTTAGAAACATCAAGATCTTAACAAAAGTATTTAAAAATAAAAAATAAACTCTTTTTTTTAATTCAAAGATTTTTCTTTATTTCTTCCTTTAATTTCTTCTTTTTTCACTATTTAAAGGAAATGTCTGATGTGCGAAAGAATTAAGGACTAAAAATATATACTTTAATCCTTTTTTCAATAATCATTATTTCTTTGATTTTTGAGTTTCGTTGTTATAGATATTCTTTTGTAAATGTTTTCAAAGACAAATATTTAAGTTTTTCCAAAGATATGACATTGCGATTTATGAAATAAGATAAAACTACAGATAAAACTAGGAGTTATTAATTTCCCCCCTTTCAGAAACGGATTATAAAATAGGAATATATTTTTCTTTTACTAGAGACCTCAAGATATTTGCCAAACTGTCTAAAGTAAAAATGAATATCTTCTTTAAGCTATTCCCATTTTAATAGAAAAATATTGATTTACCTATACTAAAATAATCCACTAACTTTATAGATAGCCTAATAGTTATATTTTGTAGTATTATTCAATTTATTTGTTCTCTATATTCTTTACACTTTGATCTGTTTAGGATCTCTGTATATTTTATGAATGAAATTTGTTATAATATTTTTAATATTTTTGAAAATCGGTAACAAAAGGAATTGACACTTTGTTGACCAAGCACGAGTTAACTCATGTTTGTTTCACCAAGAATCATTTATCAAGAGCGTGGCTTTTACGTTATTTAAAAGGGATAAATGCATTTATATTATTTTTTCCGTATATATATATATATATATATATATATATATATATAGATTGTAAGAAATTTTACATTAAATCTGTAAATCCGTACTTTGTACGATATTTACTGACGCATAAACTTAAAAATGTATGTAGAAAACCATTTAAGGAAATACTTTAATGAATTTAACCATTTAATGAAGAGGGTGGAGCTTCTGCTGTTTTAAAATAAAGATTCCATACAAAATCGCCGGTCAACAAAGAGTTAAGAAATACTTGATTTAGTTATGCAATTTTTTATCTGTGATTTAAATGGCCTCATTCTTTTTTATATTATTACTCTAGTATCAAAATCACATTATACTAAAAGTTTTCTAGATCTCATTTAAATATATATATATATATATATATATATATGTGTGTGTGTTACGGTCAATATGATAAATTCGGTAATTATTAATACTAACCTGTTAGTATTAATAATGGCCGGTTATTATTAATACTAACTGCGGTTAATATTAATAATAACCGGTTAGTATTAATAATTACCAGATTTATCATATTGACCGTAGCATATATATATATTATTTGTAAATCTAAACTAATTGTTTTGAGAATGATTCTTATCAAATTTATTGATCAAACTAATTCATAGATAGAAAGTCCAAAAAAAAATTAAGAAAGAATAATGAAAGCCTTTTTATTTGTATGCAACAACAAATTTTTTTATAAAATGAGATCTTTAAAAATTAAACAATTATGAGAATAACAAAACTGTAACATTAGATAGCATCTGAAAATACTAAATAAATACCATTTATAATCTTTTAAACTCTCTCTCTCTCTCTTTTTTTTTTTTTTTTTTTTTTTTTTTTTTGCATATTTAAGTTTTATACAAAAATCATTTCATAGGATAATTCTCAAAAAATGTATAAATACTTAATGAAACTTTAGGAAATGCGATGATGTTTGAAAGTCAAAATACTACATAAACAATGCAAAACATAATAAATTAAATCAGCATTAGAAAATAAACAGACATTTATATCACAAAAGTACAAACGTAACGACAATCGTAAAATATTTTTATTTAGCTTTCCTTTTAAAATACATCTTATGATTCTTCGAATCTCAAAAATATTAGTAATGGAACATTTTCAAGATAATAATTTCTTTACTTGAATTTCAAAATACTTATCCCAAATTTTCAGCATTAAAAAACCGCATAAGGCTGGAATTTTCCCTACAACTTTCTCCCCTTACCATTTCTTCTTATTATTCATCTCTGTCAAAACCATTTTTGTTTGAAACACATTACTTTTATAATGACATCCAAAGAAAGCGTTAGAACCTTATGAAAAAGCGGCTAAGGGATGCCTTAATCTCTCTTTCAATAATCATCATTTCTTTCCTTTTTTATGCAAATATTATTTTCCACGCGGTTTCAGGAGAATAATGTCCTGGTTTTCATTATGATATAATGCATTTATTTTGTAAAAGCGATTCACTGGAAATGATACGAAAAAGTTTTACCTGCTTCTTATTTGTTTGATGTAATTGAAGAAAAAGTACGAGTCTTTTCTGTGATATTTACGTCCTCTTTTCAATTTAGTTCAAACTTTGGTTGGTATATAACAGGAAATATTTCAAAACATTTCTTATTTAACTGAGTCAGAAATAAAATGGTGCATTTTAGACTCTAATATTAAGGTATCACACTACGTTTGGAAACCATTTTGTTAACCCCTTCACTACATGCATTACGTACCTATATGTGACGCATAAAAAGCTCAGAATCCTTTATTATCCCTACTATTAATTTTTAATCGAAAATTTTGCCTTGTGTAATTACTGTATTTCTGCAATTAAATTAGGCAAAAATTTTTATTTTCAAAAACCGGCGATAAAAGAATAAAAAATCTGTAAACAACGCGTGTCGCGGAGGGGTTAAATGAAGCAAAATTAAATATAATTCTTATTGTGTAAAAAAAAAAAAAAAGTGTATATAAAAAGAAAATTTTGTCAAATAAAGTCATTTATTGAAATATGTTTTTATTTTTTTTTTCAAATTTATGAAAAAATAATGCAATATTTGTTTTTTATCAAAAATCAATTATTATTGTGTAAAAAAAAAAAAAAAAAAAAAAAAAAAAAAAGTTATTGTGTAAAAAAAAAAAAAAAAGTGTATATAAAAAGAAAAATTGGTCAAATAAAGTCATTTATTGAAATTTATTTTTATTTTTATTTTTTCAAATTTAAGACAAAATAATGCAATATTTGATTTTTACGAAAAGTGTTTTCACGACAAAAATAATGATATTTTACTCATTTTTATCCATAAATATGCAATTTAAATCAACAATAATGTAATGAACTACACTCTAAACATTAAAGTAAAAGCTTTCAGAAAGATAGTTATTTAAAAAATTAGTTTTTTCATAGATATTTGTATGCTAATTTTTAAAAATATATGTAAAAATACAGAAAAATCTCAGATATTTATACCGAAAGTGCATTACACTCGTAGCATAGACAATCCGTTTTATATAAATACAACAATACGTTTTGAATATAAAGTTTGTTTCGTAAAAAACTTCGTAAAAAGACTAAAAAAATGATATTCCAATTAAGGTATGATAATGACGATGAGATACGATGCTGATTTGCATATTAGAGGTGCTCATAATTAATCTGCAAAATTTATTTAGTTTTATGGACAGTCGTTAAGCTAACTCTTACTATATTTAAAATCTATTGTTATAAAATAAAAATTTATAATTCTTAAATTTTCTAAAAGTGATTGTAGAAAATGATATAGGAAAATTTTACCCGCATGTTGTTTGTCTGGAGTAAGTAAGGAAAAAAAATGTTGATTAGATACATTTAACTAGAATTGAAACTTTAAATGAATAGATAGTTAGCTCACTTAATTGTTAAGTAAAATACTATACTGCAGACACTAATGGAAAAACTTGATTTCATTTATATTCTGGATAAAGGGAGAGTAGGCTTATCGATTATACTCAAAAATAGATTCAGTGCCGATAGCTTAATAATCGATAATGTCTATAGACAGAAGCTTTTAAATTTTTACCTTCTTGAATATAGATAAGAAGAATGTATTAGCATCATGAAAATGTTCGACTTTCGTTTTTTATGGATTTACACGTTTTGGGATATACTAAACACGAATTAACTATTTTGGAAAAATGTCTGTCTGTTTGCTGTATCTTTTGTCTATATGTATGTGACACAAATATTGCGAACACTCTATTTCAAGAACTAATGAACTAAATGTCACCAATCTTCATTTTTTATTAGACCATGGCAAAAACTGCTGTTTATTATGTTTTATTGCATATCGCACAGCAGACGGCACTATTAAATTGTGTTTTTATATGATATCGCGGATAGCCATAGCGCAACATATGGGATTGAATTTTATTATTTATTATAATCGGACATAGTCTTGACATAATTTGGTGCTCATTAGGTTTGAGTATATACTAATCAACAGATTATACTGCTCAGCTGTATTTTACACGATTTACGTGATAACTTATTTCGGCATCTGTGTGATAAAATTACACCATATTTAATGTGTAAGATGTTTATTGAAATTATGTTGATTCAATTTGGCTTTTTTCTCTCAACAGGCGCCGTTTCAGCGCTAATTATTTGCGATGAACTGTATAGTTATATCTCAGTTTCTATTGGGGGAAAAAGTAACCAAATTTTTTATATGAAGTTATTAATTAAATATATGTATGTTGGTCTGATTTTGTATTTGAATACACAGCAGGGAGCGTTGTCGCAGTGTGCTTTTTTATCCGCATATCAAGTAACTCCGCATTGAATTCAAACTAAAACACTATACTTAATAATTCTTGGTATATAATAGTAATATTTAGATCAATATGGATGGTTCAGAAGTCCAACAGCGTAAGTGAACAAACATTGGAACTGAGACATTAAAGATTTGAGAATGTCCGCTGGAAAGAAAAACCTTGCGTATTTCACTGAAAAACAAATATTTTATTTATTAATGTACAAATTACAAAAACCTTCTATATGATATGAAATAAATTTTATTTTTCCATAGTTCTTCGCAAAGATAGTTTAAATAAAAATAAAATAACTTACAGGAAGTCTGTAGTAATACTTTTCTCTACTACCCCTTATGTGTAATACAAACAACCTACTTCAGGTGGCAAGTAAATGTTTTCGTTATGCCAATAAGCTTGCAGTGCATAACATATTGTTGGAAAAAACCTGACTTATATTGACTGAAATCTGAACCATCCATATAGTATAGCACCAACAGTGGCGTATAGGTTCTGCTGTCAGAGCTGGTAAGCGATAGGTGCTGCATTCGAACTCCTGTAGCGCTCGTTGGCCTAACCGCTCGGAGTTTTCCGTGGTTTTCTTCCACCTTTTTTTTAGAATCAGTAAATACGAGTTAGGTTCCCTCAGAAATACTCGCACGGTTGGCATCCACCCCCCTCCACACGCACATTTGGCTTGATGTCAGCTTTACGGGAGGGAATGGAAATATCGGAAGAAAAGAAAGGGGGATCTGTACTGTCAAAGGTACTCGCCCTTTGACACACCCTTTCACACTCCTGATTGAAATAGCCGTAGCTGTGACGCATCTCCAGATAGATATATTCCGCCGTTACAAAAACGTCAACATCATATATTAGAAATATATAGAATAAAGTTTTGTAATGTCCACAACGTACAACTAATATATTACTGAATTGTTTAAGATAAATTTACATACAAACTGTGTTTTCTAAATATATTTTTTAATATTAATTTTAAATTAAAGTATCCCGTGTTTGTAATAGTTTTTCTTTTAATTATAGAATACATTTTCTGTTGACTCTTGATCCACAAGTAAAATAGCAGACTAAAATTATATCGTTATATAAACCTAATCAGTTATAAGGTGATTAAATATCA
Source organism: Maratus michaelseni (assembly GCA_963931845.1). Lineage (NCBI taxonomy): Eukaryota > Metazoa > Arthropoda > Arachnida > Araneae > Salticidae > Maratus > Maratus michaelseni. The sequence goes on from OZ007590.1 coordinate 196,119,523, forward strand.
ATCTTTACCGTAAGGAGAAAAAATTTACAAAAATACTGATACATTAAAAATAATGCGGTTCATGTTCCTCCAATTCTCTGAATCAATAAAAATAGGTAGCGAATTGCTGACACCATTATAAATCTCGCAATATCAATTGTTTTCGGCTCTATCGATAGTAAAATTAATCGTACTTAACAATCGATTTTATTTATAGAACATTAAATAATCGTTATTAGAAGTTAAAAAGTAGCATAAAACCAGATATTGTAGTTTCTGGGGATGATTAGAATAATGATATTCTCAAAGAATTCTGAGCTGCATTTTAACTGATATCATAATGAAGTGATCAGCATTATTAAATTATGCGGAAGATTTTCTAATCAACATTATCTTTTCTAGCTGAAATAACTAACGGTAGTAAGTTGCTGTTTTCCTGAATGTTGCTTCCTGTTCAGAAGAAAAAAGTAGCATTTTCACTACATTTGCACATTTTTATTGCATTTTTATTGCACTTTTATTACATTGTGATACGCTTCAAATTACGTAAATTTCGATTTTACAACATTAGAAAATATTTTTTTAACAGTCAGTTTTTGTTGTACGTAAAATAAAATGCTGCAGTTTCAACGTCAATGTTAAAGCGTAAATGACTAGATATTCTGAATAAAAAAATTCAAACACAAGTGAAAAGAAAAAAAGATAAACGATAAATATCTTCCCCTACCTGTATTAACAGAATTTTATTTTTCATAATAAGTATTGCAGAAAAAATTTAAATTTAGCTGTTAACGTACAATGTTAGATTTGTAAATATTCTGAATGGCAATTACATGACGAAATCATGAGGCTAACGAAAAAGAAAGAATACCGCGGTGCTTTACGCATATCTTTTTTTTTACAGACCGCGGGAGTCACGTGATACTCGAATGCACCAATGCAGGTGTACGAAAAGAGCATTACGTCACTCCAGCGGTCTGTAAAAAAAGATACGTGGAATGCACCGCGGTAGCCTGTCTTTTTCGTTAGTCTCGCGAAATCAAATATGAGGAGCCTATTTCGGTACGATAAGAAAAATGAAGTTGTCATAGGGTATGGTATTGAAACGCTTATTAAATAATTTGAGGATTTAGTCAACACTATGAAATTATGTGGAAAAACTTTCGGCGAACATTACCCCTTTGCTTGAAATAAAAGTTACAAACAACTCGTTTATTAGTTAATACATCAAATGTTTTAAATATTAACATTAAATAAATTATCTTTAATCACTTAAATATTTTGAAAAATTCTGGTTAATGCAATAAAGTGGACTATATCTTATTAAAAATTGCATGTTTTTCAATTTGATTATGAATTTTCTCATTTTCTGTGAAATTTACCTTTAAAATACTATTACAGTATTAGAAGTAAATATTATTTTCAAAATGTGTATATACATAACGTAAAAGTCCTAAATTCCAATATATCATGTACTTACTATGCGGATAACATAAGTTATAAAAATGCCTCTGCATTTTTAAAGTTGCTGAAGAAACTTGCAGTTTCGATTAATTTTCAGTTATCCATCAGAAATTACATGGGAGAGATTGATCTTTTTCTTTCTTCATTTGTTATTGTTTACTTTGTTGTAAATGATGGTAATGACATTCGTTGTGTGTTAAGCAATTAGTGAAACATTTGATTTTTCTTCACCAGTTAAAAGCAAAACGAAGGAAATAAACATCAGAAGTTTACTTTTCATGACAACAAGTAATTTATGTTAGCATCGGTGCATGTTGTTCTGTGTGTTAATTTATTTTTGCTTATATATTGTTCTTTTTGCGTTATGCGTCACGCGATGATAAATTTTAGTTAAAAATCTATAACGTGTTAATTAATGTTATTTTCTTGTTTCACTTTAAAATGCAGGACTTGCGTTAATTTGAATTTTCGATAATTAGGACCTTATCATTGCTTTCCAAACCCTGAAGTTTAAAATCAAAAAGACTCTTTTATATATTTGTGGAGAATTTTTTCTTACATGCAAAAGTAAATTGCAATTAAATGAGACATAGCAGTATAAATAAAAAGTAAAGATAATATTTATTTGTAATATAAATATATTTATAAATTACCCTAAGAATCCTACATTTAAAAAAATTCATAGGTTTAAAATTGTTTAAATATCAAAGCCCGAGTATAAAATGCCATTCTTTAATGTTTAAAGTATTGTAATGTTTAAATCTTAGTTCTGAAAACGTCAAAAATAATTAAACGTTACATAAATAAATATTGATATAAAAAATATATTTATCTCATTATAAATAATAGGCTGTGAATAAAACAAATTGTTTATTTAATATTTGTTGTTAATGGTTTTAATAATATTGTTTACAGTATTACGTAATTCATAAGTATTTAAAATATTATTCATTACTCAATGTTACCCAAACTCACTATTATAAATCTAAATCTATATTTGCCCATACATTATATAATGTGACATTAATCCACTGCTGATGAGGATTAACTGTTTCAGTGTTTTTGTATTGGTGTAGCTTTAAATTTTTTGTTTAAGAGGGGGGGGGGGGGGGAGAGGATGCTAGTGCATAATATATATATATTTTTTTTTTTTTTTTTTTTTTTTTTTTTTTTTGCTCTACTACTCCATTTTCGCGCTATTCACATGAATTTATTATTAGTTTGTTTTTGTTTATGATATATATATATATATATATATATATATATATATATATAATTATAATATCTATGAATTTCAAAAAACATATCAAGTTCTATTATCATTCTACTTAAATCTCCAAAGAGATAATTAATGATATTGTGTATACAGAATACCACATAGCTAATAATTAACATGTGCAAACATAATTTAACCATAGCTTGTGCTTCAATGGTAATTGGCCAAATTTTACTCATACCTAAAGAATATTGAAAAAAGAAAAAAGAAATAGAGATAAAGGGAAAAAAAAATATAAATTGGAGTTGCAATTAAGTAAATACAAATGGATTAATAAATTAAATATGAACCATATACAATGGAAAATTGGATCACATGAGAATTAAATATGAATTGGATATGAAAAAACACATGCACATGTACTCATCAGCCTGGATGCACCCACATGTGTTTTAAATAATAATTCAGTGTTTCATAATTCTACTGGCATAATGCTAAGATCAGTAGAATCATCCAGGTACACTGAATTATTACCAGACAACAATTGGAAATATTAAAATTTGGAAATATTTAAATAGGAAATAAATATATATATGGAGAGAGAGAGAGAGAGAGAGATAGATAGATATAGCTATAGATATATACAACATATATATTTATAATATGTATGTAAATATGTATATAAATATATGGTATAATATATGTTAGTATATATAAATATATATATGTACCGCATTAAAGGGTATATTTATGCGCTGTACCTTTAATGCTGTAAAATAAATTTAAATTGATGGAAATAGCTGTTTTCTCTGTTTCAGTCCGTTATTAGAATGTATTGAGAATACTTATCGATTGAAGCTTTCTCCAACCTTTGTCACATAAATTATCCAATTTTTATTAAAACAATTACATTTCCGCTTTAATTCAATGTTCCATTAAACCAAAAATATGAAAATGTCCCTCACCCATTTTATTTTCGATTACTTAATATTATAAAACACAATTGAGTACTTATATTGTACGTCTGCTTACTTTTGAAACTTAATTTGAAATTTTATTTAATAAAGAATGGGACCCACAAATATTCTTACATTCGGAGACGCTGATACGTATGATTTTTTTCCTTACGTGTAACTAATCAGGGATTACCTGTTTAAACCAATATTTCCTCGAAAAAAAAATTTCAACATGACATAAACATTCTGGAAATTAAGCAAAGATTACATGGATAATAAAGAAAAAGTCAAACACGTACGGGGTACACCCCTCCACTCATCCCCCACAAATATTCAAAAGTTCATATGTTAGCGCACTCACAAGTAAAAAAAAAAAAAAAAAAAAAAGAGCTAAAGTTCATAGAAGCATAAAAGTTCTGCAAGATTAAACTTCATTATATTTCCTAACAGGGGGTAAACCAACCATCCGAAAAGGAACAGGAATGTCCCTACCTAATCTCAGGGGGTCGCCGTGGATATATTTTAGTGATCCACGGGTAGCTGGTGTTTGGGGACTGCCGCATGACCAGGCTTCCGCTAAAAGTGTGCGTCTATCCTGTCATTGCAGGACAAAATCTTCAGAGTGGTGACGTAACCAAAAGGGTCGGGACAGCCAAACAAAAGAGTCATTGTTATGTTTCAGTGAGGGAGTATAATTAAACGATTTTTAGCCGAGGGAGAATGGAATTGAATGGCTTTATTATCTCTCCCTTCCCGTAAGTGGAGAATGATTTAACTTACTAAATATTGATACATCTACTATGTTCATAAATTTGATTTAAGTGTGATCTTATTCAAACACTTGTTAAGTTGACGAGTTCTGATATTTGTGCTGGACCATCAGTGGCATAGTTAAAGAGAGGGACCAGAAAGACCATTTTAAAAGGGAAAAAAATGTAATTTTTATAGAAATTAAAAAACAAAAACTTTTTTTTTTTATTACTTACCCATTATACGTAGTATAGGGTATGTCTTGTAATCGTTTTGAAAATCAAAGAATTTTTTTTTTTTTTTTTTTTTTTTTTTTTTTTTGACGGATTTACACATTTTAGACACTGAAGATTCCGAAACACATATCTTTAGAAAAAAAAATTGTCGTCCGCCTGTGTGTCTGTCTGTAAACGCTCTATCTGCCGAACGAATTGAGATAGAGACTTAAAATTTGGTATGTACTTAGTATGTAATAATGGAAAGAAGCGTATTGAATTTCAGTAACCTCGATTATCCGGAACTATTTTTTTCGAACTCTCGAAATATTCATTTTGATAAAAGATATATAAAATTTTCGAAATTGTTTATTTTAAGGAATGAATATAAAAGACAATTAAAAAACATATATTTTGCATAAAGAATGAAGTCGATCGGATAATGAGTTGCCTAGATATTTGTAATCATATTTTCTCCACTCTTCGATTTTTCATGACCCTGTATTTCATTCAAATTTCAAATCAGATATATATTTTAATTGGAAATGAGACGCTTAATCCGACGCAGTAAACCGTTAGTTAATATGATTATCAATTTTGAAGTTATAAGGATGTTTTCTGTTACGCAATTCAGTAATAGAGCACTTAAAGTTTATGACGTCATCAAGCGACAATTTTATTCGAATTGCAATTTATTTTAGAAATAGTTTACACATGTTTTATTTTCATATTTTATGTTATGCATATCCATGATGGGTAAGTATTACGGTGGCCTCCAACGACTAGTTTTACTTTATATCTAAATATGCATAAATAAGTTATTTCAAGCGAACTTCCTTAAATTTAAAAATTGAGACATAATCGATTTATATGAGCTCTAAATGTATATTTTTAAAATTCTTTAGTCGTAGATAAAACCGTTATTAACAGTACACTTATAATCATTTAAGCTTGGATAATCTATCTCTGTTATGTCAAATCAAGCAAATACGAGGTATATACACAAAGTAAGTTCCGTTTCTATTTCTATCCGCAGCAGCGCTGCGATCGCAGTTCCGAGCATGCGCGGCAGTTACTCTGACTGAAGGAGAAGAAATGTACGCCATTTTCAGATCGCTGCTGCCGACGTGTTATTTGTAGTGCTTCTTTAGAATGTCAGCCTGAATTGAAAATGTCGCCGCTTGTGAAATCAGATCTGTGATTCGTTTTCTCAATGCAAAGAAAGTTAAACCAAGTGAAATTTATCGGCAAATCTGCGAGGTTTACGAACAAAATGCTATGAGTGATTCAATGGTTAGAAGATGGGTCAGACAGTTTAATGAAGGACGTGATCAAGTGCACGATGAAGAACGAAAAGTGGACGCCCGTCTTTGGTTACTGATGACCTGATTCACGCAATTGAATAGAAGGTTAAGCAAAACCGTAAGTTTACAATTAGTGCTCTTGCTATGGAATTTCTGCAAATCTCACGATCATGTAACCACATGGTTGAAAACACAGGCGGCAACCTTCTATGAAGAAGGCATACAAAGCCTTGTGGCACGCTACGACAAGTGCTTATAAAATTTCGGAAACTATGCAGAAAAGTAGTTTCGCAGTTGTAGATGTTTGTACAATAAATATTTTTTTTTGTATCTGTACACGTTTTTTTTTTATATAAACAAACGGAACTTACTTTGTGGATATACCTCGTATTCACAGACTTACAAACATGTATATGATTCCGAATTATGATGGACATAATTAAAAGCTTGCTTTCATCTTATATATCGATGAAAAAAGGAAAAAATATCCATCTGCTGGATTTGTTAGAGTCATTTGTTTAATAATATTAATTATTTACTTGAAATTTTAAACAATTACTTTACGACGAGTTCAGCTGAGAAGTATTTTTCCTGCTTAAAAAAATAAAATAAAATAAAATAAATAAATAAATAAAATATTATGAAACTGAAGAAGGTTCTCAAAGTTGCTGCTCAACCAGGTGAAGCTTTCTGGCACATTTTCACACTTATTTCAAAAACAGAGGGATAAAATGGGCAGGCCTGAATATAGAAACGATTTAGAACAAATGTTTTATATATATATATATATATATATATATAAAATAAATTACTTATTGAGTTGTAAGCGAATATCCTCATCTGACGGCATGTTTTTCTCCTTTCACACACGCTGTCCCGTCCGAAAATTCCGTTCAAAAGGCCAACTCTGATAGTATTTTCTGAAAGATTACCAAAGCCATACATAGTCTTACCAAAAGATAGAAGACACCATTGGTTTACATCGCTTCTGAATTAGATGACCTGCCCATTTTATGCGTTTCCAAACAAAAATGAATTCGAAAATGTGTCAGAAAGTAGCTCCTCTAGATTTGAAAACAGCCTTCAAAGTAAAGTTTGAACATGAACACTCTCCGTCAACGAATGTTAGATGCGCCACTAACCACAGTTTAATTAAAAAAATTAGTTCTATAATTTGCAGAATTGTATTAATACTTTCAGTCCTTTATTAATAGAAACTAATGTACCGGGTGGTTATAATATAAGTATCTCTAACTGTAGCTGTCTGTAGCTTGAAAGAATAACCGGAATGAAACCAAAATCGGTACACTTACTATTCGAGAAGGGGGAAAAAGAATGGAAGAATAAAAAACATAATTGCAATAATCGCCGACAGATGGCGCTTTTGAGTGTGAAATGTAATGTCTAATATTGCGTACCACGGAGGTGTCGCAAACCTCAGTGACTTTACCGCATATAACAACATGTGCCAAACATCACTCCTGATTCGTTACATTCCGCAGTTCAGCACGTCATGCACCGACTGGATTGTGGCCTTCAGCACAATGGCCATGTGGAACATGAACATGATCGTCACCGCCATGCGAAAGCGTAATCAAATTCACTGTAACATTTTCCAAAAAATTAGGCGTGTTAAAACCAGTTTGACACCTTAATTCTTTGTTCTTGTATTATACATTACATTTCACACTCAGTAGCACCATCTGTCGGTGATTATTGCTAATTTTTTTCAATTATTTTTTTTGTTCCATTCTTCTTCCCCCTTTTCGAATAGTAAGTGTACCGATTTTGGTTTCATTCGGGTTATTCCTTCGAGCTACAGACAGCTCCAAATAGAGATACTTATATTATAACCACCCTGTATTTACAGTTAATTTGAATGCTCCACATACTTAAAAAAAAAAACTTTCATGGCATTTACATATATATAAAACTTTTTTTATATACATTTTTCAGAAACTTCAAATTTATTGATCGTCCAAGATATATAGTTTAAATCCTTACTTGGATATGACTTTTATATGGATATATACTTCTACAATACATCTCTTTCAAAAGCTTCTCTTCGGAGTCATATTATTTTCATAATACAAACTGGGGAATTTTCTAAGAAAAAAACGCGTTCTCTAAACTTTTTTCAGTAATCGCATTGTCTTGCCATTTGCTTTTTTGCTCAATGGAATTCAATCTAATGCGATATGAAGTAATGAAACAGATCTTGGTTTTCATATGGAATAATTAATTTTTTTTAAAAGGCGAGTCTTTTTTCTATTTATTTTTAAAAATAACTCAGTAGTGGAATTATACCTGTGACATATTATTTTTTAATGAAAAGTTTCATCCATATTTAAAAATATTTAAAATTTTCTTCTATGCATTTTTCAAAAAATTAAATTTTATTCTAAACGTCATTAAAAAAGGCAAAGTTTAAATCCTTACTTGGACAGGGCTTTTGTATGGATATTTATTTCCACAATACGTCTCTGTCAAAAGCATTTAGACGGAGTCATATATTATTTCTATAATACAAAATGCTATATTGGTAGGTTTTGTAAGAAAAAGGCGTTTTCTCTAATATTTTTCAGGTAATCGCATTGCTTTGTCATCTGCATTTTTTATCAATGGAATGTAACCAGATGCAATAGGAAGTAATGAGACAAAACTCTGTTTTGTTATGAAATAATTATTTAAAAAAAGAGCGCCTTTTCCAATTTCTTTAAAAAAATAGTCTAGTTGTGTAATTATACCTGCGATATATATATATATATATCGAAAATGTCAATTCGTAATTATTTTATATTGCATAAGCTTCTTGAAATATCATTTAAAGTAAAATTATCTTTATGTTTCATGTTTGAAGTTTATACATTTATGTAGCATTACAATAAATTATATCACAAAATAAATTAACTTTTATTATTTTTTATTCACTATTTATTAACTTTTTATTTAACGTTATTTTTTAATTGCTAATGCTTCATATAATTTTGAAATGAAAAGTTTTCTCGATATTTAAAAATATTTAAAACTTTCTTTTATATATTTTTCAAACATTTCAATTTTATTCTAAACGTCATCCAAAAAGGTTGAAATGCTTTTCTTGGATATGGCTTTTATATGGATATTTATTTCTACAATACGTCTCTGTCAAAAGCATTTCTACGGAGTCATATTATTTCCATAATACAAAATACTATATTGGGGAATTTTCTAAGCAAAAGACTTTTTCTCTAATCTTTTTTCAGTAATCGCATTGCTTTGTCGTCTGAATTTTTTATCAATATAATGTAAACGTAATGCAGTATTAAGTAATGAGAAATAAGTTTGTTTCATTATGAAATAATTATATTTTAAAAAATTGAGCCTTTTTTCTCTTTCTTTAAAAAAAATAATACAGTTGTGTAATTATACCTGTGATATATTTTGTTCCCAGAAAAATAGAATTTCATACTTCTTTTTTATTGAATGTTTCTCTTTAAACATCATTTAAAAGTATCTTTATATTCCCCTAAACCAGCCGTACTCAACATTTTTTTTCTCACGGGCCGCAAACTTATATTTGCGACGTTAGGCGGGCCGCAATACACTTGTATAATAATGTAAAAAAATATAGATTTCTATTGCAAATGCCGCGAAGATTGTTGTTTTGAAATAGTGATATAAAACTGTTAACTGCCAATTGTTCTGCAACAAATTTTTAATCCTAATAAGCTTTATTAGTTATATGATAATTATAAAACTTAACAATATAACAATGCAATAATATCAAATTCTCAATATATATGTGTATATATATATATATATATATATCAAGGGATTTTTTCAAATCAGTTTTTTTCTCAATGCAAAAACTTTTTTTAATGTATAAATATAGTGCAAATTAAATTAATTTGGAATAATGTTTGTTTAGTCTTCAGGATTAAGAAATGTATACACTACTATCACAAGTAAAATTACTAAGGAAACCGACGTATGAAATATGAACGCAAGGAATATGAACCTTTGACTAAGGAAACGTCATTTAAAATATTTTAAGGTAATTTCAGATTAGTAATTATAAATAGCAGGAAATTGTCTTCCCATAAAAATATATAAAAAAACAGTGAAAATATTTAAAAAAAATTATGCACATCAATTAATTTTATAAATAGGGATTAATGATTATGTGTCTTGGGCCGCACATTAAAGGTCGCCGGCCGCAGTTTGAGTATGGCTGCCCTAAACAGTCTTAGGTAGCATTACCATAAATCATATTAAAAAATATATTAATTTTTGTTGAATATAATTTTTAAGTGTTAATGGTTCACATAATTTTTAAATGGAAAGTTTCTCGATATATAAAATTATATAATACTAATATACAAAACTAATACTAATACAAATATATATATATATGCTTTATTTTCTACATTTTTCAAAATTTTCAATTTTATATTCAACGTCATCCAAAAACCAAGGTTGAAATCTTGACTTGGAAATGTATTTTATATGGATATTTATTTCTACAATACATCTCTGTCAAAAACATTTCGTCGGAGTTATATTATTTCCATAAGACAAAATGCTATATTCGCGGATTTTGTAAGAGAAATATGTTTTAATCTTTTTTCAGTAATCGTACTGTCTTGTCATCTTCATTTTTGATGAATGGAATGTAACCTAATGCGATATGAAGTAATGAAACAGAACTTAGTTTTCAAATGAAATAATTATATTAAAATTAAAGCTTATTATTTTCTTCATATTACACTCATTTTTTAGCTCACAGGCTATCAAAGCCTGAGAGCTAATGTGCCCGCCCGTTCTGTATGTATATATGTATGTACGTATGTACGTATGTACGTAACACGATAACTCTTGGTAGAAATATTCGATTTCTTTAAAATTTTGGTTATAGGTTCATTGTGATAAGGCGCTTCCCTGATTAGTTTTGGGGTTTCATTGGATAAGTATAAAATGGGGAACGGGGGGCTAATCCCCCCTTAATTTAGATAAATGGGTTTCTCATGCAGAATCATCATATTTGCTTCAAATTTTGTATATAAGTACATTGTGATAAGGCGCTTCCCTGATTAGTTTGGAGGTTCATTGGTAACTATCAAAGGGGGAAACGGGGGGCTTATTCCCCCCTTAAGTTAGATAAATTGGTTTTTCATACAGAATTATCTGATTTGATTCATATTTTGTATATAGGTTCATTGTGATAAGGTGCTTCCCTGGTTAGTTTTGGGGGTTCACTGGTTAAGTATAAAGGGGGTTAACGGGGGGGGGGGTAATCCCCCCCCTTACTTTATTATCGACTTTTTTATTTTTTGAGGGCATTATTCTTTGAAATAAGAGTATAATACACAATTATTGTGAATAGCCTGTGAGCTCAATGCCATCAGTTTAACTGGGCACTTTTTTTTATTATTTATTTTTTCTAACTTTTAGTGTTTCAAATATATTGTTGCTGCAGTTTAACAACTAGTTGGCCTTTATTGGAGCATAATTGATTTGGCACATAATCAACTACATTGTTCTTGTAATTCATAAATTGTCGTAATTGAAAAAAAAATATTTGGCGATTTATCTCCTGCAATCGGCTAATTGAAAAATGATTTATAATTAATTCATTAATTTATAATTAAGTTCTAAAAATATTAAAGTGTTGTATTTTCATCAAAAAGACACGTGTGCACATTATTTTTATAAATTTAGTATATCAAGATGTGGTTGAAAAATCGATTACAAAATTCCATTTTTACCTACAAAAGCCAAGTTAATTTAAATAAAAGAGTGTAAAAAAGCTGGTATTTTTCCATTTAAAAAGATAATAATAACTAAGTTATGTAATTACAGCTGTGATATATATATATTTTTTCTGATGAATGTATTTTCTTACCCGTTTTTATTGAAGGTTTTACTTAAAATAACAGTTTAACGAAATTTCCCATTATATTCCCTTTAAAAAATTCTCATGTTTATTAGCTTATGTAGCATTAAAGTATATTGTATACCAAAAATAGGGTAATTTTCGTTGAATATATTATTTTTGTAAGTGTGTTATAATTATTATTCTTTTTTAATCAATTAATGGAAACTTCAGATTGAAAAAATCACTAATCTTCTGAATAAATTTCGAACAATTCATGTTTAAAAATGTCTGTTATACTAAGAAGTAATTACATCCTAATTTATAACGAAATGTCTTATTTTAAATCATTAAATCAGCTCACACTTTGTTTACTTGAAAATTGAGATAATTTGTACAATATTCACTATTACGTGGAAAGATAGCCAGTCTAGGATCAAATTCATATTTATTTAACTTTTTGACTACTGTATTCAGTTCTCATAAAAAAGGGACATTGTTAGAAATATTTTCCTAATAAATACTTAAATCTTAAATAACTTAAAACTTCTTTCAAAAACAAATTTTCAAAACATGAAAATACTCATATTATTCATAAATTATTTTAACCCTTACTAGTTGACCTACACGGCGTTGCCAGTGTCCGTTATTTCACATTAAATGAACAACAAATAAAAACTACTGACAATTAGTGATAAAAGTGCTCATAAGAAAATCCCCAAATCCTTTGAAATTTTTAATGGTTATGAATATAAAGGTTTGGTCTTATAGCCCATGTAAAAATTATGTCAGAAAAAGTGTTAACTGTACGAGTTGTAACATATTTGTAATATGATTTCTTTACCAATTTGAATAATTGTGTTAAAATTAATCTATTGTAAATTAATCTAGTGTTAACTGGTTGTAAAATAAATATGTTTTCTTCCACAGAAAACGAGCCTTTTTCAAATTCTATGGAAGGGGAGAACTCCCCTCCTCCCATTTTGATTTCCAGCTTTCAAAAAAGTGAAAGCGCATCCCTCCCTTTCCTTTTCGTTCAATTCTCACTCAAACCAAACAGATGGAAGAATGGATGCTCCCTCCAGGAGAATAAAAATAGAATGAAGAATAATTTAGAAGGAGTATTTCACAGAGGTAGGGTTGTGCACAGTAAAGTGCAATAGTCCAGCTATTCTTTCCTCAACCCTCTTGATATTTCTTAATTCTATTTCCTGCGTTATTTACCCTTCAAAAAACGTTGAAGGTTGCGCAGAAAGGTCGGATTTGCACTGAAAAATTAAGACTTTTGCTTCTCGCTTTAATATATTAGATTATAAATCAAAAACGTGTCCGTGAGTAACGCTGACGTGAGCAAGCATTTGAACATCAATTTAGTTTTATCGCAAATTTTGCTAACTTCTAAATATCTCAAAATTTCATTTTTTTCACCGTCAAATAGAAAAAAAATGTGTGCTTTAAAAAGCAATTTCATTGAAAAGTGTATTTCAATTTACCGATTTTTTATGGTTTTAAAAATATTTTTTTTAAATATTTTTTTTCTTAATGTATTTCAAAAATGAGCGTGTAATTCGATTACGGAAGATTTTCAGATAAATAATTTAGCATTTGTATGTTTTCGTGCAATATTCTGTAACTTAATTGCCAAATGAAATTATAACTTAACAAATAAATAAATAAAATACGAATTTAACAAACATATAATCGAACTGCGTGCTTAAATACTGACACAATCAAAACCATACAAGTTGCTATATAAATACAGAAATCTTTCTCGATTATCCGCTGGGATGCAACTAATAGGAATGTACAAAAAAAAAATTTGGTGCAGTTGTTGGAGAATTTGAAATAATATACTAAATGTAAAAAATCTATTAGTTCTTTTTTTTTTCTTTATTAAAAATGATTTTCACCTACTTTCTGTAAATATGGCATTTTTAACCAGAATATCCCGTGTTGGATTAAATTCTTTCTTTTGAACATTTTTATTAACAGAAATTGATAGTATTTGTAATTTCTCCTGAATAAAATTATTTTAAAGATGATACTTTTATAGATTCCTTAAAATACCCTTTTTTAAATAAAAGTGTAAAATATTATCTGATATTCATTTCTTAATTAAAAAAATAATAATAATTCATAAAATTTCAACCCTTTTGCGGAATGTTCCCCTATGTGGGCGGGATAAGTTATATACTTAAGCATCCATAATTATAATTTTATTCAATATTAATAATCATTGATTTCATTCTTAATTATCCATAATTCAATTATATTTAGCCATTACAGAATGCAAATTTTAATTATTCATGTTCTGAAACATTATAAAAATGAATTTAATTTTTGTCTTTAAACTGTATTATTTTATAATTTTTTATTTAAACATACATTCGTACTTATGGGGTTGGGTTGGGTTGATTGTTGACGGCCAATTATCTACGCTAGGGATATAGGCCGGGGGGAGTGCCCTTCGTGGGGGTCTTTCTAAGGGAACCTAACCCGTATTTACGCATGGATAAATCCACGGTTCGAAGAAAACCACGAAAACTCCGAACGATTAGGCCGACGGGCGCGATTGGGACCGAACCCAGCACCTCCCGTCTACCAGCTTCGACAGCACAACCTCTCAGCCACTGGTGGGGCCATTCGTACTTATGTACGATCGTAAACAATCCTTATTTAAAAAAAAAAAAAGTCAAAATGGTTTTATAACTATTATAAAAGTAAAGAATTAATTCCAAGGCGACAATTTTAACAGCCAAATTACTTGAAGTTTTTCCAATAATGATTTTTTATTGAAATTGCTACATTAAGCAAAAATACTCTAGGTATATATTCATATTATGTTTTTAGAAACATGTTTAAAAAGAAAATAAATATTTTCCGCCTGTAGTATAAGCAAGTAAGTCGTTTTAATAATTAAAGCAACAGCCCTTCACATACAGAAAATGCAATCTTTTTCAAATTTAACTTTAATGATCAGTTAAATATTTAAATATTAGATTTTCCAACAGAAAATACATACACTCATACCTGCAATTCATTTTTTAAAAGTGTGTTTATCTCATAACATTTCAAACATTTTGCTAGGCGATGTGTGGGAAATAAATTTTATACTCAAATACCTATAGTTGTAATATAATTCATATTTAATTCGTAATTAAAATATTTGTAATTATCAATAATTAAATTGCTATTAATTATTCATGTACTAGTATTTAGTAAAATTTGCTGTAAAGTTTTATGAAAACGTGCATTTATTTAACTACACATTCATACATATGTATATACTGGGTGTTTCAAAAATGACCGGTATATTTGAAAAATCAATAAAAATTAAACGGGCAGCGATAGAAATACACCCTTTGTTGCAATATACTTGGGACAACAGTAAATGTTCAGGCAGACAAACTTTCGAAATTAGTTACAATTTTTAACAACAGATGGCACAGCAGTCTGGAAAAATCTAAACCACGATATTTTCCACATATCCACCAAGCGCAGCAGTAATATGGCGTAGTCTCTGAACGAAATTACCAGAAACCTTTGTAAACGTGTCAGGCGGGATGGCTTCACATGCAAAAGAGATGTACTGCTTCAGTTGTTCAATTGTTTCTGGATTGTGGCGGTACACCTGGTCTTTCAATTTCCCCTACAGAAAATAAGTCACAGGTTTACAAAGGTTTCTGGTAATTTCGTTCAGAGACTACGCCATATTATTGCTGCGCATGGTGGATATGTGGAAAATATCGTGGTTTAGATTTTTCGAGACTGCATCGCCATCTGTTGTTGAAAATTGTAACTAATTTCGAAAGTTTGTCTGCCTGAAAATTTACTGTTGTCCCAAGCATATTGCAACAAACTGTGTATTTCTATCGCTGGCCGTTTAGTTTTTATTGATTTTTCAAATATACCGGTCATTTTTGAAACACCCTGTATTTACATTATATTTTTAGAAACATATTTAAACAGAAAATAAATATTTTCCTTTTCTTTTACACCTAGATAAAAAATATTCGTATCTTACGTAATAGGGAATAAAGTACATAATTAAGTGTCAATAATAGTAATATAATCCACAATTATTAATCTTTAAACCATCCAAAATTATCCATTATGAATTTGTTATTAATTATTGCAGAATATAAGTAATACTATTCATACACTCAAATTGAATTCAAAAAAGTTTTTCTTTTAATTAAAACATGCTTTCTTTTATCGATAATCGCGTACATATTTGTAATCATACATAATGCTTAGCTAACCATAACATCAAAATAACTTTAAAACACTTATAAAAGAATAAATTAATTCTCAAGGTATCAATTTTAACAGGAAAGCTACCAGAAGCGTTTCCCTTAACTATGTTTTTAAAATTGATAGATTAAGCAAACATTTTTTTGTATGTATTTACATTATATTTTTAGAAACATATTTAAACAGAAAATAAATAATTCCCGTTTCTTTTATACCTAGATAAAAAAATATTCCTATCTTACGTAATGGGGAATAAAGTACATTCTTAAGCGTCAATAATTGTAATATAATCCATAATTATTAATCGTTAAACCATCCAAAATTATCCATTATGAATTTGTTATTAATTATTGCAGAATATAAGTAATATTATTCATAAACTCAAATTGAATACAAACAAGTTTTTCTTTTAATTAAAACATGCTTTCTTTTATTGATATACGCGTATATATTTGTAATCATACATAATGCTTAACTAACAATAACATCAAAATAACTTTAAAACACTTCTAAAAGAATAAATTAATTCTCAAGGTACCAATTTTAACAGGAAAGCTACCAGAAGCGTTTCCAATAACTATGTTTTAAAATTGATAGATTAAATAAACATTTTTTTGTATATATTTACATTATATTTTTAGAAACATATTTAAACAGAAAATAAATATTTTCCGTTTATTTTATATCTAGATAAAAAAATATTCACTGTAAGAACAAGTGAATTATAAATGATATGATAAATAACTCGCTTAATAAAAAAACAAATATGCACTTCAATTGCAGGAAATGCACCTCTTTCAAACTTTAACTTCAGTCAACAGTTTAATATTTAAATATCAGCTTTTCAAACAGAAAATTAATGCAAACTGTTTTGTTTTTTCCTCTAGTGTCTGTCAGATTGATTCTGTTTCTGTCTCATTATTTCCATAATCGAATTTGATGGATGCAGAGGTACTTTGAGTTTGTATAAAAAATGTATTTCCTTAAACAGTTTTCAATAAAACATTTTTTTTCTAATTTTTTTTCTGTTAAACATTTATGATCGATTATATGCACACAAAGCGGGTCAAAAATAGAATCATTTTAAGAAAGAATAAAAATGGCGGTAGGGGGGAAGAGGGAGGGTGAAATTCTGAAGAGATGTATTTATAAAACATCTTGCGTACAGAAAGAAACAAAATAAATAAAAAAAAAAAAACACTTTTAAATTTCAGGTAGGGCTTAAAAGTATTCCGGTTCTTTTTAGACAAAAGAATGATTTTCTTAGAAATAATATTCTATAAAGTGTTAATGTTTCCTCATCAGATGGTTTCCTGTTTGCGTGAGAGATTGGACCGTTGAATACTTTATTAATAACCTGCAGAATAGCATAGTGTATAAAATATTTTGAATAAAGAAAAGTATTTCCTTAACAGTTTTCAATAAAACATTTTTTTTTTCTCTTTTTCAGTTTTATGATCAATTGCATACTCTTAAGGCTGGTAAGACATAGAATAATTTTAAGGAAAACTACAAATGGGCCTGAATTTCACACAAGATGTATTTATAAAACACCATGCAAACACTACACACACACACACAAAAAAAAAAAAAAAAAAAAAAAAAAAAAACTTTGAAATTTTAGTTAGGAATTAAAAGTATTCCGTTCTGTTTAGACTATAGAATGATTTTTCTCAGAAATAATATTCTATAAATTATTAATGTTTTCGTATCAGATAGTTTCCTGTTTGCGTAAGTGACTGGATAGTTGAACGCTTTATTGTAACCTGCATAATAACATAGTGTATAAAAATATTTTGTATAATAAAAAGTATTTCCTTAACAGTTTTGAATAATTTTTTTTTCTCTTTTCAATATTTATAATCGATTATATGCACATAAGGTTATTAAAACATAGAATTATTTTAAGATGGAATAAAAATGGCCGTGAAATTCAGATGAGAAGCATTATACAATATCATACATAAAAAAAAAAAAAAACAAGGAAAAAATGAAGTTTTAGGTTTAAAAGTATTTTTAAGACTAAAGAATGATTTTTCTTAAAAATATTATTGTCTAAATCATAAATGTTTCCGCATCATATAGTTTCCTATTTGCGTGAGAGATTGGATCGTTGAATACTTTATTATAACCTGCAGAATACCCTAATGTATAAAAATATTTTGTATAATGAAAAGTATTTTCTTACAGTTTTCAATAAAATATTTTTTCTTTCTTTTGAACATTTATGATCGATTATATGCACATAAGGCTGGTAAAACATAGAATGATATTAAGAAAGAATAAAAATGGGCCTGAATTTCAGACGAGATGTATTTTTAAAACATCATGCATACACTACATGGGAAAAAAACAACAACTTTGAAATTTGAGGTAGAGATTAAAAGTATTCCAGTTCTCTTTAGACTAAAGAATAAAGAGTTTTCAATAAAACATTTTTTTTCTTTTACTTCCTTTTTTTCCTCTTCAACATTTATGATCGATTATGCACATAATGCTAGTAAACATAGAATGATTTTAAGAAAGATTAAAAATAGAGCTGAGTTTCAGAAAAATATATATTTTTAAAACTTCATGTACAAATAAGTACATTGAAATTTTCGGTTGAGAATTGAAAAAAAAAACCAATTTCATCCTTTTTTACAATAAAGATTTTTTTAAATAATACTCTATAAAGTATTTATGTCTCTACAACACATAAGCTCATCCGGGTAGATTAGGTCTTTCAAACTATATTATGTGTTCTAGAATTTAAAAAAAAATGTATGCTTCAAATTTAAGTTGATTGCGCATTTTGCATATTCTGTGTAAATAGAAAAGACAAAAAGGTAAATCAAAATGGATTGGCATTTTAGATGAGATATGTTGAAAAAACATCATGCACAAAAAGAGTGAACTTTGAAATTTTACGTGAGAATAAAAAGTATTTTATTTTGTAGACTGAAGAATGATTTTTCTTGAAAATGATATTCCATAAAGTATTTATATTTCAGCAACATAGCCCTAATTGTGGGTTAGATTTGGTCTTTGAAATCTGTATTATACCCTGCAGATTGACATAGTGTATTTCAAATGTATGAAAATTGCTCATTTTGAAATTTCTGTGTAAATTAATAGGAAGCTGAATTTCCTGCAGATTGACATAGTGTATTTCAAATGTATGAAAATTGCTCTTTTTGAAATTTCTGTGTAAATTAATAGGAAGCTGAATTTCAGAAGAGATATAAAACATCATTCCCAAAATGCATATGGAAATTTCAGGCGCGAATAGAAAGTACGTTAGTTTTAATTTATTTTTTTTTATTAATGAATAATTTTTCATAAAATAATTAAATAAAGTATTTAAACTTCTGAAACACATAGTCTACGGTATATTGGGTCTTTCATATCCTGTAAAATGATACAACGGTGTCAAATTTATGTTAATTGCACATTTTGACATTTCTGTGTAAAAACAAAATGAAACTGAATTTAGAAAGAAATATAATTAAAAAAAGTTACTTACAAAAAATTGCACTTTGAAATTTCGTGCCTTTTGTTGAACACGTTGTAAAATTTAATATATTTAATAATTAAATTCTGAATATCACATACAGTTTTATTAATTTTATACTGTTTATTACAGATAGTATACATTGCTAAATATTACTATATTATAGATCACTATTTTATTATTATCAATTATTTTTGTAATTTATCATTCATCGATTACTATAGATTGTTGGTTACATGTATTAAACAACCCTTAAGTATTGCATACATTATTACTTAACGCCTAATTTTTGGAAATTAAAAAAATATGTATCGTTATAACATCTTATTTTTTAAAAATTTTTATATATATGCATGAATTAAGCGTCTTAAAAGTAAAAACATTAGGATACTTTTCCAGTATAGAGGCTTTAGCGAGATAGAAACAAGGTCTTGGCGAGAGATGGAAATTTGGCATTATATTTTCCGGCAATCTATTCATTTTTTATTTACACAAGCAATTATTTCAATATTTATACAATTTGTTTAATACAAATAAACCATTTATCTAATTTTATATACAATCACAAGTAAATTGTATATACAAACAATAATATATGTATATATGTTGGGACGCAATATACCAGCCTTAGCGTCCTAACACTGATAGCTAATATTGGAATATTTAGCGCAAAACCCCATTCTCTAAATACAATTTTATTTAAAATCAACCACTCACACAATAATTAATGTGTTTGAACTTTTTTAATCGTGAAAGGCACGAGAACATTAAGAAATATTAATTAATTTGATTATATTTATTAATTCTTGTCAATTTACACTAATGAGTGTAATCACGTAGAAAACATTTTACGCAAAACCCAGCCGACAGGTTCTCACGAAATACAGACGGCAGACGGTTGTTGCTAATTTTGGCAGTTGCAAATAATAGTCATGACATATAAATTTATATGACTTCATTTTACAACGGTCACCCTTGACTTGCAGGCCACCCGGGCTCTCTTCCCTAGCGAGACAAACAGAGGCTGTCCATAACATGTAAATTTCGAAACCAATGTTGAATTCAAACACTTTTCTCCGGGAGGGATTTCTGTGGCTCTGGGGAGGGACATTGTAGAGTTCCGTGAGAATTGCAGTTTTTAATCATTAAAAGCATAAAAGCACAAATCTTCCGGGGGTGGGGCAATTTCAATGCTCCGAGGTGGAATACAAACCCTTGCCATCCCCTGAATTCAACATTGTTTAGAACTATGTCTGTAGTGAAAGTCCTACGATTGGACCAGCATCTTAAGTGGACACAAAGAAGCACCAATCAAAAACCAAACTGATGGCCTGTATATAATTATTATTCTAATTTTGTTGTATGTAAACTGTTGTATATATTTTATATAGTATGCATTCGAATTTTGCTTTGAAAGGTAGTCTACTTTCGATCGTCGCTTTAGGATGTGGTATCCATTCGACACTTGCATTAAAATGTAGTTATTTTTCGAGACTCTCTTTAGAGGAGTATTTTTGCCAAAAATGCTGTTTGCGCGATGGCGCTTGGAATTATGATTTAAATAAGAGAACTGCGTATACTTTGCAGCCACCTTTTTAAGCTGAATACGCTCATGCAACTAGTCGATATGGTAAAACATATATATTAAGTGAAAGCTTTCACAGATTTAAATTATGTCTAAAATACTGAAGATCATTATGTTGTATCATCTTCAAGTTTTTGACGCCTAGAGTATAGCTCAGTACGGGGTACTGCTCCCAGGTATTAAATTATGAATTATTAATTTGTGTATATT
The DNA here is from genome assembly GCA_963931845.1 of Maratus michaelseni. Taxonomy (NCBI): domain Eukaryota; kingdom Metazoa; phylum Arthropoda; class Arachnida; order Araneae; family Salticidae; genus Maratus; species Maratus michaelseni. Next base: position 196,140,803 of record OZ007590.1, read on the forward strand.
ATATATATGCATTTGGATAAATATTTGAGGTCATATACAGCATAGCCCAAAATATTATTATTTTTAACTAAGTGAAGATTTTAAGATTTTTAAAGACAAAATTCTCATAAATTTTGATAGATCAACATGATCTGAAGTTAATATACTTTCATTAATTTATTCAGCAACATCCTGAATTAAGGTAGTTGTCAAGGAAAGTAAAATGTCTTTCCTAGAATTAAGTTAATTTATTTTTAATAAATTTTGTAAATTAGCTTTAAATATATGTGTTGTATATAAGCAAATTAATTTAAAAGAATTTAATTCTCTTTATTTACCACTAATATATGTCATATTTATTTCGTTGTTTACTTAATTATTTTCTAGTCATTTAGTTTATTTCTTCCCGCCATTACTTGTATCATTTGCAGGGTGTAACTTTATGTTAAATTTTAATATAAAATTTAAAGCAGAAGATTCATAGATAATAGAACTTCAAAAAACGCAACGCAATTTTAATTTATTTTAACCATTTAATCTTAACATGAGCGTTGTTTTATTTAATTTCTTTTGGCTCATATTCCCTGTTATTAGAATATAGGTTTACGATCACTTAAATTTAAATAAGTACTTTAAATGCTCCCAATTTGCTTTTGATGGTGGTTATTAAATGTATGTTGGACAGATTTAAGAATCATACCAGCGAATAAATATAAGTGTAAATATTCTGTCCAACAATATAATAAATAAAATGTTTACACACACACACACACACACATATATATATATATACATATATAAGCAAGAATACATCTTCAATAGGTTTGTTTTCATAGCTGTTTATATTATTTGGCAACAAATCTCACATTTTGGATGCCCAAATTGCGCCAAACTTAAACAAAAAACAAACAAACAAACAAACAAACAAACAACAACAACAACAACAAAATTTCAATGTCCCTATAGTGGTAAAGTACCTAAAAAAGTGATATATATTACTGAGGAAATATAATATGGGCGTTTTATTTTTCCTCAAGCGTTAATTTTGTGTAGGTATTTTAATGTATCCAAACAAAAGCAAGAATACATTAGGACGAACAATGTTGAATGAAAGCCCTGATCTATGAAATTTGTAGCATAGAAAATTGAAAAGAATATATTTTATAAATACATACACTACGGAAGAAAATTTCAATTGCTTCCCTTAACTCGTGTTACTTCGTAATATTACATTTACGCTAGACGAAACAGAAAATTCTTCGGAGCGAGAAATTCTAACGAAATGTTCTTCCTTATTTTGTATCACTTACATATAATAGTTGCAACAATAAATATTCGATAAAGAAATGTCTTTTACCGAAATGTAAAAAAAATCTTTGTACATATTTGCGATGTAAAACTAAATTCTCTTGGTTGAAACGTTTTTTTTTTTTTTTAATTTCTATAAAAAAGTGCTACAATGTTTCCATTTTACTCATTATTAAAGAACTTGAGTAATAATGTTAACTGAAACGTAAATTAAAGTATTGAATAAACTGGTGTGATACTATAAAAGCATAAAAAACTTCTTTATAACATCATAAAAAATAAGGAATGTGCTAGGCCTTTCGAAAGAACTTTGTCTTTCTTCATCAAGTGCAAAGAAGACGTGCAACCACTTTGAAAACAGGCCTGCCTTCAAAGCCGTTGCACGCCTTCTTTACGTCTTACGAAGAAAGACAAAGTTCTTTCGAAAGGCCTAGCGCATTCGTTATTTTTTTATAGTGTTATTAAGAAATTTTTTATGCTTTTAATCTAAATAAATTACAAAAACTTTAATTTATCTCCGAAACTCTCCCCTTTTTCACGATTTTAAATTTATATGAAGGAAAAAAAAAAGTCTGAAAGCAATTACTTGAATTTTGTTTTTTGGTTAGTTTCATTTTTTCTGAAAATAATTTTCTAATACATTAATATGTGTTACGGGTACAGGAAGAAATATAACTAGTTAGTATTACTTATCCTACCAAGAGCAACATCGGACATGTCCTGCAGGTATGACAACGTTGTTGAAAAGCTATTCACAAATTGTATTGAAAGGATTTACTGACAATACCCATTAATTTTGATGTTGTGATGACATATCGACGAAAAAAATAGGAAAATTAAAAAGGAGAAATTGAAGAAGTGCAAGCTTAAATGCATTTTTCGTCTTGCGCATTCAAGTCGTTTAAGAGATTACATTAGTGGTTTCCCCTGGTCCTCATTCGTTAAGACAAACTTTCCAAGCAGTAGAGTAAATTTCTTTTGACTATTAAACTAAAATTAAATTGAAAACAAATCATAAACTAATTAATAAAAATTATGATAATTTAAAATAAAAGAAGGATTTTTCTTTTGAGTAAACGTTAAAACGCATTAAAAAAGGAAATTACGGTAGATTTTGAAAAGTATTAATGTAACATTCTAGATGAAAATTTAAAGAAAAATTAATGTTAAAAATAATTTCAATTTTCTGTAGTTATATAATTATAATTTAATTTTTATAGTTATAAGGAATCTAATGCGTATAACGGTATCCTTAAATATTTTGACCGTAACAGACATTTTGTGTATTACCATACATAATGTTTGAGATTTACTGGAATAGCGTTCCAACCTAGTTGAAATGTGTTTATGAAAACGGATTGACCGTCTGTCCGTCTGGTCGTTTGGTCATCTGGCCGTTCGGCCGTTCGGTCCGTCTATCCGTGCTGCAGTTATCGTAAATATACTTGTAGTTCTATGTAATTTATATATTTTATTGAACTTTTCCGTAGAATATTAGGTATTGAAAATGAAGTTTGTAGCATTTATACACTGTAAAAATTTTCGTAAAATTTCAGTAGATGTACCGTAGATTAACGGAACTTGTACCGTGTTTTCACTCTTTATGGTATAAGTACCGTACTTCTAAGCTAAATTAAGCGTAAAAAAACCGTATATGTGCCATTTCGATTATAAATGGTATTTATACCGTAAAATGATTGTTTTTCAGTAAAAAATCGCTATTTATACCGTAAAATAATTATTTTTCAATAAGTAAAATGTTGTTAGCCACGCCTCGGTGTACGGCCACCCCTCAAGTGATGCGCTTGCTCTTGTTACGTAATGCGTGCAGGCCTGAGGAGAGGGGGGTGGTGCAGCCGGTACATATTCTTAAAATATTTTACGGTACATATACCGTCCAGTTACCTTACGGTATATATACTGGTCTCAAAGTTGCCAGTATATGTACCGTAATTGTTGACCAAAATGTTTTACAGTGTTATTCGTTTGTGGCTTATTTTATTGATTTTCCGATATTTCAAACATAATGAGATTGATATGATCATTGAAGTAGGCTACAAAATGCTTTCTCAGTAATATAGAATAAGTAGCATTTACAGATCGTTGTCGCACAAAAAAAAAAAAAAAAAAAAAAAAAAAACATTACGTTATGATTACGTACTTCAAACATAATGACATTTATAAAGATCCCTAAGGTGCATTACAACAGTTTCGTTTAGATTGTGGAGTTTGTAGTATTCACACATCGTTGATTTACACGTATGTGCAAAACAAATCGGTTACAGGACTAGCGCATTCCTTATTTTGTGGTGTTATTAAGAGGTTTTTTTATGCTTTTATTGAAACGTAAATGTTGTACAAAAGGACGATTCCAACATTTTATTGATTATTTTAAGCCTTATGATATATTGAAGATATCATGTAAAATGAGTGTTGAATGTTGTAATTAAGGAAATCAAGAATAGCATTTTTAAATCTGTTTTACCCTTAAATACCAGAAAAAAAACTATACATGAATTACCAGTCGAGTTCATTGAACGCTTATTTAAATAATAAAGTTGTGAAAATAAAAAAATAATAAAAAATAATAAAAACTATTGATTTTCAATGAGTATATTCATTAATAGAAAAAAGTGACATATAATAAGTAGAAAGAAAAATATATATTGTTATGATTGCGAAAATAGTGTGAAAATGTGTTTATGAAAACGGATTGACCGTCTATCGTTTGCAGGTCGTTTGGTCATCTGGCCATTCGGCCGTTCGGTCATCAGTCCGTCCATCTGTACAAAAAAAAAAAAAAAAAAAAAAAAAAAAAAAAAAAAAAAAAAAGAACTGAAGAACCATTTTCTCATACTGTAAAAAATTCCTCTTCAGTCTAAGATATTTATGACAATTAAATATTTTCTGAAAAATACAAAGTTATTATGGTATTTTTCTTCAAGATTTAATTTGTTCAAATATTGTATCTTATTTATTGTGCAGCTGATGTACAAAAAAACATAGATTGCAACCAGGTTCAATGGACCTGATTTGCTACACGGTAGGTTAGAAATGCATTAATAATTTTAAACGTATATTTATTTTTTGTAGACAAAAGATTTTTCTCTTACTACGCAAAAACAAAACAAACAAAAAAATAAAGAAAAATAAAGAAAAAGAATTGAAGAAGAATTTTCTCATACTGTAAATTCTTCTTCTGTCTAAGATATTTGCGACAATTAAATATTTTTTGAAAACAGAAAGTTATCATTGTATTTTTCTTCAGGATTTAATTTGTTGAAATACTTTAATGTACCATGATAAAAGCAAAACTATATTATGAAAAGCATTGTTGAATTTAAGCCATGGTGTATGAAATTTTCGGCATGCAGAATTGAAAAGTATATATTTTATTAATACCTCCACTATAGGATAAAATTTAAATTTTTTCTCTTTCGTGTAATTCCGTAATATTGCATTTACGCTAGACGAAATAGGAATTCTTCGAGGCGAATAATTGTAGCGAAGTTTTAATTCTTTGCTTTTTTTTTTTTTTTTTTGTATTACACAATAGTTTACATATAATAGCAGCAACAATAAATTTTTCGAAATAAATCTTCTAAAGAAATGTCCTTTACGAAAGCGTAAAAAAGCTTTGTAAATATTTGAGATGTAAGACACAATTTCCTTCGATGCAAATCTTTTTTTAATCTGGAAAAAATGCCACAATGTTTCAATTTTACATATTATTTTAGACTAGCGTAAAAAGTTAACTGAAATGTAAATGTTGTATAAATTTTTTTTCTACATTTTAATGATTATTTTAGGTATTTGGATGTATGGGGAATACCATACAAAGTGACTATTCAATGTTGTGAGTAAATCAAGTATAGTATTTTTAAAAGTGTTTAAAGTTACATTGATAATTTTAAACACACATACTTTTTTTTTTTTGCAGACTATACTCTTAAAGATTTAAGAACATTTTTCCTGATGCAAAGAAGATGCTTAAGAAAACTGAATAAAACTGCATGGTTATCCACTGTGCAGTAAACATTTCCTTTACCTTAGTCTTTTGCAAAAGAACCAATCAGAAACTTTAGAAAACAACAGTTTTTAGAAAGTCAAACGTGTTTTCCAAATTTCACATGGTACAGAAAAGTTCTCGTAAGTCACAGAAGACTATTAGTTTTTGAAGTTTCTCATTGGTCCTTCTCTGAATAGTTTCTGGTGATAAGACTTCCGACATTTTGGGTAAATACGGAAATCTCAAAGTGTCTCCACTATATCAGGATATGTTTCTGCATTTTGTTTTTACAATATCATGTAAAAAGGGGGAATTTGGAATTTTTAAATGCGAATTTAAGAATAATTTCGGTGAAACTTTTATATGATTACTCACTGAAACACGCGCATAAACACGAAATTCTCAATTATGTACGGCACGTATTCCAGGCTTATTACTCTCATCCTTTCTTAATGGGACAGATCACCTTTAAAATGGTCAAAAATTCAATTTCAAGGTAAAAACGTAATTCAATTTCAAGGTAATTAAATTAAAAACGCATTTTGAATGCGCTTTTCGATGAATTACAGTTAATTATTTTTTAATTTATTGACCAAATTAAAAGATTCTAGTTCATTTTGTTCATTGTTATAACATTAATATGTTTGAAAAAAATTGAGGTTCTAAATTATTTTTGGAGAAATCGTGCGCGCAAGTTTGAAAATCATTGTTGTGAAAATTATATTTTATATAAACTTATAACATAGTAATTGTTGTGAATTAAATGCATTTAAAGTTTTCACTCTCCATTCAAAAACAAAGAATGACGATTGCGTTTTACTTTATATCTTCGTCAATAATTATCGCCTCTGAAAAAAATTGGTACCTTTCTACTCAGAATAAAATGCACTATTTACTGACATCAAAACCTTGAAATTGAATTTTTGACTATTTTTTGACTATATGTCCCCTTAAATAAGTGAATTTTATAATGCAACTGTGATGCAATTGCTATGACGAATTGCATACTCTCGAACATGACCAGATGGGATTTTAGAAATTAAATGTGAATAATTAACTAAAAACATGCGATTTTATTAGATACTCCAATACCATAATTTTCCGTATTTATTTTGAAAAAAGGGAATTTCGAATTTTTAAGTGTGAATTTTATAATAAGCCATATAAAACTTTTACGTAATTATTCACTAAAACACTTGCATAAATTTAAAATTTCCATCTTAACGCCTACTTTCCCAGTTTTGTGGGAAGAAGCTATTCTGCATAGACTATGACGAATTATACACTCTCGAACAAGACCACACAGCATATTAGAAATTAAATGCGAGTAATCAACTAAAGGAGTGCGATTTTATTAGATACACCATTGCTAGAATTTTCAGTATTTATTTTGACAAAGGGAATTTTGAATTGTTAAGCGTGAATTTTATAATAAGCTATATGAAACTTTTACGTAATTATTCACTAAAACCCTTGCATAAATTTAAAATATCGATCTTAACGCCTACTTCCTTAGTTTTGTGGTTCACATCTTTTGTTTTTTTTAATCTAAGTAATTAACTTTCATAATGTATTTTCGTTGAAAAAAACACTTCTGCGTAGACTATGATGAATTGCACAAACTCGAGCAAGACCACGCAGCATATTAGAAATTAAATGCCAGTAATCAACTAAAAGAGTGCGATTTTGTTAGATACACCATTGCTATAATTTTCAGTATCTATTTCGACAAACGGAATTTCGAATTTTTAAGTGTGAATTTTATAATAAGCCGTATGAAACTTTAACGTGATTATTCACTAAAACACTCGCATAAATTAAAAATTTCTATCTTAACCGCCTATTTTCCCAGTTTTATGGCTCAAATCTTTTGTTTTTCTTAATCTAAGTAATTAAATTTCATAATGTATTTGCGTTCAACGAATTAATTCTGCCATGACTGCAACAAATTCTCGCAACCGAACAAGAACATCCGGAATCTTCGGAATTACACGCGAGTAATCAATACAAAAATTGCGATTTTATTAGGTAAGCCACTATTTTAATTTTAAGTATTTATTTTGACAAAGGGAATGTCGAATTTTTAAACGTGGATTTTATAATAAGCCTTATGAAACGTTTACGTAATTACTTACTAAAATACTCGCATAAATTCCAAATTCCCAATTATTAACGCTATCTTTTCCAGTCTTATTACTCGCATCTTTCTTTAGTCTAAATAAGTGAATTTCATAATGCAATTGCTTTCTGAGATGTTGTTCTGCCAAGACTATGACAAACTGAAAACAATCCTACTAGAACAGGCGGAATGCTCGGAATTACACGAGAGTGAAATAAATTTTAAGTGACAAAAGTTATTTTGCAGATTTGTGTAGCTGCCAGGCGTATTTAGATAATGCTCTTCTGGCAACGATTCAAGCACAATTTTAGCGGTGCATCTCGAGTGAAAACAAATTTACCTAAAAAGGCCTTTTCTTATCTAATTATTTCTACTCTGTGAAGGGCTAATGGGGGTGAAGGAGTAAGTCGGCACGTTTGTTTTTAAATTTCTTATGTGTCAGAAGTAACATTTAGGGATTTAAAATCAAAGCAATCTTTTCAAATCTTAGAATTTAAGATTATATTTATTATTTGTTTAAATCGTTTACCATTCGTCTTTTTAGTGTTTTATTGATTCTCACCTTTTTCTTCTCTCACAGCTTTCGAATAAAGTGGTACATGGCATTTATTTTAGTTTTGTGTAAACAGATTAAGAATAAAACAAACTGTAATATTTTTGTATTTTATGAGAATGATAAATAATTACAGAAAATTATAGAAATACACAAGATTTTACTTTACCTAAAAAGTTTGTTTGTTTATCGTTTTTTCTATTCCCAAAAACGCTAATGCCTGTGTGAAGATTTAACCGGTTACTTTCGTTTTTAACACCTTCCAACATAGTTGAAAAGTGTTTCTGAATTCGGTTTGTCTGTCTGTCGGTCTGTCCGTGTTCTATCTCGCGTAAATATGCTCGGATCGTCATGCAATTGATATATGTTATTGAGGATTAATGTGGCATGTTCGGTATTGAAAATGAAGTATGTAGCACTTATAGTTTTTTTTTTTTTTACAGGGACACTCAAAAGAATTGCGGTCTATGGGGAAAAATCATTTGCGGTTTATTTTAATGATGTTACACAGTTTCAAACATATTGAAATTGATATATATCAATGAGATGCACTACAAGAGACTAATTATAGAATGTGGTGTGCATAGCACTTGCATTTGCTTTACAGAGATACTCAAAAGAATTCCGTTACATTACGGTCTATGAAGAAAAATCGTTTGCAGTTTATTTTAATAATGTTTCACTATTTCAAAGATATTGAAATTGATATATATCACTAACGTGAATTATAAGAGGCTTACTATAGAATATTGTGTGTATAGCTTTCATCGTTCATTTACAGGGACACACAAAAGAATTTGGTTAAAGTACTGCTTATTAATAATAATTGCCGGGAATGCTTTTTCAGTTGCTGAACGCATTTTTAAATTTAACTCATTTTTTGTCTATTACTTGGTGTGTATAAATTGTATAGATTGTATACAGGGCAGCGCAAATGTTCTCGAATACATTTCCGTTTACTGTCGGAAATTGCAGAAGGGAAATTTTAAACTGTGCTACGCGTTTCCTAACTGAACTAAAATTTAGCATTCTATTTAGTATATATACAAATACATAGATCATATACAAGGCTGCACAAAAGAGCTTGGATAATTTTTCCGAATATTGTTGGTAATTTCTGAAATTGCATTTTTAAATATGTTATGCGTTTTCAAAATTGTTTTGTTAGATATCATCTTACACCTTACGGTAAAGATTTGCAAAATTATTTTGGAAGTGTTGGAAAGTGTTACATAATTGTTGCTTGACGCATGTTTTTTCGTTCTTGTTTCTTTTAGTTTCCCTTTTTTATGCATTAAGAGTAATTTATATTGATTAAAATAAATCTTCTCTCAATCACAGAATTAATAACAATTCAGTAGGATTTTTACAGCATTTGTAATCCCTCTTTAATTCTTATTTCTTTAACACCTTTTAAATTTGTTCTACATCATAAAACGTATATATTGTATTCGAGTGAAAATTTATGACTAACTAAATTTACCTGTTTTGTAAGTTACCTGTTTTATGTGTATAGAGGCGTTTTGGGACTACATGAATAAGATTTGACTATTTTTGGATTGGCGTCTGTTCCTCTGTATATTACCCAAATTTTATTGGCTCTGTAATTCAAGAATTAATGCATGCAATTTTATAAAACTTTACATTGAATTAGATCTCGGGATAAGCTGATGCTGATTAAAATTTGGTGTATATCACCCAGCAAGTGGCGCTGATATGCCTCGTTTTTTCAGGATGTGTGAATTAGTTATACTCCAGTACCAGTGTGATAGAATTGCACCAAACTTAATATTAAGAAGCTTATTATGGAAAACCAAGCTAATATTAGTTTTCCTCGTTCAAGAGACGACGGTGGAGTTTGCAATTCAACAGTTTTTTTTTTTTTTTTTTTTTTTTTTTTTTTTTTTTTTACGATAACCATTGTATCTGTTTATTAGGGTAGAAATGCACCATATTTAATAATTGAGGTCATTAACATAAATATATATGTTGTTCCGATTTTGGCTTTGAATGCCCAATAAAGAAGTATTACGCTGTACTTTTTTTAAATTCTAAAATCAAATACGTTGTTTGACTATGTTTTCAAAATGTATTATTCACCAAAACCATCATTATAGCATATTTTTTTAATTGACATACAATAGAAAATATTTTGGTCGAAATAACTTGGTGCTGGAAAATAGAGAAAAAAAAATAGCCTCATATTCAATTATTGCAATTCATTTCTTCTATTGCTGCTAAATATTTTTTAATATAAAAAAGAGATATTTTGCTGCATAGATTATAATAAATCAAAGCATATCCTAGTCAAGACATTGTCTAGACGTTTCTGTCTGTCCATCTTAATCGAAATACTAGAATAAGAGGCTTACGGTAAAGTTTTACACGGCATACATCTCTCTTGGATGGAAGCGATAGGTTATTTGCTCTGATATACAGGGTGTCCAAAAATAAAGCGACTCTTTTTAAAATGGAATAGCAAACGTACGGTAACAACTATTAAATTTATTGCTCTAGGAGATTAATGTGGGACGTCAGGAATTAGTCTTCTTTGTTTTACTTCCGAATGTCAATGGCAGATGGCGCTCCACATACTCAAACCCGGAGCCGCCATTTGAGGTGGGGCCTTGAAAGGAATTCGATATTTTAGAAAATGCATCAGTCATCAAAGGTGAGACTTAAAAAAATGTTCAGAAATAAAACAAAAGTGAAAATAATTTGTCAGATATTAACTAAAATAAAAATATTAGCCAGCATTGATATTTATATAAAAATATAATCATTTATAACACCTTCTAATAATATACTTCTTCTAATTACTAAAAGGCGTAAAATAAAAACATTATAAACAGTAAAATAAGTTTTATTAGACTGTTGACATGTTTCGCCTCCATCTGAGCCATTATCAAAACAAATAAGAATATTCTACAATTGCACGGTCTATGAAATTATTATTTGAAACGCTGTCATTTAATTTTTCACGTACTTTTTCAAATTACGCACGTTATTTTTTATTTTTGCTTGGATGTTTATTTCCATATTTGTAACCATGGATTAACTCGAGCCACAATTTTGGTAAGTTAAATGATGCTGCATCCTTACATATTGTATTTTTACGTGTTTGAATATTTTGATAGAAATACTGACTTCGAATATTTCTATCGCACCTTTCACACCGTGACTGCCATATCTGTTTTCGAAAAAGTATGACTAACCAAGCTACCATACCAAATAATTCCTGTTCTCTATTTACGTATAAAATTTCAGCCTACAAGTGTTTCATAAGACAGACCTTTTTAGTATGTACTGAAAATAATTTGGATAACGAATTAGATAATATTTGTAGAATTGCTTGTAATAATGGTTTTAATTTACAACATATTAATAAATTAATCGTGAATATCGCCAGTCATAAGAAACTTGAAAAAAAAATTGATTCGCAAAAATACAAAAAAACAAATATTATCCATGATTTTTTGAAAAATAAAAATACAGCCTTAAACGTTTCAATATATGCTTAATAGTCAAAGCAACTCAGAAATTAAAGAATATCATTTGCAACAAAATTTACCCAATTAATGTTGAGAATTATTCCGGAGTATTATTAAATAACATTTATTAAAAAAGACGGATTAAATAATTACTTACTATATTGGCATAGTAAGCGAGAAATTTAGTGATAAAAAAAAGTAGTATATAGCTGATATGTCAACAGTATAATAGAAAAACCACAGATCTGGCCGGTTTATATCAAGAAGAAACTATCCAAATAAATTTCAATGAAAGTAAGATCATGTTTATTACAATCTATACTATCCATCCATTATAAGAGGAACCATAGAGATTGTAGCACGTAAAAATACAATATATAACGATGCAGCGTCATTTAACTTACGAAAATTGTGGCTAGAGTGGTTACAAATGGTTACAAATATGGAGATAATCATCCAAAGTAAAAATAAAAAATAACGTGCGTAATTTGAAAGATTACGTGAAAAATTAAGTGATAGCGTTTCGAATAACAACTTCAGAGACCGTGTAATTATAGAATGTACTTATTTTTTTATAATAGCTCAGATAGAGCCGAAACATGTCAACAGTCCAATAAAACTTTTTTTACTGTTTTAATGTTTTTGTTTTACGCCTTTTAGTAAATAAAAGAAGTATAAAAACATGAGCATTAATAAACACTTTAAGCACAAAAATTAATATAATTAGCGGTGATTTTTACCAAAACTTTGATGGAATAATTATTACAAAAAGGGACACATTTATCATTATTGAGTAGTTTGGATAGTTAAAATATGTAGTATATATGTGAGAATAAAGCCGCATCAATTGCTTCTCAGCAGTGTACAACAAGATCAAAAGAATCTTGTCTTGTCAAAGAACACACCTCACCGAAATAAACGTTTGAAATGACACACCTGCCCAAACTATAAAAGGTCTTACAGTTTCAAATTGCAAACTTTTTTTAAGAACTAAATAGAATGGCATCTATGAACACGATGGACATTGATTTACCTTTATAGTTTAGTTAGAGCTTTCGCTATCTCAAACTGTCTGCAGGGCCATCTGTCGGTAACACATGATACTAAAACAAGTAAGTATACTAAGGAAATTCCCGACTTCACAGATTAGTTTTCTTCAAGAATGACTTGAAAAGGTGCCATTGTTTACTTGTTTTCTAATTTTCTAATCGTAAGTCATTCTGGGACAACCTGCAGATGTACATGTCTCAGTATTTGTTTTATGACAATGATAATAATTTTATGCGAATATTTATATTTTTTGAGCGTCACTTTTCTTTCAACAGCTATGACCAAAGTGTTGCGCTAACGATTAAAATGTATTTTTAAGTAAAAAGAATTATAGCTTAAACATTTAAGTAACACTCTTAAACCTTAATAGGATTTGAAACAAAAACAAAAAAATTTTGGTGAGTTTCCTCACAAAATATGGCAATAGGAAAGAGAAACGAAGGCATTTTTATATTACTGCAAACGTTTACTTTGCATTATTTGGATAAACAAATAATTATTATTGAGTCACTGGATGATAAATTGTAAAAAAATCCATGACTAAAAATTATGTAATCTACTTACGATTCATAAATAGTTTTCTCCACGTAAAATCGAAATATAATAAGTTAGGATTTACACATTTATACATTAAGGGTGTATTCAAATCCAAACTGCTTATTTTGAGACACATTCGTAAATTCATTTTTGCTCTAAAATGCATCCAATTGGCTGGTTCTCTTATTCAGAAACTTTATAATGTCCCCACTGTCTCGATTTTTTTTATAAAGGCAGACTATATTTCAAAAAAATGCTGTCAAAGTGGACATTTTGAACCGAATTTCGAAAAACGATAGCGCTGGAAACAAAAAAAAATGATCGTACTGTGACAATAATTGTCTGTAAATCAATTTCTAATTAATTGAACGAAAAATAAAAACATGAGGCTTTATAAATGTCTTTATAAATTACGCCACCAAGTTTCCTGTTGTTACTTTTAAAAATGAGTCTGGGAATGTGTCTCAAAATTTTGAGTTGTTGAGCGTAGTAAAATATTTTTTTTGAATACCGACTTAAGTTAAGTTACACAAGTTAAGTTAAATAAAAGCATGTAAAAATGCAAACTTTTATCTAAAGAGGGTAGCTTGACTCAGTCTTTAAAATAAGCCAGAACGCTTACACTTAACTGTTAGTCATTAAAACATTATTCCAGAAATGTAACACTTTCATGTTAGGTTGCTACGATTTTTTTTTCTATCAGCACTAATTTTGCTTTATTTTATCACAGAAATACGCGATCAAATAGGGAGGAGATTACTATTTGGAATTAGTGGGGACAAAAAAATCGTAGTAATCCGCAGCTATACACTGCGATCACAGAGCCAAAATATTTCATCTTGAAATATCCTACCAGACAAGTTTATTTAAGTATTTAGAAATATACACAAAATTATTATTGGTAATTTGAATATTTTCTAAATTTAATTTTTACAAAGCAAATTAATAATTATGAGAAGAGAAGCTTAGAAATTTTAATAACTAAAAGCGTATTTTTTGTTTAAAACTAACATTACCAAAAAAATTTTTCGAAAAGCATTTTTATAAATCAGTTAAAATTATTTTCCAAGTTCATTTTACAAGAAAATAATCTCACAAAATACGAAATGGTTACATAAAATAATTAACATTAAATTTTTGCGGTCCTAAAATCAAAGCAAGTGGATAAAAATTTAAATCTTTTGAAATATTTCGAAGACTTGCATTATCTTTTATGATTTTCTCTTTTCTTTTTTTCCGATATCTCTTGCTACAAAAAAATTAGCTATGGTGAAAATTTATAAAACAATTACTTTTATCCCCCCTTAAAAAGTAACGTTTTTCTAAAGATGTGCTAAAACCACATCAAAACTCTTAAAAGCTTATTAGTAGCGAAGCAAACAGTAGTATTTTTTTTCTGTTTTTAAACATAGCGTTTTTATGAGCATCTTGATGAAATTTTAACTAAACACACATTTTTGAAGATTCTCCGACAAAGTTGAAACCAAAGATAAAAAGGATTATAAAGATGCTTTTACGTTTAAAAAAAATTTAAGCGCATTTGTTTCAACCAAGGCCATTTTTGTGTAATTAACAACCCGATAATTTCATATAATTAAAAACACGACGATTTTCAAAAAAATATGCCATTTTTTTTGTGCACGTCTTTAATTGTAGAACTCATCAGACGATGACGAGGAAATGAAATTTCTTATTTCTTCAAAATTAAAATGTTTAAATTACATAAATCAAGAGTACTTATATTTGTTAAATTCTATAAGAACTCCTTTTGTATATTGTATGACCTAATTTGTCATACGCGGTGTGTGATACTTTAATGAATGGATGCTGAATAGGTTAATTTTACTGAACGTTGCATCTTTTAAAGTATCCCCCGCCCCATAGATATTTAATTAGTCTACACCGAAAAAAAAATTCTCTTCTGAAAGAAATATGAGAATGGAAATATAGATAAATATCTATTTTAAAATAAATCAATTAATTAAACAAACAAATAACAAGGAATAAAAAGTCTTTCCGACCTGGTATAGGGGGGAAAGGTAGCTTTCATATCTCTTTATTTTAAGATTCTAGTTAATTTTATTGGAAAATACGAAGTTAAAATGTAAGGGATCCGGTTATAGAAGATTCATTCCCAGTTTTCTTCAGGATAATTAGCACCTGAGAGGCCCTTCTTTCAAAGCTGGTAGACTGGAGGTACTGGGTTTGAACCCAAATTGCATTCGTTGGTTTAACCGATCGGAGTTTTCGATGGTTTTCTTTAAACCTTGCTGCAAATACGGGCTAAAACCACATAGAAACTTCCTCGGTCAATCCTTCCTCGGTCTATATCCCTCGCGTAGATAGATAATCAGCCGTAATAATACATCACCACCCAGTTTTCGTTAATACTGAATTGGAATGAGAATTTCGCGAAATTAGTCAGCTATAGCCAAGTTGGCTTCATTTATGGCGATTTATTTTCTATAGACGAATTCGTTAATATTTCGCCAAGTTTCGCTAGATTTGGCGCTAGCGGATATGAATATATGTAGTATGAGTATGAAACTTAAAAGAATGGCTATAACAATGAGAGAAAATTTGCGAGAAACCACGTTCAATAAAACTCGTAAATTAAACCCGTTTTCGGAGGAATCCCTTATTTTTAATCTGTTGTCTTGTTTCAAAATATCAGACACCTTAGATTTCAAACTGCTATATTTCAGCCTTTTTCAAGTTAAACAAATAATGTTCCGGAATTATTGTATCCAGGTCGAACACTTAACAACAACAGCAACAACAACAACAACAAAACATTTAGTATTTTTAATTTATTTGTACACCTTTTTAATTTAAAATCTTTAAGTGTCTGCAATTTTGAACAAGATGGCGGATGAAGCTGGCAAACGAATTTGATCGAGACCTTGGTAAGTCCTGTTCATATGCTCAGTCACATACAAATCGGTTCATAAAAACGAGTAATATTGTATGACGAAAATGATATATGTATGTATACATAAATAAATCAACATTTGGGTGTAGGAGGTTGGGGTCTTGAGGTCATAAACGGTGAAAATATACCAAAATTTTCCTGAATGACCTTCCTCCAGACGGCTGCAATAGGTAGGTTTTGGAGTGGAGGCTGCCTAAAAATCTGGATTTTTTGCAGATTCGATATCCAGATTAGACGATATTGATAAATGGTTTGATAAATTTGATTGATAAATTGTTTAATTATTTTTTTAAATGTTTTTCAATATTCTTCTTTGACATTTTGCGATGTGATTACGTGTTTGCCTGTCATAAGGCTATCAAAGTTAGATGTTTCAATTGCGCAATTTGAAATGACTTGCCTCACAAATATTGCCGTCATTTTATAACCAAACACTATATAATTGCATTTAACATAGAAAACCCTCCTTGAAAATTACATAACTTAGCAGTGCAAGTATATTTAAAATAGATTCAATATAAGAAATGCCCCTTTTCTAAAATTAAGATTCAATACAATTAGTAGACATAACCCCTTACTCAATAAAAAAAGTAATAATGACTGATGAGGAATCTTCGATAAAATTGATCCACACCGCGATAATTTCTACAATATTGGTTAATTCTCCTGATCAGTATGCTTTTATCAGAAATTAAACGACTTGATGTTTATCGAGACATTGAAACAAAAAGCAACTCTGTTGCTTAAAATATTAAATATTTGGCATTTAAAATTGTATTGTCATGTAAATCATCCAAGTTTTCATTCTAGTTCTTCACAAAAAATGACTATTAAATAAAGCATTTTTAAAAAATTGAATTTTTGAAATGCCAAAGAACTTTACAGAATAAAATTTGGAACTAGATATATTAGACCAAATACATCTGTTTAACCATCAACATATGTTTAACCATCTCAATTAAAACTACAATAATGAATGTTTTGAAAGAAATGAAAAAAACAATAAATAATTCATCTCGTACCATTTTACTGGAAAATATATGAACGCTTGTCATTCCTAAATTTTAGTTTGAAATAAGCATCAACAAAGTGAAGTTATTATTAGGAAAGCTATAATTATGAAAGTATTTCTCACTTGGCAATCTCGCTTTTATATTTGTGAGTACTCGAATGATTATAAATCAAAAAGATAATGGATGATTATAAATAATAATTTTTAGCATTATGAAATATTATGACTTTTAAAGTTATGTTTTTTTTTTTTTTTTACTTATAGAAGTATGTTTTATACAATAGAATATCGTCTGACATTGATAACTTTGTAAATTAATTTTATGCTATGGAAAATCTTTAAATCTTTAATTAATTAAAGATAAATTTTCTACCTCTTCATAATAATTTTACAATCATTTGACTGCATTTTTAGATATATTATTGAATAGTGGAAGTTCATAATACGACTATAAAACTACTAAAGATAAAGATAAATTCAAAACTATAATTTTAAATTTAAAAATGTAAGTTAAATAAAATATTTAACATTGTCTTTATGGAAAATATTAGACAAAATGTGATTACTTCATATATTTAGCCATCACAATTAAAACTGGAATAATTAATGTTATGTTAAGGAAAAAAATGAAACTGCTCATCTCGTATCATTTTACAAGAAAATTTAGAAACTTTATGCATGTAATTCCTTAATTTTAGATGGAAGTATGCATAAATAAAGTTAAATTTTTAGAGAAAAGCTATAATTATGAAAGCATATCTCACTTGACATTCTCGCTTTTACATTTGTGGGTACTTGAATGATTATTAGACAAAAAGATAATGTATTATTATAAATAAATTTTTCAGCCGCATGCAGAATTATGACTTTTAAACTGATTTACAACGAAAAAGTGTCTCCAACACAGGTTTCTTAGAATATTTTTTGTCTATGTATTTTGATTATAAATAACACAGAGTTTATCTAGAGATTAAAATGAATAAGCAAATCTGTCTCTTAAGAAATTACAATAATTATCATTTAAAATTCAAAGTTTTCATACTATTTCTTTACAAAAAATGCATATAAAATAAATCAGTTTATAAATTTAAATTTTCCAAACCTTAAAGAGCTTTAAGAAACCATAAAAATTAACATGAACGGTCTAGGAATCATTAGACAAAATGTTATTGACACCATCTGTTTAAATTTCACAATATAAACTAGAGTAATATATATTATGTTCAGTAAAAAGAGAAAAACAACAGCTTTACCAACTCTCACCATTTTACTGAAGACTCCATAAATACCTGTTATTTTAACGTCTAGATGGGAATAAGCATGAACAAAAATGAGTTATTATAGAAAAGATTTAATTATAAAACCGTTTCGCACTCCACACTCTCGCTTTAACATTTGTGGATACTAAAAAAAAAAAAAAAAAAAAAAAAAAAACATACGATAAAAAGATAATGTATGATTCTGAATACTTACTTTTAGTTTTGGGATAAAATATCATTTTTAAAGCTATTGCTTTTCGACTAATGAAATTGTCGTTTCTATAGTGCAATATCTTCTGACATGGATAATTTTTAAATTTATTGTAAATATATACATAAATATTTAAATCTTGATATAACTTAAATGGATTTTCCGATATTAAATTGTTGAAATGGGAAATAATGTTACAAAGTAAAATATTTAACACGGTTTATTTGAAATATATTAGACAAAATATTATTACCATCATCGCTTTAGCCATCACAATTAAAACTAGAATAATTAATTTTATGTTCAGGACAAAGAAAAACCAACAAATTTTTCATAACGTAATATTTTACTAGGAAATATATGAGCGCCTGTCATTTCTGATTTCTAGATAGAAATGAGCATGAACAAAGAGAAGTGTTTATAGAAAATATATAATTATGAAAGTATTTCTCACTTGACATTCTCGCTTTTACATTTGAGGGTACTTGAAATGTTATAAGCCAAAATGATAATATACGTTTCTGAATAATAATTTTGATTAGTAATTATGACTTTTAAAGATAATGTTTTTCGACTAATGGAATTGCCGTTTTATACAATGTAACATTTTCTGTTGTTGACATATTTGTAAATTATTGTAGTTAGATGCAAATATATTTAAATCTTCAAAAAACTGAAATGATATTCTGTCTCTTCATATTACTTTTGTAGTTATTTGATAATGTTTTTACAACTGTTATTAAATTTAAAAAAAATTAAAATGTGGATATTAAATTGCTGGATATCAGATAAATTCTTGCTCTAGATTTTTATTTTCATTAATGTAAAAAAAAAGTAAGTCTAAACATAATTTTACTCACAACAAAGGTTCCACTATCCTTATATTCATACTATCCTGAAATCTGTTCTACCATTAGAGTGAAAGCATACATGTTGGGCTCTGTAAATTGGCAATGAGTTTTCATCTACCTATGTCAGGTGTTTACCATTCATTAATATATATATATATATATGTGTATGTATTTCTAAGTTTTTGATATAACACTTTTATGTCAGGTATTAGTGTCAAATGCTGATATTAATCATCATTTCCAATGAATACGAACTTAGAACAACCGTAATATCCGGACTGTATGCTGGGCAAACAGCTACGAAAATTCCAGATTTCAACAAAAGCTTTTTACGCACAGTTTACAACGTGAATTAGATGTAAGATGCTGATATTGCTACACTAGTGAGGAAAAATTATGAGTTACAAAAGGATTGTATAAGGATTTCACAATATTTGAACTTTGGTTATCCTAGGACACGTTATGCGATTTTCCCTGCTGATGTGGCTACATCAAGATCGTGTTGGCTACCGTTGTAACTTTTTCGTAAAGGTGCATTTGCATAATGGTGGTATCGGCCTAGGCGCTGCCGTTAAATCATAAAGCCAAACAATTAGCTGCAGCGTAAACAACCAATAGGCTGGTTGATTGGTTGGGATTTAACGCCAAGATAACCCCCGCCTAGGACGAAATTGTCATAAATTAAATGTATACCTTAAAGGGATGTTATTGGTCTGTAAATTCCTTAGAAGTTGCTCCGCACGTAGTCTAGAAATTTCAGTTTTTATTCTATGATTTTATTTAAATTTGTATTCCATCAATGGGATGATTGCTAACTCCATTTAACATGTTTGTTTAAAAAATGATAACGTTAAAAACATAATTTTCAAAATTAGTATGAAATACGCGAAATAATAAGGCGCAAAATTATTGCCAATTTATCTTGTATCATCCTGTATATATCTCCTCTCATTAAAAGTTTCATTTACAGCAAAATCTAATGCTTTGCATTTTATCAAATTTAAGTAAGTCTTTTTTTAAGATAAATTTATAAATAAATTCTAACAGCAAAAAATATAATAATATTATATTTCACTATCTGAAATATTAGCGACAAAGTCTGAATTGCTTAACGTTTTACAAGCTTCTGCAAAATAGCTTTTTTTACGATATAATAACAAAAAAAATCCTTTCATATATATATATATATATATATATATATATATATATATATATATATATATATATATGTATATAATAATATAGTGTTTATTTGTCGTCCTAAAATATACTCTCATAACCATAATAATAAATAATTGGTATTATTTTTTATCAAGCTTCATTAGAAAGCGTATCTATAAAAGAAACTTCTAAAAGAAGCTGTTTATTATGATTTCAGAAGAACAATCTACTGCCTTTTCTTTTTATTAAGATTAAGTAAACAATTTTACTGATAAATTCTAACAGCAAAAGTTTTATTATCCTCTTATAATTTACGACCATAAACATTAACAACAAAGATTTGCTTTTCATCCTCTCTAGCTTAAGTAAACTATTTTTCTCTAAACCGAACTTTCAGATACAGCTTAACAGCAAAATTTGAGCTTTTCATGTTATATATTCCATTTAGGAATCTCAAATGTTAATTAATATTGTACGCGCTGCAATAATAAACACGGAATTCTGTAAAATATTTAACCCGTAAAATCGAGATAACCAGTCTCATAAAATATATTGCTTAGCTGGATTCTGGTAGCAGAAGAATTTGAAGAATCCCAAGTGTTCGGTAGAAGCAGCAATCCTTTTTTCCCGCACACATTCCATTCCGTCCCCTAGGGAGCATGGGCAATTTAACCCAGAGGCGATCAAGAGGTGCCTTCTATTTCACCCTCCCCCTTCTTCTTTTGTGGCATTCCATTTCAACTATTCTTCTAAGTTAGGAAAGTCGAGATTGTAGGTGGTTTAATGAGAATCTGATCTTTTAGTGTATCTACTGAACTGTAAGTTAAGTGGGATATTTCCATTCTTCATTCAATGCCATTCGAATAGAACGCCAGTTATATGGTATAGAATATCATATAAATGAAAAAAATGGTAATTTTTGTAATAAAAATGTTTCATCATTTCATGACAATGAAAAATGAACAAATATTTTATTTTAAATTGTAATGATATGAATACAAACATCAAACACTTGCTTTCAACGTATATTTCGTTTAATTTAAATATGAGCTATTTTTTAAAAAAACTACATAAATAAACAACTCTCGACGTTTCGGCTATTCTTCATGGTCATCTTCAGGAGAAAATTCACATAAAAACAAACATCGTAAAACTAAATACGTGTTACATAATTGAGAAAAATGTTCAACATTGAAATTGTTCAAAATTGAACATTTTGCAACACGTATTTAGTTTTTCGCTGTTTGTTTTTATGAGAATTTTCTTCTGAAGATGGCTATGAAGAATAGCAGAAACGTCGAGAGTTGTTTATTTATGTATTTTTTTTTTCAATAGCTCAAATTTAAATTAAACGAAATATGCGTTGAAAGCAAGTGTTTGATGTTTGTATTTATATTTTCAACGTAAAGTCCTTATTAATTATGTAATGATATATTTTTTTTAATTTGAAAGCCCAGGGCACATATAGTGTGTCCTGTTCCAGTATAGGTAGTTGAAATTCAAAATTTCCATAAATATGGCAAACTTAAAGATGAAATAAATGTTTGTAACAAATGTTTATAATTCAGTTGAATAAATTCAGCATGAAGTAATTTAAAATGTAGTTCCAATTTTCGGCAATAGATGGTGCTGTGCTATCTCAAATTTAATGGGGAATTTTACCTAGAGTTGATCAAGAAGTGACAGTTTTCTCTCCCAATCTTCTTTTGTGACATTCCTTGTTTAACTATTCTTCTAAGTTAGACAATTCGAGATTGTAGGTGATTTAATGATAATCTTCTCTTCTTGTATTTTTACTAAACTGCGAGTTAAGTGAAATATTTTCATTCTTTATTCTATGCAGTTCGATTAGAACACTAGTTCTATGTTAAGGAATATCATATGAATGGAAGAAATATAAAGAAATCTTTCATATAAAAAATTGGAATAGTGTTACACAAAATAAGAATTTAGTTTGTACTACTAACTTCAGTTTTATTGTTTCATTAAGAGGAACAATGTGTAAATATTTTATTTTTAAATGTAGTCACTTAATTCGAAAGCATAAGCCGTTTTTAATTCCAAAGCATAAAGAATGTATAAGGCGCTTCTTCTCTCTTCCACTCTACCCCTATAAAAAGGAAAAATACATCCTAACTTTAAAATTCTAAAATTCCATAACTATCATAAGTGTAGGGACAAAAAAAATCTTTGTAACAAACGTTTATAATTTATCTCATACATTAGAATACATGCATAGAATAATTTTAAAAGTCGTTCCCATTTTCGTCAATATGGCATTGCGCTGTCGCAAACTGCATGTTAATCTGGGGGTCAAATTATGGGAGAAGAGATCGCCAGGAACACACTTTCACCCATCCCCTTCTTTTTTTATACATTCATATAGCATATAACTATTCAGTAAGTTAGAGAAGGAGATAATGTAAGTGGTTTAGTGATAATGTTATCCTTTCGCTTATCTATATCTACTGATTTCTTTCTTTCTTTCTTTTTTGTATGGTTTTTAAATTAATTTTCAAGTATGATTTAAAACAAATCTATCTCTATCGCGTGCAATCATGGAACCAGTTTGCACGTAAAACAATATAAATAGTTAAGGATTTGTTATCGGCTAATGTATTACGAAATTAAAATTTAATCAATAAGTAAGAAAATAAGTAAAATAAAATAATCGAAACACAAATTTAACACCTATGTCATCGAACTGAGTACTTGAGCACTGAAATCAGAATAAAAAAAGGTCTGCGGTAAAGAAGGTACTCTTTGCAATTTCTTCGACTATTAGCGGGTAATAGGAGGGTATTGCTTTTAATAAATTTTAAAACTTTACTTGAATACATAATTGCTATTTTTAATATAAAAATACTTTTTGATATTGTAAGTAAGCAATCTAAAAAAAAAATAGTTTTGAAATAAAAATGTTTTTCTTTTCTTTATTTTTCTCTGTACACTGGTCAATATGGTCTATTTTCCAAAAAACTCTTGTTACATTATAAAATAAACCTTATAATCCAATATTGAGCTGACGCACTGAAGGTAGTTACTATGGTAATGCAGCACGAGTGTGCATGCCAAAATAATGTTTTTTTTTTTTTTTTTTTTTTTTTATTTTTTTTTTTTTATTTAGTTATTTATTTATTTTTTAATATAT
This sequence comes from Maratus michaelseni, assembly GCA_963931845.1. Lineage (NCBI taxonomy): Eukaryota > Metazoa > Arthropoda > Arachnida > Araneae > Salticidae > Maratus > Maratus michaelseni. Next base: position 196,164,426 of record OZ007590.1, read on the forward strand.
GAATTAAAATTTGATAAACTGTTGATCATTCGCTTTGTATACTTTCAGAATTTTTAAAAGAAAATTTCTTTTTATATTCAAACTAGAATAATGCAATGTATACGAACTTTTACCAACTTTCTTAATGCTCTAATGACGTGCTCTCTAATAAAAGTGGAAAAAATCATTGCACTATTGAAAAACACAAGTATTTTTATAGCATTTGTTTTTATTCACTCACAGCGTAAGGTGTAATTATAGCAAAAAAAAAAAAAAAAAAAAAAAAAAACAATATTTTGCTACGAAAAAAAAAGCAAAACAACGTCTATAGTCACAAGCAAATACAGTCTGTTTCAAATATCAAAATTATTATTAATCAATAAAAGTTCCTTAAATCAACAACGCTGTCTGTGTAAATTTTGAGTTTTTAATTTTTAGCTATCGAATTGGCAATATTTTTGGCACTGACCCCCTCCCCCCCCCCTTCCTCCCAAGTAAATTTAAAATAATTCGAGTACACTCCGTGGAAATTCTTAGAAGTGAGACACCACTATTTCAGATTAGGAATTTTCTAATGCTTATTTAAATCATATAATTTAAAACCACCTTATTAAATCTTAGAATTGTTAATATTTTTCTGCGATTAAATAAGTCTAATATTATGTTAAAAAATGCGGTATAACTTAACGCACGCTGTAAAATGAACTCCTTCCCACTCTTTTTTTAAAAAGGCGAATACTCAAAAAATACTATTTAGGCACATTTTTTAAAATTTTAATTTATTGAAAGCAATTTAATTAACTGTTTGGCGCTTAGTCAAGCCTAAATTTCAGCTTCATTTTTCAATGTGAATTACTTGAAAATATAATGTCTATAAAATAATTGCATTTTTACAGAACACATATTTCGTAAAATTATTATTTAAAATTGAAAGAAGAAAAATTATTGAGAGATAAATTTAATATAATTCCAAAATTAAAAACGTATATTAATCTAAATTTTATTCCGCATCAGCAAACTCATATTATTATGTTACCACAATATTTTATTTTGTAGTGATTTTCTCGAAGTCACGCTGCTACTAGCAGACAGCTTATAAAGTAAAATATGGTAATTAAATACATTTTAAAGATCGGTATATATTTAAAAATTAACGCGATTTGAAAAATTCTATTTTAAACAGGAAAACATTACGTATATTATAACTATTACTTAATTATTATTCATAAACTACAAAAATTATAAAAGCAATTCTTTAATGTAATACATAAATTATATCAATATCTACTAACCAGTGTCCCCATGCGAAGATTTTTCACACTGCAGTCTAATATTTTTTAGCTGCAGGTTTAAATTTTAAAGAAAAAATATCGATAAAAATATCTACAAACAAAATGAGTCTTGGCTTTAGTGAGATGAATCCAGAATATCATCTCATTTATATCATCGAAGTTACAGTAAAAACTGATCAAAGATAGCAAAAGGTACGCATGAGAAGAAATTAAGAAACATACTTTAACTCCACTAGAGGATAACGTAATTCGCTTTAAGCAAAACAGGTTACAAAGAAAAATAAATTAAATACATATAAAGTACAATTTAATCTAATATAACAAAGCATATCTTTTAGATTAATACGTGATTGATCAATGTTATCTTTTTCTTCTAAACATTTTAATTTCAATTTTGTTTTTTAATCATAAATATATAATAAATTCGCGAAGCGACATCACATTTTATCGTTTTTGTACTATTTGTTTTTTTATAGTCATTGTTGGACATAATAGAATGCGGTGTTTTATTTTTATGGCAACGTTGATTTGAGAAAAAAACCTTTCATTTATTTTATGAAAACAAAAAAATGTTGATTTAAAATTTAATTAACTGAAATTGCAAATTTTAGTAGAAAACATGTTTTAACGAAATGAGAATGTACTATGTCACGAGACTGTTCAAATACCTTTCGAATGATTCCGCATTCATTATTGGGCGTTTTGTAAACGCATAATAAAAGGGGATGTTGACAACAGAAATAATATGTATGAATATTCTATATGTCTATTCATATGCTATAGTGACAATTCTATATTGAATATATTCTATAGTGAACCTCACTAACATATAAAACTTAAATATCAGTCCTATAACATTTATGCGAATTAGAACACGGAGAGACACAGAGGACACACCTAATTCATAAACGCTTTTCGACTATATTCTAAAGTGTTACAAAGAAAGAAAAAACATTCCTTGACATAATTATTCCTTGAAATTAATATCAATTTTGTATTTAACTTTAGAAAGTTGCATAAGAGTAATTTATCTTCTTTCTTTCTGAAGTTTTTATTTAATTTAATTTTATTTATAAATTCTTTAATGATACTGTAGAAAATACCTGAACAAAAATGCGATAAATAACAAAAAATAATTTCAAATGCTCAATTAATTTCAGTTTGAGCGTGAGCTCTTGTTTCGTGATTTCATTAATTTTAAACCAATTACGTCCCCCACCACCCTTTATTCTATTTCAGATTTAATTTTTTTTTATCGTGTTAATTAATAAAACTTACAGTTATTTTAAACCTGTATAAACCATTTTTCAGCAATCTCGATAACATTTTTGTTACTCTTTTTTTTTTTTTAACTTGGCCGAAATAAATTAAAAAGGTTTCCGATACTAGAAATTTCGTATCATAAATAATTATTACATGTAACCTATTATACAACAATGAAGAAAATAATTGTTTCATAACGAACCTGGACTCATAGAGATAATTGAATAAAAGAAAAAATTCATATTATCCATGCTTTTATATTTTTTAATAACAAATGCAATTATTTCTTTCGTTATAACTGCATTGTATAGTTTTGAAAATTAATTGATGTGATTGGAAATTATTTTCGCGAATTTATTCGTGCGTACATTTAATTATTTTTCAAAATTAATTTTCCAAAATTTTTGTTGTATTTTTTAAAGAAAATTCTTTGGAGAGAATCGTTTTTCTCTGTTTTGTTAATTAATTTTTTTTAAATGAAAATAGTACTAGGTTATTGTTATTAAATTGAATAATTATCTTACATGTTTTATAAATGAATGTGTTCTTATTTTTATTAAAACCCAGTTTCAATTAAGAACCATTCACGTCATTCTATCACAATCCTTTTTTGTTTATAAAATAAAATAAATAAGGAACTAAGCAAAATAAATAAATAAATAAATAAATAAAATAAAATAAAATAAAATAAAATAAAATAAAATAAAATAAAATAAAATAAAAAGATTTAAATTAGAGTGTTTTGTCAGACTTCGAACCGAAATATTGTTCCGGTTCAAATAAAATAAAATATTCCATTCTGTTTTGGTTTTCCTTCCATTAAAATTAACGAATTTCGGTTCAGTTTGTTCTCGGTTAAAAGAGGAGAGGCAGAGAGTACCAATATATTAATATCAGATTTCCAACAATATTCAGTGTAAGAAATATTAAGCTGAGTAAGTTAAGATTTCAAATAATATATCTTATCATGCATGTAATTTAATCACTAAGAAAGACATAAGCTTCATATATGGATATTAATTTCAGATTTCAAACAATATTCAATATGAGAAATCTTAAGTTTAGTAAAAGTTTCAGATTTCAATCAATATTTATTGCAAGGACAGCTCAGCTGTTTACCTTACAGAAATGATTATTATCATAAACACTTTAATAAAACGTAGGGAAATAAAACTAATTTAGTTGCCACATGCTTCGAAATATTCGACTTAAAGAATCTACAATTAACGCAATAGTTTATATCGTTAACCGCTTTTTATGTTAAAGCTACAGTCAATGGTATTTGTAACTAATGATACAAAAATAAAAAGTACAGTTATCTATATATAATCATCTTCCTTTACTGGTTTATCTTTTTTACTTATCTGCTTTCTGAAATAATGGAGAAAAAGGATTTGAAAACAATTCTGAGAAGTAAACAAGATAATTAATTTAACAGTGTAAAGAATGATTCAGTTTTTCTTCTCAAATTACTTTATCTATTATCAAAATTACAATCTTTATGGTGTTCAGATACACATTTTAAGAACTCACTGATGAGAAATAACATAAATATATAAATAACATATTATCATATCACAGATTTGATAAATTGTTAAGATATTAATATATCTTACTTTATTTATATATATTTATATATAATATAGTTATGCGCATACGAGTATTTTATACTTAATGCATATTTTTTATTATGACGAAGATATGTACAACAAAAATAGGCTACAAAAAATGTCTTTTACAGATTTATCAATAAAACGCTACGAAAAATAGTAATTTATAAATTAAAAAAATACTCAGCACTTGATTGCACACAATGTATTTCTAATTTTTCTCGAGTACTTTAGTGAAAAAGACGATTAGCACTTTTTCACATTATTTTGAAAACTTTACTCGATACATTTTTTTCAGAAGACGAATAAACCAGCGATGCGAAGACTGCTCCCGTTTAGTCATGAATTATAGATGATACTGCCTGACAGTAAATAACTGATTACCTTTCTCAGTTCATTTAATATGCGTAATACATAGAGCTTTAAGTGTTTACTCGCAGCATATAAATGAACAAAAACATTGAGATATTTCGCTGTTTTACAGATGAAAAGTGATGACAGGTAAAAAAATCGATACTGATAAAATTAATATTGTCCTTTAAGCGATAAATTGGACATTATGATGTGGTTTTAAAATTACAATAAATATATTTTTTTAAATTACGATAAAAAATATTTTAAAATTATATAATAAATTATTTTAAAATTATTATACAAAATATTTTAAAATTATGATAAAAATATTTATTTCTGTTTAATGTCAACCCGACACTCAGAAAAAGGAATTGATTAAAACTACAAAACATTTTTGTTGAGTACATTTTGGTTGTTTTAGCAAAATTGGAGTAAAATTGAACCATTTTACTTCAATTAACAAAACATTTTTGCCGGCGATACAAAAATTTTTTTTGGAATTGCAAAAAAAAATTGGTTTTCAACAAAAAAAATTTTTTTGTTGATTCAAACACAATTTTCATTGACCTATATTTAAACAAAATTTCTGTTTAAATATGGGTCAATAAAAATTTTGTTTGAATCAACAAAAAAAATTTTTTTTTGCAATTCCAAAAAAAAAAAAAATTGTATCGTCAGCAAAAATGTTTTGCTAATTGAAGTAAAATGGTTCAATTTTACTCCAATTTTGCTAAAACAACAAAATGTACTAAAAATATGTTTTTTTAGTTTTAATCAGTTTCTTTTTCTGAGTGGAGACTGACAAAAAGATCGTCAACGCAAAACCCACGCCAAATCCGTTACACTTCAAACCAAACCCGAATTAATACCCCAGCACGAAATGAAAGAAAATTAATCCATATGCTAATACAATTATGGAAAAATATTCCACAATTATATCTCTTATATTAATTTTATCTTATTGTATAAAAATGAACACGTATACACTCATTAATGCTCAAATATAGACTGTTTCCCTTTGAAAGAAAATCAGAACCTTCTTTTACAAAATCAGTCGGGTCAACAGGAACTCGATCCGAAAGAAAAACAACTTAACACGAAACCGACCGAAATCCGAAACACATAAAGTGATCCCAATCCGCGACAAAAAAAGATAGCGTCAACCCGGACCAAGGATCGGCTCGTTTTCGATTAAAATCGGGTTACTCAACTTGATGCAAGACTTGAGGCTCTATACAAATTATTGTCACAACTGAAGAACCACTGGAAGATGGCTAATGTAACTAACTATTCTAGAGGAAAATTATTATTTAAAAATTCTTATGACTTTTTGTACATTTCTGTAAAAGCTACATCATGCCTACACTCTAAAATATAAATGCGTAAATTTACACATTAAAACAGATATACTGATGATACAAACGATTTGTATATATGTGTAAAGTGGCGTGTAAATTAACAAATACTTGCCTGGTATGTTAATTTCAAAGTATGCATTGTCCTGTGTATTTTGATGATAATATTTTAAGCTGCTAAAATGCGTAACAACAAAACATTTTTTTTTCTGTGTAATACACAAAAACGACGGATTTTTTTGTACATAATTTAACCTTATAATTTGGGTTGAAAATTGTGAACAATAAGCACTGATTTTTTCCTGGAGGGATTTTTGAAGCTTATAAAGCGGTATGACAAATGTCTCAATGTACTTGGTACATATGTGGAAAAATAAAGTTATGTTTTATGTTTAATGTCTCATTACATTTTTCGCCTTTCATACACATCTCTGTCCACAGTCTCCAGAGGAAACTTATTTTTCGACTGCCCCTCGTACATAAATATGAAAATTGAGAATCAAGTTAACTCCACTTATATTTACTGCATGTTACCTTCCTCTTCGAGTTTTTTGGAATCCTAAAATCTTATATTCCCAATTGATGCACAGAACTTGCATAGTCTGAATAAATATACTGTAAAAAAAATCACGTTAAAATACGCAGATTATACTAGCAAGCATAACGCCAATACTATTTCTGTACTTTATCTTATTTATTTTTCTATGATTTTCAATCATCACTTTTCAAAGATACATTTACATCAAGAGGCAAAAATTCTCTATTTAATTTAATCTATGGTAAACAAACAATACTTACCTGGAAATGAACTAGGAAACTGTGATTTTCCAGAGAACCACCTTGATCATTCTGCTACGATTACACGTGCTACGTTTTACTTATTGAGTCGTGTTTTATTTATTGACTGCGCATGAGTACAGATACGTCTGTGTAATATTCTCTTCTTACACATATTTTTGTATAATATTTTGTTCTTACACAGTATTTCTGCGGAATATGCAAAATACGCAGATTTTTGGGTGATACGCGAACTGTAAATTTACACACACGTGCTCACGTCACTTTGGGTCTATCTATATATTTTTTTACATTTACACACTTGCCTGAGTTTTTGAAGGTATAAAAAATTACACACTTCCATTAAACAGATAAGCATCACACGTAAATACAAGCAACGTTTTACAATCATTATAGAATGTAAATTTTACGACATGAATGCAATTTTCCAAATTTACATATATACTTATGTAAAAATGACTAATTTTCACATTCATTTTTTAGAGTGGATAATTTTCGAATTACGGAATTTTTATATTTTATGTTACTTTTTGATCATACGATATATTTTCTTTTGTATATGATATTTTAAGATTGCAACTTAAATGGTGAAAGTTACCAGGCTTTTCAGATTGTAAAATTATGATGAAATAACGAAAACACTGAAGTTTTACTAAGAAAGTATTATCTTTGTATATACTTTATCATTTTAGTTCAAAGTACAAGTAATTTATTTTCTGTTAAATATTCGCTGTAAAAATAATTAAACGTAAAATTACAAGAACATTTTTAAAAACTTTTACTTATAACTTTAAGTTAAATGGAGCATTTTCATGCTCATGAACTTAAGTCTCAAAGCATTTTAATTACAGTAACGTTTTCGTCTGTACTAATTATTCTACAGATCTAAGATTTAAACATAAGGATTAAGGAAGCATAATTACAAATTTTCCTTTTAATTAATGATTCTCTAGTAGTTTATTTAGCACGGAAATTTTCTATTTTAGGAAATAATTACACAGATGGAAAAGTAATTCTGCATTTTCTTTTACGAATCAATAAAATTTACTTTATATTTATAATATTAAAAAAATTTCAAGAAAATAAATTTTAATGTAAATATAAAATAGTAAATCAGTTGAAAATGTACCGATTTTCTGGTTTATTTACGCAACTAATTGAATATGTGATAAACACTTTTTTTATTTTATGAATAATGCAATTTACGTATTTATTTATTTTCTATCTTATTAAAAAAACTTTTTTGATGTACAGTTGATAAAGCAAAGCTTTATCATTATTGTCATTAAATGCACTAGAGTTTCAGCATTTTTGTCATTGGTGCAAAGATATTCAATCGGTTTTTGGATAGGGTTGACATATCATTTTTATAACAAGTTATTTCTTAGGAACACGTTTTAGATAACACAAATGTGTGTATATCTAAATATGTAATTTATTTCGTCAATTTTTTATTGTTTAAAAAGAATAATTTGTATAGTCAAAACGATTTTAACTGCTTTATTCACTGCCATGCAAAAATAAAAGTATAAGCATTTAAAAATTTTTTTTTTTTACAAAAACATTCTTTTAAAGCATGATATTTTATAAGTTGATAAGTGCTATTCATATGAATCTTTATATAGCAACATAACAAAATGAAAATAAAGTAAAACTCTTGTAATATGATCAAAATGATCAAAACATGATGCATCATACATTCCAAAAAAGGACAAATGATTCCTAAGATAGAAAAATATAACATAATCATGAACAAAAATATACACTAACCTCTTCTGAGTTACCAATTAATACAGAAAAGAGTTCTGTATCTTTACAAATCTCAGAAATCAATATATTTTTAAGATTTAAAATATAATATATATATATTTTTTTTTTGGGCAACATTTTGATTCGTTCTTATAATGTACGAATCATTTTTTTCAAACCAGAATATTGGTTTTTAGGGGCTATCAACTCCCAATTAAACATTTTCAGCTGCGCAACTGAATTTATGCATGCAATACCAAATAAATAATATTAATTTTAATGTTAATACTAATGCTGTTAATGTAACATGCTTGTCTGTAAAACATGTTTGTTGATCATGAAAATGCTTAGTTGAGAGTTGACAGCAGCCGAAAAATCTGTATTACGGGTTAAGAAAACTGATTAACAGACAACGAAATCTCATTAGGAACGTTTCCAAAATTCAGTGTCAGAAAAATAAGTCTGTTTTGATAAATAATTTTTAAATCAAGGAAATATATTGGTTTCTAAGATTTCTAAAAATAAAGAACGCTTTTTAGAATCGTGGGTAAGTCGAAATAAGTTATTGCATATTTTCGTTCGTGGTTATGTTGTATTTTCTTAGACTAAAAAATATTTGTATTGTTTTTATAGTGTGTCATCAACAGACTACTAGTTTAATACACAAGTAGCACAAAATCGTTGGGCCAATGTAGATTAATTGTGTCGTCCTATGATTGGCCATTGGCAAGTAATGTCTGACTTGCCGTAACACTGGCCAACGAACCATTTGCCAATTAAGACTCAAAGATCTATTTCAACAAATGTCCAACGATCTATTTCTACGAGGTCCCAAAAATGTATACGTTGAAATGCCCAACAACAATAACGGACCAATTACTCGAGACATTTGGATGATATCTTTAAAATAGGAAAATGTTTAGGACATGTTGTTCCTTATCGTTTGCATATGCCACAATCTGTATTTATGTAGTCCTCTAGCGCTTTAGCATTTTTTTAATTAAAAGGAAAAAAGCAAGACAATTACATCACATAATAAATAAAAAGTTATGTCTAGAGAACATTTATATATACTAGCTCACTAGACACGTCTTCAAACCCATGGTAGTATTTTCTTATATTTATTTTTTATTGAAAAAATACAAGGAACTGCTTTCTTCTAACTCAGTCTTTTCAAGTTGCTACACATTTAACAGATAGGAAGCAACCTGCCCTCCAAAGTTTCCTATTTTAACAACATCATCCGAGTATATAAAGCTATTGTTGAATAAAAATCCAATACAAATTATACATTCAACTTTTAGACTAATAATAGTTATTTCTTTTATTTTATTGGATTATTTGGCATTTATTTGTAAACTTAATAAATACCACTGTGTAAAAATAAACAAAAAATGAACTGTAACACTTCGACGTTATTTTGAAAATCAAAAAAACTTAATGTTGTTTGTACCATTCAATGTTATGCTATATCTCGTATTTTTAAACAACTCAGATAAACATTTCACAACATTTTAAATTACATAATATATCCAGCCTGAAATTTTAGAAATATCCAATTAAGAGTAAATTTCAAATTAAGAAAAAATATTCCTTGAAATGTACCACACAGATAATGTTTCTGGAATTACCTTGCAGTAAATATATAATTACTCGAAAATAAATATTTAACCACCGCGTATTCATCATATACACATAATTAATATGAAGGGGGTTAAGAAATGTTTGATGAGTTATCTGTTTTTTTTTAATATAAAATATCTTAAACTGATTCAAGTTCTTTTATTGATACTCTGTATTGCAAGTATTTTATTTATGATTAAATTGCACTAACACACGGGAACAAGCGAGCGTGTACACAAACACACACTTGTAACCCTAATATCTGGACTATAATCCGCGGACAAAATTTATTGAACAAAATTTTTTGTTAGAATGGTAGTTACAGGATACGAACATTTTTTAGACGATTTTCATGGTATTTACAGAACTACTTTACATAAAATATTTGTATTTTAAATGTTCAGTTTGTTAACTCTTATTCTGAACTACCTTTCTACATCCTAATTTCCATGATAATAATGCTTTTTGTAGTTTTGGAAGAGGTATTTTGGCCCATTCCTCTTGAACAGCTTTCCAAAGTCTTTGTAAATCGACGTTTGGATAACACGTTTTTTAAAAGTCCAAAATTGCTAAAATGCATGTGTGATACATCAATAGATTTAATTTGTACCGGTTGGTTATAATATAAGTATCTCTATTTGGAGCTGTCTGTAGCTTGAAGGAATAACTGGAATGAAACAAAAATCGGTACATTTACTATTCGAGAAGGGAGAAGAAGAATGGGACAATAAAAAAATAATTGCAATAATCACCGACAGAGGGCGATTTTGAGTGTAAAATGTAATGGGTAATATTGTGTACCGCTAGGGTCTCGCAAATCTCAGTGACTTTACCATATATCACAACATGAGCGAAATATCACTCCTAATGTGTTACTTTCCACAGTTGAGCACGTCGTGCACTGCATGGATTGTGTCCTCCAGCACAATGATCATGTGGAGCCTGAACATGATCGACACCGCCATGTGAAAGCGTCTCCACGTTCACTGTGACATTTTCCAATAAAGTATGTGTGCCATCCGGTTTGACGCCTTAATTTTTTGTTCTTGTATTACTCATTACATTTTACACTCAGTAGCGCTATCTGTCGGTGATTATTGCAATTATTTTTTTTATTGTTCTATTCTTCATCCCCCTTTTCGTATAGTAACTGTACCGATTTTGGTTTCATTCGGATCATTCCTTCGAGCTACAGACAGCTCCAAATAGAGATACTTATATTATAACCACCCTGTATAGCAGTGAAGGGTATTTCCCTGACACCCGTTTCTCGTTCCATTTTGTTCTAAAAAATTAACCGTAGTTTGTGAATTGTGATGTGTGGCTGCTTGCTTTATCTTCATGCAGCTCAACAGATTGACGGATCTGGTTGTAAAGAGATGGTATTTCATGTTTAATACATCAGGAGATTTAACAGGTACATCAGTGAAGGGTATTGCTTTGATACTCGTTTCTCGTTGCATTTTGTTCTAGGAAATTAACCGTGGTTTATGAATTGTAATGTGTGGCTGCTTGCTTTATCTTGACGCAGTTCATCAGATTGACGGAACTGGTTGTACAGAGATGGTATTTCATGTTTGATAGAGCAGGATATTTAACAGGTACATCAGTGAAGAGTATTGCCTTGATATCTGTTTCTCGATCCATTTTTTTTCAAGGAAATAAACCTTGATTTGTGGTGTGTGAGTGCTTGCTTTATCTTGATGTAGTTCAACAGATGGGTGGCACCGGGTGTAAAGAGATGGTATTTCATGTTTGAATATTAGGAGTAAAATATGTTTCTGAAAGTATGTGGAGTTGATCTTAAAATTTTTTCCGTTAATTTGTCGTTTTATGCAAAGCCAGTAATAATCATAAATCCATTGCTAAAATTTTCTTTAGATACATTGAACCAAGTTTTAAGACGTTTTTCTCCTCTTTTATGATAATAAATGGATCTCTTTTATTACTGAAATTTTAAAAAATCCAAGCGTCATCTATTTTAAGAGCATTTTTTCTATTTTTCTCAAGATAAATGCTTTTTATAATGAATTCTTCATCGTCCTCTACTCCAGACATTCAAGATTTTTCCCTGTCTTATTGACAATATTACCTATTGTGGTTTTAGATACAGAAAATCATGCCTTTCACAATGTTTTTAAATATCCGAATAGGAATAATTCTCTGCGGAAAGTGTAGAAATTCTTTACATCATTCGGTTCTTTCAAAGCGCCATTTTGCATGTAAACAAAAATTTCAGTTGCCAGACGAGGATTCATACTTGTGAAAATTCATAGATGTGAAAAATAATTCCTCGTTGCAGACGATTGTTTTAACAAAATGGTCTAAAAAATGTACGAACAGTCTCTTTATTTTTAATAAAAATGACATACATTGACCACACTGTCTATGAATTGATGTTCATAACGATACTAAGCCCGCATAACGATACTAAACGATACAAATCATTCTGATGATGACTATTTTGTGCCAAAAGTATGAAAAACAAAATAATTTGAAGTTAGCTAAATAGATTTAAAAAATATATATATTTATTTCAATATGAAGCATCTTTAAAAAAAATATTTTTATATCTCAACTGAAGGCTTAGAAAATAAATAAAATGATATCATGAATTTAAAATAAAATGAATTATTGAAACCATCAAGCAAATATACACAGATCTTTAATAACAAATAAAATATATTTATTGGAGTAAAAAGACTTTATGCATAAATACGAACATTTAATGGTGTCTTGGTCATGTTTAACAAACACGTTTTCAGTAATAAAATATAACTGAAAAAATATAATAATTGCGAAATAAACATTTCCAGAGTTTTATTAAAACAGTTTTTTTTATTTTAAGACTGATGAATTTATAAACCTTTTTAGAATAAGATAAAAAATCTTCTTACTTTCTTCAAATTAAGACTTGTATAAAATGGGTTTGTGTAGTGATTCTTGATTCAAGATTGTAGAGGATGTGGTTCCAATCTTGTTGTGTCCAAGTTGCATAAGTTTGGCTGTACGGCAAGCACATCTTCCTGTTTGGATACACTGTTAACGCAGTGGTGTAAGGGGAAAGTTCTAGAAACTCATTTGGGATTTTCCAGTGATCCTTCGGTCTAAGAGTTATACAATTACATGCAATTAACGTCACAATTTTTCTCATTAGACAGCTTTAATTATTTTGAGAAAAAAATCTATTTTTAATTTCTTCTAACATCCTGTATACATAGTAAAAGTATTAATAATATCTGAAATTCGGTAGCATATCACAAATATCTATTTAGGAAACTATTATTTCAGATTAATTTAATTAAGCTTTAAAATGCATTAGTTAAATACATTATTAAAGAATATTTCATTTAACAATTCCTATTAAAATATATTCCAAGGAAAGCAATACTATATCAATCCTCATCTGGATTTAATTTATCTTTAATAACCTTAGAAATATACCTGCAAAATTTTAGTATACTTAATCTTACAAAAGAAATATTCTGTAATTCCTTTCAGCAGTCGAACAATTTTTCTTTTTGTCGTTTTTCCCTTTTTCCCCCTTTCATAAGCATTCGCCACCGATTTGGAAAAGTCTCTACCCAAAACTCCTAGCCCATTAATGTTCTTCGGACTTTACCATTAGGAGCAACTTTTTTCGAAACGTTATATTATATTTATCGCTGTAACCGTAATGACTTTCGGAATTCCTCGTGGTGCTTGTTATTTCGAATTGGGGTGGAGTTCTCTAAAAACGCCTGCTGTATAAACGAAATGATGCCTATTTTCGTATGATTTTTTTCAGTCTTATTAAATCGGAGGGAAATTTGGAAGTTTGTAACAGCATCATTAGGCAATTTCTGATAAAAATGATTTCCATTGTGATTGATGTTTCTTGACTTGGAATTGGATTTTGATTTTTCATAAATGTAAGTAAGTGATTTTTACTTTATGTGTGCCACAATATTTTCCCAATTAGTGTAAAAATATCATTCAAAAATAAATGTTTATCTGCATGTAAACTACATATGTATTTTTAGAATGTTACATTACTTATTTTAAAATACAGACTCTCAAATCTTGGTAATGGTGGAATTCATATACTGCACGTTTTAAAAATCCAGTGCAAAAGTAAAAGTGTATAAAAAAATATATCTATGCGTGGGTCAGACTTGACGTTTGCATATTAATATTCATTGTAATAAGAGATTTTGTGTGGCATGATTTGTTTTAAATTCACGACAATAGAGTGTGAGAAGATTGCTGCTTCCAATGCTACGGAGGTATGATATGTATGTATCATATGCAATGTAAAATTAGAATCACGCCAAAACACAGCTCGTGAATTCTTGTTGCAAGGCCACATAGGTGTCGTGTTAATTCGTCGAGCACAATTCATCGCTGAACAATTCATCGTGCACAATTTATCGCAGCGTCAATTCGTCGCGGCGACAACTCATCGCAGCGTCAACTCGTCGCAGCGTCAATTCATTGTGGTGTCAATTCGTTGCGACGTCAATTCGTTGCAACAAAAATGTTTTCGAAGGTTATGATGATAAAATTAAAGATAATGTAGTGAAATTATTTGTAATATCGATATAGAGAATTATACTAACAATTTATATCATTAAATAATTTTACTAAATTAACTTTACTTTTATCGTCATAGCCTTCAAATATATTTTTGTTGTGACGAATTGACACCACGACGATTGACGCAGCGACGAATTGACGCTACAATGAGTTGTCACCGCGATGAATTGTGTGCGACGAATTGACGCAGAACCGGCTACATAATATTAAGGGTTCATAGATTATTCATGTTTACCAACTGTGACAAAAACCACACAGAAGAAGATCTCATCCATCCCGGGTAATGTACATTTTTATGCTGTATATGTGGGAATACCGCAATCGCACTTAATACTGAAATGTTGTGGTGGGCACATTCAGTACTTACAGCTGTAAATCATAATAAAAAATATCTATTATATCACGATTATTACCTCTCACTGTTTTCATTCTAGCAGTCCTCTTTGCTGTCACGATTTTAAAATTTGAATTTTCTTCATCCATACTAAATCCGTACCATGGCGAATAATATCTCTAAACCAAAACTCTTTCCAACCAATTCCTCTTTTTTTTATCGCGTTTTACTTTTGCTCCGGACTTTTGAAACGCTGGATACATGGATATACAGTTATTCAAATCAAGCAATAAATGACTTCAAAACATTAGCTTATAATTTAATAATTCTTTTTTAAACGGTTCTTTCTAACTATATCAGTAAGCTTTCAGAGGTAGATAAAATAATTATTTTCAGAAATTCTTAGAGTTAAAGAAATTTAAAACAAAGAAACATACTTCTATGAGTATTTATCAGTATTTTTAATGTTTTTAGAAATATATCTTTATAGCTGTATTGTTCTGTATAGTAAAAAACTATTTTTACATACTATTAATTGTATCCTACATCATTGAAAAAAATTCTTCCAACTCTTTTACAATCTCCTATTATTTCGTTTTGAAAGCATTCAAAATTCCCACAGCCTATTTTTGTTCTTTACACTTTACAACTGGTAACAACTTTATTTGAAACATTATTATACATATGACGCTGTTTAACTATAATGACCTATTTTTCGCAATTTCTGTTGATACTTTTGGATTTTATTTGCCTTTTTACTAAACTGTCTTGAAAACAATTTCCACTGACTAGTAAGTAATTTTACTACTATGTTAGTTATTATCAGATCTAAGTGAAAACTCCAATTATTTTTTGAAAGACACATGTCTTTTGTGTAAGTCTAAAATTTTAATGATGCGTCATTCTTCATGGGAACTATTTAGAAAGTTGCACGTGTATTATTTTCATCAGTGGAATTAAAGTTGCTATATGAATATTGACTTTACGTTTTGGTTCTCCCTCGTATTTTTGGTTGATAAAATATTGATACACAGTATCACTGTAAAAAATCTATTGTGATTCCCAACAGATTGGTTGTTAAATTTGTTGCGAATGATAACCATTCAAATATTTTTAATAGTTTTTTACATTAACGGTTTTTCAGATTTAATGTATTTTTTAAACCCTATTTTTTCTCTTTAATGTTTTGTGTAAAACGGAATTTTAACGTAAATTCATGCTTTATCTTAGGAACCACAATAGAATTTATTAAAAGTTGATATTATGTTGTTATTTTTTTTAATGCAATAAATAATTAATAATAGAAAATGTAGCAGAAGTGAAAATCACTAATTTATTATCTTATTAAAATTGATTTTTTTTTTTTTTTTTTGCCTTCGATAAGACATTTAAGCACATGAAAATCTCTTATTTTAAAAACATTATTAAAATCTTTTCGGAGAATTATTACTTTTTCTACACCGTAGTAATCACAATCTCATAACAGTTCATCCCTTAAAATTTTAATTTTTATGTCGCAATTTTTATCTGGAGATATCTAAAGATTCATGTTATATCTATGGTTGTCACTGACATTATTATTAAGTAATGTACATTAAATTTCTAAAAGTAATTATCGTTTAAAAAAAAGAAAAAAGAAAAATACACATGATTAAATTAGTTATCTTTAAAAACGTCCGTCGAACACAGCTTATGCGAAATTTTAAACATCAGTTTTACACTCTGTGTAAAATCGTTTCTAACAATTAGATTAATTGTTATCTAAATTACATTTTTTTTTTCTTCTAAAGTTAGAATATTTATCGTTTAAAATATTTATAATGTAAAAAAAAGCATGATTAATCTCCAATTAATTAACAGGAAAATTTCTTCATTTTAAAACTCAAAAGAGTATTTTTAAATATGGAACGTTTGAATATACTGATAAAAGTATAGATATTAATACAACAGAAAAAAATCATCTGCACTCGATTAAAAATCCATTAACGATGTTAAACTTAATTTGATTTTTTTTTTCCATTTCGAAGAAAAATTTCGTTCCCCCATTTTCGATAATCAGTATCAGTGAAGCATAAAATATGTTTCTCCATTTTTTTCCCTCACAAGTTAATTTATGTGCAATTAATAATTTGGAAAATTAATTTAGTTCATTATTTTTAAAGAAATATTTAAAAGTATTTTCAGTTATATGATATTTTATTGCTTTTCATATATTTTAGAGAACTGTCACAACCAAAAGGGGTTTTAAATTCGTGTCAAATATTTTCTTTCAAGAATTTGTTTTTCTTTGAGAAAATATGTCGAAATTTTCTAGTCGTGGATATATAGTTTATGTAAACAGATTTTCCTATTAGAAATTGATTTGTTACATACTTATAAGCATTGTAAAAAATGAAAACAGAAGGTGAAGTTATTCATATTGAAATATAATCGAATGTTTATGTTAACAATAAAGTATGAAAGTAAAGATTTTAAAAGCATGTAAAGGCACGCACTATTTTCGAGTTAGTTTTAAAACTAACTCGAGTTATGTTCGAAAATGTACATATGTTAGAAAATGTGTGTGTTTTTAATACAAATGTATTAAATGTTATACATTTATATGTATATAAATGTTAGAAAATTTTTGTTTAGAAAATTTGTTCTAAACAAATTTTCTATTTATATGTTAGAAAGTTTTTTTGAAGATTTTTTTTGAAGACTGCCATTGAAATTTCATTATACTAAGTTTGTGTTCAAATAGCTGGTCTTTTTATTTGAAGCAAGTTTATCTGAGGTTTAGAAGTAGCTTGGTGGGTATCATCGAACTTATAATATTTATCTCAATCTGAGGGGAGGATCTACTTGTCTGTACTAAAATTTTCATCATTTCTACGATTTTATTTTCGGTTACAAAGAAAATATATATAATCTTCGGACTTTTTGCATTATATTTATTGACATTTCCCTTACATATTTAAATTTTAATGTAAAAAAAAAAAAAAGAATAATACGCGTTGTGCAACGACTGGAAGTATCTGCAGGTGCGCGCCGTGAACTTCCAATCGGACAACCATTGTTGTCCTATCACAAGAAAATGAAACAAATGTGGTAGCTAAATTATGAATAAGAGGTAAATTGGCTGAAGCTTATACCATAATTTAAATTAAAAACTTAATTTTTGGCAAATGGCGGTCGTTAGAAGAATAAGTTTAATATTTTCGCCTTTTTAAAAAAAACATTTTGCGAGTTCAAACAAATAATTAATCAATGATTATTATACTTTTCGATAGCATAAGCTCCAGGAAAAAAATTACTTTTCTTAAAAAAATGAAAAAAATCGGTCGAACAGAGAAAAACTGCAGAATTTGAAAAAACATGGTTTCGAGAAAAATTGTTTCGAGACGGTTTCGCATGGTTTCGAGATGGATTTTTTTTTTTTTTACATGTTTTCAAGACCCAATAAACTTTGACTGTAGAGTTCCGCGTAGGAAGCCGTTTTGTGACTGCGGTGTCATGTTCAAAAAAAAAAAAAAAAAAAAGGTAAGGAATTGGAATATTTTAAAATCGTTTTAAGGCACCAATCTTTGTACTTAAAGAATGCAAAAAATGCAAAAACAAAATAAAAAATTTTGACCCAAAGTAGTCCTTCTCTTAAGAATGAAAATGGTACTAGCCTATTTGAGAACCCATAGTCGTAAGTTCCGACTTTGGGCTATTTTTGCTAATTCTGGGAACATATTCCATTTGACCTTTATTGTCGGAATAAATTAAACGCTCAGCCATCTTGGACTTAATTTTCTGACTATTCAAGAGTAAAATAAAATTTTACGAAAAAAAAACCATTTCATTTAAAAAAAATTCAAAAATTAAAAATCCATATAGCATTTACAAACTAACCGTTCCCGAATTGATAAGTAATGATTAATGGATAAATGCCATTTACTCGCAGGGATTGTTTTTTATAAAAATATGTAGCAATTATATTAAGCATGCTTAATATTCTTTTCGATCTTTATTTTTGAAAATTTCAGAATACATACATAAGTAAACTATACCAAATCAAATTATATAAATGCTGAAACAGTTAATAATAATTACCTAAAAGTAAGTTTAAAAAATTCACTTAATCAAATAACTAAATTTGTAGTAAAACTCATTTTCTAAGTAACAAAATCCAAATGTCTTGATTGCACTTTAAGTTTTACTGTTTTGAATACCAATTCGAATTTCACGTAAAATTTAATAAATATAAATTGGAGATAAATACTCATTCATAATATAATATATTTGTATTTTTTACTTACCAAAATATAAAATTACATTTATTAAATTTAAATAAAATTTTACTAAATTTATTTTTAAAATTATTATTTTTTGAATTCTTATATAATCATTAAG
This sequence comes from Maratus michaelseni, assembly GCA_963931845.1. Classification (NCBI taxonomy): domain Eukaryota; kingdom Metazoa; phylum Arthropoda; class Arachnida; order Araneae; family Salticidae; genus Maratus; species Maratus michaelseni. The sequence continues at coordinate 196,183,738 of OZ007590.1, forward strand.
GAACCAACTTGAAATGATGTACAAAGATAATTTTACGTATTTCATTTATCCATAACTTTTTAAGATTTTGATAAGGAAACATTTTAAAGTTAACATGGATTAGCAATGAACAAAGTCCATGTATCTTTATGACGTAATTTCAAATATATTTTACAGATTCAATTTAGTGTTCCGGTTCTCATATTATATTTTATCCCAGGAAAAAGCCTTTTCTTCTTTTTTTTACAACAATTCTTTATGCACGTTAAAAAAAAAGTTTAAATGAAGAATTAGAAAATATCTGAATAAGATTTTAGTCAGAACAATGAAAAACTAGTCGTTGGGGGCCACCGTAACACTTACCCATCATGGATATGCATAATGTAAAATATTCAAATAAAAATGTGTAAACTACTTATAAAATGCATTGCAATTCAAATAAAATCGTGGCTTGATGACGTCACAAACTTCAAAGGCTAAACTACTGAATTGCTTGAAAGAAACATCCTTATAACTCCAAAAATAATAATCCTATTAACTAGCGGTTTATTGCATCTGATTAAGCGTCAAATTTCCAATTAAAATATATCTTTGAAGTGAAATTTGGATGAAATACAGGGTCATGAAAAATCGAAGAGTGTGGGAAATAGGATTCCAAATATCTCGGCAACTAATTATCCGATCGACTTCATGCTTTATGCAAAATTTATGTTTTTTTATTGTATTTTATATTCATTTCTTAAAATAAACAATTTCGAAAATTTTTATATACCTTTCATCAGAAAGAATATTTCGAGAGTCCGAAACAAAATTGTTCAATCAAGGTTATTGAAATGAAATAGGCTTCTTCCCATTATTACATACTAAGTACATACCAAATTGCAAGTCTCTATCTCAATTTTTTCGCGAGATAGACCGTTTACAGACACACAGACACACAGACGGACGGCAAAATTTTTTTTCTAAAAATATGTTTTTCGGAATCTCCAGTGTCTGAAACGTGTAAATCCGTCAAAATTTTTTTTTCGATTTTCAAAACGATTACAAGACTTACCCTATACTACGTATGATGGGTAAGTAATATATAGGTAAGCTTTTGAAGTTTTACAACTAATTTAAATATTCATAGAAATGTATCAGCATCCGGTATTTATTATATGTGGATTTAAAATATACATCTATTTTGGCAGTAAAAATAGGTGTATTGGCTTAATGAATTGCATACTTAAAACTTGTTTTTCTTTTTCCTTGTTATTAGCAGAGTTTTCGAATCATTTATGCATTTGTTTTCATAATATTATATTTCTCCCCTTTTCATATATTACATGATGTTTTAAACAGATAATTTTGTAAAATAATCTTATTAAGTAAACTAATTATACCAAACTCGTAATTTTAAAAAATAGGGGGTGTTCAATAATTTTTCATAATCTATTTTTGTTGTGCAATAATTATTGTCGTGTAATAAACCAGGTTAGAAAAGATTTACGAAAAAAAAATATTTGGATTTATACATACATAATTTTTCGATCAAAAGCCTAAATTTGTTTTTCTTATATTCTTCTTTAAATTTTAAATTAGCTACGTCTTTCGTATTCTGTGATTATGTTCTTTAATATTTATTAATTACGAGGTTTTAAATGCAATTAATTTCTTTATCTTTTTATGAACAATATTAAAATAGTAACAATAAACATTATCACGAAAAACCCATTCCTTCTTCTAATGAGACAATTATATTTCAAATATGTTAAAAGACACAGTTTACGAAAGACTTGGTATATGTTATTTATATTAACAAAGCATGTTACTGACTGAAACTTTGAAGTTAGTTAAAAGCCTTAAAATATTTCTCTACTCCATACTCTAAAAATATTAATGACAAGTTGTAACTTGTTATGTATATAACAATATATTACATCATTTCGAAGACATATTTTTTTTTTCAGTTTCACCACTTTGGTAGCTTACCAAATTTTGCAACTAAGAATAAAGTCTAAAAAATATTATTTTTAAATCAAAACAAAGTCATTAACTGTAATATCCGTTATAGATAAATTTATAACCGCAGTTTAACCTTTTCCTTTAGATGTTTTATTTTATTGTTTATATGAGAGTTTGTTACAAATATTTTTCTTAACTGAGGGATTTGATTCGAATTGAAATCAGTGTGCACGAATTTTTTTATAAACATTTAGAATTTTCAAGTAAGTTTCTGCTTATTCAGTTCTCATGGTCAAAATCCTGTCTGGAGAGATTTAAAAATATTATTCTAACTGTGAAGCACAGTAGTGGTATTATTTTGATTTGGTGTCTCATGGCCTGGTATTGAACAAAACTGGCAATAACTTATGGAATTATTCATTTCAGAATGTATATTGATATATTGCAAGGTTCTTTGCTTGAAAAGCATCAAATTCAGAAATCAGAGATGACTTTTGGCCATAGACAACACATCCATCCATAATTAAAGATTAAAAAATGAGTGCTTATTACATAAGGTTATGCGAATACTTCAGACACCTTCCGAGACACCTTATCATAATTCAGAATTTATGATCATTGTTCAATGAAGAAGTAAGGAAAAAACAAATCCAATACATTTGAATTTCAAAATGTGTTTTGAAGGAGTGACAAGAGATATATTCATATTTAACATAAAGTCTGGTAAAATCAATGGAAAAAGTCTACAATCCGTCAAAGACAATAATGGATTATTTACAAAAAAATAAACATTAAATATTTGATTAATTTTTTTTAATGTTCAAACACATTTTTCCCGAAAACAAAATGCGTATTTTGTATTTTAGGCTTCATCAATAGTTTCTACCATTTGATTTGAGAGTGTTGTGCATATATTTTGTGAGAATTCATAGTCAAATTTATAAATTATTGCAAAATTACAAGAAAGATATGCTTTGTTCAAAGATTTTCTCAACCACTTTTTCAAAAATATCTTCGGTCCTATTGCATAAGATAAGGAAAAAGGTTCAGGAATTGTGTGGATATTTCTTGAGTGAGATATGGATATTTCGATAAATCGTATTTGATTTATACAGAGGTGTAGGTATGTGTGCAATAGACGATTTCCAAATCTAATCAATCAATCATTCCTAAGTTACCCTTAAACTTACTTTTTCAGGCTCTGTCTCTTTTGTATTTCAAATTCGATTAATTGTTTTAATTTTATGTCATGTGAATGTTGTGTCACTTAGATATTCGTAAAAATTTCGACAACATTACCCTATTTCAAAGAACACTATTTTGTAAATAAGGGTTCTTCTATTAATTATGTCTCCCTTCAGAAGAAATGAGATGCGAGCGCCAAACACAAAAAGTGTGACACAGTGTAACAGAAGGAGCTGATGGTTTAACAGGTTGTGATGTCATATCTAAAATATGAAAATAGTTAGGCAGGCATTGCTGGAAAGCAACACAAATAAGGTTCAGAAAAAATGTGTATCTTAATTCGGTAAGCATTACGCATATTTTGTCGTTGATTTGCAAGAGCTTGAAGAAAATTCAAAAAGTTCTTAACAGTTTTAAGATCTTTTTAAAGTAGATAACAGATAACATGAAAGAAAGTGATTACAAATTTTAGAATAATAATTAGCTGTAAATAGCAAATGAAAAAAATCCCCTGCTGCAAGACGGCGAATCTGCCGTAGATAGCACGTGGAAGAATATTTTCGGCACCGCATTGATTGATGTTCTAAATTAACTACAGTGAAAATGTACAAAATATATGAATTTAGACTTGCTGCATTTTCTCTAATTTCTATTAGTTGGAGATTAAAGAAACTGAAATGTAATTTAAACGAAACAAATCTAGCTCAATATTGGCTCAAAGGTTTTTCCAAATTAAGAGAGTATTTGGTGACTATCGAAAATAGAAGATTATCAGGCATTGTAAGTAAAAATACCCATGTTAAAATTGCGGTAACTTAGAATTCAATGCCAGATACGAATAGCTGTTTAAAGTAGCTGGTGCTTGTCATTTTGACTGTTTATTCATCGAGTCATCATTTTCGGAAATGAATAATATGAAAAATTCAAGAATGAAACCTCTTGTCACATGACTCCAGTACATCTTGCATTCTCTTAAAAATAACTAAGTGTGAACCTGATAAATAAAATATATAGAAAATTCCATATAATGTGAACCTGATATCATTTATTTAATATTTAAAATACAATAACAGAAATCGCATTTTTTTAAAATAACTTTTAAAAATGTAATATGGTATTTTACCCCTATTTTTGTAATCCTAAACACACAATTAAAAGTAAAAAGTTTTTCGTTGTTGGCATGTCATGTTCACGTAAAATATTTTTTGGAAAAAATTGGCAGGCGAAGGAGAAAAGGTTTGCCATGCCCGCCAACCTGTGGCATAGTGGAGGTAGGCGTAAACTACCACCACGGAATTTACGTGACATAGCTAACAGATGACCCCTAACATAAATTTTTCATCCAAGTTCGACATTTTTTAAACAGCCATACCGAGATGCGATACATCAGACATAAGTGACATGTATTATGCACACCTGCAAAAGTTCGAAAAATGTGATTATGAAATAAAACATGAAAAATATATCATTTTCATGTTAATTTCAATAGTTCCTAAGTAATATAAACAGCGAAATTTTTCTTACATTAGTTAATTTATTAAATTATACTTTAGAATGTATATATTATACTTTATTAAATTTGAATAGATTATTTTGTTAAACCGAAAATAGAAGAGTATGCTTTAATGGATGTCTTTTGAAATAAAATATTAATAATATTTTTCAAACGTTAGACATAATTAAATTGTTTCTAAACATACTAAGAAATATTTTGTGCTTTTAGATATATCAAGAATAATTTACTTTTAAATCTTACAAAACACTATTTGAAGTAATAAATTGAATTATAGAAAGGAGTGCAAGGAAAATAAATGTAATTTTCATAGTCTATGAAGATTACATATTAAATCAAAAGGAATTATGCAGACACAATTAAATATAGACGAATATTTAATATTTTTGTAAACAATTGTATATTTCCCAATGGTATTTATTTGAAAAGATTAATATTTTTGCTAACAACTAAATCAAATTTGAAAATATGGTTTTATAAAGTTATCAATGTATACAAAACTCATAGCTATCGTGTGAACGTGACGACAGTTTTAATCTCACATAAAACATTGCTTTTCAAAAAGAATTTTAATGTTTCCATTAATTACGGTGTATGGTTTCTATGGTACGATTTTAAATGTGGACATTCTGGGAGAAATAAAACAGTCATCTTTATAATTTAAGAAGAGAAATACAGAGGTAGGTGGTTGTGGTAAAATATATGTATTTTTCATGTAGTACTATACTGACACTTATATACCAGTGTTTTGCGCATACAATGAAATTTATTGATCAATCATAACAGAAGTTGATATCAACAAAACCAGAAAAAATTAATTTAAAATAAATTTTGTACTTTAACCTTTTGCTTGTACTATAATCGGTCTATTTGTATTATAAAACAATGCCTCTGCATATTTTCCACAGTTAGTAAATATTAGCTACAAAGTTCTATTTTTTTTTCACCACGAACGTTTCCGTCGTCGTTAGAAGTTTGTTGCTCATTTTTGAACGGCTGCCAGAAATCGGCTGCTACTTTTATCTATAATGCATCACTTCCAAATATAGCATAATTTTACTCAATCGAAAAAAAAATGCACTTTCAATCAAAATTTATTTGATAACTGTATCTCAATTTATTAGTAAATTTTTATGACATTTTAAAATTATATTCAAGCATGACCTTAAAAAAAAGTCTTTATCAACAATGAGCTACTGAAAAGTCGTCTGGAGACAGGGATCAAATATTACTCCGGATGACGTTTACCGAAAAATGGAAAACTGTCCGATTCCAATTAACTTCAATATTCATGCCAACAAAGTTCATGCTTTTACGTTAAAATGAGTGCCAGAGTACATTAAAAAGTTTTCAAATGTACAGTAGCAAAATAATCTTTCCTTATCTTAAAAGAAATTGCAAATGTTTTTATATATAAAAAAAAAACATTTCGCAGTGAAAATATTGCTCACAACAATGCCAGAATGAAATTTTATACAATGAACTTGCAGGCTTCATGCTCTAAGCTTGTTTTTTCTCCAAACAAACTTTGAATTAAACGAAATATATCAGTGAATTTGACCTTGCGTTTTAAAGGAATATGAATTTTTACCCGCAATTTCCTTTCGTATTGCTCAAAACGATGTGAACGCCATTGCGCTATTGCATTTTCAAATGTGTCAGACAAAATTTGAGCTTGTAAGGACTAACAATTTTGATCATTTACGATAGGATTTGATAAAAACTATTGAACGATATGCATCGTACTAAAAACATCCCTGAAAAAGTATCTAACTGAAAGTGCGTCTCACCAAAATCCGTCCAGTAGAACGTTTTTAAAAGGCTAATCTTCACCTGATTATAGAACTTTTCTCTACAATTCTATAACCAAACAACGTACAATGATACAGTGATAACCTAAAAGGGACTAATCAGACTAGTAAACCAAGTCTGTAGAGCATAGTGTCCTTACCGCTTCCCTTTATTAAGGTCTTAAAAAATAACACAATATTCAGCTCGGAGCTGAACCTGCCGCTAAATGCGACAAAAGGCGGGATTGAAAATAAGTGAGCTTAAAAAGAAATAATAATAAAAACAAACTATGGTCAAAGACTAGATCTCCTATAGTCTGTGGTTGCTATATATATATATATATATATATATATATATATATATATATATATATATATATATATATATATATATATTACAAATTTAAAAATTCCATACCCTATTAAATTTATTGTATAAAAAATTCCTTTTATAAATATTCTACTTACAATCCTAGGTTATTAAAATATTCCCTTTCTTAAAAATATTCCATTACTGTCCATAATTAAAACATTTTTTATCCTAATCTAATGCAATTCACCTTTTATTTCCCAACAAATAAGAAGTAAAAATCACATTTCATTGGAATTTTTTTTCTTTAAAAACCTATTTTTTTAAATTCATTATTATATTTAATATTTCCTATTTATTTCCGCATTTAAATCTCTTTTATTTCTTTTAATCTGTGTAAAATCCCCATTTTCCTTTCCTAATAGTCTCAAAAAATAATTCTTTTAAACTGTTTTCAATACGCAAAAACCGAAACTTATTCTTTCAGTTTCCCGCATTTTCGATAATGTTCCAGAAAATTCTTTTCCCGCCAAAAGCATAGTAGAGGTTTATTTCTTTAATATTAATTCATCGATAAAAATGAGTGCGAGCGAAAGTTGAGCATGCATTGGGTAAAATAGGTCACGTGTTACAAAATTCTTCTTCCGCCGCTTCACTTAAAACGAACTGACAGAGGAAGAGAGGGGGGTATTTTGTCATCGAAGTGATTATTAAAATAAAATGTTGCTGGCGTTCTAGTACGTTTTAACACCGAGAATTTCTAAAAGAGAGCAATCCCCTGGAATTTAAAGGTGAGTGGGTTTAAATAAATGAATTCGAGTGACATCGTGTTCTTCTTTCCTTCATTCTACATACTACTCGGCCTATATATATATATATATATAGTAGAAGATAATAGAAGTATATAGAAGTAGGTGTAAAAAACTAAAAAATGGACTCATTGAACCTTCTATTGAACCTTTCTTGCATGATAAAACGTATTTATTTTTACACTTTGTTATTACACTCAACCTGGATTTTGATGTAAAGATGGAATTTCGTAATTGATTTTTAACCCAGTTCCTGATATGCTAGAATTATAAAAATTACGTTTTCACAGTAGTGTTTCCAATGACAATACAACAATTTAATATTTTTAGAACCATATTATAAATTAATACGTTAATTTTAAGGCATTGTCCCGTTCGCACCGACACAGGGTATAAATCGCCAAATATTCTTTGCAACTCGTACAGTTGCATAGGAGATGAAACGACAATGGATTTAATTATGCGCCAATACACGCTCGTCAAAATAAGCTGTGAAACTCCAACAATTAAGCATTTTAAAGAATAAAAAATAGAAAATAAATTATAAATTATAATAAAGAATGACATATTTAAAGAAATATTACGTCTTTATCAATTAATAGCTTAATATTAATTAATTTACAATTATACGAGGAGAAATCAATTTAGAAATCCAGAAAAGATCGGTTAAATAAAGTTTATTTTTTCCTGTTGTCCTATCTTAAAAAAAAAAGAAACGTAAAAAAAATTATGAATTTTTAAATAAGTTCACTTTCTTGCACTTACTAAGAAGCGTAAAAAAAGCAATGAATGTTTCATAATCGCCCACGCCAAATTAATTTAATGTAGCGGAATTTTTTTCAAAAACAGATGAATTGCAGTCAAAGGATTAGGCGTGATTTTCAAGATGAGCATTGAATGCTCATAAAAGAATGTCTTTTTAAAAGCAAAACTATTATTTCTTTTATACTTATTCAATGCTAGAAATAAAAATAAATATATCTTGAAATTCCCCCCCAATAACTATAGTAAAACTTTTTCTTTACATTTGAAATAAATTTCTCTGAAAGAAAGATTATTCAGTTAAATGGAAATACAATGTTTCAACAGGACATGAAACCAAATTCAGATCACAAACGAAGAAAGAAATAATAGCAACAAAATAGAAATGCACTGAGCAACGTATCCCTTGTTTTCATAATTGGATTGTAAATCCCTAAAGATATAACCCTCATTACAGAGCGAAAGCACAGAGTAGTAAATCCAATTTACCTGTAATACTTGTATTACTTCTATTCTATGTGCATTAAAATAATAATAAAAAAAGATTATGCCTTTAGATTGTTTTTAAATTCATCAGAATAGATCAAAAAGATTCTTTTCAATCTATTGTGAATCCGCAAAGGTATTTTAAATTAAATATTTCATGCATGATAGAAGTGAATCATGCAATCTAGTTGAATCGTTTTAAATTAAAATGTGTGTATTTAAATGCCGAAAGAAAGATGAATCGAAAAATAATTATTTTTTACATTAACAATTAAATGCTCTTACCAGAATATAAATACCAGAATAAAAATAAATATATCTTGAAATTTCCCCCAATAACTATAGTATAACTTTTTCTTTACATTTGAAATAAATTTCTCTGAAAGAAAGATTATTCAGTTAAATGGAAATACAATGTTTCAACAGGACATGAAACCAAATTCAGATCACAAACGAAGAAAGAAATAATAACAACAAAATAGAAATGCACTGAGCAACGTATCCCTTGTTTTCATAATTGGATTGTAAATCCCTAAAGATATAACCCTCATTACTGAGCGAAAGCACAGAGTAGTAAATTCAATTTACCTGTAATACTTGTATTACTTCTATTCGATGTGCATTAAAATAATAATAAAAAAAAGATTATGCCTTTAGATTGTTTTTAAATTCATCAGAATAGATCAAAAAGATTCTTTTCAATCTATCGCGAATCCGCAAATGCATTTTAAATTAAATATTTCATGCATGATAGAAGTAAATCATGCAATCTATTTGGAACTTTTTAAATTTAAATTTGTGTATTTAAATGTAGAAAAAATGATAAATAGAAAAATAATTATTTTTTACGTTAACAATTAAGTGCTTTTACCAGAATATAAATATACAGTATGCCAACTAAAGTCCCTTGTCACCCTCTTAACTTCAGAACGGCTGCTGCTATATTCATAAAAGTAGTGTCTAGGTATAGTAAAGTAGCCATGCGCTACTCAATGAATCCACCTACGGCGCCACCTGGTGTAATGCTGCGGAGTTAGCATTTCTATGTTGAGAACGGAAAGAGATAGAGAAACAAAGTGATTTACAAAGTTGTAGAGCATTATCGATTTAGTACGAAAAGACACCTTGTGGACATTAATGCGTAGGTTGTGGACACTAATGCGAAGAATAGAACGGTTAAAACGCGCATTTGTTTTTTCGTGATTTGCTACACTGTGACGTGACAAAACGATCTTAGAAAGAAAAAAACAACTAGCTATAGTAATATACCTTTATTTTAGATGTTCAAATTTTTCACCGTCAGCTGCAATGCATGTTTGGATCCTTGTTTGAATTTCACGTCGCACACGTTGGAACATAAAACACGTTGGTGACACGTTGGCACAAGTGTACGTCATGCATCTTTTAAGGCCCAGCAATGTTTGTGGAGGGGTCGCATACACCTGCTGTTTCATAACTGTTTTTTTATTTCTTTCTAAGAGAGTTTTGTCACGTCACAGTGTAGGAAATCACGAAAAAACAAATTCGCATTTTAACCATTCTATTCTTTGCATTAGTGTCCACAAGGTGTCTTTTCGTACTAAATCGATGATGCTTTACAACTTTGTAAATCACTTTTTTTCTATATCTATTTCCGTTATCGAGATAGGAATGCTAACTGCGCAGCATTCCACCAGGTGGCGCCGTATGTGGTTTCATTGAGTAGCGCATGGCTACTTTACTATATCTAGACACTACTTTTATAAATACTAGGACATCCAACCCGGGCTTCCCGGGATAGAGAATATATATGTGAAAACCATTTACTTTTTTTAAAAATTTAAAACTCTAATAGATTTTTTACATTCAATATTTTTTTTGCATCCTTATTTGTCGCATCCTGATATCTAAAATAGTTTATACGTAAAACAGGAAAAACCAGGAAGACCAATCAATCAACCAATCTTTCAATACTCAGGAAGCTCGATGACTAATTGATATATTTTAAGGAATCTTACGGCGGCTGAAATATCTAAATGAGTTTTATAAATGATAATAATTATATTTTCCGCTTATGACTTATACATTTTTATTATTAACAGGATTGGTAAGTATACCAGTATTATTTCATAATCGGAACCAAAGCCAAGGCTTGAATCAATGATAAGAAAAGATCACCTATGATACATCAAATGTGTGCTTATAAAAATCGAATACGGTTACAATACATTTGGCGCCAAACCACGCTATATAAAATATACCAATTGGCTGTGAATGCGATTATAGAAGATTTATAAATGATGATAATTTTATGTCAACGAGATTTTTAACTTACAGCCTATTCATTTAAAATTAGATCAAGATTAGTAAGCATGAATATCTAATCTTTAATTGTCATGTCCAAATTCCAGAATGGCACAAATGACGTGGAAGTAAATAATCACTTAGGAGGCGATGAAATGTTTGCCTCATAAAAAATTCAAAGTTTCAACAATATATATATAATTTTCTCCAAATCTTTCTCTCTAACATACGGCAATTGGTAGTGAACACGATTATGCAAGAATGATGATAAGCAAAGATAGAATAATGTAGGACACCTTTAGTAAATGGAAATAGACTGTGCCAGTGGCGCAGAAAGACTTCAACTCTTGAGGGAGTTTTTAGTTGTTGACAGTTAGTCCAGTTGTCGTCACTTATTTGAATCACTGGTTAATTGAATCAGTTTTTTATGAAATAAATTATAATGCTATTTTTTCCGTATATTAGAATCAGCAGCTATGTTATACATGATTCTCTTAAACAACGTTTACTGTATTAGAGTTTAAAAATGTAAAATCCCAAACAAAATAACATAAAACTATTTTAGAAACATGCAGAATGATATTTAAAAAATGATGGGGCAGTCATTAAGAGACGGAAGAGCAATTTTCACCACAGCAAGCATTTTTTATATAGGAAACACGGACACGCAATACATTTGCTCATTCAAAGATGCAGGTTGTTTCACTCGAATCCAAACCCGAATTTTTGCTCCTAATTTTAACAATAATGAAGCTATTTTAACGAAATTTTCAATAGGCTTACTTTGCATTGCGGCAAATGTAACAATATCACGAGAACAGGTGGATGTTATCATAGGTGCTCCGTATTTCGGAATGTAGTTGACATTACATATGATGTATTACTTTTAAGTGCTAAAATGTGTAAACTAATAGCATAATAAATACACAGTAAAATAACTTTTATTAGGTTGTTTGACGAGTTTCGGCTCACTCCGAGCCATTTTCAAAAATAAATGAGAATATTCCATTATAAATTGGAATGTTCTCATTTATTTTTGAAAATGGCTCGGAGTGAGCTGAAACTTGTCAAACAACCTAATAAAAGTTATTTTACTGTGTATTTATTGTGTTGTTAATTTACACCTTTTAGCACTTAAGAGAAATATAATATTACAAGGTGTTATAACTTATTATATTGTTATTACATATTATTATTTACATGTATTGTTATTACATATATAGATGTTATTGGCGGAATTACTGTTTATTTGCAGCATTTTTTGTGGTATCGTAATATTTCTTAATGTTAAACCACTGAATAAACATTCGGGTTTGGCTGGAACTCTATACTGTGTATTTTTAACTGAATAAATAGATTGCGATCAAAAATGGTTAACTGTAAGTGAACTGTACAACTTGTAAAGTTTGTCCTATATAATTTGAAACATGCCACGTATTTTATTTTTTTTTATTTTTAAGAGAGAAGTATGTATATGATTTTAAAACTATTTTTTAATATGATTTTACGGAATATTTAAATATATTTAGTTTATAATCAGTTACCGAATAGCAGATTTTAGGAAAAAAACTTTTTCTTTTTCTACAAGGTTTAACTTTCATTTGTAATATCAAATGAGAAAATGTTGAATAAAAAACCTCCAAAAGTATATTTAATCGGGCTCATAAACATTTTGTTATTAAATCTTTAGTAATTTTTCTACTGTATATAAATTTTTCATGCATAAATTAAAATACAAATATTTTGAAAAATCACACAAATCTTTTTTAATAACCATAATTTCAATACAGCGTTATTCTAAATGATGGACCCATTTTCAAAAAATTGTATTTATTAAAGTACAAATCTAAAATGAACAATCTTTATACCTATGAAAAGAGGAAGTTTCAAAGTTTTTTTAAGACATTATAAATGTTCAATGTGCCCACCGTTTGTTGCACGGCAAACATCTACGCGATAGCCAAAATCGTCCCACACACGAGAAAGCGTATCTGCTGTTACTGAGTGCACGGCAACAGTGCACTCAGCTCGAAGTGGCCTCAAAGTCAGCCCGAAGTTGCCGCGCGACTTCTACCGGCCACCTCTGGAACCATCACCACTTTGAAAGCCGTACACACAGTAACGACAGATACGCTTTCTCGTGTGTGGGACGAGTTTGGCTATCGCTTAGATGTTTGCTGTGCTGCAAACGGTGGACACATTGAACATTTATAATGTCTTAAAAAAAAACTTTGCTACTTCCTCTTTTCATTGGTATAAAGATTGTTCATTTTGGATTTGTACTTTAATAAATACAATTTTTTTTAAAAATGGGTCCATCATTTAAAATAACCCTGTATTTCTCAGATTTTTTATTTTAATATTAATAGAAGTCTTTGTTTAATACTCCAAAATTACTCACAGAATTGCTCATAAGGATATCATCCAGATAAAATGTAGCGCAGTACTATGCCAGTATGCTATTATAGAAGGTTATTACTCCAAAATACTATTATTTTGTTCGCCATGCAATTTTTCTAGTATATCATGCTGCTTTTGAAATTATTTTTTTGCCAAGAATAATTATATGTTTCTGGGTAGTAGGGATATATTTTCTGCGTACAAATTTTAAATTCCATATTTTACTGCGTATTACGATAGAGATAAAGTTTTATAGATCATTCATTTATCGACGCTTACTGCTCAGTTTTTTTAACTACACATTTTTCAGCTTTATTTTTCGTTTCGGAAAAATCATAATACTATAGAAAAACTCATATAATAGTATCAAGCGTGAAATTCATTATATATTCCACACAGAATGATTTAAAATCCGAAGGACACACATGACATTTCTATTTAAAAATGAAGCATTTGTTTGTCTTAGTTTTAAACGTCAAAACTCAAAATTAAAATCTAATTCCAAAGTTTTAACCTATTATAACATATACATTACATTATATGTATAAGATAAAATATACAAATTTTAATAAAATGTTTGATATAAGAATTAAAAATTTATTACATGCTTTCGGAACATTTTACACTTAAAAAATAAAAAATATTTTAGTGTTGATTTTTGAAATTCATCATATTTAAATTTATATATGATATTGTTCTGAAAAAAAATTTCCCAATACAGAAGATTTCTTTCACAAAGTTGGACTGTATTTTTTTTTTTTAACTTTACTGATATTTAGTTAAAACACCTACAAATGAGAAGTGTCGTATATATAATTTATAAATAATTTAGTTCTTCGGTGAAAATATTATTGAATTAAACAAAAAATTGCGTTTCTGAAGCATTTTTTTTTCTGCGTCCTTAAAATAATAATTTAAGTAATTCGCAAACTTTCCCCTATCATTTACAAACAACACAAAAATAACAAAAAGAAAGCTTTGTATCAGTATTAATTCCATATGTTTTAATATTATTAACTGACAACGACTTGTAATTTATTTCATTTTATTAAATATTTTATTTGGTGCTGATTTATTGGATGGCTGGGTGTTTTATATTCGTTATAATTGCAACTTGTGGTTTGCTTTTCAAATCAACATTATATGATCTTGTTTTATGGAAGCTGCAATTTATAAAATCAACTTTTTAATAATTCGCAATAAAAATAATTAATTCTAAATATCCCGATATGATTATATCTTTTAAATTGGGAATACAATTATTATTAATATTAATAACACATGATATTAATAAATACATATCTATTATAATTATACATATATTATTATAATACATTATAATTATGCATATATATTAATATTGATATTAATATTATAAACATTAATTATATGTTTTACAAATTATTCTCAAAACATACCTGGAATCAATGTATGTTTGTAAGAAGATTTAGCGGGAGGTGTGTGTGTGTGTGTGTGTAATGTTCATACTTTTGTATGCGAAATTGACTTGAATACGCAGGATTTTCATTAAGGAGGGGGAGGGGGGTTGAGGAATAAGAGAAGTTGCTACGCACCTTCGCCTGCGAAAAACATAAAATAAAATTCAATAACATTTTTTGAATAAAAGGACGGGATCCTGCCCCATGACGTGAATGGGAAAGGATCTACTTATGCACTTTTATAAGTATTTGAATTTTTAATGCTTATTCGATACGAAATGATTAATCATATCTAAGGCTTATTTGCGATTATGCGACCGCTGCCCTTTTTCGAAACAAGTGAGCAGTTTTCAGTTAATCACGGCATCTATTAAGCGTTTTCTCCGTTATTAATTACAATGATTTCCGTTTAATGAAAACATGTTTTATGAACGGAATCTTAGTCAACAAAGGGGTAGATTTGATTAAGCTAAAAGTACTCATACTGACCGCGCTGTTCAGAACCTGTTATATTAAAAATAGGAAGATGCGTTTATATTTCACAATTACTTATATTAGAATTTGAGACAGAAAATTCACAGGTAATGTTCTCTGAATAATTTATCCTAGATATTAAATTTATGAGTGAATTGAATGACGAATCTACTGAGTAGTCGGTTCTTTTAATATTATCTCCCTTGCATATTTCCCGAAAAAGCGTTCACTTTAACAATTTCTATCGGAGGACTTTTCGCCAGAACCTTTTTGCCGTTAAAAAAATACCGCATCTTTACAAAGCTTTTAATGCAAACCGCAATTCCGTAGCTTTGCTCGTTTTTTAATGCATTTTAAAAATTTTACGGATTTTATACCCACTCTGTTTTATACTAGTTATATTATATATCATCTTATCAGATATAAATTTATTCTATATCTGTAGAACAACATTTGTGTTAATCTCAAACGCTCCAGAAATAAACAACAGTACTAAAATTTAAATATATTCCAAGAATGGCTGAGCAGCAAGTATTTTAGAATGAGACACGTTGATATTTCATATAAACCAAGGTTCATTTTATGTTCATAACATTTGAAACATTTAATAATATACAGGATGACTAAAAATAAACTGTATGAAGTTCAAATTAAAATTAAAAGCACTATTAAATCCCAGCTTTAAAATTTTATTGTATCTACATCAGAAATAAACTTCATTCTTCGCCAAAATAGGAGATAATGGTCCCTCAGATAAATGGGATTCTCATATTATGCCCTGAAGTCATGAGACAGTAAGAGTTCGTTCGGGTGCCGAATGTTCCAAAATATACTGTATCGAATGTTGGGAAATAGTTTCAATAGTTTGACCATAATAAGTACAGACTAGGTGGAGGTAATAACTGAACAATCAGCATTTTTAACAAACGCAATGTGATACTAAAATGATCTGGATGCATTTCGAATTTAACGATGAAAAAGTCCCAAAATATATGAACAAAAATGATTGGGGAACGGTTCAACAAATTGATACCGTGGATACAAGAATAATAAAATAAAACAATGCCACAATCTTATAGACAAAAACATAAAACAATCGACAAAAACGTAAAACTTCACAAACGAGTAGCACCAATGAAACAGGCTGCTCATGACAATGACAAAAAGGTCTTTAAAATTTTGAGAATTTAACTGGTACACAATCGATACATTAATCGATTCTGAGATCGACGTATACTGTTAAAATTTTTGTGCTGTGTTGAACCGTCTTTTGGTGCTGAAGTAGCTTCAACCATAAGACGGTGGAATCTCGTATCAGCATTAGGTGTTATGGTGCAACCAGAGCTCCAAATATTGGTAAGAGATTTCATCATCTTGTGGTTGAAGCTACTGCCCAACACAAAATTTTTAACGGTGCAACCCAGCACAAAATTTTAAACAGTGTACGCTGTTAGTCCATCAGCCATTATCTAAAGCCAGAAAGATAATCTATCAGAACACAGAACAAGGGCATAGCAATTGTGCAATTCACATATGATAGACTGTTTATGAGCACAAAAATGGCTCCTGTACTCTCTATATATCAACCAAATGGGTTATTTTGTATGATCCTCTTCCAGAGAAGAGTTTCTTTTGAGCCGCAAAGATGTTTGGAGCCTATGACAAAAACCTCTAACGGAGGAATCCCCAAAGTTTCAAGATATCAGTTGTGGCCCGTTGCTGAAAATTTTATCAAATGTTTTCGCTTCTACATAAAAGCCCAAGCCGATTACTTCGGAAACTTGCAGTTTTTCTGTAAGTCTCAGATCTATTCTTTCTTTTATGTATCACTAATCTGGTCTATATTTATTAAAAGAATTATAAGTTAAAACAACAGTCCTAGTTATTTTTTGGTCACGCTGTAAACAATATTATCAAAATCTCGCAATTGTGATTTAGCATTCAAATGTGTAAGACTGTTTGGAAATATTTATATTTTTAAAAGAATTTTATTTTATTTTTTAATTCATTATAACATTATCCACAATTGAATATCTCAATACCTAAAAAAATACACCTTAATGCAACAGCAGAATAAAATTCTAGAATGAAGAAAGTCATTTTTCAGATAATTGTTTAGGTATACAAATGTATATTTAAATAAAGACAAAAAGTAAACATCTTATAAATATTTTCTCCCTTTATTTTTAAATTGATGAATACTACATAATTTCTACAGTAAACTACTTTCTCCTTTTTTAAAAACCAGATAATGTTTTCTTGATGAATAATGTTATAATAAATTACCCTTTTTACTTATTATTTGACTATTTTAACTGAAAACGGCAATAAAGGAATGCATTTTCTTTTAAACTTCTTGTGATAAATGTAATGATGAATGTTAAAATGCATTTATAGTTACAAAAAATCGTTTTGTACTTAAGCTTTTTCAAATAAGAATTATTTACATTATTATTGTGATACTTTAAAGTAATTAAAGTTAAGCAGAACGAATAAAAGCAGCAATAACTGATGTTTTTTGCAAACTATTGTTGATTTATTTTACAACAAGATAAATTTGATGTGTTCTTTTTTTTAAATATATTTAAATGTAACTGTTAACAGAATAAAATTTATTTTCGTTAAAACTTATCTCAGTCATAATTCATGTTATTCTCCATCTGCATTTAAACCATATTTTTTATTTTTTATTTTTATTTTCATAAACGAGTTAAAACATACAATTTTATAGTTTGCATTTTTTTTTTAAATAAAATATTTTAGTTATTGAATTTCATGTGGTACAGTACTTATGGAATAATAAATTTGTGTAAAATGTGTGCAGTATGTAGCGATATACAAGGTGTTCCTAAATTATTGTCGGTCTTCCCTTACCTCATAACTTGTGATTTAAGAACATAACAAAAAATATTATTACATATTCGTAAAGTACAACTCAAAAATATTTTTCTAATAACGCAAACAAAGTTACATATGCGTAAAGTATAACTGAAATAAATCGTTATTATTACATATTCGTAAAGTACATCTCCAAAAAGTGTTTTAATAACACAAACAAAGTTACGTTTACGTAACGTTATTAATCAAATAACGATTATAATCAAATAATAATTAATATTGAAATTTTATCATATTTATCAAAAAGTAAACAGTAATTATTATTTGATTATAATCGCAATTTCATTAAAAACGATTTGAGTGAGTTTTGTAGGTGCATAAAAAAGGATGTTGATATGAAAAATAATATATACAGCTATGCCTCGGTCAGTGTTGCTTCATTTAGTGTGGGTTTCAGGCAGTGCGGTTAACTTTTTTAGATGCTCCCTGGATTAGAGCTGACAAAATTTTGATGAATGCACGAAGCACGAAATGGGACATAATTTTTTTCCAGCAAGATGGCATCGAGTTTTAAAAAAATATGCTGAAAAAGAAAACAACATTAAAATAATTATAAGAAGCTTTAAAAAAAATTTAATTCCACAGGCAGCATTTGCTAGAAAAATATTCAGATATTAGTGTGTGCATTCAAGTGCACCGAGGATTAGAAAATCAAATTTTGTGTTATCACAAGATGCATTCCAAAAAGAAGAAAAAATGTTGATTGAAAACAGCATTGATAAGTTTTCGCTTAAATAAACTAAAATATATGCAAGTTTGAAGTTATCAAATTGTATTTCAATAAGTTTAAAACCAAATTATGTAGATTTTCAAACATTAACCTAATGGTAAGTAAGCTAACATGAGTAACCCAAATAATTGTAGTTTTGCAGAATTAAAATTAAAATTGACTCGAATTTTTCTATATTGCTACTATTAGCTCATATGTCACGTTAGTGGAAGTTTATGTGAATAAATAAGCATTTCATAAAATTTATTTATGTATGGTTTTTGAAAATGTTGGCTGTGGATCTATTTCAGTTTTCCCAGTCAGTGTATGTTTCGATTAGTGTGGTGATATCATGGGATTAATTAATCCCACTAAACAATTGAAACTTGTACATGATTGTATGATATTTTACGATTCTGTATGACAAAACTGGTGCTATTTATTTATTAAATTTGCAAAAAAAATATGCTTGTTTTTCTAATAAATTTTTATTTTCATTGATCACTTTGGAAGAAAAAACTCTTTTCAAGGCTAAAAACATATCGACAGAAGTAATAATAAAATGAATGATTGTTTAATACATTATAATTTTTATACGTTTATGAAATATATTTCAATGTTACAATTTGGGGTTTTAAGCATCATCTTCTATTAAATATTTTTTATAATAAAACCATTTTAATCAAGGATACATTGTGACTATTTTTAGATTTTTCGTATATTTCAACATTTTGTTCAGAAACACGTATTTTGCTTAGCTTATACTTTTTTTTAAACTTGTAAGTGAGTCATATTATATTCTTTCTTAGGAATGTCAAGCTAATTTGCAATATATATGCTGAGATTGTTAAAACACATGTCTTTCTCGAAATATAAAAGAAGATATTCTAGGAGAATGCTTTAAATTTAGCAAATGCTTGCGAAGAATTCTTAAAAATGTATGCTTTCGACATAACGATAATTATGATAGTGTAAAAGCAATTGTTTTCTCATACATGTATGATTATAAATGACATTTATAATGACGTATTATAAGGTTAACACAAAAATGGCATTTATTCTAACTAATTATTTTTCCTCGTTGTCGATTTTGAAAAGCAACGATTATTTTAATATGTGTAAAGAGCTCATTAGGAAGAAATAAAACAATTTAAAGTGCTATGATTCTATAAAACATGTAGAATACCTTTGAACACACACACACACACACACACACACACACACACACACACACATATATACATATATATGCATAGATTTGTACACATATATGTATACAGATTTTGATACTTAAATTAATTGTTAGATTTTTCAACTTATACGACTAATTCTGTTTTCCATATTGCAGTTTTTGCTACTAGATGGAAGCACTATTAATCTATTTCTGGGTTTATCACGTTATTTAAACTTCTGTGACTACTTTGTTTGAACATTTTGCGATTCGTTAATTTATAATTTAATTCGTCTACTGCATTTTTTAATGTTTTTTGGCAACATATGCAGATTCTTCAAATCTTGCTTGTTTTTCTGTATTTTTTATGAGGAAATGCTTCCTCGATTGAATTGTTCCATCTCTTGTTTCATTCATTTTCTAAATTTATTAATGTACAATTGCCCAAATCTTGTATTAATTTATCTTTTAAAGCTTGTATAAGGATGAAATCGTACATTTTTTTTTGAAAAATATGGTAATTTAGGCCTGAAGATTCCATCACAGTCCTGCTAGTATTTCGGTAATTCATTTTTTTCAGTTTGTTTAAAAAGCTGAATGTTGTGAAAACTGTAAATATGACTATGCTGCATATTCTCGTTCTTGTTCAAACTGGATCTGAGGAAAAGAAACACTTACTGTGAATATTACTCAAAAACTTTCACACCCTGAAGCTTGTAAATTTGTTGAGTCCAGAACCCTATCTGCAGGCGTCTCATATTCCAATTTACTGAGACAATATACAAAATCCGTAAGGCACTTAAGCACTCAAACTCAATCCTCTTTAATATATACATCTGACATTTTATCATCTGGTACTGTTAGGAAAGAATTCTGTCCTAACTCCTGTTATTGCAAGCGAGAAAGTTTACCCCGATTAAAACTCTTGCCACACTAATCAGAGCTCAAAATGTAGAATATTTTGATCTTTCTAATCATAGTAGCTCCAGATTGTACACATCATCTCAGCTTGTCACAATAGATTCATCTAAAGATCAACCAAAACAGTCTTCTGCTTCGTCTCTAAGCAATTTGCAAGGACTTGCTTTTCTGTAATACAGCAATGAAAACAAAAGACAAGCGTACAGAAGAAGGAAACTTCATCTCAACAACATTCACAGTGGAAAACTGTTAAGAAAAAAGCCACAAAATAACGTTCTGAAGCACCCTTTGATAATTTAAAAAATTCCAAACAGCCCCTCCGCTATCCGGAAGAAGCTATGGTGTCAGAGTCTTATGGCACACGTATAAATGAGAAAAATATTGTTTCTGAGGAATTTGAAACTACTTGATTTTAACTAATTTTATTCTAATAAGTTATGATTATTTCAGCCTGTTCATGCTGTATAAGTTTCGCTTTTCATACATCGTTTTTAACTTTTCATACTTTGATTTCATACCAATATCATCGTGCAGATTTTAACTATTAAGATAATTATATTAGATTTTAGCTATAAGACTAATTAAGATATTAAGATAAATGTATACTAGAATAATCTCAATAAATTAAACTTAAAGGACCGCTTCTATTTCAATTAGAATTGCATTAATTTTAACTATTACAATCTTTATATATAACCATTATCACATATATATTCAGTTGTATGAATTCAATAACAATGTTCCACTTTATTCGTGAAAACTATACTTCATACATTAAATTATGGGTATTGCCGAATTACTATAGAATTTAATTTAAGAAGGATGGAGAGATTTATTACTCCCAAGACACTTTTAGAAAGCTATATTTTAGTATATTTAAATGTTTAAACAATCAAGCGAAATATATAATGTAAAGACATTTCTGTAATAACTAAATCGGACTAAAATGTAAGTTTGAGATCCGAATATTTAATAAAAGACGGGCTGAAGTTTTACACATAATTTATGAATAACAATTGTCACGATATTTGTATATAATTGATAATTCGATATTAATGGTGATAGAATTATTTCAATATCCATTGTATTAACTAACCCAACACTAATTCAATAAATTCAACACTAACTAAATTAATTAATAGTTATTTGACATTTTCTTTCATATTAATAAGAGCTTTTCAGCATATTTTCAGTGTATTATTTTGCACTTTCTTTTACTTTAAGTTTGTTATTGTCATACATTTAGAAATTTTACCATGTGTTGTCTTATGTTGATAAAATGTTTTTAGCTCTTTCACTTTTTATGATCTATCATAGGCAGGGTTCTAGGCGGTCGCTGTTTTATATACCACTATTTCCATACAGCATTCTTCTTAACAGATTTATCTTTTAAATGTCGTAAAAAACCTACCACGAAGGTTTTTTATCTTGCAAATGTGGCAGAAATCTACCACGAAGATTATTGTTTGGAAATGCTGGTTACCAAATTTACACCTTTTGAAGCCATTCCTGGAGTTAGAATATGAGGAGAATTTTCAATAGCTAAAGGAAATATAATAAAATCGTGTAAGCAAAAGAAAGTTCATGGAAAACTTAGTAAATATGATTCATGAAAATCCTTAAATAAAAAAGGGTAAAAAAAGCATGCACCTAAAGGCCGCATATAAAATATCTCGTTAAGGTGGTTCTAAAACAAACAATTTTCCATTATATAACACGAAACTTTCTGACCCATTTACAGATTCGTTTTCAAACGCAAATGTATGGCATTTGAAGGCCTGACTACTGAAGCGATTTGAACAATAAATGTTGTTTTTCATTTTTCGATAAAGGAATTACTTATATACTTGTAAGCAATTACTGTCACCTCACAACAGGTTTTCAACTTTCCCGTGCTGATGCGTCCGGAAGTTCGGTTTAAAAATACAACTTTGACAGTATTTTCTGAAAGTTATTCTGCTTTTACTAAAAAATTCGATTACATAGGTTCTGAGTTAGAACATCTGAAAATTTCGTGTATTTCTGAACTAAAAGGAATTCAGAATTGTGTCAGAAAGTAGCTGCTTTGGATTGGACAACAGCCTTAACACAAAAGGAATGACAATAAATATTGATTAATACCAGTATTTGTGTTTTTACTAGTGGTACTAATTAAAAATTCTGTAAGCGCTGAAATCTGTTTGAGAAGTGAGCTCGTTGGCCACACATACGATTTTACAGTCATATGTCTATATTCTATGAGGAACTATTGTTATGCACTAAGTTCTAATATGTAAATATTAATTTTAAACAATGTTACAATTTAATATTACCTCCGGGGTGTATGTTTCATTATCTAATACAGGAGGTTCCTGAAGGTGAGGTGGAAGGATTACAATTGCAATTGAAGGATCTTGCAACGTTCTACTCTAGTATCGGGATTATTAATTGGAGAAAAAATTCTAGAAGTGTTATGTCTATTTTTATTACATCCGATATTAAAAACAATCGCGATGTCTACAAAAGTACATATTACAAAACATATACATGTGTTTATATATATATATATATATATATCTGTAGAACCTAAATTTATCTTACTTATGACGAATCAGCTAATTGAATAACTCTCTGGATATTATTTATTGTCAGTATCTTAAACGCATGAGATGCAAAAAGCGGAATTCCCGGATAACGAGCACAATGACTTTAGACTTTCAAAATGAGAAATGCTCAGTTTTATATTTTAGATCATTCATGAAGCATGAGCCAAAACGGTTAATAAGGCAATTGGCTCTGGTAGGCCTAATTGAAACATTCTGCAGTTAATGTGTAAATTACGATTTCTAAATATTTATCTTGATATATTTGAAAAAATGTTCATAGCAGATTGTAAAATTATGAATCTCCAAGTATTAAATCTCAGTTTTTATTATTTCATCAACTTGTAATTACTTAAATACTATCAAAAGATTTGCATTTCACATATCACCTTAATACATATACATATATATTTAAATATGTGTCCTACTTGCGGGGTCACGTGAAATGAACTCAAGCGCTGCATGCATCCCCCCGCCCTGCAGTAAGTACCATTTATTATAAGATTTTTAAATCCTAAATATGAATTTAAACATTTTTTTCTCCTTCTTTATATTTAATGAAATATATAATTTTAACTCTAAACATTTGTGTGCAGTAGTTAATATATATAATTAGATCCATCACTAAAAATGTCATATTACACTATTATCGCTGCTGTTAAAATTAAGTTGACAATCTGCTGTAATTAATCCTTTTCCTCAAATAAAAATCTAATTGTATGAAGGTGGCGATAACAGCTGCGAAATCCCGTTTCAAACATCTAACAATGATGTACTATTTTTCAGGAAGTACTAAAGCGATTTCAGTACATTTTTAATAGTTTTAGTAATAGCTAAATATAAGTGGACCGTTCGGTAAGAAAAAAAAATAAAAATACAATAGTTGCATGATTTAGAATTAATCACCTGTAAAACAGCTAACATTAATGTACACTTTTTTCGAGAATTATTGAAACGATTTTAATAGCTTTCTAGTATCGGATGCAGCTAAGCTATTAGTCGATCGTACGGGAAAAAATTAAAATATTATAGTTACAATATTGTGCAAACAAAAGATATCTGTCTTTAAAAAAATATTAACATAACTATTGCTATTTTTATTTTTTGCTGTTGAACGAAAAATACACTTTAGCTACTGCTAAAACTATTTTTAAAAAAAGCATTGAATTCGTTACAGTGGTTCCCAAGAAAAAGTACGTCATTATCATATTTTTTTCATATGATTTCGTCGCCCCCTTAAAAAATACTTATGTTGTGAAGTCGTATCATAAATTGAGAAACACCCTTCAAATAAATTGAGGGGTCGGAGCAAGAACGTGCCAAGCCACATTTTTGGTGAAATAAATGTAACACTGTGATCTGTTGCTTAATATGGTAAATTATAATATCCTACACATAATTTGTTTCTAATGTCACTTGGTGGCAGCATGTGTCCTAGATTTCGTTTTTGCCCCAGATGTTTATGCCCCCAATGAAGATAGCTAATTTACAAAGAACTTAATAGTAATATCATTAAAGTAATGCCATATTGTTAAAGTAATATCATAAAGTATCATAAATAAATATCATAAAGTAATGTCGTATTGTTACTCAGAATATCTCAAATGCTACTAAGACATTGGCGAAAAAACTTTATGTTATATATCTTCAATTTGAAATATCTCAGAAGTTCAAAAATGTGGCTTAGCACTCTCTTGCCCTAACCCCCTCAATTGTTTCTTGTGAGAGATTATTTTTATCTAAGACCGTTATTACGATAAAATGAGAAAATAATTTTAGAATTCTGCCTTCTATTTTATTTTACTATTCTGTTGTTATGATTATGATAATCTACTTTATAATACAGTACATAAGATTAATGCTATATTAAAACAAAGAATAATACAATTCTTGTTATTTGATTTGCGCAAAATGGAAAACACTTTATGTACTCAAGAAAAAATCGCTGTCTCGTGAAAAAATTACTTCATTTTGCCGCATGAAAACTTATATGTATTAACTTTTATCTAATACGCTTTCCCGCTTCATGCTAAATATAAATAAGCAATTTTTCCTTTTTGTTTATGTCGTTTCACCTTTTTTACTTTTCAGATATAACTATTCTCGCTTAACCTTCAACATGTTATTCCACTTTTACCGAATGTCGTAATATATTCACATTACTGTGTCACGCAAATACTTGACATTTCCACTAAATATATTGTAACATTTTACTTACATCCCTATTTTACAGAATGCATCAGAAAGGTTCATTTTTAATGCAAGGAAATTAAGAATTCAAAATCTTATATGGAGTGTTTGTACATGTAATTGGAACATACGCATAAAATTTTAAATTACATTTGAAGCAGTTTCATCATTTCTGATCAGGTTTTGAACTCAGGTATCAAAATTATGTGCATGCAGCAATAATGTTTTTTTTTTTCATTTTATGTAAATATTATAAGTAATGTTCATAAATAATTAAGGTAGTATTTTTTGTGTTTTAGAAGATTGAGTGAAAAATATATATGTAATTAGTTTTTTTTAATTATGAATGCTAACGAGTTCGCCCACTGTGCTCATGTCTGTTATCTACACTATTTTATTTAAATCAACTTGGTTTTTGAGTGCAAAGATAGAATTTTGTAACTGATTTTCGACTCACTACCTGATGTGCTAGAATTGTAAAAATATATGTTCGAAAGTGTATTTTCCAAGAAAATATAAGAATTCAATATTTTTATAACTTAATTATACTATATTAATAAATTAATTTTAAGGCATTTTCCATTTAGAAAGCCTCATTTGATAAATCGTCAAGTAATCTTTCTGGTTCCAAAAGTTTACGAGTTACAAAAACAATGAAGCTAATTGTGCACGAAACCACTCTTACCAAAATATGTCAACTGTCTTTGAAACTGTAACAGCGAACTATTTTAAACACAAAATTATATAAATATAAATAAAAAGAGTAATATATATTTTTAAAATATTTTTTTTATCATTTGATAGTTTAATATTAATTAAATTATAATTCAATAAATTCAATAAAGTGGCAAAATAAATTGAGAAAACTCTTGAAATTAAATTGTTACTCGTGTGAAATTATTTTTATTTCAGATTGTTCTTACCATAGAATAAGAAAAAAAACTTTTTAGAATTCTAGCAACTATTTTATTTTAGAATCCTATTGTTATTATTATGATAAACTACTTTTTGATACATAAGAACAACACTACATTATAACAAAGGATAATGCAATATTTGCTATTTGATTTAAGCAAAATGGAAAACAATTTATGTTTTCTAGAAAGTCGGTGATTCGTGAAAAAAATAATTCATTATTGCAGCATGAAAAACTATGTGTATTAACTTTTCTCTAATAAGCTTCCCCGCTTTATACCAAATATATATAAGCATTTTTTTCTTTTTTCTTGCCGTTTCACCTTATTTAAACCTATGAAATATAACTATTCTCGTTTAACCTTCAACATTTTTATCCACTTTTACCGTATGCCATAATATATTCGCATAACTGTGTCATGCAAATACTTGATATTTCCACTAAATATGTTGTAGCATTTTACTTACGTGACTAATTTTTAAAATACCTTAGAAATTGTTCGTTTTTAGTGCCAGGGCATTAAGAATTCAAAATATTGTATAGAGTGTTGGTGCATGTAATTGGAACAAACGCATTAATTTTTTTAAAATTAATTTTGATTCGGTTGGTCCATTTCTGGTAAGGTTTTGAACTCATTACAAAAGAACTGGAGTTACTTATGCTCCAAACCATTCTCGCCAAAATATGACGACTGATTGTGAATAAGCAACTGAGTGTGTGTATAAGCAATTTTTCCTTTTTTCATGCCATTTCACTTTACTTAAACCTATGAAATATAACTATTCTCGTTTAACCTTCAACATTTTTATCCACTTTTACCGTATGTCATAATATATTCGCATAACTGTGTCATGCAAATACTTGATATTTCCACTAAATATGTTGTAACATTTTACTTACGTGACTAATTTTTAAAATACCTTGGAAATGTTCGTTTTTAGTGCCAGTGCATTAAGAATTCAAAATATTGTATAGAGTGTTGGTACATGTAATTGGAACATACCCATTATTTTTTAAAAATTACTTTTGATTCGGTTGATCCATTTCTGGTAAGGTTTAGAACTCATTACAAAAGAACTGGCGTTAATTATGTGCTAAACCATTCTCGCCAAAATGTGACAAGTGATTGTGAAACTGCAACAACAAACTATTGTAAATAATAAAATGTAAAATAAATAAATAAATAAATAAAATAAAAATAAATAAAGAGTAATATATATCTTTAAAATAATATTTTTTCATTGAATAGCATTAGTAATTCAAAATCTTGTATAGAGTTGAAACAGTACCGACAAACTGGCGATAAATCGCAATTAAATAATATAACTTTGTATCAATCACCATAAAAACAAAAACAACACAGATGACGCGTTTCGAACTGGAAATTTTTTAATAGTCCGTCATCTGTGATTTTGTCCCCTTACGGACACGCGTTTGTTTTGGCTGATGACGGGCTGTTAAACATTCCCAGCTCGAAATGCGTCCTGTGTGTTACTTTGTTTTTATCTTGTATAGAGTGATGATGCATGTAATTGGAACATACACATTAATTTTTAAATTACATTTGATTAGGTTACTCCATTTCTGGTCAGGTTTTGAACTCATTACAAAAGCAATGGATTTATTTATGGGCCAAACCATTTTCGCCAAAATTTGTCAGCTGGCTGTAAACCTGCATCAACAAATTATTATAAATAATAAAGTGTATAAAGAATAAATGCAAAATAAAGAGTAATATATTTTTTAAATAAATTGTTTTCATTTAATATTTTAATATGAATTAAATTATGATTAAACAAATTCAGTTATGTGGTAAAATAAAATGAGGAACACCCTTCAAATTAAATTCTTATTTGTGTGAGATTATTTTTATTTAACTTTGCTCTTACGATAAAATAAGAAAAAAAACTTTTAGAATTCTAGCTTAGTTTACAATCTTATTATGTAAAAATGAATTAAATCCAATTTTTATACGAAACTACTTTTGAAAGAATAACGATAGATTATAACAAATAATTACGCAATATTTCCTATTTGATTTACGCAAAATGGAAATCAATTTATGTGTTTTAAAAAAAATCACCGATTCGTGACAAAATGATTTCATTATTGTATTACGAAAACCTATGTGTATTAACTTCTCTCTATTAAGCTTTCCCGCTACACCCCAGACATATATAAGCATTTTTACCAGTTTTTTTTATGCTGTTTCAGTTTTTTACCTTTGAAACGTAAATATTTTCACTCAATCTTCAACATTTTAATCCGCTTTTACCGAATGTCATAATATTTTTGCTTTACTATGTCACGCAAATACTTGATGTTCCCACTAAATATATGATAACATTTTACTCCCATAACTATTTTATAGAATATGTTAGAAATGTTCGTTTTTAATGCACGGAAATTAAGGCTCCTCTTCAGTAAACTTCCCGATTCCCCTCCCTAATGTTATTCCTATGGGCGTAGGATGCATTCGTATTTTTAAAATATCTTCTCAGAAAATTAATATTTTTAACTTCTGTTTTCTTTGTATTGTTCTTAAATAATGTCTCTTTTTTTCTTAGTTATCAAAATATTTCTAAATTATGTGTTTAATTTACATTTTTTGTTTTAAAATCTTAGCGAAACTGAATAAGATTTTAACGTTTCATATAAAATTAAGTATATATTTTAGAAAAAAATTGACAACTAAGAAAAAAAGAGACATTCTTTAAGAATAGTACAAAGAAAACAGAAGTTAAAAATATTAATTTTCCGAGGAGATATTATAAAAATACGAATGCATTCTACGCCCATAGGAATAACATTAGCGAGGGGAATCGGGAAGTTTACTGAAGAGGAGCCTTAAGAATTCAAAATCTTGTATAGAGTGTTGGTGCATGTAATTGGAACATACGCATTAATTTTTAAATTACATTTGGTGTAGTTGCTCTGTTTCTGGTCAGGTTTTGAACTCAGACATCAAAACTATCGCATGCAGAAAAAAAAAAATTCTCCATTTTATGTAAATATTTTAAGTAACGTTCATAGATAATTAAGGTAGTATTTTTGTGATTTAGAAAGATTGAGGTAAAAATATAAGTAATTTTTTTAAAAAATTATCAAGGTTAATAAATTCAGTAAAGTTTAAATAAATTGAGTAAAATGCTAAAATAAATTAAGAAACACCTTTCAAATTAAATTTTTATCTGTGTGAGATTATTGTTGTTAAGAATTCTCTTACGATAAAATGAGAAAATAACTTTTAGAATTATATCTACTATTTTATTTTACAATCCTATTATTATTATTATGAGAAACTACTTTTTGATACATTACATAAAAATAACTCTACATTATAACAAATAATAATAAGATTTTTTTTATTTGATTTACGCAAAATGGAAAACAATTTATGTGTTCTAAAAAAATCGCTGATTCGTGAAAAATTTTCTCCATTATTGCAGCATGAAAACTTATGTGTATTAATTTCTCACTATTAAGCTTGTCTGCTTCATTTTTCTCAGTTTTTTTAACGCCGTTTCATTTTTTTACCTTTGAAATATAACTATTTTTACTTAACCTTCAACATTTTAATCCAATGTTACCGAATGTCGTAATATTTTCGCTTTACAGTGTCACGCAAATACTTGATACTTCCACTAAATATATTGTAACATTTTACTTACATGACAATTTTATAGAATACATTGGAAATGTTCATTTTTAGTGCCAGGGCATTGAGAATTCAAAATCTTGTATAGAGTATTTTTGCATGCATTTGGAACATACGCATTAATTTTACATTTGATGTATTTGCTCTATTTCTGTTCAGGTTTTGAACTCAGACATCAAAATTTATTGCATTCAGTAATCAATCACTTTTCTTTTTCATTTTATGTAAATATTTTATTAACGTTCATAAGTAATTGGGATAGTATATTCTGTGATTTTGAAAGATTGAGTTAATAATAAATGTTTTCTTTTGAATTATGTGTGATAATATGGTCAGCATAATATGCGTACATCCGTTTTTTACACTCCTTTATTTAACTGAACTTTGTTTTTGCATGTAAAGGTGCAATTTTGTAAGCGATTTTTCACACACTTCC
Source organism: Maratus michaelseni (assembly GCA_963931845.1). Lineage (NCBI taxonomy): Eukaryota > Metazoa > Arthropoda > Arachnida > Araneae > Salticidae > Maratus > Maratus michaelseni. Next base: position 196,214,593 of record OZ007590.1, read on the forward strand.
TGATATTCTAGAATTGTAAAAAATATATACGCAGATGTGTTTCACATGCAGTATAATATTTCAGTATTTTTAGAACTCAATTCTAAGTTAAGAAATTGATTTTAAGCTAATTTACGGTTAGCCGGTCACATATGATAAATCGTCAAATAATCTTTAGGGTTACAACTATTTACGAGTTAAAAAAACAACAGATTTAGTTCTGTGCCAAAACCATTCTCGCTAAAATGTGCCAACTGTCTGTGAAACTGCAACAACGCACTATTTTAAACACTAAAAATTATAAAGAATACGTAAAAAACAAATTAAAAAATATATATTAAAAAAATATATTTTTTATCAATTAATCATGTAGTATTTATTAAATTAGGATTATACATTGAGAATACTATTTAGAAATATGAATAGGTAGTTAAATAATGTTTTATTTCTTTAAAATAAATAATGGCAAAATTTATAGTTTTTACATATATATTCACTATATCGTGCTTTTATAAATACGAAATCAAAGCAGCGAATTTTTAATAATCGGGATAAAAGCCAAATTAATGCATTGTAACGGAAATGTTTTGGAACTACATGAGTTACAGTGATCGAATTACGCGTAATTTTTAGGATAAACATTTAATGTTGTTAAAAGAATGTTTGAAAAAAGTATATTTTTACTTTTATTTACTTTTTACGCTCGTATTGAGCTCATATTTATGTAAGACTGTATTATTTTTCTGTTAAATGTTGTCTGCTTTGATGTTTTTTTTCGTGCGTGTCCCTAGCAACGCATCAATAAACATTGATTTTAACGTTTGTAAAAGAAAAAAAAAGTTTACAAAAAAATACTTAATTTTTTTTACTAAAATTAAATACACAGAATCTATTTTTTTTTTTTTGTTTATAAACGATATTTTTAAAAGAAAAGAAGTTTCTTATAGTTTATTTCCTGCTAAAATTGGTTATTGTGTGTTTCCCGCTTTTAATTATTGGAACTATTTTTTTTTTCTTTAAATAAATATGACTACCGTTATTCGGACCAAAAAATAACTATTTTGGTACATTACTTACCAAACGATCGCCGAAAAAAACCCCTTAATTGTGCCAATACTCGAATATTTAGTACTTTTGCAATATTTTTCTAAAGCTTTTGGGCTATTTCAATTTGCTCCAGATTTTTGTTTCTTGGACACAAGAAATTTGTTCTTCATAAGATAAGTCATTTAAAACAAGTTGGATATTGTAAGCCAAACGTGACAAATGAGGTGAGTTTGTACTGGTATTATTTCAGTGAAATGAATTATATCGTCTGTTATTATGATATAATTAATTTATCTTATTATGATATTAAAAGATCGCGATGACTCAGCATCAGTTCAGAACTAGAATTCAATAATTTTTGTTTCATATTTAAACTGAAAACTACTTTGTGTTCTGCCACCAAATCAAAAATGACGTTGTTCAAAATCCGTTTTTCGTTAATTCGCACTACTGACCACCAACAAATACTAATTCATATTAAAAGAAAATGTGGCTAGGAGTTATTTGAAATTAGTTCAGAAGTGGTTCGAACACTCAGAAAAAGGAATTGATTAAAACTACAAAACATGTTTTGTTGAGTACATTTTGGTTGTTTTAGCAAAATCCAAGTAAAATTGAACCATTTTACTTGAGTTAACAAAACATTTTTTGCTGACGATACAATTTTTTTTTTTTTTTTGGAATTGAAAAAAAAAAAAAATTATTGATTCAAACAAAATTTCCATTGACCTATATTTAAACAAAATTTTTGTTTAAATATAGGTCAATGGAAATTTTGTTTGAATCAACAAAAAAAATTTTTTTTTGTTATTCCAAAAAAAAATTTCGTATCGTCAGCAAAAAATGTTTTGTTAATTCAAGTAAAATGGTTCAATTTTACTTGAATTTTGCTAAAACAACCAAAATGTACTCAACAAAACGTGTTTTGTAGTTTTAATCAATTCCTTTTTCTGGGTGAAATAGCACTATTTTTAGGTTGTCAACAAACTTTTTATTACTTGTAGGTTTCAATGTGTTAGGTTATTATCTATATGACTAACACTGTTGTTATTTTATTAAGAACTAAATAGGAAATATGTGTTTTTCTTTGTGTGAAGAGATTTGGAGGTGGAAGTTATCAGATGACAGAACGTCGATATATAGCCCCTTGACGAATTAAAAGCTTTTTTGTGTGGGAGGAGGGATCCAAGTTACACTTCAGTGTTCAAATAACTCGATTTTACAGTACTTTCTTAGTTAAAAATTTTCAAACTATTTAAACAGTTTAATTAGAATCAAAATATCAGTTTGAGTGTGATATTCTATATTTTTGATTGGGTAAATAGATAACCATCCTAATTTGCTATACAACAATTGATTGTTTTAGTGTGTTCTACCACCTGAAATTTTTGTATGTGAAGTTCTTGAACGTCCTACATAAGGCAAATTTAACGCAGTCCAGGATAAATCTGGAAACCACAAAATGAAATAAGGTCAAACTTGCATGGTTATTCCTATTTGGAATGAGTTTGAGCGGTCTTGATGGGCACCCTGAATATGTCAGACGAGTAACTCTGTGAAGAATTGCATGCAAGAAGCCACTGCTGTCTCGTGTAAAAGACCAGCGGATTTGTATATGGTTTTGTATTAACTAATGGTGGTTTGACGTGTAGCTTGCATCTATGGTTTTATTATTTAATAATTACTCTTTGCGTAGTCAACTGCCGGTTGCTTTATGTGAATATCATTATATTGGACGCGCCTGAATTGACGCAGAACCCTCTTTTTTCGTGGTTTAGGATTTCTAAATGAACAAATGAACAACGCGGAACAAAAAAATAATTTTCTTCATAGATAATTATGCTGCACAAATTTATCTTATATAAAAGTAGATTTTTTACCTCCCGAGTATAGTTCCATTTATCAAACACTATAAGGTCAAAATTTCATGGCCATTCGTATTTAGAGTCAAAGGATTAAAATATTTTTTGCGAATGACATACCTGTATTAGGTGGAAGGTGGAGAGCGTCGGTATTTAGAGGTATACTTGAAAATATCCTAAAATGATAAAATAGATAGTTAAGAGGTAACACCACTTTGACCGCTAAAAAATGTCAATTACTTTTTGTCGTTTAAATTTCTTTAGATACACGAAAATAATATTACAATAGCTACAAACAGATATACGAAAGTGAAAGGACAATTTTGAAACTATAGAAGTAGAGCATTCCAAATCGAGTAAACAATAAAAAATCCTTTAAAGTCATTTTTTTTTTATTTTGTTATCTTGCTTTTCTTTGTATTTTTAAGTAATGAACTTTTTTGTTGAAATGTTCATTTGACGTTCAACGTATGTTATTTAACTAAAAATACATATTCTTAAAAACGGCTATGTATTTAACTTGCCCTAAATCTAAACAAAAATTTTCGTCTTATTGTTCTAGGTTAAGCCTACGATGAGTTATTGTATCTAATGCTTATTTTTTTTTCAAAGGTTTCAAACCCTTTAACTGTCAAGCCTCCATATTTTAATATATTAACTAAGAGAAAATACAGATTGACATTATAATACATGTATAATAACTTAGAGTAAATGAATTTTTATAAACACTCCACATTCCATTAAAAAATAAAAATCAATGAAAAAGGCCTTATATTTCAGGGCTTTAAAGTTGTGTTATTCCTTAACACTTACTTTTAGGATAAAAAAAGTAACCGCGATTTTATAATTGTACTTTACACAAAGTTATGTTATTCCTTGTAATTGCGAAATTTTAGTCTTAGAAACACATTGTTCTTTTTTCATAAACAAAGCGCAATCTTTAAGCGTTATACTTGAAATTTATTGTGAAAAAATAAAGAATTCCCATCAAAATATCAGAGAAAATATTTTCTAAGCTCAAGATCTTAATCACGTATGACTTTAGTAAATGACTTTTCTTTTCATTTCTTCCAAGCCTAATTTGTTGTCTCTAATTAACGTGAAATGTTATAATTAAATCGAAAAGAATAAAGAAGTGCACTAGCTAAATTAATCAAACAGCATTCATAACTATGTAAACTTTGTAAGTACAATCGTTATTGCTCGATTTAAAAAGATGCATATCTACATTTATTTTTTTCAAAACATCAAAAGACATTACAACCATACGTATAGAAAAATTGAACAAAAGACTTTTAATGGCACTCCGTAGCAAATGCATTGAGCAATCATTTCTATTGTTATAAAATAAAATGGTTCAAAAGAGGATATTTAACTTAATGGGAGACTTGGCCCTTCATCAAAGCACGAACGCAGTAAAATTCAGCGAAAAAGGAATATTACGTTCAGAAAAATAAGAAACGATACTTATTTCTATCGTTATCTTAATCGTATCGTAATCCCCAGTAGATATACTCTCATCATTATATAAATACCCAAGAAAGAAATCCAATTTGACTGGTGTATTATTCCTTTTATGCAAATTTTGAGCGACAATGGTATATTGTTTCCGTTTAAAAGAAAATAGTGATTGCACCACAGTTATACATGAAGTAATTAAGCTTAGGTCGTTTTTAAAAGTAAAATTTACAACTATCAAAGATTAGAATTTAATACGTTCTTTATATTATTGTGTTTAATTTTTTTATGAATTAGTTCATTTTTATTAAACTTTATAAGTATTTATGAAATTAGACTTAAAATAATTATAGGAAAACCACATTCATTTTTTTTCTTATGTTCTATGATTTTTACAGGTAACGAATGATTTAAAAGAAAAATCGTCCTAAAAATTAGAATTGTATTTTTAAGTACTGTTTCAGGTGTTAATATTAAAAATAAGAAAAATGAATATCTACACGAGTTTCTGCTCTCTTAATGCGATATATGTTTTTTTACTCATTAGTAAAACGTATTGTTTAAAAATAATATACAAGTTTTTGTTTTTAATGTGCCGTTTATGAAATTAATATAAAGTACTTTGAAAGCAGTATTACGTGTAATAAAAACGTTTAGATAAGCCTAGTTGATATTGATGTATTTTATAGTAAATCAGTGCCAAATGGATCCGTGTAAGACGTGCAAATTAAATGAATTACACGATTTCGGATTAAAGATGAATTAAATATTTCATAAACGTTTTCTGGTTCTCGCGTTTCTTTTGAATTAATATAAATATAAATTAACTTCCTTATAGCCAAGAGCATCCTGCCGCAACTTTGCAAAAACTTTAAAAGGCTTGTACAAATACTGAGATGCCCTTTTTTATATGTACTGAAATATTTTTGCTAATTTATTCACTGAAAGTTAAAGTTTTTATATATTTTTAAATCTTGATTTAATACCTAATAAACGTAGTGAAAGGTATTTTAATAAAACAATTAAAATATTCTAAGTAATCTGATCAACATGTAAAACTAATAGTTTTATGAAAATTTAGCGTATAATAAGTAATAATTAAAGAAATGGAACATAAAATTTAAAAATGCCTTCTGTAGTGTTTTAGTGCATAGCATAACACACCTGTAGCAATTTAAAAAGTTAAAAATATTAAATTTCTTGTTGTAATAATCAATTTTAAAAATGTTAAAAACGGCTAAAATATGCATAAATGATATTAAACAGATTTGTGAAAAAAAGATTTTTTCTAACAAATACTTGTACATTAAGAAGAAAAACAAACAATTGCATTACAGTGGTTAACAAATATTTAGGATTTTTACACATAAGGTTCTGCCTTATTACATTCAGGAGACATATTTATCGCTTGTCGTTCTTGTTATCATGTAACGTTAATCATATCACCATGTAATATTCAAATACTTTGTTTTGAATTTTTAGATTTATGACACGAATAATCATGAGATGAATTATCCTTCAATCATCTTGGCCTTAACGACCCACTTGTTAAAACGGAAAGTATGGAATGATAAAGAAATAATAACAGATCCTTTAAAACATCTGAAAATATTGTATTTTTACAATGAAAAGGTCTAAGAATTTTTTAGATAATTATTCATAAATAAATCCCAAATACTTCCAAAAAGACGTTTCCTAAAACTATTTTATACTTATTAAACATACATTTCGACTTGTTTAATATACCTTTCGACTTTAAAAAGAAATTCGGTATGTATATAATATATAAACAGAGAGAGAGAGAGCGATAGAGAAAGATTGTAAAAAAATATTACCTACTGGAGCAGGTAATTTAAACAAGCAAATTTTCACTTAATTTTTTTAAAATAAAATCTTAAAGGCATAGTAAATATTTATTTTCTAACTAACAAAATCAACGTGTCTGGATTGTACTTTACAGTATTACTATTTTGAATAACTATTGCGATTCCACATAAAATTTGATTAAATTAAATTGCATCTAGAAATATCTTCTTCTTCTTTTATACTGAAAACAAAAGATTTCGACTAAAATCATTATTATAATTTATTTGAATTGATTGTAAATAAGATTTATTATATAATCATAAATGAAGATAACCTGAAAGAAGATAATTTGGGAATATTATATAAATAGATAATTAAAAAATAATAATAATATTAAAATATCAATTATATATTTGTTCGTACAGTTAAGGTAAGTCATGCAATTATTGCAATAGATGAATATTTTTCATAAATCCTTTCCTAATTTGCTTTGTTAATTGGCATTAATTATTCCCTAGATAATTATTACTCAATAATACAAAAGAAAATTATGAAAAACTACAGAAAATACATTTATTTTTTGAATTATATTTTTTGTGATTAGTTTTATTAATAAGAATTTAAAAAATAGAACTGCTTTAAGCATAGAATAAATTCTAAAAAAAAAAAATCTCTTAGAAACTTATATATTATTTGTAATAAGCGCAAAAATATATAATAAAAGTAATTAAATGCTTTTTATGTTTAATTATCCTCATTTTAAAGATATCAGGTAAAATATACTTTAAAGCTCAGATTGATTAGCGAGGAACAAATGTTCATGAATCTTTTGATGTTATATTCAAATACATTTCACTGTTTTAATTTAGTGTTTCATTTCTCGAAGTAAAATATAATATCTTTGTTGCGTAACAATTCATTATCTAAATGTTAATATAATAAACATTTTTTCCAGAACGAAGAAAGAAGTATAGATAAAGCTCTTTCAGACGTACAGAAAATTGAAATAATCTTAGTAATTCATCCGTATTCTTTCTTTATAATCTCTTGATTTTTTTTTTCAAAAGGTATATATTGAGACTAAAAATATCTATCTTCGATTAAAGAAAATGATAGCTGAAACCTATATATATATATATATATATATATATATATATATATATATATATATATATATATATATATATATATATATATATTGTTATTATTCGAACTGTCAAGTAATATATTCGTTTTTAAGAGATTATATTTCTTGTATTTTCAAGAATGCTTAAAGTTTTTTTTTTTTAAATTTTTATTAAAAAATAATTACAACAACCCATCATTTTTAAAATAAAAACGTATTCTGTAGTGTTTAATGTTTTCTTGTATGGCAATAATTATTGTCAATCAATAAAGCAGGTTAGGAAGAATTTTCGTTGTGGGTTCATTTATTGAAAAAAATATGCAGGGCTTACCTTAACTGTACGAACAAGTGCACTATTGGTTTTTACAATATTATTTTTAAATTTTTAAAATTATCTATTTATTTAATATTCTAAAATTATACTCTCAAATATAGTTGAAAAGTGTTTTGTATACGGCTAGCCGGGCCATCTGTCTGCTCGTGCTGTAACTCACATAAATATACTCAAATTGTCTTGTAAATGATAAGAACAGGGAAGACCAATCTGTACTCGGTCAAAATTAGCTTTAAGTTCAAATATCATGACCCATGACCAAAATGACCAAAATGACCAAAATGACCCACTTATAAAATTTCCTCGAACATGTCACCAAGCCTAATTGTCTTCTCGTGTCCGAAACCCGTAGGATATAAAATTTAGTCAAAGTAGTCTGAGCTGGTGTTTGGATAAAATTAGCTTGACCTACAGAGACCCAGAAATGACCCACTAATCGGATTTTGTCAAGCATGTGACCTAGCCCAATGATTCTTTGGTGCCCGAAACTTGTAGGATACAAAATTTATTCAAAATCGTTATAGCCGTTTTTGTTATAAAATTAACTTGACCCGCGTTGACCCAAAAATGACTCACTAATCAAAAGTTCTCGAACATATGACCCAGCCCAATAGTCTTCTCGTGCCCGAAATTGGTAAGATACAAAATTTAGTCAAAATCGTTTGAACCGTTTTTTAGATACAATTAGCTTGACCCTGCCCCAGGATGACCCAAAATGAGCCACTAATCGAATTTTCTCGAACATGTGACCTAGCCCAATGGTTTCCTGGTGCCCCAAAACTGTAGAATACAAATTTTCTTCAAAATCGTTAGAGCAGTTTTTAAAATAAATTTTGTATATATATATAGATATATGTATATATATATATGCTTTACAATATTCATATTATTCTAAAATCTTTTCTGGCAACATAGTAAATCATTTTCTAATTCTAAATTTGGCAACATGTAATGATTTTTAGCAAATCATTCCCTAGTTTTGGTTGGGTTCATGTGGTGCACAGGTATCTTTTTTAATCAAAATCGATTTTATACTTTCTGACTCTATTTCATGTTTTCTCTGTATTATAGGTATGGCTTCTTTCCTTTTTAATATTGTATTTATTTTTTATTTTTTCACAGGTTTGATTCAATGTTTATGAGCAGGTAGTCCCAAAATCATATTCTTTAGAAATGTTATGGCTAATATGATGATGAAACCTCTAATTTCATTTTATTTGTGGTATTTAGGCATTTGGGACTTTATAATTCTGTCTAAATTCCACAAATTTCATTTAATTTCATTCATTTAATTTCATTTATTCAATTTTTAATTTAATATCTTATTCTTTTAATATGTTTTTGTATCCCTATTCAGTGTGTTGGGGTATCTTTCATTGACAACTAATTATTACATACTTAATCATTATTATATATATATATATATATATATATGTAACCCCTCACACACAAGATTTGCTTGTAGTAGAATATATGACATGTTATTGAGGTTTACCATGGCATGTTTGGTACTGAAAATGTAGTGCGTAGCATTTGTATCCCGTTACCAGGGGTACTAAAACTAATTCCCTTACATTTTGGTACATGGGGAATACAGTATATTTGAATGATGTTACATTATTTCTAATATACTGAAATTATATCTAATTAAATATTTCAGCAGAGAGGAAATTACGCTGAAAATTAATGAATATTACAAAGTATGTGAATTATCTCTTACTACACAGCGTAAAACGAACAGAGTGAAATAATGTCCAGACAGGCGATAGAACCCAGAACCCTGGGTATCACGCACGTATGTCGTCATGATAGCTCACATGGTAGAGCATGGTTCTCTTTTGGATATACACCACTGATGTGGACTACAAGATTCTTACTATAGTATATGGTGTTCGTAGCATTTATCGTTCATATACAGGACAAAGAAAATAATTTGATTACAGTACAGGCTATGAGCAATAATTGCTGGAAGTGCGTTTTCTATTGTGGTATGCGTTTTTATATTTAACTATTTTTTTGTATATTACTTTGCGTGTATAAATTCTATAGATCATACACAGGGCTTCATAAAATATTTCGAGTACCATTTCGCTTATTGGAGAAAATTGATGAAGGGGAATTTTCAACAGTGCTTTACGTTTGCTAACTGAAGTAAATTGTTTCATGCTAAGTAAAAAAATATATATATACAAATTTAAAGATCTTATACAGGGCTGCCAAAAATAATTCTTATATTTTTACGACTATAGAGGGTAGTTGCTGAAACTGAGTTATCAAATGTGTTATGCGTTTTCCTATTTGTTTACTTTCCAATAGGCGGGGCTAGTTAAGCTTAAGCCGAAAGATATGTCTCCCCACGTGGTTTTATTTTGACTTTGTTTACTTTCAAAAGACAAAATAATTTTTAGGCAAAACATTTTTACAGACTGGCAGCAACTTAGGTTCTATTCCTTAAAAGGCTAAGGTGCTTTTTCTAAATTTCATTTGGGATTTTGCATTTCATCTGAGAAAAACAAGTTTTAGCCTACTGCATCAATGGACACGAAAACTTCCCATCAACTTAAAATAAAACAGAAAAATGCTCGTCCCCAACATGTATATTCCAAAAAATCACCAAAGCGGTTGTACACTATATATATGGAAGTTGGTCTCTAATAAAAAATAATTCCTATATTTAAAAAAAAAAGTAACAGTAAGACAAAATCTGAAAACAACCCTGTTGGATCCTTTATGCTATGCTAAAATAAAGGAAAATTACAACACTTTGAATAAACATTTCGCATTTGTGAAAAATAACCTATAGTCCTTTTACCTAATCTTATAAATTATTACTTAATAGTATCTATATTCCTTTGAAAATTGTACACCCAGAAAAAGGAATTGATTAAAACTACAAAACATGTTTTGTTCAGTACATTTTGGTTGTTTTAGCAAAATTCAAGTAAAATTGAACCATTTTACTTGAATTAACAAAACATTTTTTACTGACAATACAATTTTTTTTTTTTTTTGGAATTGCAAAAAAAAAAAAAAAAAAAAAAAAAAAAAAATGTTGATGCAAACAAAATTTCCATTGACCTATATTTAAACAAAAAGTTTTGTTGGGTCAACCAAATTTTTGTTGATTCAACAAAACTTTTTTCTGGGTGTATATTATAATTCACATTATGTTCACATTTTCGTATTTCCGTATATTGCTCCTACTAAAATTTACTAGTAATGCAAAAGATTACAAATGTAGTATGCATTAGTTTATTTTATTGTAAAAATTCTAATTACTATCTTTATATTTTTTCTTATCAATAAAAAAATAAAATCTTAAAAATTTACCTTTCGCAGCTTGACTTGACACATATTCTTGTTTCAAGTGAATGGTTCAGAAGCTTTGATGGGTGAAAAAATGTCTCTTCCATTTATTTTTATTTTTATTTTTATTTATTTTTATTTTTATTTTTATTTTTATTTTTATTTATTTTTATTTTTTTATTTTAAGAAATATTCTGATGCTTAAATATACTAGTAAAAAATAAATAGATACTAATTTTACTTTAGTATATTACTCACTACTTTTATTAATATTTACTTTAGTTACATTAGTATATTAATCTTTCAAATATCTTGAAAGAGAATATCTTGTTAATCACTTATGAAGCCCCTATGATTATACTTTTATAATATCTTATGTAATATTCTACATCTGTAATCTTAAATACAAATTTTCATTAAAAACTTTCCCTCGTGTAGAAAAGCTCCTATGATCAATTGCTGGCTCTCCAGAAGTCAGAGATTCCTACGATTATACTCTTATGTAATATATCGTATGTAATATTCTACACCTGTAATCTTAAATACGAATTTTTATTAAAAACTTTCCCTCGTGTAGAAAAGTTCCTATTCTCAATAGCGGGCTCTCCAGAAGTCAGAGATTCCTATGATTATACTCTTATGTAATATATCTTATGTAATATTCTACATCTGTAATCTTAAATACGAATTTTCATTAAAAACTGTCCCTCGTGGAGAAAAATTTCCTATGCTCAATGGTTGGCTCTCCATAAGTCAGAGATTTCATTTCATTTTCTTACTTAGACATCACCTTGCACCCTTTTAAAGCTGAAGTTTTGTTACAACATTCTGAATGTGTTGGAAAATGTTTCATAATCTATACTTGACGTATGATTACTCTTTCTTGAAAATTTGTCATCACGATAATTTCCGAAATGCTGAACCAATTCGAATCTGATCCAGGTATTGTATTGACTTAGCTAGGATCTTGGATGCGTTTGTTAATCAAATATGTAGCTCTTTTAGTTTGTTTCCAGGGAGACGCAAACGCAAAATCAAAAATTTGCGCTAAAATAATCACTAGAATGTACGAAATACTAAACAAAACTGAATCTAATTGTGATAGTATATTAATCTTGAATGAGTTTGTTAAAAAGCTCCTATAATTATGCTCTTATATATACATACACAAAAGCAAAGAACATGCAAAAATTTTCATCACGATATCATCCATCATACTTAAAGAATTCAAATCTAATTAGAGGAGAGTATTGATCTTGAAAGCGTCTTAGATCAGTTAATTAATCAAGTATATAGCTTTTATCGGACGTTTACAGCGCACACAAAATCAAAACAAGAAAAACTGGCCATCACGATAACACGCGAAATACTGAATCAATTCAAACCTAATTATAGCAGTGTATTTATCTTGCAAGTTTATTGGATGAATTTGTTAATATATCTATGCTACGCTTATTGCTCGTTTGCAATGACACACAAAAGTATTCGATGGCATTCATTGAAAGGTTTCGGTTATATTACTGCCTATGTGCTATTTCTAAACTGTGACGTCAACAATTTTTTAACATATTTATATAATTACCTTATATGCAAACAATTACATTTGGTAAGCCTTGTTTTTTTTTTTTTTTTTTTTTTTTTGCGCAAATTATCTTTCTTACCGAAATAACTGATTTAAACGGGTGAGAAAAATTTGTTTAATTTTTATTAAATCAATCGTATGTTAAAAAAAAAAAAAAAAAAAAAAAAAAAAAAAAAAAAAAAAAAACTATTTTTTCTATTGAGCCGGAAAGACTTACTTTCACTTACTGTTTTTTTTTTTTTCATTTATAATTAAATTGACACAATTTATAGATAATTATATGGATAGTAACGAATTGTTGTTCTTCCAACTAAATTGTAACACCTATTTAATTAAACTATTAAAAAATATCGATATAAACAAACACATCCGATATCTATATCTATAACAATGAATAGGATGCTTGTGTTCTCTCTGTGTGTGTCATCTGTGTCTGTCTGTGAGCTAGTTTCTGAAGAGAAACTGCGCGCAGAGCTACAAGATTTAGAAGGGATACACCTGACGTCTGAAATTATACACCTTGAAGCCTGTTTTTGGATTTACATGTTCTTAATTGAATTTTTATACGATTTTTAGCGTGTTTTAGCGTTTTGCGGCGATTTTACCACATTAGTAAAAGGAACATTGTTTCAATTTAGTCCGCTATATAGTAAATTTTTGAATTTTATGCGAAAATAATATGTGATTTTTAGAGGGTTTTTTGACATTTTTTGACATTTGTAAAAAAAAAAAAAAAAAAAAAAAAAATTTTTTTTTTTTTTTTTAGTTGAATGTAGTAAATTTCCTCCTTTACGCTTTTCGTTTGTAGCCATTTTTTGGCGTTTCGTGATGATTTTTCCCCATTAATAAAAGGAATAAAAGGAATCCGGTTTTAAATTTTTAGCACAATATAGTAAAGTTAAGTTTGTCGTCTGTTTTTTTTTTTTTTTTTTTTTTTTTTTTTTAATTTTTGAGTACGATTTTTCCATGGTGTTTTTTTCTGAAACGGAAATACATCTCCAGTACATTTTGCTACATCATGATTAAATTCAAGTTGAAAGAATGCCATATCGGCTCCTATAGCAAAATGAACGACGATGCTGAAAATTTTATTTAACCTGTGCCGAAATAAGGTGTCACCATAATTCAAGATTTGTTTGATTCGAGACATGAGCGAACGTAGTGTGCAAGAGTGAGTATGCGCAGTCCATGGCAGTAGTAGCCACCTGTTTAATTCGAGGTTTAATTTGAGGGGAAAAAAAGCGAAGGTCCATTAGTTTGTAATAATGAAATTGAAAACAATCTATGCACAACACAGAGGTTTTTCTGTTTTCATTGCGTTTTATTTTTCGTAAACCAGCAAATTTAGTTCTTAATTATTGCATTAAGTAGCCATATCACAATAAATGTCTGATATTGCAGAAAATAGCAAATCTTTTAGTTCAGTTCCCAATAATTCACATAATATAAAAAAAATTCTTTTATTTCGCCTTCTCCTACAAAACCATTTGATATTATCAGTATAACAGTTTGTGTAATCATATTCAAACTATCCTATTTGTTGAAAGGGGACTTGATATATTCATATTTCCTAGATAATTAATACTTATTGATTTAAAAGCAAGCGTACATATATTTTTTTCTGGAACTTGTTCATTAATTTTTTGTGTGTATTTTTAAGTTTGAAATTTTATTCCTCACACTTATTTTAAAACTTCAGCAAAAAAAAATATTATCTTTTCTCAGCAGAGTTTTCAAGTCATTAATTCCAAACTAATGAGAAAAAATACTTTTTAATTTTTTTTTCTTAGCAAATGCGTCATAAAAAAAATAATAAAGTATTTAAAGAACATTTGAAACTGCATTTCTGAAAAAAATATATATTTCTCTCTACCTAAAAGGTTAAGAAAATATTTTTTTTAAAAGCAAATCGAAATAGCTAAAGCTTAAAATTTAATTATTTTTTCTTTGTTACCCGAGGGGAAAATATTTGATTAATTGGGCAACAAAAAGTAAAAGTTATTTTTTTTTATTATTAAAATTTATTTACTTTTTTATCATAAAATGAGTTTTTGAGGGGAGTGTGTAATGTGCCTATGCCTTAAGATGAAATGTAATTCTTTTCTAAAGCTAGATGAAATTAAAAAATAATATTGATTATAGTATTGAGAGCAACTATCTAAAATATTTCTTATTCTAATTTGAAAAATATGTTTTATGTTTCGTTTGTAAATTGTTTCTATAAAAAATATTTTGTAAAATTGAAAAGTATGTAATTTTCTTTAAATGTATCTTTTATTCTTTAAAAAAGGTTTTACTAAATATATATAACATATTTCTAATTTATTTACTTTTTAAAGAGATAGGTCGGAAGTTTGTTAATAAATTTAATACCATTTTTTATTCTCAAATGAAAGTAAAGTTTAAATCTTTAATCCTAAATTATTTCCAAAAATAATAAGAATGAAAAATATGAACAACATGATATAGAATATTTTTGTTGTTTTTATTTTGTGAGGTATTTTATGTAAGACGGAAACATCAAATTTAACAAACACGATTTTAAAAAAGAATCAGATATTAGAATTATTTCACAATATTGTAATACTTTCGTATTTCTTTTTTTTTTTTTTTCATAAAAATTAATTATATTTTTTTTTGTTATGAAATGAGCTTTTGAGGGGAGTGTAAAATATGCCAATTCCTTAAAAAGAAATGTAATTCTCTTCTAAAACTAGATGAAAAAATAATATTTATTATAGTATTGAGAGCACTTTCTAAAATATTTCTTCTAATTTGATCATGTTTTGTTTGTTATAAAAATATTTGTATAAAAAATATTTGTATAAAAAATATTTGTAATATTGCAAAATATATAATTTTCTTTAAAGGTATCTTTTATTCTTTAAAAAAATGTTTCTAAAGATATATAAGATTTATAATTTATTTACATTTTGTTAAGTCTGATCATACATCACATTATACTATTTTTTTCTCAAATGAAAGTAAACTTTCAATCTTTAATACTATATTTCTAAAAAAACACAAAGACTGAAAAATGCATTCAACATCATATAATATCTTTTATTTTCTTATTTTGAAAGGTAATTTGTATAAGGCAAAAACAGAAAATTAAACAAAGAGGATTTAAAAAAAAAATAGATCATTTATGTTACGTAATAAGAATATTGAAAACTTTGTAAATTTTAATCGTACTTTATAGTACCGGGTGATCCAAAAGTCAGGACGAACTTTAAAAATGAATAATTCGAAAACGAATCAAGATACAAAGATACGGTTTGCACCAAACGGATGGAAATGAAACCGGGTTTTGTGTGGCATCAAAATAAAAAATAGTTCTGTTGGCGACCAACAGATGGCGCTGTCGGATTTCTGATGTAGGATTATGCAAAGCAACAAACGATATAAAAAGGAGCAACTGCAGCAGGTAATAGTAGTCGAAGCTTGTATGCATCGAAATGCTGTCCATAGTTGAGAAAGCCCTCTTAGTTAAACTGTATTATAAGAATTCGGAAAGTGCCATTGCGGCATTGCGAGCATATCGTTAATGAAGGGTATGCGAGATAGCAAAGGACCAATAACGTCTTCTGAATAAGAAAATTGAAGCTATATGTTCTTTGGCGTCACGTCAAAGAAGTGGACGTCCCTCAACAGCCGCTGCTGTTGCCACGGTGCAATCTGTGTCAGCGGTTGCTGCACATGAGGAGTACAGTGCTCGAGAAGTTTCGAAGCAGACAGGATGAGTGTCTTAAGGAAGTGCCTGGAGAGCACTGCGAATACCTTTGCAATGGTATCCATAAAAGTTGCAACATAACCAAGAACTGAAACCTCCTGACTTCGACTCTCGCCGAGATTTTGCGAATTTGGTATTCAGTAAGATGGAAGAGCAGCACGACATTGCTTCACACTGTGCTTTGGACAGATGAAGCGCATTTCACACTCTCTGGCGCTGTTAACACCCACAATTGTCGAGTGTGGACCACAGAAAATCCACATGCATTTGTTGAGGTACCCTTGCAACAGCCTAAAGTGACAGTCTAGTGTGGCTTCACTGTTGATTTCATAATTGGTCCATTTCTTTTTGAGGAAGTCACATAGGCGGGCTTTAAAACAATTTCTGTTACTGGTCAGCGATATGTAGCACTGTTACAGAACAACATTATTCCTGAACTGCAAGCGCGACAGGCACTCCAAACAGTCACCTTTATGCAAGATGGAGCACCACCTCATATTGCTCAGCCTGTGCAGCGCCTGCTATGCTCAACATTTCGGGAGGATCGCATTATCAGTCGCTACTTTAATCACGCATGGCCTCCAAGATCTCCCGATCTGACACTCTGTGACTTTTGGCAGTGGGGATTCTTGAAGTCAAAAGTGTACCGCCACCAACCGGCATCACTAGCAGCACTGCAAGATACCATCCGCCAAAATGTGTCTGCCATAACGCAAGAAATGCTACTAAATGCTGTGAACGGTGTAGTGCCTCGTCTCACAGCTGTACTTCTGAATGATGGACAGCACATTGAACATTTGCTGTAGTACTATTTATTTGTAACTAAGCTGACTTGTAAGTTGTCAGCATTTTTTCATTTGTAAATCATCTTCTGGTGCAATAAAACACTATAGCGCCATCTGTTGGTCGCCAACAGAACTATTTTTTATTTCGTTACCACACAAAACCCGGTTTCTTTTCCACCCGTTTGGTGCAAACCGTATCTTTGTATCTTGATTCGTTTTCGAATTATTCATTTTTAAAGTTCGTCCTGACTTTTGGATCACCCGGTATTTAACTTTTTTCAAATAAATCTACATGAAACCCAGATGAAGGTTTCTTCTTTATATTTACTTGAATAAATTTGTTTTATATTTTTGTTATTTTCCTGAGGCGTTATTTCCGAGTTATTTTTATAAATTATAATATTTTATCTTGAAGTGAAATTTTAAATAATGTGTGTCATGTACGAAAAGGAAATCTCATCAAAAACAACTCGTTGTAAATGATCCCGCCAAGCCACAAACCTAAAACGTTAGTCATAAAAAGAAGTGATATCACATAAAAAGAAGCTATATAGAAGTGCATACTCCGAGTCCCGTGTAAAAATCTATCACCACTCATAATGTTTCCAAAGGACTCGGAGTGAGGGACAGTATGTGAAAACAACCCTGTTGGATCCTTTATGCTATGCTTTATGCTATGCTTATCCTTTATGCTATGTGTGGTTGGCGACCTGCAGGCTTTTATAATGTTTGCGTTTCCTGAAATTACATATCACTATGTTATTATTTTTATTTTATTTTATTTTATTTTATTTCATTTATTTATTTATTTATTTTGCTCCCATAAAATTCTAAAAAGTTGAAGTTTCTGTGTTTGCATGTCCTTTCTTATTTATGAGATTGAAAAATCAATTTGTTGATTTTATTTACCATTATTTAAACTAGAAACACCACTCTTAGGAAGAGGATTTTTAAGTAAACATGTAAAGATTTTGAGTTTGTAATATATATATATATATATATATATATATATACACACATAATGGTCATACGCATATTAATAACAATGCACCTTCAATAAACTTTAAACTGAATTGAGATATATTGCAGTAATTCTAGGGTAAGCGGAATCGCATAGATCTGGTGAAAAACTGTTCTGTTTAAGCCATTCTAGTCTGTTTTAATAGTATTATATGCAATAATATTCTTTGTATTGGAAACGCATAATTTTTTTTTTGTTTAAGAAATAATTCCGGAATAAGAAATAATTTCGCCCATTTTACCAGTTCCCTTAGAACCGGTGATTTAACAATATTTGTAATTAAATTTTATGGTAAGAAATATTGGAAAGTATAATTGTAATGATTATCACACTTACATACTTTTTCCTGCTTGTTTCTCAACTATTTCTGTTTTTACATTTTTTTAGCATGCAAATATATTTATAAAAGTGATATAACAAAAATTAAAAATTTATTTTTTCAATTTTCAAAATTGATATACTGCATATATTATAAAAGCCTGCAGGTCGCCAAGCAGTTTTCACATACTGTCCCTCACTCCGAGTCCTTTGGAAACATTATGAGTGGTGATAGATTTTTACACGGGACTCGGAGTATGTACTTCTATATAGCTTCTTTTTATGTGATATCACTTCTTTTTATGACTGACGTTTTAGGTTTGTGGCCTGGCGGGATCATTTACAACGAGTTGTTTTTGATGAGATATCACTCTTTTGTAAGGAGGTATTTAATTTCAATTATACGGATTCCATTTTTATTCAGAAAAGAAAAGATGAAAGGGGCAAAAAAATAATAGTGATGCTCTAAACAGTATTATACATCAGAATTATACAATTTATTGAGTGACTTATTCCAATGTACATGTCGCTAACATAACAACGGGGAAACTTTTATATTAATTTTCTTACATTGTACTCATCAGATTATTTATGACATATTTATTTTCCTTTTTCTTTTGTTTATATCACTATTCCGTTTACATACATTCAAAAACAAAAAATTAGACAATTTTACAGTAGTTTACAAATTTATTAAAATACTACAGTTTCAAGAAAAATGTGGAAAAATAAGAAGCACTTTTTTTCGGTCAACTACAACGATAAGTTTATGGAGCATACTTTATCGAGAATAATCAACATTTTTTTTCTACGAACCTATTTCTATTAGTATAAAAATTTACAGGGATTTTTATACTAACATATTAAATATATTATTTTTGAAAATTACTGAGCACCTAAAAGTTTTTTATTTGTTTAAGTTTTTTAACTCAATGTTTCGAGAATTTGAAATATATAAAATTCGCAACGTTTGCAAAAGTATAAAAACTATTCAAGTGATTTCTGTTCATATAGTCTGTTCATTCCAATTCGGTGATCCTAAAATATAGGTCCCCAATCTCCGGCAGTCCATGAATTAATTAGGACATATGTATGCAACTGTTAAAATGTTCTCAAAGTTGACAATAGAGGCAATAAGTATAGCTCGGCAAATATGAAACACAGCATTGCTTCACCATGGCTTTGTTTCGTGAGGTGTTCGTTCTCCGAACATAAAAATCTCTCGGAAATGTTCGTTATCCGAACATAAAAATCTCACGCGAAAGTGTTCGTTAACGGATTTGTTCGTAAACCGAACAGTTCGTTACCGATCACCTATTGTATACGAAATTTAGCATTTTAAATTTTTATGTGTAATTTAAGAAGTTATTTCCTTTTCATTGTGCTCTAGGCCCGTTTTTAGAGCGTTTTAAGTTCGTCATAGCCGGAGATTCTATGAACGTCAAATATTTAAACTCAAAACTTCTAATCTTCGGGTTGCAACATTTTTACATTCTATTATTCAGCGCATGAATGTAAAGTTGGAATTTTGTAATCGCTGTTTCATTCAATTTCTAATGCGCTAGAATTATATATTTATAGATAAACACAGTTTTTTTTTAATCGATGAAAATACTATATTTTAATAGATTTAGAGCTTAAGATCGACGAGTTTTCAGGCGGACAAAATGAACTCCTATTAAATTTTAAAGCAAGATAATAAAGCCTTACAGAGATTGGAACAGTATAAAATCATTAAAATACATCTCACTGAGTAAATATACATTGGTTGTAATGTAATCAAGATCTTCTAAGAGAGCCTGTAAATGAAACGTATATGGTTCAATGCCACTTTACAATAGAGAGTTTAAATGAATCGGATGTAGTAACATATTTGAATATCTTGTGAATATAGCCACTTTGACAAAAGTTATGCTATTTACTATTGTTTTTCCTCTGTGTTAAGTACAGGAATCAAGTACTTCAACGTAAAAATTCGCTAATTACACAACCATTTAGTCTTATTAAAAAATCTTTTGAGTTGTCCTGTAAACGAACTGTAAATTCTACAATTCTGTTTTACAATAGGAAGCAAAGGTCATTCGTAGTAATATATTTTAGCATCATGCGCATAAGTTCTTTTTGAAAAGTGTTAGATCATTTAATATTTCTTTGCTTCATCTTAAGTATAGGAATAAATCACTTTAAAGTGGTGTGCATAAAAAACTAATTCATATTTTTAAACAAAATATTAAACATTTGAACTACTCATAAAAAAAAAAATCAAATGCTGCAAACCGCGTAAAAATTGGATAATTACACAACTCTTTAGCCCTATATCAAAATATCTTTTGTGAGACCCTGTAAACGAACCTTAAATGTTACGAATTTTTTATAATAGGAAGCTTACTTGGGTCGAGTGTAATAACATATCTTAATATCATGTGTATACGACCATTCCTAAAAGAGGTGGGTCATTTATTATTTTTTTGCTCTATGTTAAGTATAGGAATCAATAACTTTAATCTGATATAAATCAAAAACTAATTAATATTTTTACATGAAACTTACAAAGGTTTGAACTACTCATAAAAACAATTCAAATAACGTAAACTGCGTAAAAATCCGATAATTACACATTGCTGTAGCCCTGTCAAAAGTTTTTTGCTCTATGTTAAGTATATGAATCAATAACTTTAAACTGATATAAATCAAAAACTAATTAATATTTTTACATGAAACTTACAAAGGTTTGAACTACTCATAAAAACGATTCAAATAACGTAAACTGCGTAAGAATCCGATAATTACACATTGCTGTAGCCCTGTCAACAGTTTTTTGCTCTATGTTAAGTATAGGAATCAATAACTTTAAACTGATATAAATCAAAAACTAATTAATATTTTTACATGAAACTTACAAAGGTTTGAACTACTCATAAAAACTATTCAAATAACGTAAACTGCGTAAAAATCCGATAATTAGACATTGCTGTAGTCCTGTCAACAGTTTTTGGCCGGAACAAGATTTAAAAAGGGCAAAAAACAGCACTTTTAAAAGCGCATTTACTGAAAACCTATTCGTCGGATTTTGCTTTACTTTTGAATTCTGAGTCACTGGGCACGCCCCATTCCATAGAATCAAGAATTTTGTTTCTATCATAAATAGAACGCGAGATATAGATGTGTCAAAAACCCGTTTTGTCCCGTCCGCAAAATATAAACTAGACAGAGTTAAAAAAAAAAAAAAAATTGTAAAATCGTTTGGCATCCATTGGCGGAAATTCCTTTCATTTACGGTTCAATGCATTGCTGTTTCTTATGCTTGGCGAGAAACTCTGTCGAGTTTCTATGATAAGTACATCCATCCACGAAAAAAAAATTCAAACGCATACTACAATTTCACTTTTAAATGATGTAAGTGAAGTAAAAGAAAAATTACCATTTGGATCCGTGTAATGTTTTTTTTCAGAAATGTATTTATATATTTTATGATATAGAAGCCATCTAGAAATTACAACGTAATCTAATTTATAAAAATTAAATAAAAAAAAACACCATAAAATATTATGGACTGAAGTTAAGCACGTTAAATAACGTGAAATACAAAAGTAATGTGTATATAAGATTTGATTTTTGGTTTCCTGCAATGTTGAAAAATTTTCTTTTTTCTGAGGTGTTTTGATTATCTATTTGGTTGTCCAGAAAATTTATGCCGGTTGGGAAAATCAATTCGTATCTGAAAATTCTATCATTTAATTATTAGACATTGATTTCGATAACTAATGTCTAATAATTAACGGGCAGAATTGGCCGGTACGAATTGGTTTTCCCAACCTGCATGAATTTTCCCGGACAACCCAATATATTATAAAGTAAAATCATATCCGTGTGTAACGCTGACGTTCTATTGACGGTGACAACACTTGACCAATAAAATTTCAATTTAGTGCAATTTAAATTCTTAATATCGTACAATTTCAATTATTACACCGTCGAATAGGAACAAAAATGTTTTTTCAAATGTTTTTGTTTGAAAACTATATACGAATTTAAGAATTTTTATGGTTTTAAAAATATTTTTCAAGGATTAATTTTATATTAACCTATTAGCACTTCTTGCAATAGATGTTTTAGTAATGGTTATATATATATATATATATATATATATATACAAACAAGGATTAGAAACAAGATTTATTTAGTAACATTTTCTAAATAAATCTATTTTCTGATCTCGTATAACACATTAAAAAAAATATTAATCAGACAGACAGAAATATGTTTCGTGACTTACATTAAAACAATCAAATCATGTTAGAATTTTTTTTGGTGGGGGGGGGGAGGGGGCTTAGAAATCTTAGACTTAGAAATCTTAGGGCTTAGACAGCCTTTTCTACTTATCTTACTTTAATCAATTGTGATCCAGTTTCTGTTTAAATATTAATTTTAGAAAATTGAGCTCATTAGAGAGTAACACGACTTTGATCGGTTCAAAATTTCTATTTTTTTTCTTGTCGTTTAAAGTACTGTTTATACATATGAAAATCCTATTTTATTTGTTTTAAATCAAGTTCAGAGTCGGGGGACAGGGGGAAGTTCAGAATCGGGGGCCAGTTTTCACTAAACCAACTTGATCTTTTTGAAACTTAGTCCTCGCATATTTTTCTACTGAAATACATAGGATTGTTTCTAAATATTGATGACTCTCTATTCTGTGTAACTTTAAGTAACGAAATATGAAGTTGAGGACTTACATTTTAGATTGAATCAATGCCATTTCACAAAAATAAAATGCATATTTTTGTAAACGGCTACATATTTGTCTAGCTTCTGGACTAAGAAAACTAATTCTTTTGTTACAATATTCTAGATCAAGTCTATGATTGTTTTACGTGTCAACCGCTTGACCCTCTTTTTACGATGTCCTCCCACCTATCCGCCATTTTTTAACAATCAACTAAACAAAAACATGTTTTCTCCTTTATTATATGTATAATAAGTTAGTGTGAATGGATTTTTAAAAACTCTTCACATTTCTTTTAAAAGAAAAATTTCAGAAAGCTTTAAATTCCAAGTCGTCAAGTGGTGTTATCCCTTAATGTTAAAAAAATTATTCTCTATGCATGGACGCCAGAATACTATTTTAATATTTCTGAAAGAAATGTTACCTAGAAATATAGCACTCACCATAAAACAATAAACATTTAGATGAATATATTTATTATTGTTGAAATTAAAAGGAAACTATTCTAACGTGTTAACTTTATCCTTTTAGGTTAAATTGGCTGCTATTTGGCAGCGTGTTCTCTTTCCATTTAACAAATGTCGTTCTTCATTCTGCTTGTGTTGTTCTACTGCTATACTTCTGCAGAGAACTGTTGGCGTGGAGAAGAGACGCAGCGTTAATAGCAGCACTAATGTTTGCAGCGCACCCGGTTCACACTGAAGCGGTTAGTATACACTTCATTTAACTTTTATTTAAGACAATAGTTCTAGGTGATTATTATTGCATAATTATGCATGAGTATTCTTTACTTCTATTAAAATGTTTTCCTACATTTAGATTAAGTAAGAATGATGACGTATTTCTTATTTAGTAAAGTAAACTCCTTATTATCCGACGTTCGATATTACGACATACTATTTTAAATGACAAGATTTTTCATATTTTGTCATATGGGTATGTTTGACTACATTACAAAATTCAGAAAAAAAATTTCTCTTTATATTCATGCAAATTATTTCATAATATTGTAATATTTTTTAAATTACTGCAGAAATTCTGCACAATAATTATTTAAATTAAATCGATAAATTGCGGAAAGCTGGAAGAAATCACTGTAACAAACAGTCATATATATTCTAGTTGGCTGAAAATACGGTTTGGAAATTAAGAAGAATTAGTTGTAACGCAAGTTCATTTATTACGAAGATTTTGAAATAGAGGTGTAAACAAACCCCAGTTTAAGTAAAAGCAAAAATGTATCACTTTTCTTGTCTTAAAATGTTTTTTTTAATTATTATTTACGACAAAAAATAAAACGCAATGTTATTACAGAAATTTCTCCCTGACTTGTTTTTGTAATAGTATACTTTTTAGAGAAACAAATATTTGAGCTTTTGAAGGAAATGTGGTGTAAGCCAATGTGTGGTGTAATTTTGCTAAATGGAGTTTGTTAATCGGAGGATATCTAGTTATCTATACATTGGAATGTCGATATAAGTGATAGTTACACGAAAATTGCTTGTAAATAGCACCCGAAGATATTTTATCACATAAGAAAGCATCGCACCACGACCACTTTCCATATAAACGCCTCATTTATCTTACTTTATGATAGTAGCTTATTTCATTAATAGCAATCCTTGTTCTAGTTTAACGTTTGTAGAATTATGAAGTGAAGCTGAAATTGCCTTTTGATTATCGGAAGATTTCGATAATCCTACATACCAATGTTTTCAAGGTCTGACGGATAATCGGGATAATGTATTTATGTCATTAATAGTAACTTTAGTTCTAGTTTAACGTTTGCAGAATTAAAGAATACATCTGATAATTTCTTTTCGATTATCCGACGACTTCTATAATCCGATATACTTCTGTTTTCCGGGAGTGACGGATTGTTGGGATAATATATTTCATATTTAATCGGCAAAACGTCTGTGCAAGTTTTAAATCAAGCTCAGTGAATTTCATTTATCTGGACTAATGCATTCTGGATGCACTTTTGATGTATAGAAATCCGGTGAAATGTCAGAACCACAAAATAGTTATGTGGCGAAAGAAAAATGTCTCTAAAATACCTTTTGTTTTATAAAAGACAGCTCTGTTATATGTTGAAAATTAGATCAGTTTCACTACAAACTTTCAAAGGAAAAAAAAGAAGTCCATATTCTTAAGAATAAAACCATTGGTAATTTCCCCAATTTTCGTACTTACCCCCCCACCCCCCCTCCAATATTTGTTAATAATATTCAGTACTAACTACAGTTTTTATTCAAAATGGTTATTTTTCAGTTATTTTCATACAAAAACGTACATAAAATGACCTAAAATGTGGGGTTTTTAGTTAATTTTCCCAATAGTATGATTATGTTTAAACAGTACTTCTGAATTTCCGAATTTTTATGAAACATTTATATTTTAATTATCGATGAATTATTAAAGTCATTTTTTTTCTTTAAAAGTAAGTGACTTTATTTAAACACAATTTGTCCTTGCATTAAAAATATAGCTTATAAGGTTGCATTTTGTGAGAATTATCCGGCATGTAGCGCATCAATTCGCAGGAAAATATGCACCTTTTTGTGACTTAAAATAATAAAAAATAAAAAATAATAATTTTTTTAAGAGCAAAATGTACAGTGCTGTTTAAATATTCCTTTGAAGTTTTGTAAATGTGAGTGTAATTCTATTAAGATTGCAAGCTTTAAAACCCTTACCCATTAAAATCCTCTTGGTGAATAATAATTTATAAATTAACTCGAATAAGATAAAAAAATAAAAAATGAAGGAGCTTTTTAGAAAACTCATATCCTGTAAAGGACTTAATTGATGAGCGTAAATAGAATAAAAACATCGACATGGAAAAAAAAGGAAAGCAGGAAAAATGTTGAAAATTTGAAAAAGACTAAACAAGCGGTAAGAAACTTTGTTAATGTATAGACGGTACGAAACAGATATTGAATCACTTGTCAGATTAGTTTGGCTTTAAATGAAATGCGTGTCGAATAAGCTGTCAATTGCTTGTCCTAAAAAAGTCTTAATGTTTTAAGGTGTAAAATTGTACGGAGCAGCATAAAAAGTGAATCTGACAGTTATACGAAAATGTAATTTTTAAAACGTATCTGACCCATTCAAAAATCGATTGATAGACAAATGTAACAAATTTTTCTCGTGTCAGGAATAAAATTAAAAAGATTTCTTACCTAAAAAATGTATTTGATCACCCTTACAAAATAAGAAAGCACATTTTAATTTAACAATTTTCTAGTAAAAGTTACAATATGATAAACTTTCGCTGATTTGGTAGCTGTAAGCATAGGAGTTTTGTAAAAATATATGGGAAGCTAGAAAAAATTGCCCATAATGAAACTGCTGTATCGTCTGATTTAAACCATCTTTTAATGATTGGTTTTATGAGCTGAAAAGCATCAGTTAAAAATATGAGAAATATATACTTAAAAATGAAGTAAATGATAAAGATAGAAACCATTCTATATAACATCCGCAAATTAATTTTGTCCAGATTATTATAAAACAAAATAAAGACTAGTATGTAAAGAATCACTAGCGAATGATTTTGTTTTTATAATATTTCAAAATGACAAAAAAAAAAAAAAAAAAAAAAAAAAAATTGGTTGATTAAATCCTTTTAAAATGTTTTGTAAGATGGATAACCGAAATTGCAGTAGAAATAAAAATACACCTTTTCTGTTTCAGCATAGTTATTTCCTAATATTCATATTGACTTTTTAATTATATCTATATTTATTTTTCCACAAAGTTTTGACGTAAAAATGTAATCTTATTATTTTATTTTATTTATTTTTTGCTTTTAATCCTTATGTTCTAAAGAAATTTAAATTGTATGGTGTGTACCAAACAGCAGGATATGCAAAGGAAATATCGTAGGGAAATATAAATTTATAGAATCGAGAAATACACTAGAAAACGTTTATTAGATATAGAACGTTTGTGTGCATTTTCTGAAATTATTTTTCTCACAATGAAAAAGGTGCATTATATGCGTCGTTAAACGATACCTCCAAAGAGAGTATATCATAACCAGAAGTGCAGAGAGCCAACTTGGGGCCCAGGGATAAAGTTTTCAAGGGGCCCCATACATGTATTCACATGACAGTGGGGGTATATAAAAGGGCATTGATAATGTTTTTAAATTCATTATTTTTAAATAAAGTTGATTTTAAATTAGTACAATATGCTTAAAATAATTTATTTTATTTGTAAAAAATCAATCAGTATTTTTGTTATTTTTATTTTCTACATTACATTAACATTTAGTTAATAATTATATGATATTTGTGCTAATATTTGGTTGTAATAATTATATGATATATACTATAAAACATAATATTGAAATAATAGCATGTACATGTAACTGTATGTTATTTTTTTTAAATTATAGAAGTAAATTGCATGTAATTTTTCACACCAAATTAGACAGTGCTATTCTTATTATATTATCTACATTAGACTGTTTTTACATAGAATGTTTTTTTAGATGCTTAATCATAAAATTTAAAATAGACTGTTTCAAATCAGAAAAAGGAGGTTTTAAGTAGTGCATTTCGTCATTTTTACTTCCAACGAAACTAGTAATTAAATTTGAAAATTCCGAAAATAATATTATTCTCACAAAAATTGTATAAATCTTGTAGTAGTAGCGGGCCCTTTTCGTCGAACGACCATTTGAATTTCTTCACATCTGTCCCCTTCTCTCTGCGCTACTGATCATAACTACCAAACCTTAAACGATATTCGCTTAGGTAGCCTCATGCCTGTTCTGTTAACCGCAGCTTATTATCTATGTTAATCACACTATACCGGCTAATTATACAACTAATGTTCAGTGCAGAATTGCTGAAATGCTCCATAATAGACTCAAAATTAACTATTGGTGCAGAGAGCTAACTTAGGGTCCAGGGATAAAGTTTCCAAGGGGCCCCATATATGTATTAAAACAATAGTGGTGCATTGAAAACGTATTAATAATGTTTTTAAATTAATTATTTTAAAATAACATTGATTTTAAATTAATGCAATATGCTTAACACAATTTATTTTATTTGTAAAAAATCTATTAGTATTTTTAGTATTTTTATTTTCTGAATAACATTAACGTTTAGTTAATAATTATGTGATATCTGTGATAACTATACTATAAAACATACTACTGAAATAATAACATGTACATGTAACTGTATGTTAGTTTTATAAAATATAGAAGTAAATTGCATATAATTTTTCACACCAAATTAGACAATGATATTATTATTATATTATCTGCATTAGATTTTACATAGAATGTTTTTTTAGATGCTTAATCATAAAATTTAAAATAGACTGTTTCAAATCAGAAAAAAGGAGGTTTTAAGTAGTGCATTTCGTCATTTTTACTTCAGACGAAACTAGTAATTAAATTTGAAAATTCCGAAAAGAATATTATTCTCACAAAAATTGTATAAAACGTGTAGTAGTAGCGGTCCTTTTTCGTCGAATGGCCCTTTGTATTTCTCTACATCTGTCCCCATCTCTCTGCGCCACTGATCATAACTACCAAACCTTAAACGATATTCGCTTAGATTGCCTCATACCTGTTCTGTTAACCGCAGCTTATTATCTATGTTAATCACACTATACCGGCTAATTATACAACTAATGTTCAGTGCAGAATTGCTGAAATGCTTCATAATAGACTCAAAATTAACTATTGGCAGATTTTTATCGTTATCATTCATGGGACAATCCACTGCTTTATTACGTTCACATTTAACAATATAGTTTTAAAAAAAATCAGGCATCAGGCATAGATTATGATGCACTTTTCAACACTAATACAATTATTAAGAAATTTTATTTTTCCATACATTTAAATTAGATGTCCAAATAATCTATTTAAATAAATACACCACAAACGATTTTTCCCTATATACCATAATGTAACGGAATTCTTTTGTGTGTCCCCGTAAACGAGCTATATACAAGCTACACACTATTTTTCATAGCGAACATTCTATAGTGAATTCCCTAAACATACAAAAGTTTCATGTCATTCCAAGTATATTTACACGAGTTAGAGCACGATCAGACGGCCAGATGGACAGACAGACCGACAAACCAAATTCACAAAATCTTTTCAAATATGTTGAAAATTTTTTAAAATGCTGGACTTTTAATTATGTGAATAGCTCGTAATTTACGTTGCCTCAAACATTCCCCCTTATTCTAAACGTATTTTAAGTGAAATATATTCCAGAATATAAGCAATAAAAACGACCTTGTAAAGTATTTTTGAAATAATGTTGTATAAAGAATTCTTTTGTGGAAGTGTATTGTGTTAATCACATATTCACAGAAAAATTGTTATAATATGCCATTTAAAGTCCATCGATGTACCATATATCTATTAGATTATTATCATAAAATAAACAGTGATTTATGTAAACTATATTCAATGAAAATTGACCTTTTGAGCATTTAGCCAGACTTTTCTCTTATGTACATGAATAATTTAAAGACTACTGTAACAGAATTTTTAAATGTATGTTACGTTTGATTACTGCATAAGATATATAAATATCTAAAGAAATCAAACACCGATTTACATATTCATAGATTGAATACCGATTATTTTACGTAGCGTTTAACATATATGTAAAAATATTACCTAACGTCTAAAGTTATTTAAACGTGTCGTTCTAAGAAATTTAACGAATCTACACTGTAAAAAATGATCAATGTTTCTTATTTTAAGAAAATATACTATAACCACGAATGAAAATATAATATAATCTTCTGAGTTATCCGACATTCCAAAAAGCGTGTTCCATTGTCTTTTGAATCCCCAGAAAGCAATACATTTCTAAAATTTAAAGAAGTATTTATACAAAATTTCTGTAGCTGCCCGTATTTTTCAGAAACGTTTCCGAATAGTTTTTATAGTGTATTAATCACTTACTTCAGCCTGGAATACCTATTTATCGAATGTCATCCCTTCTCAAGTAAACGTTTTCAGCTGCATAAGTTAATTTATACATGAAAGAGTAAAGAAATAATCTTAATTTTAATGTTAATGTTAACGCTGTTAATTTTGCATATTTGTCTGTTAAACTTATTTGTTGAACATGAAAATGTTTACTTGAGAATGGATAGCATCGGAAAAAACTATATTCCGGGCTTAGAAAACTGATCAATACACTTTAAAAGCTACTTGTAAACGTTTCCGAAAATTTCTGGCAGCTAAAAAATTTTTGTTTTTCTATATGATTCTTTAAATATCGAAATGCCATTGATATCTGAGGTTTCTAAAGATAAAGAAACACTGTTCCGAATCATGGTTAACAACGACGTGATTATATTATAAATTTATTCGTCATTATATTATATTTTCGTACATTCAGAAACATTCGTCATTTTTTACAGTGTACTCATTATGTTTCAAAAGTAACCCTTTGATTACGGACCAGGATTGACGATTATTTTTATATTCAATCGTACCACAATTTAAAAAATTCTTCCCTTGTAGTATATTTCTATTTAAAATAGCCTAATGTAAATGTATGCCAGATATTATTTTTTCAAAAGTGGTACGAAAAGGATAAAAAAAAGAGTCCACAAATAAGACACATATGTCCTGAACCGTAGTCAAAGGCTTAATACCGTAGAACCCGAATAATACGGTAAAATCGAAGTATTAGAAAAACCGAACTTTTTAAAATCCATTCAAATTTGGAGGATGTATTGTAAAATCGCATAGTCTTGTGAAAGTCGGTTATCTCAGTTTGACTATATTTGATCAGCCCTTTAGTGGCTAAGGGTTGAAATACTGAACTATGGGCAAGGAGAAGTATCAGTCATTACCGGATCTTCATACCGTAGTATCATACTGTTTACCAATTGTGTAGTTTCTGTGTTGGAAAGTTTTCATTTTTGATTTAATATTTGTTAGTTTTCAAAATTCTTAAATTTTAACAAATTTAAAGTTATTGAAACATTTTTATATTATTGCGTTTAGCACATTTAATAAGGATTTTAGTTCCGTAATTAAATTTCTTCTAGCATTTATATACGCAAAGTTACATGAAATTATTGTGTTGGAAAGTCTGGTTTCAAGAAGCAAATAATAATAAAGTATACGGTTTTACGTCACTTTCCTCTACAACACGTTGTAAGGTAACCACTTGTAACGAAGTCGGTGTATAACGAATAACGTTCGGGTTTCTTTTAATATTATAAACGGTTTTCTCTGTATCTACACTGTAAAAAATGACCAATGTTTCTTATTTTATGAAAATATACTATAACCACGAACGAAAATATAATATAATCTTCTGAGTTATCCGAAATTCCGAGTAGCGTGTTCCATTGTCTTTTGAATCTCCAGAAACGAATACATTTTCAAAATTTAAAGAATAATTTATAAAAACAAATTATTTTTAGCTGCCCGAATTTTTCAGAAACGTTTCCGAAGGGTTTTTATAGTGTATTAATTAGTATCCTCAGCCTGGAATACCTGTTTTTCGAATGCTATCAATTCTGAAGTAAAGATTTCATGCTCAAAAAAAATGTTTAACAGACAAACATGCAAAATTAACAGCGTTAACAATAACATTAAAATTAAGATTATTTCTTTACTCTTTCATGTATAAATTAACTTATGCGGCTGAAAACGTGTACTTGAGAATGGGTAACATTCGAAAAACAGGTATTCTAGCCTGAGGACACTAATTAACACACTATAAAAACCCTTCGGAAACGTTTCTGAAAAATTCGGGCAGCTAAAACTAAAGTGTTTTTATAAATTATCCTTTAAATTTTGAAAATGTATTCGTTTCTGGGGATTCAAAAGACAATGTAACATGCTATTTGAAATTTCGGATAACTCAGAAGATTATATTATATTTTCGTTCGTGGTTATAGCATATTTTCATAAAATAAGAAACATTGGTCATTTTTTACAGTGTACCTACAATTTCTTTTCAGTTACTTTTTTAATTGTTCTGAAAATAAAATGGCATATTAACATTTTATGGTCTTGCAAATCGTTGTTAAAATATTTATTGATTTCTGATACTTCTACATGCAAGTTCCCATATTTATACAATATATTAAAATCAAATTCATAAAATAAAGTGTTATGTTGGCGTTTTTTGATAGAGCATTGATCTTGAAATAGAGTTTCCTTTATTTTAAATTTATTCCTTGATAATTACAGGTGGCGAGTGTAGTTGGAAGAGCTGATGTTCTGTGTTGCGTTTTTTATTTATCATCCTTGATTGCAAGCTCCAAGTAAGTCCTCAACTTTCAAATTAGATTAATTAACGATACATAATTATCTAATTTTATATTTAAATGCAATGAACTGTTTACTCTGAATAACACGTAACTAACTTACTTAGTGATAAGCCGAATAATTTTGTTTGATGAATAAAATCCTTAATTTAGTTTATCAACAAATGAACTTATCGCTGAGAGAAAACTTCATCAAAGAGTACTTAATTCATACAGCTTAATTACTTTTTGGGGCTAATTAAATTTAATAAATTGCAACAAACAGTGTATTTTTTTATGGCACATATGTGTTTCATGAATATTTTAATAATAAGATTTTATAAAATTAAAATTAGTCTTACATTCACTAGTGAATTCAGAATTTGGTTAAGAAATTCGATTATGGTAGGAAATACAAATAAGAAGTATGAAAAACACAAAGCAGAAAAATATGGAAAAGAAAATATATTCTTGATGAAATATTTCATTTCATTTTACTTTTTTACTCTTTACATTAATTAATATTTACCGAGATTGTATTAATTATAATATGTAAGATGCATAAATGAAAGAAAGTATAGAGAAAACGATAGCGAACGTTATTTGCAAATGATTATATAGTATTACTAGGAGACTGCCCTCTGCGTCATTCGTACACCAATCCCGGACTTTCAACAGACTTGCGCACAATTGTTCCAAAATCAAGGGTTAACACATAATAACCCTAATACCATAATAACCAATTAAAATTTCTTGCAATTCGGTGGATTAAAAAAAATATCTGTACTACCTTATTTCAACTTGGAGTAAGACTTCCAAATGAGAAAAAAATAAAAAGCCATTTTAAAGTTTCAATTAAGCATTTTCCCAACAGGGGCGCTATCTGTATAAAAAAAAAAAAAAAAAAAAAAAAAAAAAAAAAAAAAAAAACTCTATCGTGTGAAATGTTTTATCTAAACATAAATTTCACCATGCAGAAGGTTTTTGTGAAATTTTATTTTAAAAGAAACATAAAAAAATTAATATAAGTTTAAATTTAGTTAACCTGTTTTCCGCCAAGGAATGATGCTAAAAACACAAAAGAAAATTGTGTTGAATCTGTGCCACTTACTTTTAACTTCAGTATAGCTATCATGTAGTGAAACATTCAAAAAAGATTTTTACTTAAATGTTTATGGCACATATGTGTTTCATGAATGTTTTTATAGATAGATAGATATAGATAGATAGATAGATATAGAAGATTTAATAAAATTAAAATTAGTCTTACATTCACTAGTGAATTCAGAATTTGGTTAAGAAATTCGACTATGGTAGAAAATACAAATAAGAAGTGTATTTGCTACCATAATCGAATTTCTTAACCAAATTCTGAATTCACTAGTGAATGTAAGACAAATTTTAATTTTATAAAATCTTATTATTAAAATATTCATGAAACACATATGTGCCATATATGCGATATATCATGTCTTCTCATATTACCCATATGAGAAGACATGAAAAAAAAATCCATTTTAATGTTTTTGTTATGTATTTCACCAAAGAATAAAATAAAGTTACGATTAAATTATCCTATCTAATTTTAACTTGGAGTATGGTGAAATCTCATAAGATATTTTGAGTTGTCTTGTAAAAAAACTGTAAATGTTATATTGCATATTTTCTATGGAGGGAATGTCGCAATAAACCTTAATAACATATGAATTTTTCGTAGAGTTTCATATAACATAATGGCACTAAAATGCATTGTGAGTAATTACTGCCCACAGACGGCACTTTAATTGATTTATTTTTGTCCAGACTTGTACAATAACTATAAATGCTATATAAACCCTCTTTATGATAAACACATGCTATAGGAGACTGTAACAACATACTAAAATTACATTTCTGCCTTCGTTTTACAAACCCCGTATTTAATATGTATTCGCTTCATAAAATCGTTTCATAAAGTCGTTTCATTAGGATTTTATACAGAGTGGCGAGAATTAAAACATCAGACCGCTAGTCCAAACGCTATTGTTAAAATGTGTTGAAAATGTGTTTTTGAAGTTTTTTCACGTATGTACAGCTATACATCGCATCTGTCGGTGTCTTCTAAAAATGTTTTTTCGCGTAATCATCTTGCCCTTGTTTAGAATAGTACGTGTACAAAATTACATATCTTATGCACTGAGTAGTTCAATATACATGGAGGTAGTGAGGATGTTTTAATTCTGGCCACCCGGTGTATATAGGGTACATATAATCTAGCAAAATTGCACATTGCGGTCAAGACGCAGGTAAAATCCAGGTTAATGTATATATTTCATGATATTGTGTGTATATTTCTATTTTTAGATATTAAAAGGGAATTAGAATTTTCTGCATAACTTGAAACTTCCGCCGTTATAAAATGAAAATTATTATGTGTGAACAAAAATATCATTTTAATTCTTATACAAACAAATAAATAATAAATAAACCAGACTTTTGTTATGTGAAATGATATCATCCACAAATACATTTAGAAATTCTCTGGTAATAACTATATCAAAATTTTTTACCAGTGTTTAAAGCAGAAATTATCATAAATCATCCATTGAGTTATTTATCGGCATGTGTGGAGTATTTTGAATATCTGGAACGATTTTGTCCATTTATAATTGACAACTAAATTTATTTCTTTTAATAATTTCACAGAAACAGATTGAGTGGAGTAGCCAAATTATGACGTTTATTCGTTCTGTGCTCCACCAGTATTTATTAGTAAACATACATGACTAACATGTTAATTAAATATATAATAAAAATCATAGTAAAAATATAAAAAAAAACATTATTATCGTCTATTTGGAACAGAATACGTTTTATGATGATTATTTTAGAATATATAATGTAAATCTGAAAATAATAGCATTATGCATAGTACTGTTGTAAAAATTTAGTCTCACAGCCAAAAGCCGCAATAAATTAATTTGGTTGACTAGACCAATCAGGACATTGGAAGATATCTGCAAATTACTAATCGGAGAGCTTTGACAAATTTGGTTTTGCACTACGAGGGCTATTTATACGAACGAATACATATATATATTTGCATTAAAGAAGCCAATAAATCGTATGTCATGTTGCGTATGTAATGACAGCGCATCTTTTTTGTCATACCGTTTACTAATATAATGTTTATTACATAAGTTTCAGCTGAGGTAGAAGTGTTTTAACATGGTTCGCCAAATGCGAGGTAACAAGCATTATGCATTTTCAACAGACAGACACTAAACAACAGCTACATTATAAACGGCGTCAAACAGAGAAAAAATTGATGCCTTGTTCAAGGCAAATGCCACCCACATTGGGAAGTTTGAACACAATTTTTTTCAAAACTCAAATGGAAAATGTTTACCAAGCTTTAAAAATATTCTTGTATTCAAGTAATTTGAACGTTTCCCGAGAAAAAAGGTAATACTTTATTGGATAGTATTATCAAATAAAGGACGCTTAAAATGGCTACTGCAGTAGCCGCTAACATTTTTTGAAAATGGTATTGAAAGCAAATATACCGTGTGACAGTTGTTCTAATCTTCACACTGATTATGTTGAAATGTATTTTATTTTACTTTAAATATATTAAAAGGACATTTGTACTCACGGAAGCTGTGCTTTGTTATACCATAGGATGTCGAAAATAGACCTCATAGTTCAATGATAAGAGCGTTAGCAGTCAAGCATAAAGATTGTAGTTTATATGCAATTAATTCGTTGAAGAAATTGGATTACAATGTTTATAGTGGTTTAATTAAACACTTTTAGATATCATTTTCCTTTTCAAAATATTTTTGTGATGAATTACAAATAACATAGATGAAACTCACAATACAAAATAAACAATACTCTAATACTTTTAAATTTAATATTGGATTAAAAATAATTTTTGGATAGAGTTATTTCTTCATACAAAAACTTGGTTTATTTTCTAATACCTAAGGGATCGCTTTCTATCATTAGTAATGAGAGATAAAGAAACAAAATATAAAATTCTTTATTTCATTTGTTACAAAAAGATGTTTTTGTTCAATACGTTTCATCAAATAAAACAGCATTCTCCTTATAAATATGTTTTGTTAAGATAAATAGTTTTATGTTCTTTCTTGTAAGAAATAAAGTGAATCATACATATCAATGAGTTTTGGGAAGTCAAATACAAACAAGTGTTACAAAAGAAAAATACCTTAAAGCCATTTTTGATATTACAAAGGATTTATAATTTCTCCGTAAGCTTTGACAGAACTAAAAACTCATCAATAAAGATAACATGAAGAATGTATAATTCGTGAAATAAAATCTTTTTGTATCCGTTAAAGAAATTAGAAAGATTTTCCACAGTGTTTAAACTGTACTTCATTGGCATTATTGCTATTTGCAACGCGTAAAAAGGCAATGAAACAGAATTTCA
Organism: Maratus michaelseni; assembly: GCA_963931845.1. Classification (NCBI taxonomy): domain Eukaryota; kingdom Metazoa; phylum Arthropoda; class Arachnida; order Araneae; family Salticidae; genus Maratus; species Maratus michaelseni. Next base: position 196,251,384 of record OZ007590.1, read on the forward strand.
CAATACATTTTTAAGCAATATTTACTAAATAAAGAATTCACAATATTTTTAAAATACAATCTTTTTAAAGCAAGTATTTGACCTTTGTGTATGTATGCAAATCAATCTTGTAGTATTTTTCCTTTCTTCAATCTTTTGATAAAGTAAAAAATTGAACCTAAAAATAAGTCTACAATTATTTTTTTCTAATTTCACATGATGCAAGCATACAATAAAAGTTTCAATTTTAGAAATCAATTATTATTTTTTTAACTTTGCTCTAACATCAAACAAGGTTTTACACTTAATCTAATGTGTCGGGCTAAGTGTATAAAGTACGCAAAAAAGAAAAAAAAAATCCGAAGGTAGATAAATATAACTTCATTTCTAAAAGTTAAAACTGTTTGTGCTAAATTCATTTTTATGGTTTTCTACAATCCTGTTACGGTGAAAATTTTTTGAAGGAGCATATAAATATTAATTTTTGTACGAACTTTGAAAATCTCAATACTATGCCCCATACTTATTTATTTCTTCTATTTTTCATGCCGCATATACCCAAAGTGCAAATGTGCTTTGCTCTATCTTTAAAAACACGCGAGATATGAGTTAAAATGTGTTCGGGCACTGTGTGAAGTATGAGGAATGCATTTGATTGAAAATTGCACGCTACTGGGCGGTTAATGGTGTTAAAATAAGGATGCAACAATAATTCGTTTACAAGAGTAAGAATACTTACGAGAAAATCCAAAAATATTCCTTTTACCAGCAATATGTAACGTGCACAAAGTAGTAGAAACAAGAATTTCAACTTCAATTTTAAGTATGGTCCCTGAAAGTTAACGATTTCTCATATCTGCTGATAAAATGACAAGTTATGAAGAGATGTAAAACAAAATTAATATTGGATGGTTTCTCAACCTGTTGATTTTATTAATTGTGAAAACAATATTATCAGTAATTAATAATCGCATTATTAATTAATGAGTAATATTACAAAACATATTTATTACAAACATGAATGCTGCTTATGGCTTTTACAAGGTTTCCTATAATACAAAAAGTAATGAGATACATAAATTATTGTTTTTATTATACCTAATTAATGGACGTTTATCTTTAACAAATATTGACTGATTTTTTAATAATTTATATCTCATTAATTTACTTTTTAAAATTAATGCTAACTTTTATTTCAAAATTTTTTGGCATGGGGAAGTTAAATATGCAATAATATTAGGGCGTTGCTATTGAACTTCAAAAAGTTGGGTTTAATTTCCCTTTGGTAGATGACCCGTTAGGATAAAATAAACCACATACAATTATAAAGAACTTTATACGAATTAAAACGCAATTTTTTGTTTTATTGCATTGATTACAACTGAATTTATAGGCATCGATCGAATTATTATTTTTTTGGCGTACTGTACGTCAAAAATTTGGTATCTGTGCACGATTTGTCAGGTTTTGAGAATTTCCAATACTACGTTCCAATAGCAAGGTACCTAAATGGTCCGTTGTTTTAATACTAGTAATTTCTACAAATAATTTTCGCGGTAGGCTTATACAGAGTGGCCAACATAACAGAGGCGCGGTATACGGAAGTACAAATACTTACTAATTTTTATTTAAAAGTAGTAAATACAGAATACTATTAATAACAACACCTCCTGTGAACTATTGAATGTTCAGTATGTTGTCATTTATAATATTCTGTATTTACTACTCTTAAATAAAAATTAGTAAGTATTTGTAATTATGTATACCGAGCCTCTTTTATCTTGGCTATTCTGTAGAACATTTGCAATAGAAATAACATTGGGGTATGTTTCTACAAAATTTGGAAGATAAATATTAAAAGAAGAATGTTATTTGATAAAAGTGGTATTCAATAAACGAATCATTTGGAAGCCCTGCAATAGGATGCTGTCTCTTCATATTGGTCTGTAGACGTTTGTTACTTTTTGGATATATGTTTCCCTGAAATCTGGATCGCACCTGAAGTTCCCATTTGATCTATAACATTTCACTAGACATTACATCTGTGATGATTTTGTCTTATTTTTGGATTTTTTCTACGAAACTAAAGTTCTATAATTAATTTAATTAATGCAAAGTATAACTATTCAGAGCGTAAGTAGAGCAAACCTTCACCGTAAATAAGTTTAATTGGATTAATTACTAGATTTTCTTTGTATCACGAAGAGTTTACGTGTAGAGAAATATTGACAAAGGCAAAAAAAACTTAGAAGTCCTTTCACACTACAATTATTATTATTATTATTATTATTATTATTATTATTATCATGCGCATTTTACGCTTTTGCTTAAAATTAGTATGCTTATATTAGGGATATTCTTTATGTATCAATAAAGTAACAAATATTCAGAAAGGAATTTATTATTGAATCTTAGATACTTGTGTGTTTAACTTGAGGGCATAAGAATGAAATACCAGTAGGTCAGCAATGGAAATGATTACAATTAAAAATTAGGTGTATTACTTTTTTTTATATTAAGAAGAAAAATTGTCGACTGCATGTTAATAATGTCTTCGTAAAATGCAGTCATTCGAGTTAGATAACAATTTTTTTACGTGTTATGATAGCGTATGCCGTTAAATCTATTGGATGGTTTTCATTTTGCAAACACAGCATATCTTAAAAATAGAATGTCAAGGAACCTGGAAACAATTGTTCTAGACAGAATTCCGTCTTAGCAGCCGCATTATCTCTAGTAATTGTATCTTAAAGCTACCTCCAGGACCATTTAAGGCTGGATATCGGTGTATTTAGATTGCTCTGTGAGAGGTTTCATTAGTTGTAAAATTATACAATCATGTCTTTTTATAAGGACGTAATTGAATAACAATACTAAAAGCATTCCCGAACCTTGAATAAAATAATTTCATGTTACCATTTTATTCTAAATATTAAAAATATATACATTTCAAAGCGTATTAATAATGCATATTTTTAGACGTTATAGCATGTTTTTATTTAACGGCGAAATTGACGATAAAATTAAATTTTAATATCATGAAGAAACAATCTTCGGTGTTTTCTGATTACATTGCCATGTATATGTTTTAATATTTTATTAACATTAATTTGTTTTTTTATTTGTATTTAAAAAAAATTCTTTCACAGGCCTTCTTTAGCATGGCAAGGTTTTAGTTTAGTCTGCGCAGGTCTGGCACTTCTTGCGAAAGAACAAGGCGTCACCGTCCTCGGAGTTTGTCTCACACTTCAGCTATTACTACTCATGGAAAAGAATGAATTTAGGTAAGATAAAAACATTTTCTTATATTTGTAACACAGTGTGAAATTTAAGGGCACAGTAAAAGGACATAATATGCAAAGGTTTGTCAATATTGCAGAAGCGTTAATCCCTATGGGATTTGGAGCCGCATTTTGTGGATTTATAAGATTCGTGATGTCGGACACAAATTCGCATCGTTTGGATATGTGTAAAGCCATTTTGTAAAGTACATTATTTCTCAGCAATTTACTTAATAATGTTTTTGTACAATTATTGTAACACAGTAGAACCCCGGTTCTTTGTTCTCTTTCGGTTGTTGGACAATTCTGTTCTCGGATAAAAGATTTAAAAAATAATTTATTTGGTTTTCGAATAAGAAATTCGAACGAAATTTTACTAGGTTCTTGAACAGTGGGAGAGTCGTCACTAAATTGTGTGAATGAACCTAGCAAATATGACCATTTTTTTCGTTTTTAAAAGCAATACCCGCACTTATGTGGTACAATGATTGCAACAAGTTATTAGTATAATTATTGTAATATAGTAGAACCGCGGTTCTTTGTTCTCTTTCGTTTGTTAAACAATTCGGTTCTCGGATAAAAAAAATTTAAAATATTTTTTTTGGTTTCCTAATATGAAATTCGAACGAAATTTTACTAAGTTCTTGAACAGTGAGAGGGTCGTCGCTAAATTGAGTGAAGGAACGTAGCAAATATGACCATTTGTTTTCTTTTTTTAAAGTAATACGCTCACAAATTTGGTATAATGATTGCAACATTAACGAAATTCATGTATTTTGAGATTTGTGTTCAACGGGATTGCTCATCCACTTATTTTTATATTTTTTCAGGTTTTTTTCATCAGCACTAAGCACATGCAATTTGTTAATCCTGATTGTAACAAATTTCATGCAATCTGAGATTCAAAACATGGCGTTAATTTAATTGTCCTAATGATCTAAAACACAAAAATGGAAATCGCCTTTCTTCCTTATTCTTAATCTTCCAAAAATTTACCAAAAATATTATGGGTACGATTTTCGTTAAACATTTATAAGATAACTTTATTCAATGTTACGAAATTGTCATTGTCTCATATAATGTACAGTACTGTAATGTGTTTTTATATTTTACCGTAGTGTATTATAGAGTGTAATGTTTAAAAAAAGTAAATATGGAGAGTATTTCGGGAGGTGGTAAACGTTTGATCGCAACTTCGTAATTTTTTGTGGTAAATTTTGATTCAATTCTCGAACATTTCTTTAGAATGAATTGTGTTCCGAAACTGCTTGATAAATTTATGAATATTAATACTTTGATTAGAAACAGTACAATTATTGTATACGTACATTTATTTGTAATATAAACACAAAGCTAGAATTTTCTTTTGTTGTTGTTAAATAATGGAACATGCAAAAGTAATGCTTATAGGCGGGGCGCTTCTCTTCAAAAATATAAAAGCTAGCTGCCAAAAATGTATTAATACAAAATTGGTGATGCAAATAGCTAAAAAAATTATGAAAAAATATATACATAAATAATAAAATAAAATATTAGGAATTTGTAAGTGCAAATAGTTCAAGAAATATTAAAATATTATATATAAATTAAAAAAAATATTTTCAAAAATTATTTGAAACAATTGTTTTTTATTAAGAAAATTCTATTTAAAAAAAAGTAAGAATAGGAGCTGCAAAAAAAAAAAAAAAAAATCTGTTCAATGTGGTTCACGCAGACTGTGGGCACGCTTTCGTGCCACCAAAGAAAGGTGGAGCCTATGCTTAGACTTACAGGGCAACCACATTGAAATGCATTGATACATCTTATTTGTACTCACAAGTTCTTTATTAAAAGCACTTTTCAGGAAAATGTCAAGAGACTTTTGAAACACCCTGTATATATAAATATAACTTATCGGATGCAGGGACCGTATAAAAAATTAAATGTTCTAATTAAAAAAAATAATAAACATTTTGTTGATTTTTTATACAATCCAGGGACCGTATAAAAATTAATTGTTCTAATTTTAAAAAATATCCTTTTATATGATGAATAACAACTATTTGAAACTGTTTTACAATTGGAACCATACCTCTAAAACTAATGGTTTCGGAATCAGCTGTTGGATAACAGTAAGAGAGGAAACATTGCATATAAAATTTTGTTATTATCAATTTCTTATGATTTTTATGCCCTCAAAATATTTGCAAATAATCTCGTAATACTGTGCATTCAAACATAATTCAATCAAATCCTTTGCTTGTATCTTTCGGAATTTTTTCAAATTTCATATATTCCTGCACGTTTACACACATACACGCAATAAAATATTACCGGCTAGATGAAATGCAATACCATAAAAGTTTGTCTTGAATATCACGTAGATTATAAGGAATATATACTTCAGAATTAATGCAAATGATTACAAATTCACTTAAGTTACATAATGAGTGCGATAAAAACCAATAAAATATCAGATGACATGCATATACGCGTAATTTTCGTCCAGGAATACATGTGGTTAAAACAGTTTGTAGTCAGCATTTGCTGTTATGACTATAATGAAACAGCTAAAAAAAACTAAATAAACATAAATCATTAAACTAAAAAAATAAAAAAACGGTAATTATTTAATTGGCTGCTATACAAGGACAGCTTAAGTACAATTTTCTTAACATTCCACGTAGCAGTTGTCGTCAGTGGTAGTACTATCATGGGTGCATTTAAATTTTATAACCATCATCGCTGCCGTAACTTTCCTCTTTTCGACGACCAATTATATTATGCTAGTTTATAATACTGAAAGTACACACAACTAATTACCTTTAATATATAAATGATATTTTTATACTAAAATCATATGTTCTTCTTCAAACAAAATTGTCGATACACTTTTATTAAGAAGTAAAACGCTACTCGTTGATAAAGACTGATCTTAGGTTTCATTTAACTTTCAAATGTATCAAAATAGCTGTACCAACTAAGCATGTAACTTCCCTTAACATCAAAACATACAACTTCCACGTATTTTATACAGCAAAAAAATCTGAAAAAAAAAATCTCTAAAGAGAACCAGGAATCAAAAAAGAAGAAAGTTTCGGAAATATTGCTACAAAGGTTCTGAGTAAACTTTCTGTATAACCATTGTGATGAATTCTGTTTCTTTTTATGGTTTGATATTGAGGTCTCAAATCAAAGATTTTTCTGTTCTAAATTTAGAAAATTCATAAAGTAAGGATTATTTCTTTGGCATACTTTTTTTTAAATAAATCTTTTTAAAATTTACCCCTCATATAGATTGATAAAAAAAACGAATGATTCACAGTTTCATGCCAATATGAGTAAATCTTTAAATACGAGTGTTTTGCTACCGATTTATTTTATTTTTACCAATGTGGTATGTGGATTGTGGAAGTGTTTCTAGTCAAGCCTTGTAATGTATTTTTAATCATATTATTTTAGTGTTATGCTATTAAAAAGCATATTTTTTTTAATTCGTTTTTAAGGTACCAAACATTCTATGATTTGGTTGAGAATATTTATTGGATGTCACATAGAAACAATTTTGGTTGCACGGATCACATTTTGATAGGAAATATCTCTAGGCTATATTAGGATAAGATATATAGTTTTTAAAGCAATTAAAATGTATAAATTTATTAAAGATAAATCAATTTTTGTTTGGGGAAGAGGGATTGAGGATTTTATTAAGTGTCGGCTAGTTTTGATTGTGTTGCCACTAATCGATGAGCCTTCAAGCATAATTTTACAGAGTTTCCTAGTTTTTGGCTTTTTGCTACCAGCATCATCTTATAGAAAATGTCCTTTTAAGTCGAAGAATTCTCCGATTAAGTAAAACAAAATTTTCTGTGCTAAAAAGCTGATATTCAAACAGCTGGATATTTGGCATAGCTGATTTTGTATGTGAAAGTGAATCCTACTTTTAATCACGTGCAATGAAAACACTGAAAAATTTCTTCACTAGAACAAAGAACTTTCCGTATGATTCTCAGATGTTATTGCAATATGCTAAGTCGAAAGTAGAATGGACAAATATATATATAGATTATAACCTCTTATAGCGCCCTCAGGATGACATGCCCAGCGGTTTTGAAAAAATTCGGAATGCTACAGAGAAAGAAAATTGCTAACACGCAAATGGTACATGAAAGGCATTATTTAATTAATATCTAGATTTCGCTACTTTCTAGTAGTGATTGTGATCTAATTAATGCATAAATGAATCTAAATTTGTTTTAATGATCGGACACATTCTTTTCTGGGAAGGCTATTCGAGTTCATTACATCGTTACCGTTTACGTACAGATTTCACTATCCTTCACTATTCTAGTATATTAATATTTTAACTCACTATGAGGAGTTTTACGAATTCCAAAGAAAAGAAAGGGTGACACGGAACCACAATCTATACAATTTTTGACAAAAGTCAGTAAAATATTATACGGTTATCATGAATACATATACATGCCAATTGTAGAAAAAATGTAGATTGTGTAACAAAAACTATTTTTGTACAATGCGTAGAAAAGATTAAGCTGTTTCAAAGAATTTATAAAAATACAACAAATTTTTGTTCGCGAACATTAAAACTCCGAAAACAGTGCAGAACCACATAACTCAGATCTTGCATTTAAACAAAGAACTTCGATTCTGATTTTTTCCTATGCGAAGCACTGAGCAGAGTTGGACGAAAAAGAAAGTCAGACCATAACCTCACAGATCTTTATAATCTCTGTAAATATTTTTGTTAATTATATGTACCGATTTTATTTTGAAAAGAAATTGACTTTTTAGCATATTACTTCAAATTAAAAAGTTTTATGAAAGCTAAAAAAAATAAAAAATAAAACAAGATAAACAAAAATACTTGACTGTTTTGTGACACATATGTATGACTAAATATGTGTTAATTGTAAAATAAAATAAAATTTGTCTGTAGAATAAAAATCTAGCATTAAGCAATGCGTAAGAGAAAACATTTTCCATAGAAAATTTTTAATATAAGCAAAGATAAATTATATGGAAGTGCAGTGATATTGCATATTAGTCAAATCAGTGTAGCAACATTACCGGAAAAATATCGTAAAAACTTAATAAACATGATAGAATTAATGTATTTGTATGGATGTAGAAATTTTAACTATCAAATTCATTATGAATTATAAAAACACTTCATGTGTAACATTTATTCTAAATATATGTGACGCCCGCGGCGAATAATATCGGATTTAAATATGTTCAAAATGTGGAACTTAAGCTTAAAGGTGGCATTTCATAAGTAGAAAATATGATATTCTATTAAATTTATAGATTATTTTTTAAATGTCAACTAAGATCAGTGTATATTTATGTATTTCCCTGTTTCATTTATTTTCTTCAGAGTGCTAGTTTAAAAATGTGATGTGAAGATATATAAAGTTTACTCTTGAAAAAAAAATATAACAACAAATTAATTAATTTAAAATGGTTAAATATATATATGTAGATCTTTTTCTACAAATGGTAAATAAAAACCCGCTTGTGTAGTTTCGAGAGCAATTAATTATAAGTTCTTATCTTTTGGTGATCAGTAGCAGAATTCACTCAATAAGGGTGAAGGAAAGTATTTCTCTATTATTGGATGAACTAAATACTGCTACAAATTACCTGATGAGAGGTGTCAATTAATTGTTCTCGAAACTATAGTAGTGTGTGTTTTATAACTACCTAGTGAAACAAGAAAGAAAAATCATGCATCATGCATGGATTATGAAACAATTTCCAACACATTCAGAATAGTGTAACAAAACTTCACCGTTTAATAAGCTGAAAGATGACATCTAAGCAAAGACGTATACGTCATTTCAGCAATTACCATCAATAGCTGGAAAAAATATCCCAATTATTTTGTGAAGACCTGTATATGACCTATATATTTGTATATATACTATAGAGTACGCTAAAATTTATTTTAGTTAGAAAACGCATAACACAGTTGAAATTTACCCTTCAGCAATTTTCGCCAATAAAATGAGAAGTATTAAAAATTCTTTTATGCAGCCCTGTATATCATCCATAGAATACACACAAAATAATATGCAAAAAAGGTTAAATTTAAAAATGCATACTGTAACTGAAAAAACACTGGTAACAATTATCGGTCATAGAAGGGTAAAAATTTTTGTGTGTGCCTGTAAGCAGAAGATAAATTCTATATACACCATACTCTACAGTAAGCAACGTGTAAGTACTTGTAGAGCACACGATTGCTCTACATCAGTTTCAATATGTTTTAAATAGTGTAATATCATTAACGTACAACGCAAAAAAAATTTCCCCATACGCCATAATGTAAGAGAATTCTTGCAAACGTCATTGTAAACGAACTACAAATGCTACACACTTCAATACTGAATCTGCCATAGAAAACCACAATAATATTTATAAATTACCTGACAATCCGACTATAAGAGTTAGAGCTTGGTCAGTGAAACCGATGTCTTGAACACATTTATTACACACAGTCATTAACACACAATTATGTTGAAAAGTGTTAAAAGTGTTAAAATATCTAATTTTACCTTTTTTTTCTCCTCTAGTTATTTTATTATCACAAAACTTTCCAAATGAGATGAATAATGTTTTGCATTTTTATTTCGAATCAGTATCATTTTTTTAAAATTTCAATATTCATAATATCTAATTTTTTTTTTAATATGCATAACAGATATGATAATTCCACATTAAATTATTCAGTGTGAAATTTGAAATTAAGCATTTTGTATGTAAATGAATTAGCTTTTCGTTTTATTTATGTATTTATTTAACTAATGCTACTTAATCAAAAATTAATTATTTCAAAGAAGTTCAGCATTTTACTAATTAATCTAAGTTTAATATGCCACATTAAACATACGTATAAAATAAATCCCAAATATTTATCTATTTTTTTTCCTAATATAAAAATATACCTTTAGGGAAATAATTCTTTAGGAAGTATTTATCTTTTTTTCCGTGTACTTTCTTTTACTTATGCACACATATATTAAAACATAAAAGCATTCATTCCATTTCCAAATTTAGCTTGGTAAGGGAAAGAGGAAATTCACCTAAATATTGATTTTCCTCATAGCCTCAGGGACATTTCTAGAACGAAAGCACGTTAATACTTTTTTATGTATTTTTACTGAATATACTTTTAGTTATTTTGTTATTTATTACGGACCAGCATTGCATTTTAAGTAAGATTCATTCTTTTTTGAATAACATTAGTATTCTTTCAAAGAAATTACGTATGTGCATAACAGCGGATAAAAAGAATATTATATTGGCCGAATGTCAACTGTTGTCGAGGGAATATTTTCACCATCTTATATTATGATTCGAAAACAAATATTTTTACAAAAATATAAATGAATATTTACTTGCAAAATAAAATATGTCTCCTAGTTTTTGAAAGAATAAAAGGAAACCTTAATGAAAGAAAAAATATTTTGAAAATATCTTTAAATTTCTTATTGGAAATATGAATGGAGTTTATTTTCTTTTATGTTGTAAAAATCCGTATTAGATTTCTTTTTCTGAAATTTTGTTTTGTTTTTCCAAAGAGAAGTCCCCATTAAACCTCGGTGCCACAGTGTTTTTTTCAAAATGTTTTAATTTTTTTCATTATATATATGTGTCTGTCAAAGCCATAGTGATGTAAATAATCTTTGTTTAAAGTTGAAAATCAACGTTACCCTATCCATAGTCGCCGAGTTTACGGAGGCGGAACTTTTAAAAAGGATTTTTTCTATTTAATTACTGTGATTAATTAAGATAAAAATAACAATTTAAAATTAGTGGCGGAAGTTTGCCTGATTTGCCCCCCTTTAAGTTGGCGCCTATGATCCCAGCGGCTGTCAACGACAGGCGGACGTTTTTTCAGTGCACAAAGACTGAATTTTTCCATTTTGTTTATCTTTTTTCTAATACATGTCATCTGGTATGCAGAAAAAAAATCCCTAATTTATGTTAGCCTTTTTTCTTACATTTTTAGAAACTTGTTAATTATAATATATATAAATATATTATTGTTTTGTTGTTCCATTGTTTTTATAATTCAACCTATATTATATTGGCCAAATTTATCTGAATTATGTAACTTTCTCTCGGGCTAAAATATCTCGGGCTTTTTCTTACACACAGGCGAGATAAAAAAAATCGGTAGTATTTCAAATGTATAGAATTTATTATTTTGCATGCATTTGTACTTTGCGTCCCTTCCTATTTTTTGTGTATACGACAAGAAAGTAAAGAAAAACTTAGACGTTTATTTTTTTAATCATAGTGTGATACTTCATATAAACCTTACCTAATTAAATAATATTTATTTTAAATTATTCAATAGTATTTATTTAAAACGAAAAAGCTTCTAAAAGAGAAAATTCGATGTTCGCTCTTGACAAGCAATAAAAAGAGATTATTTTTAATTTGCTTAATATACACATGTTTTTTTTTTCAACGGGTAATTAATCCAGTTAAAATAGTAATCATTATTAAAACAGATGTAAGTAATATTTTGCAATGGGTATTATTATTGATTTTATTATCACTAGTATTAAATTAAGAATGCACACCACAAGTACGCTTTAATGAGAAATATCATTTGCATTTTTAGAAATAAATTCTTCCAATATTTCAAACTGCAATAAATATAAAAGATCGCCTGACAATCAACAGCAGACTTTCCCCGTAAAATTCTTTTTCCGATAAACTATCATCGTGTAGAACGACCTAATTTTCATACGAATTTCTATTCCCTGTCGATGTGAACATATTGAACTGATCTTCTCTGTTAACTGACATTTGATTTTCACGCTTCGTATGCTATATTACAGCGTTCCGAAAACGGATGACTGAAACATGCGACAGGTGAGATGTGTTATAGGGCGTTTCGCGCACTAATTTCCTCTATAATTAAGTGAAGCTGCATAAAGCATGAAAGTCCGGAATGCAATTAATAGGAAAATGCGTATGTGCTCTGAATATTTAAAGGGTTTATTATTATCGCGTTGTTTCTGTGCATATTCAAATCAGATGAGGCACACAAGATATAAAAGTGGGTTATGTAATGTAGATTTTGTTGTGAGTTGAGAACTCGGTGTTCAGAAGTACTTTCAATTTTGATAGCAATTTAATCACTTCATGATTTATTAAAGAATTAAATTACATTAAGTGAATGAAGGGTTCACTTTTTGTGTTTAGAATATTATTGGCATACAAACTAAACTGAAAAAGAAGTAGTTAAAATTTTATAGCAATTAAATTACATTAAAGATTTGAATTTACATGCGTAAAAGAAGGCCCAGGATTACGTCTTTAGAATAGTATAACATCTTAAAAACTAAAATATAAAGAAACATGCGACAGGTGAGATGTGTTATAGGGCGTTTCGCGCACTCATTTCCTCTATAATTAAGTGAAGCTGCATAAAGCATGAAAGTCCGGAATGCAATTAATAGGAAAATGCGTATGTGCTCTGAATATTTAAAGGGTTTATTATTATCGCGTTGTTTCTGTGCATATTCAAATCAGATGAGGCACACAAGATATAAAAGTGGGTTATGTAATGTAGATTTTGTTGTGAGTTGAGAACTCGGTGTTCAGAAGTACTTTCAATTTTGATAGCAATTTAATCACTTCATGATTTATTAAAGAATTAAATTACATTAAGTGAATGAAGGGTTCACTTTTTGTGTTTAGAATATTATTGGCATACAAACTAAACTGAAAAAGAAGTAGTTAAAATTTTATAGCAATTAAATTACATTAAAGATTTGAATATACATGCGTAAAAGAAGGCCCAGGATTACGTCTTTAGAATAGTATAACATCTTAAAAACTAAAATATAAAGAAACATGCGACAGGTGAGATGTGTTATAGGGCGTTTCGCGCACTCATTTCCTCTATAATTAAGTGAAGCTGCATAAAGCATGAAAGTCCGGAATGCAATTAATAGGAAAATGCGTATGTGCTCTGAATATTTAAAGGGTTTATTATTATCGCGTTGTTTCTGTGCATATTCAAATAAGATGAGGCACACAAGATATAAAAGTGGGTTATGTAATGTAGATTTTGTTGTGAGTTGAGAACTCGGTGTTCAGAAGTACTTTCAATTTTGATAGCAATTTAATCACTTCATGATTTATTAAAGAATTAAATTACATTAAGTGAATGAAGGGTTCACTTTTTGTGTTTAGAATATTATTGGCATACAAACTAAACTGAAAAAGAAGTAGTTAAAATTTTATAGCAATTAAATTACATTAAAGATTTGAATTTACATGCGTAAAAGAAGGCCCAGGATTACGTCTTTAGAATAGTATAACATCTTAAAAACTAAAATATAAAGAAACATGCGACAGGTGAGATGTGTTATAGGGCGTTTCGCGCACTCATTTCCTCTATAATTAAGTGAAGCTGCATAAAGCATGAAAGTCCGGAATGCAATTAATAGGAAAATGCGTATGTGCTCTGAATATTTAAAGGGTTTATTATTATCGCGTTGTTTCTGTGCATATTCAAATCAGATGGGGCGAACAAGATATAAAAGTGGGTTATGTAATGTAGATTTTGTTGTGAGTTGAGAACTCGGTGTTCAGAAGTACTTTCAATTTTGATAGCAATTTAATCACTTCATGATATATTAAAGAATTAAATTTACATAAGTGAATTTTTGTGTTTAGACTATTATTGACATACAAACAAAACTGAGAAAGAAGTAGTTAAAATATTATAGTATTTTAATTACTTCATGTTTTATTAAAGATTTGAATTTACAGGCGTAAAAGAAGGACCAGGATTACTTGTTTAAAATATTATATTAGCTTAAAAACTAAACATATAAAGAAGTTAGTAAATAATGGCTTTCAAAGAGTTATATTAATTACACTTGTAAATGTGTTGTTACATTAAAGAATTACATATATGAAATTTCCATCAATAACATTTGTTTTTTAGTTATTTATAAAATTCACTGCTATAGAAGTATCTCAAATAAAAACGTTTTATGACCCTGTTGCTGAATTACATAAAAGAAATTTACATTAATAACCCTTGTTTTTTAGTTAATTACAAAAATCAGAGTTAATGAAATATCTTAAATAAAAACGTTTTATGATCAAGTTGTTGAATTTCATTAACATAACATTTAACAATAAAAAATTTCATTTTTCAGCTGTAATTTCATTTTTCAGATTCTAAGTATAATAAATGTAATTGATTGGCCATAATTTTTCTAATAAAATAATTTTTGTTATCCTTTCATTGCATACAACGCTTTTAGAGATATATTTTGAGTAATTTACTTTTTTTGTCATTCCATCTTCAACAAATGTTAAATATTTCTGCCACTGAATAACCGAGTCAGTCGAAAGTTGAAGAAATTATCATCTAATTATGACTTTTAAAAACAATGTAGGATATTCTATGTTTTCTTTTGTTTACACTTTCTAATGATTTTTTTTTTCGGAAAAAAGACTACCGGTATAAAATATTAGTAAAGATAAGCATTGTTATTAAAATTCAATTAATAAAATTCATATTAGAAAACTAGTAATATTCATATTTCAATATTTAAAAAATATGTATTACATATATATTTTTTAAATTGAGAAATTAATTTTATCACAGTTTGCAAATGATTGTGAATAATCATAATAATAAATAATGAAAACACATTTATTAGCAATGATTTTAATTGAAGGTTCTTGACTAATGAAGCATCATACACTTTTCTCAATAGTACCCAAACTGTTTAGGGGACAAGAGATGTATAAAAAAGAAGTTTTCATTTTATATTTTACATTTCTGTAAATTATGCTATGAATGTAAGTAGCATTGGGGATATGTATACATATTTTGAAGTAATGTATAGTAATTTTATGTGCAAAAGAGTGCATATTTGAAGAAAAATAATACATGGAATAGCCATATTTCAAAAGTCTTCATGCTCATTCTAAATTATACAACGTCATTTTTTTTTTCAAATATAAGTTTGTATTTGATTTTATACATCTAAATTGTAATTAAAATTACCTAAATATATACCGCTAATATGTAAAATTCTCATAATTTTGTGGCGTAAATATTTGAGAGCTTACAAAAAAAAAAAAAAAAAAAAAAAAAAAAAAAAAAAAAAAAAAAAAAAACTTGTACCTTGAATACATAACCTCCTAATGAAATGAAAATACATTTCATTTATGAAATAATACTGTGGATATTATTTACGAAATTTAAATATTCGAGTAAAAATAATTAAAACAGTGTGTTTTGAATAGCTAATTGCAGATAAAAAAAACTCTAGAAAAACTAATTTAGAATTTAAAAAAAAATAATGAAAAAAATTGAAAATGTTGAAAAATAATAGAAAAAAAATAGAATAATCCAACACAAGAAAGTTTTAAACAAACAATAAGTTTTAGAGACAAATTTAGTCTGAGAAATCTAGGCGATATCGCTTCTTTCCATTTTTACTCGGCAACATAACTAAAAACAAACCCTTATCCTCGTTATAGAACAAGAATGTTTTGGATATTTCATTTTAAAAAAATGTATTTTTCATCTTTCTGAAAATTATGATTAAAAAAATTTTTTTTGTCGGAACCGTTCATTTTTATAAATGCGTCATAAAATTTATAGAGGAAACATGCATTCTTTATTCTTCGACATGTCATTTGATAAATTTTGATTAATATTTTATAAGAAATAATAACAATAAAATAATGCAATGAACTTAACATAGTAAAAATTATTAAACCACTCTCATTTACATGATATGCATTTTATGATCGGTAAAATTCGAAAACATATTTACGATTCTTCCTTTAATATTTCAAACGTTAAACATAAACTGACCTTCAGGAATATTCAAGACGTCAACAAAGAATGTGTTGAAAAAGTTAAAACGTCTCAAAACACTTATTTGCTGATAGTTCGAACTAAAATATATCATTCATACTTCGATATAAAATTGAAAGCTTCGATCACTATAATAATAATATTTGCGCAATGTTATTATTCCGATAATATTGGAAATTTCCCTTAATTAATTTTCATTAAGATATATAAAAAAGTAATGACAAATTAATTTAATAAACCTAGTGTAGAATTTTTTTTCACCCAGTCTTGTTTACGATGCGTTTATAATTCTTTCTTAAATACTTTAATACTAAGGACATATTAGTTTTCAAGAATACTGAAAGAATACTGAATACAAGAATACTGAATACAAGAATACTGAAGATATTATGAAAGGACATGTTAGAACAGTTAGTATGTCTGTATATTTACTGATTGTTGGACCTGAAAATATCGGCAACACTTTTATTGGTAAAACTTTTAAACTTTATAATAGTAATTGCTACGGAAAAAGATTCTTTGGAGAATTTTAAGCATTTTATTTAATGATTGTTCTTAGGATGTTATATATATATATATATATATATATATATATATATATATATATGAAACAGTTTAACAGAATAAACTTACTGTAGCAATAAGTAGCTAAATTTATTTGTTATTAATATATATAATAGCTAATTTTATTTATGAATAAATTTATTTGTTAATATATATATATAATAGCTAATTTTATTTATATGAGTAAATTCATTTCGTAATAAATAAAATCTGAAATATATTTATAAGTCATCCTTTTATATTCCAACATGTAATAATGCATTAACTCTAAGAATATTTAGACTTTAACAAAGAAAGTTATCATATAGTTAAGAATCTTCGATATTACTCTCTTATTATATTTTGATCTGCAAAATATCGTTAATACCTCCGGGATTATAATTGTGAAATATTATTATAGAAATGCAAACAAAAACTTATTCTTTATGAAATTTTGTACATTTAATTTGATAAATGCTCCTTAATATTTTATAAAAAGAAATAGCAATTTGTTTGTATAAGCTTATTGAAAGCAAATAGTATTTAACCTAATCAATTTATTTGTCATTCATAACAATGACATTCAAAAATATTTAGACGTTAACAAAGAAAGGGATAAAACAAATAAAATCTCTCAGATTATTTATCTGCTGATATATGAAGCTAAATAATATCGTTAATATTTTAACCTTAGGTAAAAATTTTCAACATTATATTAGTATTATTCATGAAAAGTGATTCATCATAAAATCTTTTACATTTCATTTGATAAATTTTCATTAATATTTTATAAAAATAACAATTCAATTGAATAAATTTTATGTGTGTGTTTATTTTATGGCTGAAATTACTTTACGTAATCTATTTTCTTGTCAATCATTTCATAATTGATAAAATCTGAAACATATTTACAATTCCTTCTATTTATTTTAAAATTAAAATATACATTGACCTTCAAGAATATTTAGAATTCAACTATAAACGTGATTAAACAGTTAAAATTCTCAGAATAATTATCTTCTAATAGTTCGACCTGAAAAATATCGTTAATACTTCAACCTGAAATTGAAACTTTTAAACATTATAATAGCATTCTCCACGAAAGGTGATTCTTCCGAGAATCTTTGCTCTTTCTATTGTCATATCCAATTCTATTTGAAATTGTAAAATGTTTTGAGAAAAGAGGAATTTTTAAAGGCAGACTGAAATAAATTGAAACGTAACGCTTTCTACGAAATATACCCCAAGGGACGAACGTTTGATACATTTCCCAGCCTTATGTCACGAATTTCGTAAGCATTGTACATGCCGCTGTTTGAATGCAAAATATATGTTTTCAAGAATGTGAAAGGGAGAAATAATGCTTGCTTGAGGAATTATTTGAAATATTTGAGATTCCAAGATTACGCATCGGTGAATACTTATTTAAAGTTAATGTTTTATTTTCAGCTTAAAGTGTAATATTTTGTTTGTTATTGAATAAATTTTCTACATTCTATTAACGTAAAAGGTAAATTTCGGTTTTCATATTGTTTCGAAAATTAATATTACGAATTCACTTGTAAACTATTGTTAAAATGTGTTGTGGTATAATTCATTGATTTTTCTTTCTTTCGTAGGCTTTGTATAAATTTCAGTATTGGGTTTACTTTGTTATGATAATAGGAGATACTTTTAAATTTGGGAATAAATTGCGTTGTTTAAATTGCATTTACTTGAAATGTCATGGCGGAAAAATTGCATTATGCAGTGGTGAAAGTTTCTATTTAATAAAGCAACTTATCGGTTTAAACAGGGTTCCTACCTTTTATGGAATTTTCCAGAATTATACCAGTATTTTCTTATCGAAAAATTTGCCTGATTTAATATTGCGAAACTTCTCCTTATTTAACAAGAGTTTTTCCGTAAAAAAAAAAAAAAAAAAAAAAATACTGGTTCCCAAGAATTTTTTTTGTCAAGAAATTCCTTCACCTGGTGGTACACTGTTAAATTACTAATTCTCTTTTTAAGTGTTATACGCAATTATTATCAAAAATAGAATTAAATACTGCATAATAAAATTTATTAATTTATTAAAATATTTACAGAAATGAACTTTTTATTTTATAAGTTAAATTTATCAAACTTCTCAATTCTAAGCATTTGTCAAACGTAGCCTTAAAATTTTAAATAATAAATGAAGCTGAGCTGACAACTCTATAATTTTGCTACAGCCACAAGTAAGATAATGTAAATGATAGTCATCTTATATTAAATACAGCTGTAACTTCCGAATTTTCACTTGTTTAAACATGTGTCAATTGAGTATGTAATCATTAATTATAACGTATAAACCATGTCTGTTTTTAATTTGTTAACATTCATCCTTAAAAATATGGTTTAAATAAATTTTGTCCTTTTTACACAGATTAATTTGTTCAATACTCAATGCACAGTTATTTTTCATAACATTTACGTAAAATTTAACAGGTTTGTAAACCTTTCCTTGGTCATAATATTGTTCGCATAAATTAAAAATAAGGCTTATTTTTTTGTCGAACAGATATTTTGTACTATATTTAAATTATATATCTAGAATAATAAAGATGAATGTGGATGCATGAACATAAATTTAGTATTTGAAAACATATATTTACTAGTTAGCAAATTGATTGATGTTGGTTTTTTATTTCAGCATCTCATATAATTTAAGAAAAGAATCATCCAGAAAATATATAACTATTTTTACTCAGTTAAAATAATTTTCTTTAATGGTTCCCTTTATATATCTACAAGTCGCTTACATCTCGCCAGGATGTAAAGTTGCCCAGCAACCGCGAAGTACAATTACAGTCTTACATTGTAGCATTGTTGGAAATTAATTCAAATTTATTTTTAAACACCTGAACAATAAAAAAACAAGAAAAAGAGTTTTTAGGAGTTAATAGACAAAAAATCCCAAATTTGAATTGAAATTATTCGTTCAAAATTTATGATACAGCGATGAAACTTGTTCCAGTTCTATATTAATTGTAAGGAAAAACTTTTAAAATTCATGAAGATACAAATAAATGTAAATATATTGCTTGAAGGTGAGTAAAAACCTAACATAAAACATTTAAAAACACATTAAAGTTCTTTTAAAATCAAAACGTTTTCAACCGAACTTACTTGGTCATCATCAGTGAAAAACTAATAGTTCAGTTAAGTTGTTGTCTCTTCGCGTCTTCTAGCTTCTCGGAACAAACCATTTTATTTCAAGGGTGTGGAATATAAGATGGGTTTTACATTTCAAAACATGGGATACATTTCAAAAACCAAGTACAGGTTAATAAATCATGTATTACTTCATTCCAGACTGCGTGGATATCATATCATATCATCGTGGAAAAACTTTTATTAATACTAATGGGACCTGGAGACAAAATAAAAATGATATTACATAGCTTTCACAAAAAAAAACATGTTTAAATAAAAATGTTATAGGTTGAACATGTACCTCATTTGAAGCATATTTGTAATATGCAGTATATGTCTACAACTAAAAAAACTAACTGTAAAAATTCGCATAATTTTAAACGTAGATAAAAAAATATACAACTGATTTCTCTTTATTGCACAAAATTTTCAGAGGATTTTTTATAGATTTTAAAAATTAGGTGCATAACTTAAGCATTGAGATTAATAGTTGTATTTTGCATATTCATTGTTGTAATTGTAATTTTAATAAGCAATGTTATAAATGTACTTTATTTTATTTTTTTAGTATGAAAGATGGGGAATGTATAAATTATAAATACAAAAATAGAAGATTCAGAGCCCCTGCGAATGTTTCCACACTTCAATTACAAGCAAGAGTAATTATTCTGCTGTCAGTGGTAAGTACTCTTTCGCAATTTTAATTCGGTTTTTATTTTAAAGGCTGCCAGGATAATTTCACGCATGTAATCATAGCCAATAAGACTTGACAGGTTTAGTTTTATTATGTGAGGAGAGTTTCTAGGGCATGATCGAAAGAAAAACTAAAATGATAATTAAAACATGTAAAGTTTACTTTTAATAAAAACAGAAATAGACAAGTTGTCTTCTTTGAGATGAGCTGATTTAAAATGTGAGTTCCAAAAAAAGAACATGGTAAACAACATTATGTAACTTTAACACAATTGTAAAATAAATTTCTGCCTTTTATCAGTTATCATGTAAAATAGATTATACAATATTGGTTTTTTTTTTAAATAAATTTTATAACTTTAGAAAACTGCTGAGTTTGCTTTTAATTTTCTTCATTCAGTTAACGATTATTGGAGGAAAATATATGTTTTATTCAGACATAGAATAACAACGCTTAGAATAACTATGTTTTACACCGGTTGGTACAGGATTGTTTCATGGAACTGTTTTTAACTACTTTGTGTATGATGATTTCCATAGAATTATTTCGTGATGTATTTCTAGTACAAATTTAACTTGAAAATTGATGTTCGGATATAGCGGTAGGAAAGTTATATAGAAATACCCTTCCTTGGCTATCATAAGTGTTTACAGATATGTATTGTTGGTAGTAAATGGGTTAAATCCCATATTTAATTATAACTAGATACAATCTTACAAGTAGATACATTTAAAAAAATCAAAGATAGCAAAAATGTTACCTTTTTTCAGACATTTTGACTCTGAACTCTATTTTATTTTATGCCAACAATTATGCCAACGATTATGTATTATGTTGTAAAACAAATAATTACCATGTATAACTGGTGGTTTATAACATGTACCAATTTTTGTTTTGTTTTTCGGAATTTATGCATAAGAACAGCAAATTACACAAAAATGATTAGAAAATGTCCAAAGTGAACTGAAAATTGATATATTAAAATTGATTCACTCCTGTGAAATTAAAAGACGTTTAATGTATACAGTGTCATCAGAACAATAATACAGAAATATCTCTGAAAAATGAATATTTAAAGATTAAAATACGTTCTGTCTTTTCATGAGTGATAAAAATATTATTTTTTTAATATAATTTGAAATTCCTTTTAAACTACATTCGTAAGAATATGCAATTTATCAACCGGACACTAATTTGTTTTAACCCCACTGTTAAAGAGTTTATTTGAAAAAGAACAAAGAATTTACTGGTATTCATTTACTCTAAATATTAAGCAAATATGCAGGCAGCTGAAAATTGGAGTTATTTTATAAAAACAGAAAACTCTATTCTTTAAATAAAAAGTAGACTCTATATGTAACTATTGATGTATACTCAAAAGCAGGGATGCAAAAATCCAGGAGCCAATGGGCTGATTCCCACCACTAAATTTTTAATATTCTTCGCCTAGTAAGAATACTGATAAAATTTAGGCAATGCACACTGATAAAATTTGACGAAGTATACTAATAAAATTTAGTGGTGAGAATCAGCCCATTGGCGCCTAGATTTTTGCACCCCTGCTCTATATATACTAATGTATAAATATATTGAAAACACTATAGTTTTACATGAAAACAAATACTTTTGATAAATTGTTGTTTATGCACCAATTTATTCTACCAATCTTCACAAATTTAATCATTGAATATATTTATTGAATACTTTTAACCGAGAACTAGTATCAATTTGTCAAGAATCTCTATTCCTTTTGCTTTTTGTTTTGCAAAAAATGTTTACAGGTGCGTATTCTTTCCAGAAATGATTAACTCATTTCTTTTATTTTTTTCATATGTAAGACAAATGTTTTTTTCTTTTTTTGGATAATAAAAATCCTCTTAATTGTTCCAGATGAGCGCTTTAGTTTATGTAAGAAATTGGATGCTGAACGGTTCTTTTCCTCAGTTTGGAGAACAAGATAACCCAGCTGCCTTTTCCAAGTCTTGGATGACTAGGTGGGTAATTCTAAACATATACTTGTGTACAAAAATCTGAATTAAAGATGTGCTTGGATCTTATTTTAATATTTTGAAAAAATTATATTTTTTTTCTGGGAATATTAATATAATTCAATCAACCATTGCCATTTTCTTGTAAATCTAGTTCTGCAATCGGATTTCTATATCGGTAATGGTTTATGAGTTATGAAGGCTGAAATATAGTAAAGCAAATGCTAAAAAAGAGGTTATATAGTTTGAGAATAAGGCCAATGTGTTGCTTTCGGTGATGGATACAAATATGCTGGCATTCAATCTACTAACAACAACATCTGGTGTAAGATGTTGATGTAGACTTTCAGATAACCTGAGATACATTGTATCACTGGACTTATATTGTTTGACTCAGGGCTAAATTTTCAACGCTATCTGGGAATGCTGCAAGAGATTTTTGTAGATGCTAGTACAGTACACCTTATTAAATTCAAAAGGCTTCAGACGAGAAATTTTGCGTATTTTAGATAATCTTTTAAAAGAAAATACGGCTAATCTTTTAAATGATCACCTTTATGAAATGTAATTTTATCCTTTTCATTTTGGAGGAGAAATAATGGTAAACTAACAAATCAAAACACGTTTTGGATTTTATTCAGAATTAATAATTTTATTTAATTCTTCCCATTGATACTAGATCTTTATATTTCCTTCATATCAAATATATTAATGTAGCAATTCTATTTATAAGCATACTTAAAAAGCTATATTATTTACCGTACATAATGATACTACATTATGTTATCAAATTGCAAGAGTACTGTAATTTTGCAAATTATAAAATAAATAAGGGTTCCTATTATAATGTGAACATGTAAAATATCATGTTACAACATAATTATTAGAAATATGTTTATATGTTTCAATAAATTTGAATAGTAAGATAAATAATTACATTAATAAAATTGTTAGAATTAAATAAAAAATACACTGTTACTAAATTCTAAGACCACTTGTCGAAAAACAAAAAAGGTAAAAATATAAATATGGTATTGGATTTCCGTTTTTTCTTAAAACCTCAAACACTTTGTTTTTTCTCAGAGTGACAAGGTTTTTAAGTTATGTTTCAAAAATTTCAAGCCATTATCTTGCAGTGGCAATTTTCAATTCATTCGCAGAAGAAAACTATTTATTATTAGCATATATTTTGCGATTAATGCAATCTTAAGGTTTTCCATGGGGTGCAAATCTGGACGACGCACAGAGTGTTTGGGGCAAAATCCCGTCCAAAATTAATTTTCATGTGTTTAAAGTTAAAACCATTGCTGTTGACTTACTATTAGTAAATACACTTAATTAATGTTATACATGTATAAATGTATGTAGTTATTTACATAAATAAATACATAACGAAATGTTTACTTAACTGTTTACTGTTTGTAAGAGGAAATTAATTGTTGATATGTTTATTTTATTTACAAGTAATGGGTAATTAAATGTGATTAATTTTACTACACATAAATGTTTATTTATTTATAAAAATAAATGCATATAATATATATATTATTTGCATTTAGTATTTATCAAAGTTAAGTCTCTATAGTATAGAAATGCTGGTTTTTTGAGTGTTTGTAATAGATTTGAAGTCCTTTCAAAGAACATTGATATCTAAAAATGGCTACAATATGCCGAACTTTTTTTTAAAAAAATTGCCTTCAAAACTATAACAAATACGATTACAATTCAAAAATGGTCCGATAAACCCCGACACAGCTTTAAAAAGCTTTGAATATATTTCAATAAATTAGATCTAAAAAGGCTTTATATTAACCCATTTTCAATTTAATTATTTTTTACTGTATGCAAAAGTAAAATTATTTAAATGCATATGTCAAAGTATGTATTTAAACACAATAACAAAGCTGAAACATAACAAAAAAGCGCGTCTTCTCTCAAAGAAACTTTCACTTCAACTGAGAATAGGAGCCGAGGTATATGCAACATACTCCTGAAATACACATAGATCAATGCAACAGTTAGTCAGCTATTATAAAATATTCTTTTTAGAATTTTTGAGCAAATTTTTACTTCTGCTTTTTTGGCCAGGATTTTGCCCCCAAATACTCCACTGTGCGACGACTGAACATAGCAAAACATCATTTTTTCCCTTTTAAACCCTTACTCGGAGGATTTAGATGCATGGCAAAAAGCAGTATCCTGGTAAAACATTCACTCAGCACTACCTAATAAAGGACCAAACGGTATGAGGTAATCATGTGACATAGCGTTATGTTTTTACAGAGCTTATACATCCGGAAATTAGTTGAAGATCTCTCGATCATCCTGGGCAAACACAATAAAATTGTGTTGCCAATTATCATGATAAAAAGAAAATATCGGAAACAAATGATTCACAAGCACGTAAAACAATTTTAGAAAATAAAATGAGCTCAACAAATAATTTCAAGATGAATTGGGCACGTTTTCCAAAAGTTGACAAAATTTATTCAAGTCACGAGGTCAAGTCAAAAGTATGAGAAATCAAGAAACACGAGAGAAGAAAATAACATTGAAGAAAAAAATAATATGAAAAGAGATTTCACAAGAGCTTTAGGAAGCGTAATTATGATTATGGAAATGAAATGAAATCACATTATCCAAAAAGCAATTTTATTGATAGGAGTCGCAGATACTTTGGAGAGCGAAAATAATAATCACGTAAAAGATATTCAATTAGTAAGGATCTATACTTTTGGTGTAGGAATAATCGTATCCAATACGAGCAATTATTATACCCTGTTAATAAATTTGATTATTATAGAAGAAATGAAGCTATACTGCAATAAGAAGTACATTGTAGAACCAGACTCCCTAATCTATTGATACTTATTTTATTTTTATTTTGTTTTTGTTTTTGCTTTATTGTTAGGATTTTGGTTGATTGTATAGTATCCAAATTTTTAAAAACTGACGAGGTCACCAGGAACGTCAGGATGACCGATATGTTGGAAGAGAGCAAGTATTAGCATGTATCTAACAGTTATACAACAACTTAATGGAGTAAAATGCTGCTCGAGTTATCATAGATTCACGATATATGACTTCATGTTAAACAACGATGAACAATGAATGTGTGAACGAGGGTTCTATAGTTTTTAGCCACAGTTGTTGGTTATTTTACGCAAGGCTCGGAGAAGCTTACAAAACTACGTCTTTAATGAACGACTGAAAGTCAATAATGTTTATTACGTAATAATGATATAATTGTATGTTGAATATCTATATATTTTATAGCTATTAAAATTTGTTGTTCATATTTGTACTTACAGAATATCAATTGTGGTGAAGTTATACATTATTCACCTTAATCCCACTTCTGATACCTTTATCTCACATACATGTGTATGTAAATCACGTAAAAGTAGCATACATTCACGAAGTCTGAATGTTTTTCACCTTTAACTAAAAATCTTTATTTTATTATTTGAAAGTATTAACTTTAGTAAATACAAACTCTCATAAAAAATGACATATCTCATCCATAGTTTCTAAAAGTGCAAAAAATATTAGCTGATACTATGATTTAAAATTCATTCGTGTCATGAATTTCTTTTCAGTGTTTCCCTTCATTTATAGTATACTCAAATTAGTACAATCACCTAGCCAAAATATGACTGCTAAAAGATTCTTCCAATTCAGTGTAAACTCGCTGAGCAATGTAGTGTAATGCTTCAAGCTCAAAGTCAGCATAGCGTGCTAGAATCTTCAAACAGTCTTTTTTTATACTGTTCAGTTCAGCCAGCGAAATTAAACTATATTTTTAGTCGTCAAGCTAGTTCTTGCAAAGGATTTACCCGACGCACATGCTTATTGATGAAATTTGAAATATGTAGAAAACTCGAAATTCAGTAGCAACGTTAACGGTAGTTTTTGTAAAAATCTTTATTTAACCCCTTCGCGACGAGCGTCCTTTACAAATTTTTTAATCTTTTCCACTGGTTTTTCAAAACAAAAATTTGCGCGCAATTGAATCGCAAAAATGCTATGATTAAATACGGCAAAGATTACAATAAAAATTAACTGGTGGGAATAATGAAGGATTCTGAGCATCTTATGCGTCACGTATACGTGTCGCTCGTCCGCAACGGGTTAATAAAAGTACCGTTAATTATTCTCCAACTTTTACCAATTGAGGCGTAGATTCCAAAATCAAATTAAGAGTAAAGTTTGATTTACATTTGACGTACTTTATACATTTTTTAAAAATAAATACTAGCGTCATAAAACCATGATATTTTTCAACAATAGTCTAATACATTGACACTCTTTTTAGGTTTCTGACGTACATGTATTTGCCAGCATTTAATCTGTGGCTTCTTCTTTGTCCTATTAACCTCTCTTATGATTGGCAAATGGGAAGCATACCCCTAATTGAAAGTCCGTGGGAGCCCAGGAATGCCGCAACTCTTCTCTACGTGGCTACTCTTGGTGGTCTGAGTCTGAAAGCTCTTCTGAAGCCTGGCCTGCAGGTAAGATGAGGTAGGTTTCTCTTCGTACAAACACAAACTGCCGTTTATTTAGCATGTTTCTTGGAAGGACCTTAGTTGTATGAAGGCAAACAGAAAATATTAAGCCGTTTTGCTTATCAAAGCACTCTTTTAAAACATTGAGGACAATGATACTTAACAATGTACAATGATACTGTACAATGATAATTAAAAAATAAAACATGATAATTTTGTTTAATTTACTTAAGAAAAACTTAAATAGTATAAATATCGATAGTCTGCATGAATACACGCGCACATAAGATTTTTTTTTAAATTAATCTATTGTCAATATATTTTTTTAAATATTGATAGTGTGAAATATAAGTATAAAGTACAAATGGGGATACAAAAACCGAAACACTAAAAAATAAAATAAACTATAGGTTCTATTCACACAGATCATAATGGCTGAATAACACGTTCGAGGGACTGTTAGAGCCAAACCAGATGTCATGCAATGTCTTAATGCTCAAACAAATTACACCTTAGTAGGTATACCTGTATAACATTGACAGTTATGTTTCTGATGAATACCATCTCTTTCAGGAAAGAGCGTTCAAATCACTGAATGAACGATGTTTGTTAATGTTTTGACATAGGCCACATTATAGCTTTCAATTACTATCTGTCGGAGGTTGACTAAATTGTAGAAAACCAAGGTTTAGCTGCACAAATCATTACGAAGTGTTTCTAGGAGTGCTACTCTGATTTAGATTTCCTTTTTATACACACAAACTTGTAATTGTAATATTGGTTTCTTTTAATTGTAAGAGTGGATACTGGATATAGAAGGAGCCTGTTAATCCTTGCGGTTACAAAATGCGCAAAATGAAAGAATTCAGGTGATGTTTGCGGGTTCATTACCAACATGTTCTGGACAGGACGACTACGTAAGGTTTTGAAGGTTTTCCTTGTACGAGAATGATAATTAGGGTCACTTTCTTTTCAAAAGTCGTCTCTGAAGGCATCAGATCTATAGAAATATGGCTAAAACTATCATATGCTTAGCAATATATCATTATCACTCGCCTCCACTGGATCTAGTAGATGTTGGTTTAGCTTCAGAATCACTTTAGTTGCGGTTGTGATTTTCTCTTTTGATCCGCTTCAAAAACCAACTCTCTTTCCCTGTGCTTCCTCTTTAGTCAAATTCTTTACTTCGCGAAGAATGTTTTTCTCCTACTCGAACTCATAATACCATAGCGGTTGCGGTAAGCAAAGTTTTCAGCAGACGCACTCCAGAGAATTGGCCCCGCTGAAAGTATCACATGTCTAAAATCTTGCACCATACGTGCGAAGAATGTATCTTTCATATAAATTTTCTGTGAGTATAACCTAATATCCATAATTTCAGTAAAATTATTAGAGTAGCGTACTTATTTTACTTAACACCAAACATATTTATAAATACCATTCAGGATAATCTTCATTTCTATTGTTCTCAAAAGCAACTTTAAGAGTTAATTTATTTTATAGATAAGGAATAAAAATGATATAAAAATTCAGGGGTATAGAAATAGGTGGTGCAACTGAATGGCAACCTCAGATAGAGATCTTTGTAAACATTAAAAATGAGAGATTTTATAAATAATACCTAATAATATAAATTGAACTAATAAATCAATTGACTAATTGAATATATGTTAGTGATTGATTAAAATTTTATAGCCGGGTATAAGAATATAAGAATAAATATAATATACATTCGTGAAGTGATATTTACATTTTACTGCAGTATATAAATTTCTAAATAGCCTACATGCAATTTTCTGTGCTGAATAAACACATAATTTGTAATTTGTTCATAATATGTTACAATAATCTAATACAATGATGGCAAATGATTGCAGATATGAAACATTAAACATTCTTCTGTAGGTACTGTACAAACTTTTCATTAATTAATAAAGAAACTTTCAAAGCTTATGTACATTATATATAAAATACTTGATATCTGTCGAGATCATAATCTAAGTGAGAATATTTTCAGAAAACAATACAGCAAGCCTTAAGGCATACCAAGATAAAAGGCAAAGGAAACACATTTTCTTTCGCTTGACAACATAATCTTCAACAGAAAGGAGAAACTGCATCTCTGACATATATCACGCTAATATCCTTACACATAAGAAAGAAAACAATGTGAGGAATAGAATCTTCTTTATTACGCAAAGAATCTAAATAAATCTTCACATAAAAAGAACTAATTACACAGCAAAAGAGAAATATTTTGTGCATGCTAAGAATAAGCTTGATAAATGTGACTTCAGATGACTGGAAGTCTTTGTTAAACGATTCAAGAGACAAACACTTATTCTTTCTTTGAAAATACGAATAAACAATTTCTTTGTATAAAATAAGAGATACTTTGTGCAGAAAAAAAAATATTGGAATTATTCTGAAAACCTTTAAAATGTATCATTCTACACAAAAAAATTAGATATGAAAATAAATAACATTTATAAATATCTTCGTAATATACAAACCTGAAAATTCAATGAAAAAAACTAGTACTGATAGTAATACAGCTTTACTGGTTTTACTCTAAATAAACTTTGCAGTTTATGATGTTGAAAAAACTTTTTTGCAGAAACAATAGACACAGAGTTTCAAATACGTCCATCCATATCGCTAACCCGGCAAGAAAAGTGACACAGCTCATCATTACTATATCCCTCTAAGCGTGTGGAACGTAATATTCCGTTCACTAAGCTCCAGGTTTCACTGCAATATATGCAATGTATGCAATTAATTAGATTTGAAGCTATACTAATTTGAGGTGTACAAAAATGAAATAAAATTTCATAATAGAAATATAAATGAACACATGTCCTTTCTTATCGAAATAAGATTCGTTTTTAGTTTTCCCTAATAAATTATTGTACAAATTTTTACTGACTATATACTTTATGGTTTATGTTACTTTATGTTTTTCTTATCAGCCAGCTTCTTAACTAAAAAGTCGAACATGAATTAAGATGCTCTAAAAAGAGATTTTTTTAAGCAAATGAGAAAATCCGAAGAATACATTTTTGCATGATAATGCATATATAGAGTTTGCGTACGGATGCGCAATTTCTAGATTATTAGAATAATATAAAAATAAAAATAGATTTTAAAAGCACTCTTTTATGCAATTTAAAATCTTTTATTTCAAATATTCAACGTTTGTCTTACAAATCACATAATTGGATGACTGTAATACATGTTGTACCAAAAAAAAAGAGAGAGAGACTTGTTATAATACGTTAATTTGACGTGAGTCCCGATTGTCGAAAATTAACTGCTTAGATTTACGCTTGGTAGAAAGCTCAATCAAGTAACTTTATTTAAAAAATACATAATTTGTGCTCTGTTTCTATTTCAAGATATGACATGAGGAAAGTAAAGATAACCATTTTTTAAATTATCTATTTCTCAAAAGTTTTCCCAGCGTATAACTATCATTTATTTAATATTAAACTAATAATTGATTTAAGCGTATTTCTTTTTTTTTTAATATGACACTGATTATTTTTTCATTTATATTTTCTATTTTTTAGTGTTTAAAATATTTCTTTGTTGCTGTTTCATAACCAGTTAGCCTATTTTAGAGAGCTTGTTTGGCCTATCATTAACTCTATTGTTTTTGCAACACCTAAACATTTGAAACTATGAACAATAATTGTCAATTTATCACTTGCGTTCGTTAACGGAAAAATGCCTTAAAATTATTTTTTTACTTTATAAGCAAGTTCTGAAAATATTAAAATGTTGTATTGCATCCTTGCCAACCTCCGGCTTCTTTTAAATAATAAAGAAAAATACTTCGTGAAAATATGTTTAACTAAATGAGCTTTCCTTCTATGTGGTAGTCATTTGAAATCTACTTAATTTTATTCTTTGAATAAATGTCTTGTTCGAAGAATGTTATTTTTTTTATTTAAAAAAACCGGAGATTGTTATGTATGTATGTATTGTCATCGGGAACACACAATTGCAGATAATTTCTACAACTCTAGCACATCAAAAATGAGTGAACATTCGATTACAAAATTCTATATTTAATTATATGAACCAACTTAAGTTAAATAAATGAGTGTAAAATTCATATTCATGCTGCTATTGCAATATATTCAGTTATTCCATCTCAATTATAAGGAATCTCCATATATTCGAACTCACGTGTTCTGAACGTAATTCAGGTATGCAGAAATTACCTTTTTTAACAAAAAGTTGGGCTTAATGTATTCGACTTCAGCCTAATTCGACTCAAGCCTAAAGTAATTCAAGTATGCAGAAATCCGGTTTAAAAAATAATCAGCAGCAGTGATGAATTCAGGGGATGTGCCGAAGAGAGGGCATTCGTCCCGCTACATCGAATAGCCCTCCTCAGACGATCTGGAATTTTATGCTTTTATATAGTCAAAATACAAAAAATTAAATTTCGGTAAATAAAATTTTCCTAATATTGCCTTTTTTAACAAAAGGTTAGGATTAAATTATTCGTTTTACATTAGAACTAACTTTGAATGAGATCACTTTTGTTATACAAAACTTACAACAATGCCAAATGTTTTACCGTAGATCCGAAATATCAACGTAGAATTATCCATATCTAAATTTCAAACAATCCCAATTAAATAAAAGTTTTAGCATTGGTTTAAATAAGAATATCAAGAAAATGTACTTTTACGTACAAATACAAAAATTCTCATTCCAAATTTCTAGAGATTTTATTATTGTCATGATATTTCGTTTCGTTAAATGCATTTTCTAATTTCTTGAAATCGATCCGGATATTTGGCGATCAGGATGACTGGAATTTGTGTAATTGGAGTTTCGCCGTACTTCCTTATCCCTGTTATTGATTATTGTTTTTTTTATTATTGTTATTATTATTATTTACTGTTGAAAGAACCGACGTTGACCGCGCACAACCGGATATTTTTTTCCTGACATATTCCTATAAAATCATGCATCTTAACTTAAAATGAAATATATAAAAAAAATCTTTTTTTTCAAAGTTTTTCGTAGTACTTCTATCAGTAGCTAATGGTAAAATTTTATTTAAATAGGAGAATGTTCATCTACAAAGCAAATATGTAATCTTTTAGTTTAACATGATAAATTTGCTCACCACATGGTACCTGAATTATTGCATTTGCTTTCTAAGCACATACAATTGTTGGATAAGGGGTTGGGAGGGAGGGGGCGATGATTTTAATTCTTCGCGGGTATTCTGTATTTATATTACACTTTTTCAGAGTTTTATTACATTTTGTTTAGAATTTTGAATAAAAATGATTAATTCCTAAATTAACACATGTTGTTATTACACTGCATATATTTCTTTATTATTTTTAATGTTAATAGGGGAATCCAATCCAGGCTTACCGGGTTACAAAATACAGATGAAAACCATACTTCTAATCAAAAACTGCAACAGATTTTATACATTTAATGTATGTTTTTAGATTGCCCACTAACAATACCAAAAATCATTTTTGTATGATATTCTTCTATATTAAAAAAAAAAGTAATCTGGAACTGAGCCAAAAACGAAATGGACCAATCAAATTCTGCGTAGATATTCCGGGTTATTCTCATCGCTTTTTTACTAGGGACTTTTCTGAGGAGCTATTACTTTTTTTCTAGCCATCCTACGGACTCGAAAATCATACCACCAGACGAGAAATATGACAAGCTTTCAGAAATTAAAAATATTATCACGGTCGGACAATAAAAACTCAAAAAAATCCTTAAAAATCGAGTAAAAAATCTTTTATTGAAAAAGTCATTTTTTTTATATTGTTGCCAATTTCTAAATAAGCGCAAAGGATTGTGTTTTATCTCAAATAAAAAATGTATTTGCGCGAGACTATTAAAAACAATAATGAAAGTTGAAAATAATAATTAAATGATCACGTGTTGAAAGCAGGAAATAAAGAAAATTACGTCATAAAAATTGTGTTTACACATGAATATTAAAAATAAAAAAGATGAATTAAATGAAAAAGAATTATAACCAGTTAAATGAAAAAGCATTATAACCTGATTACAGAAGAAAGTCGCCGTTCGTGATATCATCATCATCATCTTTTTAAAACAGGATACATTACCAGGTTTTAAGAGGCTGTGAAATCAGAACGGGGGTTGGCGAGCGCAGCGAGCAGGGGGCACAGTCCCCTAGTGTATTCAAATAAAGTTTTGAAATGTATTAAAAGCGATATTGGCATCGTGCCAGGAGTTAATAGCCTGTTAATTCATGCTTGAAAATTATTTTAAAAACCATAATAAATAAGTCAATTAAGGTATAGTTTTCAAACTAATTGCATTTGAAAGTATTTTTTTTCTTATACAACGGTGTAAAAATTGAAAACGTGATATGTTTAGAAATTTAAAAAATTGCAGTAGCAAAAATCTCAAAACCGAAATTTTATCGTCAAGTGTTGCCATTCACAAAATGACGTCAGCGTTACGCACGAACACGTTTGTCCTTTATGATATAGATAATGGTTAAATTTTAATAAGTCTGACAACACTAAAACAAATATAAATAAAACATCTTAAAAAAAATATATGCAAGCATTATGCCAAATACAACCAAGATAATCCTTCCATGTCCTATTAATCCGACGTGTTCGTGTAGTACGTGCAAGAGTGCGTAAAACGTTATTAAAATACATTGTAGGTATTCATTTTTAATTATTGATTATTGCTTCTTTCTTGTAAAAATAAATTTAATATTGTTACAAGATATACGAAGAAAGTAAAACGATAGAAAGTATACGAAGGATTTTTTCTTAAACTTCGAATGCCGGAATTTACATTTTATGATTAAAAATATTTACAATGATACGTGGCCACAACACAGATGTGCGAGAAACTAAAAATAATTTACTTTGTATCAAAAAGGATTGTTAAAAATTATTTCAAAATAGTCACTTGTGTGCGTATACGCTGGTATGTTACATCTGCCTGGTTAAAAAGACAACAGATCCTTAAAACAGCTATAAATGTAAATTATCTTGCATTAGTTAAAGGTATTTCCTCTTGAAATATTTTTTAATGTATTTTAATATGTTAGCAGAAGTTATATAAAGGATCGCAAAAACTGATAGTATATAACGCTATTTAAAATATATTACCATTATAACTTAAAGCATCAAAATGTATGTTCTAACAATTAATGAAACTTAGACTTACATTGTTTTAAAATATATTATCGTAAAACATATATATATATATATATATATATATATATATACACACATATGTATACTACATACATACATATATATACATATATATATATATATATATATATATATATATATATATATGTATACATACATATATATATATATATATATATATATATATATATATATATATATATATATATATATATATATATATATATACATACATACATATATATACATATATATATATATATATATATGTTATGGTCAATATGATTAATCTGGTCATTATTAACAATAACCGGTTATTATTAATAATAACTAGCTATTATGTCCGGTCATTATTAATATAATAAACGTTTATTGTTAGTAATGACCGGATTAATCATATTGACCGTAACACACACACACACATATATATATATATATATATATATATATATAATCAACCATCCAAACGTTTAATGCTTCCCTTGATGTAACGTATCTATACGTTTCCTAAAGTATTAAAGCTAGATTTTCTCGTAATATTTTCTCCTATTCTTTAAAAGTCAGAACTAAGCTGTTATGATCAATACATTTTTCGATGACGTCTAATAACAACACTTATATCAGAAATTAGAAGTAATTTATTATGTTCAGAAAGGCAAACTTAAAAATTTTGATAAAAGTATTCCGCTCGAGTCATGTTATTTGTTAATCCTGCATAAAATTACAGATCCGTAAAAGATAAATACAACATCATTATAACAATTTAATTCCCAGGCTGCAACTAACATTTTAATTTATTAGTTTAAAATATGCTACCACGTGTAAAGTAAAGTAAATGAAATAACGTCGTATAATTTCGTAAAATAATATAAATGGTACATATAAATTTATGTTAGATTACAAAAGTAAGAAAACCTTTTACTTAAAACATCTGCACTTTTTAAGTAGATAAATTCAAATACAATTCAAATTTTCTGTTTTCTGTGTTGTACAATGTTAATTATTAACCCAAAAGAATATTGATTAAGGCCGATTTTCCATTGATTTCTATATTTTACGTAATCTTTCATTTTCTTAAATACTGAATTAATGCATTCGTTCCTCGCACATTGTGTGAAAACAAACACATTTTATGAAGTATCCATTGAGAAAGAGTAAATAACAGTCATTCTTTATCAAAAGAGATTATTTCGATTCAATGTTCAAAGAGAGAATAACACAAACGAACGAAATGTGAGAGCAAATATCAACGAAAATGAATATATTATGAAAGCAATAAAACATTTATTTACTCGTAAAGAGTAATTGGTAGAACAAGCCTTTATTTAATTATTTAAAATATAGGAGAATACAATAAATCCCGCATTAAACAAAAAATTAAATGAGGAATTGAAATGTTTTTTTTTTTAAATATCAGACATATTCCTCTGGTGGCAAAATTAATTACGCTGTTGAGTGTATGTAATTAAAATTAAGGCTTTATTAATATTCATTAAAATTATTTCGTATAACCCATACATTATGAGCTGAACGACGTAATATGTGACATTCAGACTACAATGTTCTTAACAATAGTACCTACACATTTGTTTGAGATTCCAAAGTTTAAGCGAAAACTTTTCACTTAATATGTTACTAAAATTGTTTTTAAATTAAGATATGCTTGAAAATATAATTCCAACTTGTCAAATTTTCTACCCGTGCTATGTAAATATTATTCTTGTATTGTACAGAATCCAGCTTATTTTTTAATTTTTCTATTTAATATTTTTTCAATGGTAACTGATTCGAATATGTTTATGAAATTTTTTGAATCAGTTGTAGGCGCAGTCAGTAATTTTATCTTTTAAAACGACTAATAAAAAAATAACAATCTGTATTGGTAAAATATAATAGCAATTGTAACTTCTTTAAAAATTGCGACTAAAATCAGTAATATTTATAGATTTGTATTAAATTACAAAGGCAAGGAAATTTTTTACTTAGGCATATTTACTTTTCGGAAGTAGTTCTTAAAAGACGATGTGAATATATATAAATGATTAAAAAATTTTTTTATCTTTTCTACCGTTGTAATTTTGTAATTATACCGAATAATCTTGATCTAAATATATATTTTATTTATTTAATCATTTTTCTTATACAATCTTTCATTTTCTGAAAAATTACAGTAATGCATTTCTATTTCTCGGAAATTGTGCTAAAACATTTTTTTAAAGATATTTAGAGAGAAGAAATAAATAACTGACCTTCATTACGAAGAACGATAGTTAGATTAGATCTTCAAAAAGAGAAATAACTCAACTTATTATGATAAAAATAAAGTTTTTCTCTACAAAAACAAAGCAACTGATAGAATGCTTGTGATAACAAGCCACGAATTATTCATTCAAATATTATAAAAGTCGGTAGTTTCTGCACTGAACAAAGAAGGAAAAAATTATTTTAGTAATTTTGTGAAACAAATGCAGTATGCCCGAGGAAGGAAAATGAATTACGCTGTTTATTTTATACAATTAAAATGAAGACGTTATTAATATTAATTATGTATATATTTTTTTATAGCAGATAGCTTATGAAATGAACAGCAAAATATTCCGCAGCATTTATTTAATAACGCATTTGAGATAATTATTAAAGTGTATTATTTGAGATAATTATTAAAGTGTTTGTGATTTCTTTATTGAGAACTACATTAAAATTATAATTTTAAAATGTAAATGCAATTTTAATTAATACTTTAACAGTGTAATAAATGTTGAATACGTTTTTAATTAATAAGGTGTAATATTCGTTTAACTAATCATTAGTTTTACTTGAATGATGTTCTCAATATTGAGAGAAATTAATTTCACAATATTCTAATTGATTTGTATGAATAATTGTTTAGTTGTAAAGTTTTTACTTAACAGGAATAGAATCTTTTTTTATCAAATTTTGTATAAAAAATAAATATACATATTTATAAAATATGATATCATTTGCAAAAGAAAAGAAAATCCTTAATAAAAACTACAGTATTTATAAACTTGAAGTGCATAACAAAAACAGAAAAATCTTCCTTTTATAACACATTTACGCTTTAAAGATTTTCATTGAAAACTGTAATTATTAAAATAAAATAAATAAAATGGATTATGCTGTTATGTTTTTATCTGAATGAATATTCTTTTGTTTTCTTATATATTCAAATAATGCATTACCATTTTTGGCACCATGAGCCAACGTTAAAAACTAAAGTAGTTATAAACTTGCACTGGATTACAAAGACTAGGAAATCTTGCTCTGATAACATAACAACGCTTTATAGATTGTCATTGAAAGTTATATTTATTTTTAAAAAATAACTAAAAATAATAAGATTGTTTTAGGCCTATTTTACATTGTTTTGAATGAATATTCTTTTATTTTTTGAAATATAAAAATTATGCATTATCATATACATCGCACCTTGTGCCAAAAGTAAAAACTGCAGTATTTATAAGCATGCACTGGATTACACAGACAAATAAATCCTGTACTTATAACCTAACTACGCTTTAATGACTGTCATTGAAAATTGTAATTATTTTAAAAAAATCCACTAACTAAAAATCCACTGGTTAGGACTATTTTATATTGTTTTGAATAATTATACTTTAAAAAAAAATATTAAAATAAGACATTATCATTTCTTGCACATTGTGCCAATATTAAAAACTACAGTATTTATAAACTTGTACTGAATTACAGAGACAAATAAATCATGCTCTTATAACCTAACTAAACTTTAAAGGTTGTCATTGAAAATTAAAATTATTTGAAACATCAACTAAAAAATAATAATATTGTTTTAGGCCTATTGCATATTATTTTGAATTATTTTTCTTTTATTTTCTGCATTATTAAAATTATATATTTCCATCTCTCGCACCTTGTGCCAACATAAAAATTATATATATACACAGTAAAAAAAAAAAAATCCTTACGAAGAAGAATGTTTAGATTTGAAGACTTAAGGGGAGAAATATCGCAACTTATTATGAAAGAAATGAAATATTTCTTTACGCATAAAAAGTAATTTATAGTGTACTAAGAATAACAAGCCAGGAGTAATTTATTCAAAAAATTGTAGAAGGCAAAAGTTTGCGCACTGAACAAAAAAGGAAATAAAGAATTCCTTTTTTTTTTTTTTTTTTTTTTTTGTAAATAAAAGTAGTATTTCTCAGGCGTTAAAATGTATTATGCTGTTGATTTGATGTTATAGAATGAAAACATTTTTATGAATAATTATCTTTTCATAATTGATAGATTGCGGTATGAACGATGAAATATCTATCACTTAGAAATTACTGCGGTTCTTTTATGTTTAATGGTGTTTACTAAATTAACAAAGAGTAATTTTAGTGGATTCTAACGGACTCTTATCGACATTTAAAAGCTTTACAAAAGAATTTAAAAATACATTTCTGTGTAATGACTTATAATAAGAAAAAATCGGTTCTAAAAAATTGTGAAAACATTTATAAGAAAAAAATCGTAAAAAATAAAATCAACTGTATTTATAAAAAATGTATTAGTTTACGAAGACAAGAAAATCTTTGACTTAAAATATATTTATCCTACAAAAATTGTTCTTAAAATTCGTTATCCTTTAAAAAAAACTCGACATTTCCCTCTTCCATTGCAAATTTTAATACTCCCATCGAATAATATTTATAATTTAATCTTATTTTCCATTGCTTTTAATTTATTCTGACTGCATAAACAATCTTTCATTTCTTTAAACATTACAATAATATTTTCGCCCTTCTCCTGCATAGTGCCAACACAAACAATTTTTATGAAGACATCTATCGAGAAAAATCAAATAACAATCCTCAGCATTCAAACTGTAGATTATGCTTAAGTGACTTATTGTAATAAATTTGGTTCATTTTTATGAAGATAGCATGTATACTCGAAGAGAAATTCAGGTTTTTATAAAAACAGTCCCAAATTTTACCAAGTTTTTTGCTTATAATTTGCAGAGTTTTTAATATAAAAACAAGTTATTTTCAGAAAATATGACAAACAAAATTATACACAATACCCTGCAATCAGAATTAAAACATAATAAAAATTGTATGAAAAATGAGCAGGTTTACTAAATATTGCTTCACTGCGCATGCGCGAATTCAATCAAAATATACTGTGCATAATATATTAGCTAAATGTATAGAGCAACTTTTGTGAAAGTCTCAAAATCATAGCTTGAAAATTATAATAGTGATCGTCGATAGAATAACCTCGAAATTCGCTGTTCCCAAAAGGAAGCAAAAAGATGAGGGGTTTTATCAAATATAGAATGAGAGACACTTCATTCTTATTATGTCAACTTTCATAAGCTAGTATATTTGGATACAACCCCTCATCTTTTTGCTTCCTTTTGGGAACAGCGAAATTCGAGCTTATTCTATCGACGATCACTATCAGAATTTTCAAACTATGTTTTTGAGATTTTCATAAAAGTTGCTCTATACATTTAGTTAATATATTATGAACAGTATATTTTGATTGAATTCGCGCATGCGCAGTGAAACAATATTTAGTAAACCTGCTCATTTTTCATACAATTTTTATTATTTTTTAATTCTGATTACAGGGTATTGTGTATAATTTTGTTTGTCATATTTTCTGAAAATAATTTGTTTTTATATTAAAAACTCTGCAAATTATAAGCAAAAAACTTGGTAAAATTTGGGACTGTTTTTATAAAAACCTGAATTTCTCTTCGAGTATACATGCTATCTTCATAAAAATGAACCCAAATTATTACAATAAGCCACTTAATCATAATCTACAGTTTGAATGCTTTTTGCAATATTAGTTTTTACAGGGTTATCCAAAAGACATTCGTTTTTCTTCAATTTGTTGACGGCCCCTTATGGGGTTTCGGGAAAAAATCTTCGCGGAAATATATGACGTTTATAATGTTGTTTACACTCCTGAATTTTCAGGATAATTCCTCATGTATCTTTCCAGATATTTAATAAATTATAATAAAAACAACTGCGTCTAATAATTTGGCCAGGTACTGTATATACTATGGAGCTTCATTCCTTTTCCCTCGTCAACCTAGCGAATTCTTTGGTTGATGTTCGTACGTAGTCTTGGGAGTAAATAAGGCAAAGGAAACCAATTGAGGGGGTCGGGGCAAGAGAGTGCCAAGTCACATTTTTTAACTTCTGAGATATTTCAGTTGGGGGCATAAACATCTGGGGCAAAACGAAACCTGTCACATGTGCTGTCACCAAGTGACATTAGAAACAAATTATATGTTGGATATTATAATTTACAATATTAAGCAACAGGTTACAGAGTTAGATTTATTTCACCAAAAATGTGGCTTGGCATTTTCTTGCCCCCACCCCCTTAATTTGTGTCGGACCTGATATTTGTTCCATTTAACTTTACGTTTAAATCACGATCCTTTTAAGATCAGTTTCAGTGTCCTGAGATATAAAAATTAGTTATGTTCACATTTTATTAGAAGGTATGCGAGTGTAGTGGATTAATATAACAATTAATTAGACGAAAAAACAACGAGTTTTTTGTTTTCTCGTCTATTTATTTGAGTAATTGGGATTAATCCCAACAGGGTACAGAAGTATATATTTGGGATGGATTTTCCTTTCAACTGGCTCTTTACGTTTGAATGATGTCTGGGTCAGATCGTGCAGGGCCTTACCGGGCAGTGGTTCATGCAGACATAACCCCAAACACAGGAGAAGAGGCGCTTTAATCAGCAATTTTTATCTTAAAGTTAGTTCGCATTTGATTTCTAGAAGTAATAAATGTTGGTATGTGAAACAAAGTTAACAGAGGTAAATTAGTTTTGAACATTACATTTAAAAGTTAGCAAAAAGAAACCGGAAATTTTAATTTTAAATTTAGAACTTTAAGTTCAATTTTGATTTTTAAAAGGGTTTTATTTTCTTATCTTTTACATACACACACACACACACACACACACACACACACACACACACACACACACATATATATATATATATATATTTGCGCTGAAAATATCTCACAAAATAATATTCTCCAATAAATATATGTATACACATGATAGAAAACCCTGAACTAGAATCTTTAAGCATTAATAACTTAATATAAAAGCATACTGAAATAATTATAAACTCTAAAACAAGATTTTTAACTACAACAGTTGATCAACCAGCCTCATTATTTTCAGTAGGTGGAAAAACTGAATAACTCCACCCACAATATAAAAATATAATTTTATTTTTATAACTGGCTGACACGCTTGGCGTCGACTGGTTACGTGATAATAACATTAAATGATCCATTTACTTGTATGATTTTGTATCTTTAACCCGATTATGTATAAATTTATATTGCACTACAACTCTAAAGCGAAAACTGGGCTCCCGGAGCGGTCATCTCTGATCTCTCATCTTTAGATAAAATAATCGCGAAAAAAATATTGATATTTAGTAGTAAAAGTACTCGTAAGAGGAAATTTTCTTTTTTTTTCACGTAGGGTCGTTTCATAGTTTCTCTTTGAATTTTCTTTTTCGGTTATAAATATAACAGTTTCTCAGCCCGAGTAAAAATTTCGTGAAAAAATATTCTTATCTAGGTGTAAAACAAATATGTTTTATTATCGCCTTTGTTTTCGCGTCAGGTCAAAAACAGAACAGTTGTTACCCTGAATTCTCTTAAATTTCAATATGTTATAAATATAACCGTATCCAAACTCTCTTTAAAATTTCAAGAAAAAATATGCATATTGAGTAGTGAAAACATAAGCCAGCCGAAGTCAAGCAAAGCCGAGCCGAAACAGACAAAATTTTAGCGTTTTCATGGAACGTTTTTCAGATTTTTTTAAATACTTCTACTGGTCTGAACGTTCCGAAATTTTTATACGTGATGTCAATCTTGTCTGCCGAGATTCTCTAAAAATATTGTGGCGAAATACCGATGTTTAGTTACTTTTAGTACAGAATAAAAATTGTGTCTTATAGGCGCGACGTGACCCGAGGTCACGAATTTTGTCAGCGGGTTAAAATTCTTATTTTTGAAAAACGATTGCACCTTCGAAGAGAAAGAAGAAGGTATCAGCTTTAAAAGCGTATGTTTTGTTTATCGGTACTTCTGCAATACTGCTCTGGGGAAGAGGCGTCGTCGATTGGAAGAAAAAGTCAATCTATAAAAGGACACATTTTGATTTTTTTTCAAAGCTTTAACATCGATATATTTTTTAATTGATTGCGGAGTTTAAGACATAAAAGTAAAAACTTGAAGAATATGTCTTCTGTTTTTCTGAATTTTAAATGGTTCAGCCGATGGACTTTTAGAAATATTGGCATTTCTTCTTTCGTTCTACGTTGAGCAAAAAGCAGGAACCTGCTCGCGCGGATGCCAACTTTTGAAAAACTAAACATATATATATCGCTTTTTTATAAATTGTTAATTAATATCTCGGCGAATTATCAAAAGGAGTCATATGCTCGAGCGGATGCCAACTTTTGAAAAAACAAAAAAATATATATATCGCTTTTTTAT
This sequence comes from Maratus michaelseni, assembly GCA_963931845.1. Taxonomy (NCBI): domain Eukaryota; kingdom Metazoa; phylum Arthropoda; class Arachnida; order Araneae; family Salticidae; genus Maratus; species Maratus michaelseni. The sequence goes on from OZ007590.1 coordinate 196,294,192, forward strand.
GAATTGTTAATTAATATATCGGCGAATTATCAAAAAATTAAAAATCTTAGCTTCAGGTACATCAAGAATTGTCTTGAACTATCCTCACCGAAATTCTCAGACTTCTATGTATGTAGATTTCGCTAGCCATTGCACACTCGCATACGCACATACAGAAAGACAAAAACTCTTCTTTCTTTAGTAAATACAAGATTGTTTATTGTTTATTCTTTAAAAGCTGTTTATTGTTAAAATAGTTGGTTTTATAGAAGTGCGAACCATATTTTATCATATGGAGTAACAAATTGTTAATTAGAATGACTTCAAGTCAACATGCAAAATTATGAAAATAGATATTTGATATTGAATCAATACGCGTAAGAATATTGAAACTTACCACTTTAGTGAAGTGCTTTGAACATAAGTCTAGAAGTTTCTTGATGTAGGATTAATAATGCCATTTAAATATATAATATATATGTGTAATATATATGACAAAACAATAACAGACTAATCACAAATTCATGTGATTAGCGCTAAATGCTGTAGTGAAACACACAAATTCAAATAATCTAGCAAAGGACTATTTGGTAGCCCCAAACAAGAAAACATGAACTATACAACAACAAAAAAATAATGAAACAACCAAAAAGGCCGCTTCCTCTTATGCATTGTGTTAATGTAAAAGAGCCACGTATTCAGAACAGAAATTGTATTTAAAACATATATGTGGACGTGAGTTCGAATTCCACTTCTGACACCAATGGGAAGGATGATTCCTTTCCACTAGGTCATGTGTAGTTTGTTTACGACTTGCGAACATTACTCTCGGATAAAGACTCTCTACAGACCGCCTGAATGCTGGAAGCTTGAATAAAGAGCCAGCGACCGAAATGAAGTGATAGGATTGAAAAGAGAAGCACTGTCATGTTTTAGCGCGGAGAACTGTAGATGAGAGCAGCGAAAAAAGATGTTATTTTAAGATGCAGACGAACGACGTAAAATTACAAATTATGGTTTAAGCCGTTTATTTAACGGAATGTATGTATATTTGTAAATATCTGTGTTTAACCTATAATACATATAATTAATTCATTCAAGTGTTACTTTATTTAATTCCGAATTACATGCCCTGATCCTATATATATGTAATTTATATTTACATATTTTTATAAATACAACTTCTTATCTGAAAGAGGTTATATTTCTTCAGCCCATTGCAGACAAGGCTGAAACCTTTTTGATTGTTTCAGGTTTTTTTTTTATTGTTATAGTTTTATATTTCTTGTTTTATATTTTATGGTTTCTTGTTTGGTGTGGGGATAGATGGGGAGGGTTTCCAATGAAAACAAAATATTCTTTCTGCTGGATAATATATGGATATATGAATAAAAAAATGTAGTATGTATAAAAAATTTGTATTCGCTTAAATAGGAAAGAAAATCTTGCTCTTACAATACTCATCAAGCTGTTAAACAATACCTACACATTAAAAATTTTCTTATGTATATATATATATATATATATATAATAAATAGTTTAACTTTCTCTACGTTTTTTCTACTTGAATAATATTAATATTTATTATAGATTATTTCACATTGTTTTAATTGTTTATTCTATGTTTCATTTTCTAATATTACAGTAACACATTTCAATTTTTTGCGCATTGCGCCAACACGAACAAATTTTATAATGAAATTTAGCGTTGAAAAAATTAATAATAATCCTTCATTACAAAGAATGATACTTAGAGTAAATCTTAAGGACGAAATAACACAACTTATTATGAAAAGGTGAAGCATTGCATTACACATAAAAAGTAATTGATAGAATATTCATGATAATGAGCGAGAAATTATTTATTTAAAAAATAAGAGAAAGCAATAGCTTCCGCACTGCACAAAGAAAGATACGAAGACTTAAAATATTTTGTAAATAGAAAGAGTATTCCTCAGGCGTTAAGTGGAATTAGTCTGTTAATGTTATACAATTAAAAGGAAGACATTATTAATATTTATTAATAGATAATTTTTAAACTGATAACTTATAAAATGAAAGGGAATTTCTTAATAACAAATTCAAGATAGCTGTAAATTTAACTTTTTTAAATTATTTTATTGAGAATTGCATTAAAACTAAACTTGTTTTAAATTTAACTACATTTTAATCGATACATTAATACATTGTAATAAATATTTAATACGTTTTCAAATAAAAAGTTGCAATATTTGTGAACTTCTTGTTAATTTTTAATGAATGATATTTGCTTTTTTCATAGAAATTAATCTTCGAAATTACTACCTTATTAATCAATTATTGTTATCAAACGCTGTTTTGTCAAGCTTTTTATTTAAAGGAATGAAAAAAATCGTTATAAAATGATTTAAAACCATTTTTCGTATTAAAAAATAGGACAGTTGTAGTAAAGAAAAAAAAAAAAACTTCTCGCATATTGTGCCAACACAAACAAATTTTAAGAAGAAATCAAGTGACAGTAAAATAAAGACGAATCCTGCATTACAAAGAAGAATATTTAGACTAAATCTTCTAGCGAAAAAATAACACAACTTATTTTGAAAGAAATAAAGTATTTATTTACTTATAAAAATAATTGGTAAACTACTTATAGTAACAAGCTAGAAATTATTCAATTAAAAAAAAGCGCAGAAAGCAATGAATGAAGAATTGGAACATTTTTGTAAATAAAAGTTTTCCTCACTTGGTAAAAAGATTTTTCCTGGTGATTTTCCGAAATAAAAATTAAGACCTTTTTTAATATTCATTATTTTTCTTAAATAGTATATGGACTTATGAAACAAATGGCGAAATTTTTATTAGTCTTATTTGAACAGTCATTAACTAATTCTGCAAAATCATTTATTATTGCTTGTTTCTATCTAATAAGAGATGAAATTTGAGTAAGTTTCAGCATCTTTTAGATAGTTTATTTTCATACGGTATTTAAAATTATTTTTCATACTCATTTAGATTTTTTCACTAGTAATAGATAAATCGACTCTATGTTTTAGCGGAATTCGTAGGTAATTGCGTTTAAGTATAATTATTTTCCGATAGTAGTATTCACCTTATTTTATTGCAGAATTTATAACAATTTTCTTTGAAGTCTGTTTTAAAACAATTTATTCATATGTTATATATATATTTATTTAAATTAGTACATGTTCGATGTGACAACCATCCACTATGATGATCTTACCATTACAGATGTCTATTGAACAAGTTTTTTAATTTATGTAACATTAATTTTATATCCAATACAACGATTGATTCAAGTCACATATTACAATTCAACACCATTTTCCACCAGTTCCGGTTTCTGTCAAACTTACCAATAACTAAAGTAAGATTTCGATTTTTCTAAATACAGAAAAGTTATACTTTATATGAAAAAAATTGCGACTATTCCTCCATTCATTGAAGGAAAGCTTTTAAGGCGCTAACATTGTAATCTGCGTCTATATTATAGAAAATTATTGGTTTTCTTTGTTCAAAATAGCTGACTAGTTTAAGTGTAGCACTGAAAAGTTTTAATGGTAACAAAATTCGGAATAATTGCTCATTATATACTTTTCTCCATTTGATATTCCCATTTTGTTCATTAGGTGAAAGCCGAATGTTTTTTTTTTTTTTTTTTTTTTTGGTTTGTGTGTGTGAGTGTATGAATGGTAAATATCAAGGGGGGATAAATACGAAACATATGTTTGGGTTGTTATGGACATAGAGATGATGGCTCTAATTTCCACTGCATTCATAATATTACTGCACTCAAAATTATGAAATAGTTTTATTGAACAGCATATGTTTCAGTTGATATGAGTCTTTGGACAACGGACGTGTGTTGAAAATTATTGTGTTATTATACTTGACATCAAAGAGTTATAATGGTGACTGAATTCTGAATGAATATTTAATATTTGCATTTGTCTGTTAGCTGCACATTTTACCCATTAGGTGAAAGAAGACTTTTTTCTTCTTCTTTTTTTTAAAGAAAATCGAGGATACAGAATACGATCTCAGCATGGAGGTGTTCTGTGGACAATGAGTCTTTTAGCTCAAAATCTTTCGACAGCTATTCTGAACAGCATATATCTGAGTTTCTACGGATCTAAGTGCGATCGGGTTCTGTTTTCGAAATTACTGAACACTTAGTTATATTTAACATCAAATGGCAGTAATGAAGATTAAATCCTCTGGGAAAGAAATATTTAACCTCATACCTATAACTGATATCATATCCATTATAAATCACTAAGAGATGAATTATGAATGATTACTCATTATTTACATATGTGTTGTTGATTAACCTTTTCCTGATTAGCTGAAAACAGGATTTTCTCCTCATATTTTTGAGGTGTTATGAAAGTGAATGTCTTAGTTGATAATTAAGAATAATAGATATCAAATTAAAATCGACATTTAATTTAATTTATTTTTAATTTTGGTTTATTTCATAAGATATGTATACATGTTTTTACATTTGAATTATTACTACTTCATTATAATGAACATCCCTAAGGATCGATTGTTTTCATTAAAATTAGTGTTGACCTTATCCTTGTTTTTATAAGACATTTTTTTATCCCTATGAAAATCAAATTGTTCTTCACTACTTATTTCTATTGTGCTACTATAAGTTCGAATTTTTCATTTTACTTAATCATTAGAAATTTACAAATGAATCCTTAGATCTGGAGACTCGAAACCATTCATTATTTTTTAATATTATGAAAAAGCTACAATACACACTTTTTTTATTTTATGGTTACTAAATTTATGAACTAATCTTAAATTTGTGAAAAATTAAATGTTGCGGCTCAAGCAAGTTTTTATATATTGTTGCTCACCAACAGTCTTTTATTTCACAACTTATTCAAATATTTTCTTCGGGACATAGGATGTCATATATTCTTGCCATTACCCGGTTTTTACTAATTTAACGATCAATTATTTGTTAAACTTTATTAATGGCATTATATGAAAACACGTACATCCGCGTACACATATGTTCACATAAATTGCTTAAGACATAACACGTTCTTTCTACTTTTTAACTTATGACATAAAGTTATTTCTTCCTGACATATTTGTATCCATTTATAATTTCTGTTGTCTGTCTGGGGTCTTATTGAATATTAAGAGTTCAATTTTCATATTATACTTGATCTTTGCACGAATGTAAGTTAAAAATACCACATTTGAAATATAAATCATTTAAATATGAATTGAGATACAAATTTGCATTATAATAGCAACGGTCTGAGATGAAAATAGGTGTATTTAAAATACTTGCATTTACATTTTGTCCTATTCGAAGCTCAAAATTGAATGTCTTGGTTGTGTATGAATGGACTTTATTTAGAAAAATCCCTTCTTATTCCTCGCCTACGAAATGTGGCTCATCCTCCTACGATATTTTTTGTTTACGGTACGCAAATATTTGAATATATAGTTTCGGCGGCTTAGAAAGACATTTTGTTAGAGAATAGATGGTAAAAAATAAAAAAAAAATTGCAAAAAAAAAAAAAAAAAAAAGATATTTAAATGTTTTGTTAAAATAAATATGTCATTTTTTTTAAAGATTTTAAACTACATACCAGAGTTTTGTGTCACTTATATTTTTAAATTACCGTTTATAATTCAATATAATTTTTAGTTCTGTTATGTAGTCTATGTTATTATGTTATTATGTAGTCTATGTATACTATTAGTTCTGTTATGTAGTAAACATCTATTTTGTGTAATAATATACTTAGATAAACATCAATACGATATATGTAATTCTTGTTGAAAAACCAATTTAAATCTCTCTACGTATTATAATCAAATTTAAAAGAATTATTTACTTCATATTTTTAAACACAGTAGAACAGACAGTAGTTTTACGATAGTAGTTTTACAGATATACAAAATAGCATGCACTAAAAACTGGTTAAACATTTTTACATTTTGGATATGAAGCACTTTTTAGAGACACTTTTTAAATATAGTTTTATTATTTGTCTTTTAAATTACGCAAATCTATAAGCTTATGAAACATTTTATGTCAACAGGTTTGAAATGCATTTTAATATCATTTATCATTATAGCATTTTACTCTTTGTCTATTTGTTCCTACCATAGATAGTTTATAAATCGATTGATTTCGCATCCACCATTTTCTTTCATTACAGTTTTCGGTGTATGAATTATCATTTTTTGCTTTAAATATTAAAACATGATGAAAGAATCAAGATAGTGGTTATTAATTTGTTATTTGATATTTTCACTGTATTAAACTAGAAAATATTACCTTAATAGTATCAGTAGTAATACTAAAAATGAAATAATAATAATAATATAATCAGCTTACATGCATACATATTATAGAAGGAAGCAAAAGAATTTAACAAAACTTCTTTAATAAAAATCACAATTTGCAAATAATTATTACAGTTACGGCTATGTTTTAATAAAGAACATACTGCATAACGTAATGACAGCGTGTATTATTTTTATTTTTATAAAGATAGGACAGTCGTTATTAAGATATAATTACACTCAAAATGTTAATAAAATAGAAATACGAAACATATTCCTATTTATAAGCAAACGTGGTGTTACGTAGCAGAACGTAAGCAAACGTAGCAGAAAATAGATGCTAGTTTCAGAACAGTTATTCGAACGTATAATAATGTGTTGGAAGCTTCGAACATATAATAATGTGATGGAAAGTTTGGAATAAGTTTGAGGTATTTAGTTAAAGATAAAATGACGACGGAAAACATTTTTGCACTATAAGGATTGATGTCTTATATTGCAATTGGCAGCTTTTCATCCAAAATAGAGTCTGGGATTTATTTGCAAAGATTGCAAATGCAATTATAATGCTTCTTCGAAAGGCTATTGGCAAAATTTTGAAAGATGATGATTATAAAAAATGGGTCCCGCAAAAAAATGCTTGGCACAAACAAATTCTTGGGAATCATGGAATTGAACAGTTTAATGATCCTTCAACTTCTGGCACTTCAATTAATATATCCTATTAGAATTTAGCGAGTTAACGGTAAAAGAAAATCTGTATTAAAAGCTGACTTGACTAGAGGAATGAGAAAATATTGTTGTGGATTTATCTGACTTGGTGACCCATTACATTTTTGTGTGTTTTTTGATTGGTGTGAATAGAAGATTATAAGAGAGTATTTCACGAAATGGTGAAAACATTAAAAAACAGAAGCTCATATATTGTGTACATTAGCTCTTCTTAAACACAATAAGTTTATCTTTGTTACAATAAGTGTTTTTCTAACAGAGTTATGTTTATTTATATACTCGTATTTGCAAATTTGTTTGCTAACTACTATATTTAGGCATTACAGTGACTAATAGTAACAACAACAAAAAAAAAAACCTTTTTCTTTTAAAAAACCTTCACACTGGTCTTATTAATAATTAATTGTTTTCCGTGAAGTTTCGTGAGATTCGAAGAAAAACCAATATTACTAATTTTTAAAGAAATCAGTTTTCTCTCGCCTAGTAAATACCTCAGATATGAAAAGGGGCAAGACTGAATTGTAAAAGATCCTGTTTATTCCGGCTGTGTAAGACAGAATAACCAATCAGTAAAAAAAATCTGTAAAAGTTAAATAAAAAAAAATCTAATTTTATTTTTGGAAAATATTTTTCAAAATAATTGCTGTATCTTTGTGCCAAATTTCACGGCAGCTGGCCTATTCGTCCCAGCTTAAGGCTATCCATATACCATTGATTAATCAACAAGATTTGACGCTGACACAGAGTGCAATAGTAATGGGATAACAATCACTGCACCACTATTCACAAAGGGGAAAACATTAATGATACATTTGATATTCCTGCCATTGAACGCTTTTGATAATATATTTTTTCTTTAAAATATGAGTTTATGTTTTGTTATGTTCGTTAGTAGGTTAAGCAAGGAACTTAATTACAAATTCGGCTTAAACTAATATTTGGAAATAGTGGTAACTGCTACTCATAAATTTACTTTAATGTTATAGAGGGTGACTGTTAATTTCATTATAATGTTTGGAATCACTAGAGTTGAAATCGGAAAGATAGTTGCCGAGATATGCAAACGGGGCATAGTTAGGAAAAAAACTTTGAACGAGGGGCCAAGGAGAGTGGTTGTTCAAGTGCCCTGCGGCAAATGACTAATTAGGAGGACCACTATGCATCTTTAAAAATTCATTCGTTTGGTTAAGCTAGGACCGTAATTAGAAATTTGTCTTAGACTGTTATTCGGAAATGGGGGTAACCGCTACTCATAAATTTATTTTATTGTTATAGAGTTATTACTTATTGAGTTAAATGTGATATTTGGTATAAGTTGCGCTAAAATCGGTAAGACAGTTGCTGAGATAGGAAAAGGGGGCATAGGTAGAGAAAATCCTTGAGGAAAGGGCCGGTGGGGAACGGATGTTCAAGTAAACTTCAGCAAATGACAAATTAGGAGAACCACTATGCCTGTTGAAATACTGATACATTAGATTGAGCTAGGAACTTAATTAAAAATTTGGCTTAGACTATTATTCAGAAATACTGGTAATTGATTTCTAGAAATAGGCCTTGAAGCTATGAATGCTGATTTTTACGATAATTTAGCAAAATGAAACTGGTTTAGAGAAGTTCGGAACATTTTTAGCTGAGTTATGGAAATAAAGCACAGTTAGAGAAAAATCCTTGAGGGAGGGCCCGTGAGGAGGCGCACGGTCAAGTGCTCAATAACAAATCACTAACTTTGACTGCTGGTATGCATCAACTGAATACGGGCTTTGCACTTTTATTAGGAGCATAAATTTAATTTTTACGAAAACTGTAATTTTAAAATAGCAGTATTCTCTGAATAAAACAACAATAAACGTTACGGGTGAAGCTAAAAATGTTAAATTTGCTAAATGTAATTAGTTCGGTTGAAATCATACCAGTAGATTTGGATTTATTAATAAGGGGGATCAGAAGGGAATAAGCCGCCGCCAGGTGGCGAGCGGTCAATTAAAATAAATGCAATATTTAATAAAAAATTGTTTATTGTTACACTTCTCCATCACCACAAATATAACAAATAATCTCTTAAGTAATGTTTTCTGTATTAATAATCTCTATCATAATAATATATGTCACGTAAAAAAAAAAAAAAGACCCTTAAACTCAGCTAATTATTATGAAGAAAAATGCGCCTGGTAAAATGTTTCAAACAGGTGGCACCAGTGTATGTGTAATTTGTCGTGTGCATGTGACACTACATTAGGACGGCTGTACGCTGTGCTAATGCGCACTCCATATTAACACTATTTCGTTAGAAGTCCTTATCTTTGCATCGCTACTCTGATTTATTTAATCACTTCTGTGATGACTGTACAACCAACCAAACGAAGAAAAAAGGCGAATTTTTTATGAGAGTTACTTGTGAATTTTAATTAATATCTTAGTAAATAATTAAAATATTAAAATTCTGAGTCTCGGACTACCTAAATATACATGTTCAGGCTTCTAGGTGCGCTAGATTTTTAAAGCCATCGCCGACACACACACACGCACAGAGATAGACAAACACACAGAACGAAACTTTCTTTTATTAGTATAGATAACCTATTCGCTAATATACATTTTTATTTAGAATAAACAACATTCCGTTGAAATATCGTGTAAAAGAACAGTAGAAATCAAACAAAATAAAATAAGGATAATTTCATTCTTTATCTTAAAAAGGAATGTATGAATGCGAAGAATGCAATAAAATGAATGGAAGATAAATGCCCCTCTCACACAAAGAATCTGTAATAAAGAAGAAAAATTGTGTAAGAACAAATCTTGAAAACTTCATTAAGAGAAACGAAAAGAAAAATTTGATATTTAATGCCTTGTTTAGTAGTGGCATGTTTTTTATTTTTTTTATATCTAGAGCAAACTTTTTTACTTTAGATAAAACAAAAAATATATATAACATATTTACTTTTTTACAAGAAATATTTGTATATTAAAACATTTAGTGAATTAAATTATTTATTAAGTAAAATATCTATTAAATAAAATACTTATTTAAATATTAACTAAATTAGTTTAAGGGATAAAATATTTATTAATTTCGGGAAAATAAGGTTAAAGCGTTAGTAATATTAAGAAATTAAGGAGCAATATTTAGTAAAAATAGAACAGAAAAGAGCATTCAAATGCACCTCATTTGTATTCAAAACGCACCTCATTTGTACGTTAAACGTGACAAATGAGGTGCGTTCGTAAAATACCAAGTTTTACAATGTAAAAAGTTCATCATTATTATTATTTCAGTGAAATAAATTATATTGTCTGTTATGAGCGAATTGAGCATGCTTTTTTTCTTATTACGTAAGCCACGTTTTTAAATGCGATTTTTTTTTTACGCCAGACAGCACTGCAAAATTCAACATTGCGAATTATTACCTCCATGGTTTAAAATGTCTATGATTCACGATGAACGAATCTCTTGTGTTTATTTACTTTAATGGATTGAGGTTTCGGCTGTTAACCTAATTTCCACTGAAGTTATCTCAGAATCTATACAATTTTTAATGTAACTCATCTCTCAAGCAAACAATTTTTTTGAACGATTTTTCTAAAATTATAACTTTTATGCAATTTTATTCGAAAAAATAATTTTGAATAAAAATGGCCGCTTGGCATATGAAAAAAGAAGTGGTTAGCCCGTATTTGTTCTCTTCAGTCACATGACTTGCTCTTTTATTATACAGATTATGTGTGATGTAATTTAATAGAATAAAGAAAATTTTATTAATATCTTTTTAAATTCTGACTCGATTTTCATAAAATTTGAAATGACTCGACAAAATTATTTAACTATTATATATATTAAATTTCAAACCATTCGGTTAGGTAATTTTTGCGCTGTTCTATGCGGACAGACGGACAGACGTATGAACCAGATGACGGCTATACGTGCTACGTATTTATATAATTACGAACGCACCTAAAAAGACAACCAGAAGTTTATTTAATTTTGCCACCAATAGAAAAATAAAGATAAATTATAGATATGTTAAGTATAGTTAAAATATTACATATTAAATTAGACTTAACATAAGTTCGTAATGATATATATATATATATATATATATATAGATATATATATATTAAATATTATCAAATATTTTGTTAATACTAAAAAATTGACAGAAATGTACGAATTAAATATACAAACCTGTATAGTTAAAATAATGCGCATTTAGTTGTTTTAATAATAAGTTCATGATGTTTTTACAACTATAATTTATTTGTATATTCTTTGCATATTATTTATGTGATCTTTTATTCCTTTTAGAAGCCTGTAATGAATGATAATATCTACATTGTAAAACAATTTAATTAAAAGTAAGATTTAAATGTCAACACCAATTGACAGTGAATTATCTTAAATACATGTTTTGCATGTTTCGGAATATTTTTAAAAAGTTCACAGAAATATTTAGTACTGTAATTAGCAAATACTTATATATATATATATATATTCATAAGTATTGTAAGTCATACTTTTGAATTTTTCACCTTTATTTTCATGTTTAGAAGAGACGTCCATTTATTATTGTTTTTCATTCTAAAGCAGATTTTTTTTAATACACAAAATTAAAGCTGAAGTTCTTAAATAATAAAATATAATTGAATGCAAATTATAGATACTTCATAATATTTTCAATAGAAAATGGAATTTGATAATATCTGTTCTGCACCAAACTTTAGAAGAAAAATAATTTTCTATATCTCTTGCTCTAAAAAAATAATTTCTCATTACGAAACGTATTTTCTTATTACTTTGAATTGAACGGAAAATGTCGTTTCACTTACTGTAAAGGTAATAATCATGAAAATAAATCCTTTATGAAGCTATTGTGGATTAGCATTAAAAATATTTCACATAAGTTACTACCACTTTCGCTCATTGTGAAAAGATCGTTATAACTACACTGTTAAAATTTTATATTGTCTTGAACCAACTTTTTGTGCTGCAGTGGCTGCAACCCAAAAATGGTGAAATCTCATTCTGGCATTTGCAGCTTCAGTTGAGCTAATGCTCCAAATGTTTGAACGAGATTTTACTATCTTATGATTGTAGCTACTGTAGCATCAAAAGTTGGTTGAACTCAACATAAAACTTTGAGCAGAGATTGTATGTATTGAAACTATATATAAAAAAAGCGCTACAACTTCTAACTTTAATTCTTCTTAAGATATATGAAGAATATTTTCCATATTAGTAGAAAATGTTGCAAGGATTTCTTTTTTTTTTTTTAAATATTGAAAATATTTGTATGGCGTTTGGTTAAAACTTATATTTGTAAAGTAAGTCACTGAAATATTAATTAATTGGCAATGAGTCTTAGTCTTATTACACTCAGGCAAAACCACTGAAAAAAAATTATTAAATTTGGAAGATAGTTACCTATGTAAACTAGATACCACAAACAAAGAATTTATAAGAAAATATACTAACAAATTAAATTTAAAATCTAATGGTATTTATTTATCTTACACTCTCTAACGCGTAAATGAAATCTGCTAATAAAAATCTTTTAACATCAAAATTCGTTTAATTTTTTAAAAATTATAATCAGCAGAGAATTATAATTATAATCATGATACAGCATTTTAAGTTTCTGAACCAGAAATACAGTAAATATGTTAGACAAGTAATAAAAACATTTTAACGCTTCCGTTCAAATTTACTGTGCCAGTGAGATGTGAAAATATAATTATGCAGTGTTACAATTGCACAAAATTTTGTTTGGCATAATATCTCCAATATTGACTACGATAAAGCTTCAACGTTTGTTAAGATAATTAATTGTACTAAAATAAAACACGTATTCTAATTTAATTAAATTAAAATTCCATTAATAATTCCCATGACATTCAGTATTCAGAATGATACTCATTAATGTTCTAATGTCGTTTTATTTGTTTATAAATTTTATTAGATTAAGTACCATTTAAGCTTAAAATACATTTTTTAAATGTACAAATGTAATGATAGAGAGTCATTTCAATTGCCATTTGAGATGTTAATCAAAAATACATTAATAAGTATTAATTATAATTAAAATGTTATACGATTATTACCAGAATTTAACATATATTGGATTATAGAATAGACAAATTATTTTTGAATGTTTTACCAATCTCATTTATTAACGTGAAGTGCCCAGTGTCCCATAACTGTCGACGAATTAGAAAAAAAAATAAAAATATTTAATGCCTTATCACACCGCGTCTTATACAAGGCTTTTAAAAGTATCGGATTTCTTCTGGAACAAGAAAATAGACAATGTGAATTACTATCAAAATAGCTAAAGTTCTTTTTAACGTTTTATTTTTATTCACGAAACACAGAGACACAACAAACAGGAAATTAGATTAAAACTGTTACAGGAAATCTTTCCTTAAAGACTAAAAATATAGTAAGACAGTAGTACAATACTACTCGTTTGTTTAGAGTTGAGGTGAGGTACTCCATGTACAAACAGTACTTAACCAAATTATTTGTCCGTCTAGATTTTTCGAATAACCTTTCTTTATACCGGACAGTCTTTCACTATTAGACCAGAGAAGCAAGAGAAGTGTTTTCTTCAAATGAAACTTGTGCAAATCCCTAGAGAGTCCTCATGCACTATGTATTTATACATAGGTGGTTTGTAAGACGTTTTAAGGGGCGCATATGGCCGTTAGAGTACTCCAGGATTCATAGATTCTTAGCTGTCGAATATAGTGTCAAAATCTGAAGAGTTACGATTTCTGTAAAGTCAGATCTAAGTGTTTGAATTAGAATCAATATATTTTTGGAGAGCATGATAAAAAATAGTATGTACTTTCGGCTCTCTTGGCTGAGGGAGAATTAGGGGTTTCTGGGAACACCACGACTTTTCTTTAATGAGGAAAAATAAAGTAAAAAGAATTCATACATAAAGTGCACAGAATCTTTGATTATACCTACCAGCAATTTCTATTTGAAAATATTATTTCATTTAATCAAAGCATGTTCTAGATTCAATTAGGAACCTGAGATGAGAGATTAAAAACTCTGAACAGGACGCTCGTCGCGATGGGGTTAAGAAAAAGTTTCTCAACGACATTTAAATTATTAGATGTACGAACTGAAGTACTGCTTTTGTTGAAAACTAGCTTTTGTAAAACTTTAACATTTATCATCCCTTTTTACGATCTATGTTGAAAATTGGTGCTATTGATGCAAATCAAATTAAAATTGTGTTTTTTGCGCCAATACAAATTTGATTTTTTGACATGTCTGAAGGAACAAACTGCACTCGGATAAGATAATTTGTTAATTTCTATGATTTTATTTTAAATATGTCCAGATTTATGGGACACCCTGGTACTATATTTGGAAAAAAAAATATTTAAATGTGTACTTAGAGTAATTTTTAGGGTTCCGTACCTTAAAAGGATGAAACGGATTCCTTATAGGATCACACTGTTGCCCGACTGTCTGTCAAGGCCGTTTTTTCAGGAACGGCTCAAAGTATCAAGTTGAAATGATTATCAAATAATAATGTCCACGGCTCCATCGTTTTGTAAACAGTTTGTGCTTCTAACTCAGTTCAATAAAAAGTTTCGGTCTTAAATCAACGTCTTGTTTTACACAAACTGACTCGCAAAAGCTATAGGGTTCTTCCCGTTGAACTAGAATCTTGACAATTGGCGCGAAGAAAAGTCTTATATTTGAAGTAAAAAAAAATATTACGTCTGAACATATTTATACTTATACTAAAATCATTAAAATTACAGACATTACACTACAATTACATGAAACATTAAAAACATATTAAAATTGGATATTTCGGATTTACATGAAAATCCTTCATCCGTAATTTTTTTTTCTTAAGGTAAGTCATAATAAGTTCTCAAACATCAACACATAGAAAATACAACGCATCCAAATGTCGAGGCCAAAGTTACAGTTATATTAACACGGAGTATTCATTCGGGATTGCACCTGCTTCGTTAAGAGGTAAATCTGTAATTTTCGTGTGACTACATAACTGCAGAATAGCCACTACATAACTCGTACTTTCTTAGAAGCATAGTATACGAAAATTACAGATTTACCTCTTAACGAAGCAGGTGCAATTCCGAATGAATACTCCGTGTTAATATAACTGTAACTTTGGCTTCGACATTTTGATGCGTTGTATTTTCTATGTGCTGATGTTTGAGAACTTATTATGACTTACTTTAAGAAAAAAATTTTGCAGATGAGAACATAAAAGACAGTCATGTAAATCCGAAACGTCCAATTTTAATATGTTTTTAATGTTTTATGTAATTGTAGTGTAATGTCTGTAATTTTAATGATTTTAGTATAAATATGAAAGTCGTATAGCACATATTATGAAAAAAAATATTCCGGAAATCATAAATTTATAAATCTGTGCGGATGTTCCACGAGACAAACTTGTCTGGCCGTCTTTCTCTCAAGATCGTTTTCTTTCAAGAACGAATGAAGGTGTTAAGTTGAAATTAATATGCAATAATAAAGTCCACTGCTCCATTATTTTGTAAGAAGTTCAAGCTTTTAATTCAATGCAATAAAGAGTTATGGCAATAAATGTACAAAATAAAATATTGCGCTTTCTACCAAATATATATCAAAGACGTGAATTTTCTATAATCTGGACCCACGTCAAATTAACTTTTTGTAATGGATATTTTTTGGTACAACTTGAATTGCAGTCATGAAATTAGGCGATACAAAAATTAGAAGCATCTAGGTATAAGTAGGCTGTTCTTTTTTTTGTTGTTGTTTATTTGTAAAGAAACTAGGTACTTAATAAGCTTTACGTTAATATGATATAACAGAACGGAACCCTCGGTGTGTGAGTCCTCCTTGCACTTGTCCTGTTTTTAAGTTTATAAAAAACCATTTAATCATTTAACAAATGCCTCCTTTACCTCCAGATGCCACTTTGGTTGTCTCAATGATAACAATAAAACTATTTGATTATACCTACGTAAAAATTATATTCATATATTTCCATGTAATTCGTGTCATTCATAAAATTAATATTGCATTGATTTGAAATTTCATTTAATTCAACACTACTACTTTACGAATATCGTACACTATGAAGCATTTGCAGTAAATTGTCCATGCATTCAACAGTTTTTATTGAAACTTAACGGTACTTAACCGTAATTTCTCTATTTTGGCCAACAAAAACGCTTTATTATATATAGTCAAGTAACTGTTATCTTTAAAAAAGGTAGAATGACTGGACAGTTTGCTGTAATTTTATTACAGTAATGTTTCAAAATAAGTCTTTACAACATATCCCCAAAAATGATGTCAGATGTCTATAACTATTGACTTCTAATATTAAATGAATCAATACAATATATATAGGGTGATTTTAAACTATCTAGGAAAAAAAATGAAAGACGAAATCAAACATACAAAAATAAAATAAAAAGAACACTTCAAGAACATATGGTCGCAATTTAATAATTTAGAAATGAAATACAGGATAAATATCTAAACTGAACCTGAAAACTCATTCATAAATTTAACGTTAATGAATGTATTTTGACGATACTTTCAACCGGATTACAATGAAATGGCGAAATTCCGGGCTATTCTGATTTGGAAGAAATCCGGTTAATTGCGATAATCATGAAAACAAAGTCTCATGCTGAGATTTTTTTCTAATTACTGACTCTTCCCGCTCATCTCTCTTCACAATAATTCGCTTCCATAAGACAATAGTTGGTGGGTTTGTGATATGACAGAATCCAACATACGTTAGGCTGTCTTTTATGTAAGATGACTTTTACTACAATAATAATTTAACACAAATAAGGCAATTAGAATCATTTAGATGTGTTAGTTGAATAAGTCAAACAAAGTTTATTGTTTTATCATAAACCGTAAATTCTGACACCAAAGTATCTATATATAAGCTTTAAAAACTACTATTAACTATAATTTTTAATATTGATTAATGTCGAGGTTTCAAGGAAATTTTTCGTTCACTAACGAATACATAAATTTGAATTTCAGCAATTATTTCCCCTTAACTATAATGTTTTATTATAAGTTATCTATGCGGATATTTCGCAATGCGGATAATTATAGTTCAAATATTTATTGTTTTACTGAACTTTGCTCAAAGAGCAAAGTGATGACATCAATACTGAGAAATATAATGTAAGTGGTCACCATTAATTCAATGAATACTGCATCGTAAGAAACATTAATGTGAGATGTAGAAAAGAGAATGTACAGTGTTAGTGACTGTATTATTGTTTATTTTCAAAACATTTGCTGATAATTTCTCATTTAACACAAACCAATAACAACAAAAATGTAGACAATGTCGTTAAATTTTCTTCATTTTCTTAAATTACAATGAAAAACAAATCAGCTACAGCTTTCACTGACAAACCTTTCATTTTTGACTAAATAGGTGAGCTGTAACACTGTATTCTAAAATATTTTTTTTTGGTTACCATACGTCTTATTTGCTATTATCTTTAAATTTTGGAGATCTTTTAGAATTCTCATGTATATATCATAATAACCGCAAAATATCCATCACCCCTTCCAGTCTTTAAAAGAACATCTTTTAAATATTTCTGAGTTAAATTAATAATATTTTGCTAAGAATTTTACTATAAGTCTACTGATATTTCTTTTTATTGCAGGGTATGGAAAGAAGACGAATCCTACTATCGTTGTCCTTAATGGTTTTTTCCTTTCTTCCTGCTACGAATCTATTAGTAACAGTTGGATTTGTAGTTGCCGAAAGAGTATTGTACATTCCAAGGTATATTTTTAATTAATAAAATATATTTTAACACAAAAAATAAATATTTCCAAATTAAATATAAGATACTACATGCTACAAGTCAAATAAAAATTATAGTTTAGTTGGAAAATAAATATAATTTAATAATTTAAGTTGAAAATAGTAACGGTAGATTATTTACTTTTAACAAATTACTTTTTAATTAACAAATGTGCGCCAATAAGCAGGTATCCAAAACCTGCACTAATATATATTGCGATGCTTATATTCGTACACTTTATTTATATTATACATATGTATTTTCATTTTTGCTAAAATTTGTTGTTTGCACATTTAAGTTTATTATATCTTAATAAGAGTTAGGTCCTCTGCTTGTTCTTCCAGTTTAGTCACTGTGCGAGTGGATCATTTGAGACGACAGCTCTGCCGCTATAGGTCTCAAAGCCTATATTCAAAGATCTTAATAAGAAAAAAATAAATTTAAAAATATGTATTTTTCCTTGTATTAGAGGTGTTTTTGATGTAGCTTTTAATGAATCTGTATATTAGTTCCGAAATTAATTTTTTAAGGAAATAAAATTTTATGCTTAAAATTTAAACTTTTATTCATCTTTTCATTAAATTTTTACATTTTATTTTCATTATAGCAGTTTATAGATATATAATATTAATAAAAAAAGAAATTTTCTCTTCAGTAACTGAAAAAAATAAAAATTTTATTAATTTTACATATAAAGCATAAATTTTTACATTCTATTTTCATTATAACAGTTGATAGGTATATAATAAAAGAAATATTTTCTTTTCAAAACTGATTTTTTTTTTTTTTATATGTAAAGCATAAAAATTTTCTATAAAGCATAACACTAATATCAGTAACATTTCTTGACATATATTAATATGTACAGAGTTATTAAGAATAATTATTCACTAATTTGCAGAGAAGTCAGGAAAACAAACCCAATCAGAAATAACACAGGAATATTGTGTCGCAAATGCAAAAGAGGGATGCTAGACATTCACTAAGTTTGAGACAGTAATCCAAATATTCGACGAGCGAAATTATTTAATTATTTTATAAGCTGCTATAAAAAATAAGCCAGGATTCAAGAAATCTAAAACATTTTCCATGCGTTTTGAATAAATTTTCGACATTGCGGTCTAGCCTTGTAACACAGGCTTTCCATTGCCGGCGCACTGACCGGAGAACTTGCGCAAACATCACTCGTGGATCACTAACAACGGCAATTGCTCCAATGATTCGTGTGACAAGTTCTATATGAGAATCAACAGGGGTTTTATACATCATAACTTTCAACTGGCAACCTCCGCTAATCAATTCTGCCCAATTCGTCGGCTCACACGTAGCTGCATCATATGATACGTGTGAGTTAAACAGAAGTTTCTGATGCGAAACAGAAGTTTCGCATTTGAGACCTCATTTTTCTATGTTATTATTCCATAGTTTCACGTTTCTGATTTCCCTGCACATTTTTGAATCATTATTCAGAATCATGAATAACCTTCATTGTGAAATGAATAACCTCGTTATATAAATCGGTTAAAAATACATTTTATTAACGTTTTTCTCTGTTATTTCCTTTTCGATTTATATCTATATAGAATCTACAAAATAAATGTCCTAATATTTTGGAGTTTCTTTAAAAAGATTTTATGGAATTATATAAAAAAATCAGATTTTTTTTATTCAAAATATGTTTGTATGAAAAATGGATATAATTTGTGATCATAAGATAACAGATTCTAGTAGCATTATTTTTGAGCTATTCAAGTGAACGACTTTTGCCGATCTATTATAAGTCTGCCTATGTTTGTTACTATTACATAATGGATATCAGATTATTTAAAAAAAGCATACGTATAAAATTTATATTTATGTAGTCAGTGTATTTAGCATTTAAACATATTGATCAAAGTAAATGCATTTATTTTCAATAGAACTTTGCATAAAGAAAATCACCATGTTAAATAATGCAACATGCATGAATAACTCTAATGAGAAAATCGTGTTGACAAAAAGGACATAACAACTGGTGTTATTATGGTAGTTTTTGTTTTCTTCATTTCTCACCCTCTTCTCTTATTACCAAGAAGATAGGCGTGCGTTATTAAAATTTGTTAGGTAAATAGCGAAAATGAGGGCAAGAAAATTAAAATGCTTTGGTGCTTTGAGAAAAAGAACAACAGTTTTTGTTAAATTTAATATTACTGTAAAAAGCTTAAAGGCTTCGTCTAGCATTTTTTATTAATTCTATAAGTACTACACTATTATTTTTTATTTAATATTACATGTTTCTTTATTTAAATCTTTAAATGCTGCTTGTTTATTTAAATGTTTCTTTTAAGTCTGAAAGAAAAACAAACTCGCTTATTCATGCATTCTAACATTCTAAAATTTTATGTGTGGATGGAATGACTAAATAGTGCAAAAATACCCAAATATTTGTTATATATTAATTGAGGGGTTTAAAATCATAGTGATTTACGTCAGTAATTTTGAAAATTAGCAGTAAGTGCATGAAGGTATATAAAAATATTAATAGGAAGATTCATATATCGGGGCTCCCAAGTGGTTCGCTTTTAGATTACCAGTATTTTCTAAGAAACATTTTCGTGGTAGGTTTTTACAACATTTGCAATAGGAAAAGCTTTCAAGATTGTTTCCTACAAAATTTGAATGAAAAATATAAAACGGAACTTTTTCTTAGAAAATACTGGTATTGAAAAAATGGCCCATTTGGGAACCCTGATATATCTGATAGTTCTACAAACATGCCTCTAAAGAGATCTTAAAGATATTTTACTGCACTGGAATTCGTTGTAACGCGTCCAGAAATCTTATACTTTTGAGTATTTCAGAAAATCTTACACCACTATTACTTTTAGCGGTTCAATATTAGGAGACTAACTAACAAAAATTGATATCACTGTTATGGCGTATATACTTTTTTAACATTGTTTATCATGCATTGAATGTGTTCCATATGTTTTAAAAACAAAATTTGCATAATGAATCTATACGTTTTCAGCTTAGGATTTTGTCTGCTGGTAAGCCATGGTCTTCAGAGGCTTATGCAGAGAGGGCCTCTCATAGCTTGGCTATGTAGAGCCGGAGCTTTATTAGTTATACTACTCTTTGTGTTTAAGACAATGGCCAGAAATAATGTGTGGACTTCTAGGGAATCATTGTTTACGTAAGTAAATACTCTATTTATTTTTATTTGACAGCGTACTTTGAAAATGCATAACTCACATGCCTTTTGAGATTTAAATTCATTCATTTATTGTCATTTCCCATATTGTACTTAACATATCTGAATAAATCTAAGCATTCAAATTCGAGAATAACAAACTCTTGTTGTTCAAGAATAACAAACGCATTAATCATCTCTTCTAAGTGAATAAATGCAATATTTATTTTTATTTTAAACTAATTTTGAAGTTCTGCATTCCCTAAGGATCCATTGTAAAGCTTTCCCCTTTTCTGTATTATCTGTTCTGTGAATCAATTGTCACAAGAAATGTGTATTCTATGAAATTAAATATAAAAATCTATATAAGATCATTCGAGACAATAGTTTTAGTATCTCAAACTCTGAAAGCTCTGAGTCAACTGACTCAACTTCTGCAGTTTAATGACTTCATGTTAGAAGCAAAATAACTTGATAATTGACGAAACATTTGTATTTATTTATTTTGCATTCTAAAGACAACACCAAGAAAAATTCCATAAATGTTTCTAAGAAATAATGGGCTGCTAGTTGCTCAAACATTTTCAAGGAGCAGTTTTTGAAAATTTCAGACACTTTGGAAAAGATCGATTTACATACTATTGTCAACAATGTTTGACCAACAAGGTTTTAGAATAGATATCCAGAATTTTCAATGTTTTCTAGAAAACCAGCTGCAAATTATTTCCCAGTAACATTTAAGGATTTTCTTTTTTCAGCGAATTAAATACAAAGTCATCAAGATCAGTTAAGTTTAACCTAGCATTTTCCTTGTGATAGGGCCTGAAATAAGGTCTAAATGTAAAGCTACTATCACGCGTAGATATTTAACCGGAAGGCAACTTCCTAGAATATTTTTCACTGACAATCTGAAATGTTTGAATAATGTTTTACTCATCTCCATCGTTAATAACAACACAAAGTTTCGGAAAGTACTTTAGAAAGTGTAATCAATCATAAAGCAATCTGATTATAAAGACGATGGTTTTCAAATCATCATTAACTTATAATTAACATTAATATTATTATCTAATTTATAATTTTCTTCTAGAATTTCAAAGAAATATTTGATTGCCTGTACCTTGTTACTTCATTTACTTCTACTTTTCTTTTTTTTATACTTTACCATTTAGAAGCATTAACAAAAACATTTTTTTAAAGGTCTGGTCTTCAGTCAGTACCGAACAATGCTAAAGTCCATTATAACTATGCCAACTACAAAAAGGATATTGGAGATAAATATTCAGCCATATACCATTATCGAATAGCTCTAAGGTAAGAGACAATTAATATTTTCCTTATTATTTTTTATCTGTAAAATGATTAGATGACTATTTTAAAATCTTATATATATTAAATTTGGCAAAAAAAAAAATCTTTACTCAGGTTTTAAAGAATGTTTATGGAACATTGAGTGAAAAAGTCTGCGAAATTAACTGTAATTAAAAAAATATATTTAGGAACATGAAAGAAAGCTGCAGAAATAATATTTACAAAATAAATAAATAAATAAAGAGGGAGAGATACAAAAAGTGCCCAAAGAGCTTTTCCATCAGCATCAACAAAATGGAGGGATACGTCAGTCAAAGAATCATTTGGAAGGTGCGATTAATATTTTTCGAATATTTTTTTATGTATATTAACATAACACCCAAATTTCGTTTCAATCAGTCTTGGCCACTATGCTTCAATTTTTTTTTCAGATTATTGTTTGTAACCAGTTATTTAAAATCATTAAATTGTTTCTAATTCTATACAATAACTTAAATAATTTTACTGATAATTATACAAATTGAATTATCTTCTCTATACATATTGTATTACTTATATTGTTTTTTTTTATCCTCTAATGAAAGAAGCTATGTTTAATATCTGTCTGGTAGAAAAGTGTGCGTGTGCAAAAAATTTGAAAAAAAAAAACATTTGTGTATATGTAAATTTAAGACGTTTAAAAATGAAAGTTTAAAAAAAAGTGCCAAAACACTGGAGGATATGTGATATGAATTTATTTAAAATCTTATTTGCTGTGGCGTAGAAATGTTGGAATAAAAAGTTATAAAAGCAAAAGCATCAATTTTATGATTAATAATACACATGAAGAAAGCTGTAATTTATATATTTTTACTGCAAAGTGTATTAAAATGTAACTTTTAAATAATTGCGGGAAAAAAAACAAATTAATAAAAAAATCCCATAAAAAATCATTTTATTTTTTAATTTTAGTGTTTTCTACATGCAATATACTTTCTCAACGTGTTATTGCATATCAGTACACAAATAAAATAATTATTAAATCAATACACATTGACTGCTAATGCCAAAGTGTAGTATACGAAAGCTTTTCTGCGAGTTAACACTATTAACAGTTCACTAAATCGTGATCGTATTATTATCAGTTCCATCGAATAAATTTATAAACCACTATACCTCTTTTCTTTAAACAAGGAATTCAATTTTTAGCCCTTTTATTCAATAATATATAATGATTTTATTTTATTAACATCAAAATAAAACCAGAAATTAAATTCTTTGTGATTAATTTATAAAGATGCTTTTTACAAGATTGCATTTTAAAAATGTTATAAGTCAATAAAAGGTAATTCATATAAAATTTATTAAATATGATCTACAGTATATTCCACCGTATGACGCGCACTTTTAAAACACGAAAATTAGTCACGCTTTACAGGTGCGCATTATATGCCGGGCATAAAATGGAAAGCTTAAAATTTAGGCATAACAATTGAGATTTCTATGTTAATGAACAAGAGACAACGTCGTGATTATTTGAATGAATGATAGCAGAGTTGTCCAAAGGTGCCATGGCGCTCTTTGAAGGTTCTCTTGGCACCCCTTCCAATGTTTCATTTTTCTAGATTTTCTTAAAACAAAAATTCAACTCTAAAGTTGTTCGCCTTAAAATAAATAATATTAACATTATTTTCATTACAGGTTTTATTAAGATTGTTGGCTCTTATACGTGTAAAAGTCCCTGGGATATCCCTCACGACCGCATTCTCAAACCTCAGAAAAATGTAACGTTAAATTTACTATGATATATTTTTTTTTCAACTCTTTATGTGAACCTATTCCATCGTAGTTCCCAAATCAATGTTTAATTCAGGCATTTTACTCCGGGAGGGAATTCTGATGCTGCAGAAGGGAGACTGCAAAGTTCCGGGAAGGAAATTGCACTTTGAGGCTATTAATCAGAACAAAATCGCAGATATACCGGGGGGAAATTGCACATCTAGAACATTAATCAGTACAAAATCTCAAATCTTCCAGAGAAACATTACGATGGTGCTGGAGGGAATGTCCCCCACCCTTGTCACTCCCTGAATTCAACACTGGCGCCCCGCAGTGGCGCAGACGATTAAGCTCGGTTCCCGCCAAGATCACCGAAAGTGAAGCAGCATCGACCATGGTCAGTGCTTGGGAGGGTGACAACCTCTCTCGACTGCGGCTGCAGTGGGACCGTATACGTTAAGGGGATGTGGTGCACGTAAAATCTGTTCGGGCTCCAATGTCCCCCAAGTTTGTAAACGATACCTCTGGGGGTGCCATTCCAGGTGCAGGCCTCTCATCTGGAATTGGTTCAAAATTAGGAAACCAGCCCTAGAAGTCCAACCTCTCTTGAGGCTCTGGCACCCCTTCTTTCAGAGAAAAGTGCCATGGCACTTTCTCTGACACGACAACAACAACAACACTGGCGCCAATTATTACCACAGTGAGCTATATGTGTATCCTGCAGACTTGCAGGTATCGACATCACTGCTAAAGTGAAATAATATTCGTTTATTTTTTGAATAATGTGAATAATAGCGCCCATCATTGTGTGCTACACGCTAGAGTGGGCTACGGAGTAGAATACATTGGTTACGGAAAGTTTGGACAGGCCTGAACGAGAATACGATTCCAAACGTTTTGTGGGACTTTAAGCAGATAGGCCTGGCAGTAGTGTAAATGCTCACTTCGAATTTTCTTAGTTTATTTATGATTATACTAGTTGTAATACTTTTTAAAGCTTTTTATTGTATTTTCAGGCTACATATTAAATGAAGCTTTTTTTCAAAAAAGGGGTTCGCGTAATAAGGCGAATGTACATAAAAGTACAGTCTGAAATCTTAGGTGCGCGTCATACGCTGGAAGATACGGTATTTTAAATACTCAACGTGTTACTCAACAAGTTCCATAGTTGACCACAGTGTGTTCTGGGAAATGTTAAAAACATGTCGCGAAAAAAGTTTTGTTGTAATAAAATTTGTAACCCATCGTAAATGTATGCTAAATGTATAATTCTTTAAAAAACGCCCTCTAGCGGCGAAATTTTGAAATAACGTTTTTTTTTCTCTTAAACAAATTCCCATCCTTTCATCGCGTAGTTCACAAAATTTCACAGCTTTCTAACCAATAGTTTCGTCTGTAGGCAACTTTAAATTAGGGTCGTTTAATTATGGACCGTATTTCCAATACGGCCATCTGAATAATAAGCTTCTTTAAAGCAATAAATCGTAAAATCAAAATTATGTCTACATTATATTAATAGGAAAGATAATAAATCACCAATATAATTTAAAACAACATCGTTTTACTTAAATAAACAAAATGTATATGAATTTTGCTAAAAAACAATATTATATATATAAGTTTATTTCAACTAACAGAATATTTTTCTAAAAAAAGACTGTTTCACCTTAAAAATAAGTATAATGTTTGTAACTTATTTTGTAATATTTATATGATTTTTGTTAGGAATATATTTTAACTTTTATCACTTTTCAGAAAAAATAAGAATTTTGCCGAGAAAGTACCATAAATTATAATTTTTCTCTATTGTGGCAATTTACTGTATTGCTTTTAATTAAACGCAAAAATAAATAAAGATATAAATGTGTTTTATTGTTTGCAAAAACCGCTTAAATTAACTGTAAAAGAAACGTGGGGCAATAAATCTTGAGTTTTATTCTACTTAACACACGTGTTAAACTAAATACTAAAATAATCAAATGCGACTTCGATCTTTCAAAACACTACAAAATGCACGACTTTGGCTATAAACAACAATTTGCTTTTAATATTATGGTTCGTTTTATGGGAAATTCCTAAAAGAGCTCGATAGTTTAATCGCCTAATTAGATTTTATATGCAGAAGTTTTCGCCATCTAACTCTTAATGACTGCTTCTGGAGATCAAAGCAATTAGGTATTTTTATTGGGTCGTGAATTATGGGGGTATTTCTGTGTTATTATTTAATTTCCTTTCTTTCGTTGCTTTAATAATAGAAAAGATTTACGAGGTTTTTTTTCCTTGTTATAGCCTAACAAATTTGTTTCTGGGAAAATATTTAAAAAAAGTAGATTATTATAGAATAATTCTATCGTAGTGAAAGATAATAAACTATAAAGTAAAGTTTCTTCTTCTAAAATGCCTTAAATAAAATTTGATATATTGATATATTTTAATTTTCTTGCATATTTGAACTTAGTGCACATATGCAAGAAAGTGCACATATCTAAGAAGCACATATCTTAGTGCACATATCTTATACATAAGAGTGCACATATCTTACATTAACATATGTGCACATAAGAGTGCACATATCTTAGTGCACATACATAAGAAGATATTTAGAGTGATTTCTATAAAATCACTCTAAATATGAAGGTATTTCAATTCAAATGTGCTTTAAGATTTATTACAGATGTACACTTCAGTAATTTAGAAAAAGCTTGAAAGAGTATCAATATATATCCTGGCAGTAATTTCTTTTATATTACAGATCATACAAAATGTCCATTACAAATTACTTACGGCTAAATGCCTTATTTTTCGACATATTTGCTTTCATTGTCTAAGCTTTTGTTAAGTCTGTGTAAAAGCTTTCGTATTCCGCAGTCATAGAAGTTTACTGCCTGGTGTCGAAAACACATTTAACTTCGATTTTGATCTCATCATTGTCATGAGAGTTTTACCTTGCAAGATGTTTCTTCAGGTAAAGCAGAGTTGCCATGTCTCCGGTTTTTTGCACACCATTAATATTTTAGAGAAAAATTTTGTTCTTTCAAATCGCAGAATGCTATAGTTAAATAAAACAACATTTTCTCTACTAAAATACTGGTATCCAAAAAGCCGGAGACTTGACCGGTCTGAGGTAAAGGAATAAGTAGTAGTCACTGGGTTCAAGATTGGAAATCACAGATGATCAACCTGTTCTGGGTTCTTCATGAATATTTGTCCTACCGCCAGAGAAAGCACAACACCATTTCGTTACATTTTGTCGATTCATAATATTCCCATAGACGGAAATAATTTATTTGTAAATATCCGCTGGACGGTCTCCTTTTGCATGAATAAAACGTATGGCAGACCGTACTTCACATTTGGTAGAATACTGAATTCACGTGCTACCCGAAACGTATAAATACGTGCTACATGAAACGTATAAACTTGTGGTACACGAAATAGACTTATCGCACAAATAACGAATGATTGCGACGGAAAGAGGAAATGTTCAAGGTTATGATATGAGTTGGCAACGCGCTCCTTAAAACTTTTTATTTCCTGCTATCCAAGGTGTATCTTTACTTTTCCAAAATATCTCGTACTACGGGATATTAATAAATAACTGTAATAACTACATTTTAAAAATATTAAAGATATTGTGGATATTATCGTCTTTAGCAGCAAGTCGATTCTAATTCAATTGTTAGCCAATAGTTTTTCATTACAGAAACTTCGTTATGATAAAAATAATAAAATTCTAACCACTAATGAGAGAGAATATTTTGCATTTTATTGCAAATAATTTGATTGAAAATATTATTAAAAAGATAGGTATTAGTATGTAATCACAATTTTATCATTATTAGGGATATTGGCTATAAATTTCTGAAATGTACAGTTGTGAAAAAAAAAAGGGTGAACACGCCCTACTAACTGTGCAACAAATTATTGTAGAAGAAAGTTGCTAGTAGCAAACTGATTGGAAATAAAGACTACTTTTAATGATATAGATAAAATTTTCTTTGAGGGGGGGGGGGACATCTGCATATCAAAACAAACCCTCACTTTGTTTTTTTCAATGACAAAACCCAATTTTGAAAATATATTTTAAATTTTTAGTTCAAATTATGATAGATACCAAATTTCATTAAATTCCTAGTTTCAGAGAAATTATTTTTTTTTAAATGAGCATATTTTAGGGGTTGTATACAAATTGAAGTTCGATACTTGATTGTTGAAATGCTACAGAATGACTAAGTCACTTCTAGTAATGTATTGTTTTTTGTCAATATGACCATTTTACTTACTTATTAGGTTTCGGCTATTGTTATATACTGTAAAATCGTTTTCAATATTCATTGTATAATAGTCACAAGAGTTGAAATAGCCGATTAAAAATATATAAGATTATCTGTGATTAAAATAGTTTTAGAATTATGTGAATGTGATTAGTATTTTCTGTGATTTTATAATGCTTTTTCCTAGATTTTGAATTTATTTTACTAACTTTTTTCTGAATATAAATGTGAAGAATATCATCGAATACAAAATTTAGAATGAAAATTAGTATGAAGCAGTATAAGGAAGCAATGAAGATTATACATCTTAACTCGATTGCTGATGACATAATTAAAAAATTTTTCAGCAAATACACAACACATATGCATTTATAAGAAACGTTACTTCAAACATTTGTACCGCAAAAAAAAATAAAAATAGGTTTATTAGACTGGATAAGAAGCTAGAAATTCAATT
This sequence comes from Maratus michaelseni, assembly GCA_963931845.1. Lineage (NCBI taxonomy): Eukaryota > Metazoa > Arthropoda > Arachnida > Araneae > Salticidae > Maratus > Maratus michaelseni. The sequence goes on from OZ007590.1 coordinate 196,323,032, forward strand.
AAAGGAAACGAAAATAATGAATAAGATTTTTTTTCTAAGGTATGGCTGTTCATTTTTTAAAAAAAAGAGCTTTGTTTGTTTAAAAATAAAAGCGAAACTATTTTATGTATTTGACACAAAATTATATCTCATGCAAATACGATCTACGTAATTTTAACAAAGGATTTAAAAGCACAGAAAAAGTTTTAAAAAATCTTATTCTAATCAACAATAAAATGAGTAAAATATTTTTTCAAATTATCCTTCTCTACACATCATAGACCATTCCTTAAACCAGCATCTTGACGTTTTTTAAGCATAATTTGAAAACTACTTGGAAGAAAAAAATTTACTTTTGAATGCGCATAAAACAGGACATAATAAATGTAAGTCCATAAAAAAATGTACTTTGCAATTCCTAATTGTTTCGAATATTAATATTATAATTCATCATTCATATTATAAAATTATAAGAATTAAAAATTCAACTTATTTATGTTTGGATTGTTTAGTATTATAATCAGAGAAAAAATTAACGCATTAGGATTTTAATTTCAGGAGATATCAGTAAAAATATTTAAATATAATGTAACATTTGTAGCTCTAAATTTTGAATTTTTATAATTCAAAAACGTATCATCCAAATGACTTAAAATTTTGTATCTATGCATAGTTTGAACCGAAGATTTAAAATATGGTATCAAAATTGTGTGTTGTCATTGGAAAAAATAATGTTTGGGATAGTTTTGACATGTAGATGGCTTCTAAGCAAGTTTTAAACACATCAATTAAAAGTAGACTTTATTTCCAATTGTTTAGTTCCAGTAACTTTCATGTACGATAATGTGAAGCAGAGTTAGTGATGTTCACTATTTTTCCACGACTACACATTTCCAACATTCACAATATGTACTAAGCATGAACATATAAATAACCAATAATGCATACTTTTATGAATCGCTTTTTTTGTTGTGTAAAACCTTTTATTAGCAGTTGTTCTATATAAGTCGAATATTTTAGTAATTATTGTTACAATCTCTGTAGTACCAAAATTAGAAAAATATTTTAAATAATAAATTAACTTATGAAACTGTAATACATATTTTTTGTGGAGATTTGAATAAATCCGTAATTTAATGTTTGAATTTCAAATTCGGGAATGGGATTTAATATCAATCTGTTTGCAACCAGCAGAAATTTCTAAAACTGTTTTAGTGTTCCCGGTATCTTCTAACTATTTCTGAAAATTAAAATACAATGCCTTTCTTTATTTCTGTGTGAGTTACATATAAGTAATTTTTCAGGATACTTTTTTTAGAATCGCAAAATCTTAAAACTTACAACCAATTCATTTTTTCTTTCATTCCGCTATATAAAATATTTCTTTAAAAAAGTTTAGAAAACTAACTGAAATATTTCTTATTATTAATCAATGTTTAAGAGTTCTGAATTTTTTACGAAGGAAAAATATATAGGTATGTCTTAAACGTTTTTAATCTGACCTGGATCAAATCAATTCTTACGGTAGCAAAACGTGATTCCTGGTTTGTGAAAGAAAGAAAGTTAATGGAGGTTCTGTTTCAAAGTAAGAAAGTTACTTTTAGATTGATGTCTTTTAATGGACGTAGATTCAATCTCTTTTCTATCACGCAATTTATCTGTTATCGTTTAAAGTAGAAATTTCTCAAGCGCATACAATTTTTTGAAAAAGAGTTGTTTCATTGTTTCATAAAAGTGACCGCTATAAATAGACATTTAGAATAATATATTTATAAGGATATAGTTGTCAGGTATCTCCAAATAATTGAACATGCTTCCGATGTAGAATCAAAATGCTAACGAAATCTGGAGGATTAATTTTGAAATTCAATGTATGTTAATTCGCCAGCTAAACATGATATAAAGTAGGACTCAAAGATTTTTGAAAGTATTATTAATATAGAAATGAGATGAGTGGCATTATGTGCAGTAGAAAGCAAAACATCACCTGAAGCATCAGGGCATCGATTGTAATTCTAGACTAGTTTCGGTAGCATTAAGCTTACTATCATTAGTGCAATTTTAAAGTGGTATTTTTCTTATATATATAAATGAGAAATGGATCGAAACTATGGTTATATCAACCAATAGAATTATGGAAAAGGTAAAAGAAACAGCCAATAGTATTTCAGTAACGGAATAAAAACAACCAGTATGATAATAATAAACAGAGAGAAACAAATATTTATTTTCCGCCCGTATCTGCCCTTTTAGTTGTTTCTTACTTCTCTGTATCATGTTTGGTTATTTCCAATCCCTTTCTTGCAATTCTACTTGTTAATAAAATTATGGCATGAGTGTGCTTTTCCACTAATAGCTGTTTTCTTAATTTCCCTGTAATTTTTTTTCGCTGATAAATATATAGTTTAAGTCTGCTTGTGCAACATGTATTCAAAATTCATTTTTATTTTCGTATTCCTCACGTTGCAGTAGATGCAATTATAGTCGACCTTATGGAGATCTATATGTTGTCTTATAAACTTCCTTTATTAGCTAATAGTTCATTTCGCTAGATGGAATAAAACTGTAAATGTAAATCGCAATTAAATGTTGAAACTTACAAATTCGTAGACATATTACTGTTTTTTCTTCTAAATTATAGGCATATCCACAGTAGTTTCAAATAAGGAAATCTGTTATTATGATGCTTTTAAATATAAAATTGTAGTTATTGTGTTATTGTTTTGGACCGTTAAGAAGCATTAAAAGTAATTTAGAAACATAATTTGACGCATTCATTAAAAGAGTTTTCTTTCGGAGATTTTACTTTAAGAAGTATGAAATTTAAAATTGCTGGATAATGTATTCAAAGAAAGAATAAAATACAAAATTTCATATGAAATGAAAAAAACAAAATTTGATAGGGTCTTGTTGGTTTCATTTAGTTGGCATTGCAAAATTAATAACGTAACTTTTAAAAAGTAATATCGCGGTGATAGACTCATATTATCTTATAATGCACATACGCATATAAACATTATGCATATAACCTATTGTGTGAAATATTTCCAATAAGCGCTCTAAACATGGAACAATAAGAATTAGATGAACCTTAGCATTTAGATAAATCACAAACAGAAAACCGTACTTAAGAAAATCGTGTTTCCTTCTTTCTTAAGGTTATTTAAACATTTTAATAAATTTTAAAGATTTGAGTACATTTGGAAGATGATTTTTTATATGTATAATTAAAAAAAAAATCACTTATATATGTGCATTATGATGTACAGGATTGTTGTTGAAATCTTTGAATAACAAGCAGATAAATGTTGTTATTGCGGCCATGGGTGGCTGCTTTGGGTAGTGTTTTCTCAGGATATATACCTCAAAATTTTCTGAAAATGTAATCACTTGTCCTTCCCATTATAATGTATTTGTACAATAAATACTATTTTGTTATTTGAATTCCTTCATGGTGTTGCATTTTGGATGGACAGCAGTGTATTACGTTTTGAGTTATAATATTTTGCTTCAAAACAAAATATTACAAATATCATTTTGAGAAAAAAGAAATCATTCTTGTATTTTACCTATGAAGGGGAGGTTCTTTGACCTGATTTTCCCGTGATTTTTATTTTTATTTTCAATTGCAAAGAAAACATATATAACTTTCGGACTTTTTACATTATTTTTATTGACATTTCACTTGTATATTTAAATTTTTGTGTGTAAATATATATATATATATATATATATATTAGGGTGGGTCGAAAAAACCGAAATTTATATAATCGAAACGTAATAGTGCGGGAAAGTTGCCATTGGTAATGAGGAATAAATTCGCAAAATATTACACCAAATGGTTAATATCTTTTACCCCCGCAAAGGGGGCAAAATTTCGAAAAATCGCAAAAAAAATGTTTTTTTTTTTTCAAAAAAAAATTAACTATCCAACCATACTAATACAATTTCTAATAGAATGCAACAGCTACAGCAAGATGTTAGTAATGTTCCATTCAAATTTCATTATGGCTAAATCATTTCTATTCTATCTTTTCTAATCTATAAAATTTTGAAAAAAAACGGTAAAAATTTAAATTTTTCGTTTTTTCTAAATTTTTCCATTTTTATTATTTGTCTACAATTAAATAAATTTACATTATAGCTAGTAATAACTTATAAATGTCTAGTAATTTTTATCATAGGGATTGCAATCCAAGGAAGAGAGGGGCCCGCCCCCCTAAATTTGTGAGAAAGGGGCTTTTTGAAGGGATTTTGGGGATTTCCCGGAATTTTTTGGGGATTTTTGTAGGGGTTGAGCAAAAGTGAAAAATGAAGGGAAATTTATGTAAGAGGCCCCCTAACAAAAAAAAAATCACCAAAATTTACCGGAAAATCACCAAAATTTCTTCAAAAAGACCCCTTTTCTCAAATTGAGAAAAGGGGGAGGCGAGAGGGGCGGGCCCCTCTCGCTCTTGGTTGGCAATCCCCATGGTCAAAATTACTAGACATTTATAAGTTATTACTAGATATAATGTAGTTTTTTTTAATATCAGACATATAATAAAATTTGGAAAAATTGTAAAAAAACGGAAAAATAAAATTTTTGCCGTTTTTTTTCAAAATTTTAGCCGCCCCTGCGGTGGTAATAGAAATGATTTAACCATATTGAAATTTTATTGGAACATTACTAACATCTTGATGTAGCTGTTGCATTCTATTAGAAATTGTATTGCTATGGTTGGATAATTATTATTATTATTATTATTTTTTGACAAATTTTTTTTTTCCGATTTTTCGAAATTTTGGCCCCTTTGCGGCGGTAAAAAATATTAACCCTTTGGTGTAATATTTTGCGAATTTATTCATTATTATCAATGGCAACTTTCCCGCACTATTACGTTTCGATTATATAAATTTCGGTTTTTTCGACCCACCCTAATATATATATATATGAATAATACACTTTGTGCTACGAGGAATACACGTCATGAACTTCCAATCGGGTGGCCGTTTTCTCCAGTCACAAGAATTAAAAACACATTTGATCACCAAATTACGAAAAGACACAACATTTTCTGTAGCTTATACAAAATTTAGTTTTAAAAGTTAATTTTTGACAAAATGGCAGTCATTTGAACAAAAAAAGTTGATTATTTCTCCTCTTTTATTTTTATCTTTTGCGAGCTGAAAAATATACTTAATCAATAAAAAATTATAATTTTCGATGGTATAATCCAGGGCAAAAACGATTACATTTCTTTTAAATAAAAAATGAGGAAAATCAGTCGAATAGTTTTGGAGAAAAGGGGTCGATTAGTTTGAAAACATTGTTTCGAGCAAAACAAGTTTAACTTTTACAATAGCTTTATTTCAACGAGCGGCGCTACATTCAAGGAGCAAAAAATATTGCAAGGAATTAGAATATCACGAAATAGCTTTAGGGCAAAAATGTACACACTTGAGGGATGCAAAAAATGCAAAATAATAATAAAAAATTACCCAAAGAAGTGGAACCTCCCCTTAAGTTATATACTAATATATAATAATAAGTTATATACTATATTATATACTAATATTCAAATGCCTTTAACTCAAGTTTTCAACAAGAGAGGAGCAAATTTTGAACTAATCTAAAAAGCTAAAACATCAAGCTTTAATAAAGGTTTTTTTCTTTTATTTCTTAAAATAAAAAAAGGGAAATTGTTTTTTAAACGCAGTCGGATACCTGAAGAACGTTCAGTTACTAAATGAGTTTATTAAATGAAACATTAATACATTTAAAAAAAAGTAAAAGGATACCTATGCATGATAATTCTTTTTTATAAGAAATGTATTCCTTTAAAGTAAATTTTTAATGGTCTTGATACGCGACACTGAAGTACCAAGTTCCGTACATTAAGTAATTTGTTCGATATTTATGTCAGCTTCTCGGGGCTGTTTTAGACGACGCTAAATTTTACGGATGTTGGTTAACGCATTAGTTTTACTTTTTATGGCGCTCTAACTTTGAGTTAGATCGAACGTTAAAAGCTTCTTACATGCTATAATTCTTGCCGTGAGACATTAATACTCCTTCTTCTTTTCGTGAGAAATAGTTTTATGGTTTAAACGAACCGAAACATTCGCTATATTTATAGCACTGAAATAGAATTATATCCGAAATCAAATCAAACTTTAACGGAAAGGTATTTTCTTTTACACTCGAGAATGAAAATAAAGTTTTAGGAGCAGAATTAAAATATGAAGTGAAATCCGATAGCATTAATAACAGTATAAATTAGTATTCTCGGATAATGTAAGAGTATTTCGTAATTTTTATTAGATCAGTAAGAAAATTTATTCATTGCATTAATCGCAGATCGCATACTAATTTAAGAAAACGTTGAATTTTTTGTAAATCTTGAGCAACTGTAAAATAATATTGTGCGAGACATTTTTATTTTTATCCAAATAAAGAGCAGAATAGCAACAAATATACGTGTATTTTAATTTTTAAGGCATACATTTTTATGGCATACTTAAGGGTAAATTTTCTTATTCTAATAGAAATGTTTTAACTAAATTGGTTAGAAATTCATTGTATTTTATAAGGTTTATTTATATTTGATCACAAATATGAAAATGTAAATGCATGAAAGTAGGTGTATAATAACGAACAATAAATGTTGTTCTTTATTATACACCTACTTTCATGCATTTACAATATGGTGGTTCATATTTGTGGTGGAATATATTTGTTGCATTAGAGTGAACTGTTTATGCGCCTATTTGGCAATGATTTTCATAATTATTCAATTAATATATATATATATATATATATATATACATGTATGTATGTATGAAAAGTTTACATGTGCCAGAGAAAACTAAATAAATATCATTAAAATAAGACGTTTTAAAAATTATCATTATTATGACTATTAAAATTATTTTTTTTTAATTTGAATATTTTCTTTGGCGATATTATCTTTGGAGTACTTTCTTAGATTTGGAATTGAATCAGTGATTAAAAAAAAAGAGTACAAAAATATGGTCTTTCATATTGAATCTGATCTTATGATTAATTTTCTTTTTTTTTTCTTTTTAATTTTCTTTGAGTAATCAATTATCAAATGTGGTAACTATGCCACAAATATTCACTGTTGATTTACGTTAAACTTGCATTGAATATTAGTTTTAAAAGTCCTAAAGAGTCACTAAACTGAGCGACAATTTAAAAAAAATAATAATTCAAAAGTTTATTTTTTATGTTCAATGATGTAACAGTTGAAATTATGCCACAATAAAAGCAAAAGCGAAAGCTCATATTCGTTATGCGTCATCGTTATGCATTTGTAAAGCCAATAACCATGTTTGGCAGCCGTCCATAACTGAGCTTTGAATTTTTGAAGGACACAGATAGTGATTAAATTGTCCATATGAAATGATAGCGTCCGTAGTGAAAAAAAAAAAAATTTCGCAAAAAATCACGTTTGAGAGCCGTCTAAAAATGAGCTACAAATTTTGGAGCCGACTGAGCTGTCCGTATTGCAAGAAATAGGAATTATTGATAAAAATAATCGTTGGATTAGGTAGTTTTTGCAGTTAACAGGATTTGGTGCCCTAAGAATGATATAAATAAAACATATAAATCATATTTTTACTAGGTATTTGACAAAAGGGACATAAGTCACGGTTAATGTTATCAATCACTTAATGTTATTGAAATTAGATTCTGCTAACCTTTATATACAATTTTACATTAAAATCAATCGCTTTGTGTGATCCATTTGTCAATTAATGCTACAATTTTGCAGATAACTAGTCCCTGAAAACGGTGAAATTGAAAGCGAAGATCTCGTATAAGGCCCATTAAAAGAATGGCACCGAATATTCCAGTTACAATCAACATATTCTTTGTTAGAGCAGGATTCTGAGAAGTTAAAAAGAACTTCTGTCTGTTAAAAAGAACTAAGTCTTCTGAGAAGATAAACAGAAAATTTTAGAAATTTCGGAAAGCTTCCGCCATGATATGACGAGTAAAAATTATGAGGTCTGGATAGCGATCGATAATGATATTCCTATAGTTACAAACACAGAAATGTTAATTTTTAAAAGATTTGCGAATAAATTGAAAATAATGATCAGTCAGAAAGACGACGAGAGCATCTTTAATTGAAAAAACATCTAAAGATATGAAAATGACTAACGCATTGAACATTTTTAAACGTGGTGTATGTCATCGCTCGGTCGATTTTCGAAAACAACGTAAGTAGGAACGGTCTTTTAACACATTCGCAACTAGCGGCTTATATTGGTGCCGTATAAACAAAAACCTTGAATTTGAAGAAAATATTTTTAAGAAAATGTTTTTCCTGATTTAATAGAATTTCAGCATTTAAATAAGTTGAAAATTATATTTTAAAAAAGTGCCGCACAACAATTATAAGAAGTGTACGGGGAGTCCGTCTCTCAGGGACTAAGGAATAATTGTAAACCAACAAAAAATACCGATATCCTTTAATAAGTGTTTTCTACCCTTTTTTCAAGTAATCATTTCAAGTCCGCTATATTAAATTATTATTTTTTTAATTCAAAATATCTGCCACATTACACGACTAGTAAGTTTCCCTTTATTTAATCACGGGATGTCTCATTCAATAAAGAGAAGATTACTATTCTGAAATAGTGGTACATATTTTGAATAAACAATTCCCCCAACTTGGCAACATTGCAACGTTTTATCAAGAGTAAATTATTGTTTTCTTAAAAATAATAGATATTATAACCTAGTATTTTCCCAAATTACTTATTTTTATTAATCGGATATTTTTATCGAAATTTCTTGATCCCGTAATGATTATATTAAGCGGAATTTACTGTATTTCTAAATTTCTAAGAAAATAAGTTACTAATTTATAAGATTAATTTTAAATCAAATAGAATCATCGTGCAGTAGAATTTTATAAAAAACAAACCTGAACATAGGGATATGTGATAATACTTTCGAGGAATAATAAATTTGTTAAATGTATATTTATGTTTGAAAACATCCAATGGTTTTCAAAATACATCAAAACAATTAACTAAGTCCTGGCTCAGACATTTTTCGTCCAGTTGGAAAATTACTACTCAAATAATTAACTAAGTGTTAAAGATTAACATTAAGTGCATGGGTGCTACATATTACGGATTTTGAATGTCACTATTTTCGAATAATAATATTCCCCTTATTAAACGCAGAATTCTGCTATATAAATACTGCGAAGATTTATATAGCAAAAATTCGAAAAAATTCGAAAAAAGAATATTCAAAAAAAAAATTACTCAAAATCTGTAATTTTTGGCACATAACCATTAAGTACGCAGTCATATTCATAATCGCGAATGATTGTCATATTTATAATCGTGTAGCTTTGTTTTATTCTGTATTTTGCCTTCAAAAATAGTTGGATAATGTGATTGATTAATGTTTTTTTTTTTTTTTTTTTTTTTTTTTTTTTTTCAATGAACGTCAATTTTGAGTGGCAACGGAAAAATAATCTTTGTAATTTTTATCTATTCAGGCGAGACTATTTTCAAGGACACATTCTCAAAACATGCTATTCCAAAAAGTGCTTATGTAGTTTTTAAAATCACAGACTCAATTAATATGCGTCTTTTGCACTATGTTAAACACTTTATGTTGACACTTTATATATTGATTATAATTTTCTAGTGTTAAATCTTGTATAAAAGTTCACAGTCTCATTTCTTTTAAAATGTTCACTGAAATTCCTATTTCATTATCTAGATTATGGCCTAATCATTCAAGTTCGCACAACAACTTAGGTACTCTTTTAGATGACTTGAATGAAGCGGAAAATCATTTTCGGCAAGCTATAGCTATTAATCCCTGTCATGCTAAAGCTTATTACAATTTAGCGACTATATACAGGTATATATATTTTTTATTTAAAAAAAGAAAAATATGATTTCATTACGCCCAGAAAAAAGAATTGACTAAAACTACAAAACATGTTTTGTTGAGTACATTTTGGTTGTTTTAGCAAAATTCAAGTAAAATTGAACCATTTTACTTGAATTAACAAGACATTTTTTGCTGACGATACAAAAATTTCTTTTGGAATTTTGTTTAAATATAGGTCAATGGAAATTTTGTTTGAATCAACAAAATTATTATTTTTTTTTTTTTTTTTTTTTTTTTTTTTTTGCAATTCCAAAAAAATATTTGTATCGTCAGAAAAAAATGCTTTGTTAATTCAAGTAAAATGATCAATTTTACTTGAATTTTGCTAAAACAACCAAAATGTACTCAACAAAACATGTTTTGTAGTTTTAATCAATTCCTTTTTCTGGATGTATCTCCTAGTATTGCCAATTTAGTTCTTATTTTCCATTATATCTACTAGAATTTTCGAAAATTCTAACAGATATTGTGAATTAAATAATAAAACCTCTAAATTTTAATACTGATCTCTAAATATAGGTATTTGCATTAAGACGCTTTTATTCTCATATTTTAGCAAAAGAGGTCAGACTGAAGTTTCTGAAAAGCTTCTTCTTCGAGCAATCCATTTAGATCCAGAATTCGTTTCAGCCATATCTGCCCTCGCTTCCCTCTACGGAGAGATGGAAAACAGAGAAGAAGAAGCGGAGAGACTACACTTATGGGCGATAACCCTTGATCCGGATAATGCGGACGCCCTAAATAATTATGGTACATTCCTGGAAAAATCAGGTGAGAAAGCTATTGATGAATTTACTTAGGAAGTATGTAAACATATTTTTAAAGTAAAATTTTAGAGGATTTATATGGTTTCTTAACAAAACTTTCGGACGCAATACAAATCTTAACACCTTCAGATGCAATATACGATATTTTGTAATTTTTAGATTAAAATGAGGTGAAAAATACATGAAACGTCTATGTTAGTCAAATTTACGTTCAGTTTAATTTCTTTCAAATTACTTTCTAATATTTACATAGAAGAGAAAAAAAATGTGATTTTGCGTTAAGGAAATAAAAATTAAAATGTATGAAAAAATATTGGTTTTTTACACATGATTCAATATTCTATTTAAGAAAAGAATTGAAAAAAAAATTCTCCTAATCAAGTAATTTTTCTTTAAAATATTTGTTACTTTTTAACTTACTTCTGCTTAATCATAGCTATAAATCATATAATTGTTGTAGGAACGTGTAATTTCCTGCGCAATAACATAGAGTATTTATTTTTTTCACACAGGACGCACATTTGAAGCCATGACGCAATACGAAAGAGCCATGACTGTTCAACCTAACCATACTGTTGCTATACTAAATGCGGCAAGGTCACTTCGTAGTCTCGACCACAGTAGAAAAGCTGAAGAACTTTATAAAAGGTAAATTTCGTTTTTTTTTCACACTTAAAAAAATAATGAATTAACAAAGTTTGAAACAAATCAGTAACATTATTTGTGTGGGCTAAAAGCCATTTTTTCTGCTATGTTAAATCCATCGATGAAAAATAACCAAATAATCTGCATTGCATGTGGTTAAACTCTATAAACAATTTCAATTTAAAAAATTAAATGAATAAAATATATCCATCAAGACGTAGTGTTTTATCCCAAATTCTGTAATATCATTACGTACATAAATATGGCACATTAACTTCTTTATTGCGTTATAATTAACTTTACAGTTTTCTATGTAACTCAAAGCCAGCTTTATCACCTGTGCACCATGAATAAATACATAATTCCATTACCACAGGATAGAGAGAGTACCAAGAATTTCTCACCGACATATTTATGAACCGAATTTTGCTGACAGTGTTTTGTCCATTAACCCTTTCAGGGGCAGTGGTATGTTTATGAAACCATTTAATTTTAATTCCCAAACACCACAAAGACACCAGAATTCTGCTAAAATCTTTTCCATTTAATATGTATGTGAAATATAGCCTTTCTCTTTTCTCCAAATAATTTTTTTTGTAAATTCCGGTGCCAGTCATTCATTTCAACATTTTAGTACTGAAAGTACTTTGCCCCTGAAAGGGTTAAAATAAACATATCATTCCGTTATTGAAGAGAGAAGTCCATATTGGAATTCTTCGTATTTTTACAGCAGCAAGAAACAAAAATGAATATTCCATGTATTTTTCCCAAATTGTCTCAGAGGAAAGCAAAAATAGCCAATAGATTGAAAGTGATGTATTCTTTAAATTTATATTTAAAATTCGAGCTTACGACGCAACCTTTATATTGAAATAGTAAAAAAACATTGCATGTTTTCTTGCTAACACAGACATTTGATTTCATATCTTGATTCTACAGTTTATATATAATAAACACTAAGGTACGTGGCGGCGATAAAGCGGTTATTTCTGTTTTGCCGATAGGAACGAGTGGTTTGATTAGAAAATCAAACCTGCTAGACCTAAATTTAGCCGGCCTCGTTATTTGTTGTATTAAGAAAACTGTTGGAGCTATCGATTCGAAACTCACAGTATATACGTAGATTATTTTTCTGATTCTTTAAATGCAAATTTTGAGAAAATCGGACGGTAACTTTTTTTGCAAGAAACTGACTCGCCGTGAATTAAATGACCCAGAAATTTGAGGGAGTCGTATTGAACTTACTTCCGCTTCGGTGTCCGTCTCTCTGTTTGTTCTCCGACAGACGAAAATGTTACCAGAGGAATGGTTTCGTGCAGCGATTTTTAGAATGTTTTCTCATTTCATACTATTTTTTGACGGGACCGCACAACGTAGGGATAATCAGCTAGTACATCCGACATCAAAATGAGCTTTGACTATCAAATGGGAAGTCAAGGTAAATCAGGCCGTTCACGTGTTCAGTCAAAAGTAGAAGGTTTTTCACTCACCACCAAACGTATATATTCGTTCATATTCGTACATAGCATCGTACACAGAGTCATCTTCATTACGAAAAATGGGGTATTTGACTGAGAGCTTTTAAAAATCAAATGATGTTCAATTTTAGTATTCACCAGGAAGACGTCACATTTTTTCTCAAATCAAGGTATACGTCCGTAGAAAATTTATTTTATATTAGGTTAACTTTTAGTTCTTCTTAATTCCATAGAGCTAATCGGAATTATGTTACTTCGGACGACTTGATAGTTATCGCAGGAAATTTGACATAGGTACCCATGCATGTAATGAAATGTTATTCTTATAAAATTTTAAATGTTATGGAATATAATCCAAATCGTACACAATACCATAAATAAATGTAAATTATTTTACAAATTAAATAAATTTTACATAAGAAAGGAAATTTTAATGGGTTTCTACGACATTTTAGTATTTTAGGTTTAAATATGATATACATAAAACAATTAAAATCAATATTTATTAAAATAATTTGGCGAGATGGAAAGAACATCAGAACGTTTTATTTGCAGAAACAAAAAAGCCTAAGATGTTTTTAATATAAAATTTGGTAACAACTGCTATTAGATGTATTTTTCTTTTCTAAAGAATGATATAGTTTATGTATTTTTATAAATCTAAAAACCTGAAAAACTCCTAAAACCTTTTTTTTTTAAAAACTATTTCTTTGTTAAAGTTGGCATTAATGGAAATTTGTGCACGATAGACTTCGCATACTTCATATACATTAGAAAAAAAACAAGTTGATGAAGTAACTTTATATTAAAGAAATTAGTTTAAAAAAAAATCTGTTTCTTTTTTACTAACTGAATTTTAATTCGGGATATTGGTAAATATTTTACAGACTATGACGTCATAGATTTAAAAAAAAAAAACCTAATTTAGATATGTTTAATAATATTGCTGTATAACGAAATTTAACGAAAATCCTATAAAATCCTATAAAAATACCATAAAATATAAAAGAATATAAAACAATAAAAGAAAAATAGAACGCTTAGAAAATATTATAGTAGTTAACGATTCTTTGGAAATTGAACGGTTCTCATAAAAAAAGTAAATTTAAAAAGAACGCTCGGATATTGCAGTAATACTAGGTTAAAATATTAAGTAAATTAGCTTTTTGATTGGATTTTCACAAGGCCTTAAGAATTCACGTACATTTTGATAAAAAAAAATCTAACAAAATATTTACTACTAAATTTCGTAACTGAAATAATCAACTATATTTTATTTAAAAAAACCAAACAAACGTGTATTTATAAAAATTGAAAAATATTAAAAATCCACTCTTGATAAAAACTTTTTTTTTCTTTTTACATTTTCTTTTGTTTTCTTTTAAATGGGGTTTAATAGAAATTTGTGCTTCATAAACTCTGAATAATTTATACAAATTAATGAAAAACAAGTTAATGAGATAATGTTTTTTTCTTAATAATTAGTTTAATACATAATTTTTTCACTCTAATTGAATTTCTATTTAGCTATTGATAAGTATTTAATCGTTTATGACGTCAATGTACATTTTTTTCTGAACTTCATTTAGAGCTAATTTAATATTTTGTTTTTCGATAAGACAAATTGATTTTGAAATTTCAGATTGCTTACATTGTAGAGGAAACAAAAGAGACAAATTAACGATTTTCGTAGTTCTTTTGGAAATAATATATGATTTACATTAAGTTAAGTATTTAAAATTTAGTTTATTTCAATATTTCTAATACATAAGGTGAATGAAAATTATCTTTACTCGAAACTCAACAAAATCTTAATAAAGTGGATAGCTAAATTATGCTACATAAATTGTGACACATAAATTTTGTTTGCAAGAATTGTCTTTTAAATATCCAAGCAATAGTTCAATTCCTTATAAACAAACAAGTATATTTACGTGAATGTAAATTCAACTCGGATTCTTATCTTTAAATGATCGATATTAGCCAACGAAGTGAAAACCACCTCGATTCCCGATAGAAGCATATAACGTTTTATGATATCTGGTGATCTAACTGGCTAAGGTATGAGACCCTGTCGTCCAATTCATTGCTCTGAAAATGCTTTTTAGCTCACAGGTTATCAAATCCTGAGAGCTAATGTGCCCGCCCGTTCTGTATGTATGTATGTACGTAACGTGATAACTCATGATAGAAATAATCGTTTATCTTCAAATTTTGTTTATAGGTTCATTGTGATAAAGCGTTTCCCTGATTAGTTTTGGGGGTTCATTGTTTAAGTATAAAGGTAGAAACGGGGGGCTAACCCCCCTTAATTTAGATAAATGGTTTTTTCATGCAGAATTATCCAATTTTCTTCAAATTTTGAATACAGGTAGAACTTCTAAAATCCGGAATCACTCGGGACTCCGTAATTCCATGTTTTCGAAATTTCCGGATTTTAGAGACTGAGAAATAAAAATTTAAATTCTAAATTAAAGCCACACTTAAAAATAGGAAACACATACTGTAGAGTTTCTAATACTCTACATCCGAGCGATTCTGGAATTTAGAAGTTCTACCTGTATACGTTCATTGTAATAAGAGGCTTCCCTGATTAGTTTTGAGGGGTTCATTTGTAACTATAAGGTGGAACGAGGGGCTAATCATCCTTAATTTTTCATGCAGAATTATCCGATTCTCTTCAAACTTTGCATATAGGTTTATTGTGACAAGACGCTTTCTTTATTAGTTTTGGGGATTCTTTGGTTAAGTATAAAGGGAGTAAGGGGGGGCTAATCCTGCCCCCTTAATTTAGATAAATGGGTTTTTCATGCAGAATTATCCGATTCCTTCAAAATTTGTTTATAGGCTCATAGTGGTAAGGAGCTTTCCTGAATATCTTTGGGGGTTCATTGTTTAAGTATAAAAAAGGATACGGGGGGCTAATCCCCCCTTAATTTAGAGATATGAGTTTATCATGCAGAATTATCCCATTTGCTTCATATTTTGTATATATATTCATTGCAATAAGGGGCTTCCCTGATTAGTTTTGGTTTTTCATTGATTAATTATAAGGGGGGATGAGGGGGGATGATCCGCCTTAATGTATTGTCGATTTCTTTATTTTTCGAAGGGCTGATTTCAAATTCTTTGAAAAAAGATTATAATATACAATTAGTGTGAATAGCCTGTGAGCTCAATGCCCTCTGTTTAACTGGGCAATTTTTTTTCGCATATATTGTAAAACATATTTCGAACGAATTCTGTTTGTTCATAATTAGCCGGGATACTTGAATTTCGTAAGAAAAAAATAAAAACTTCAAAAGTGGGCCACTGTGCCCCATTTTACGCTATATATATACATTTAACTACACAATCTTCCAAATATTTACAAAAATTAACCGCTAATTGTTTACCGCATTATTTTATTTTTAATCTGTAATATATTGCATTATATTACGGTTTGCGCATCTACCTTAGTTTAATTAGAAATACAAAATTTTCAAACTAAGAAAATTCCATAAAATGAAATTATTTATATTATTACATATCATGTAGATCTTAAAATTTCTTATTTCTCTTTCACAGAGCGTTAAATTTAGAAGAAGATCCACAAATCATGGACAACCTGGGCATGCTTTATTTTATATCTGGGAGGTACCATGAAGCCAAAAATATGTATCAACATTTATTACTGCATTATCCACAAAGAAATGAAACTAAGCTACATTACGTAAGTTAAATGCGTATATTTTATATATTTGTAAGAACAGTACTTATTTTATTTTACTTGGCATAATGTAGAGTACACATTTTTAAAATAAGACTCATACATACCTAAATTGTATTTTTAATGTAATTAAAAACTTAGTTCTAAAGGAGATAAAAATATCATCATCATAATTATGATCAGCTAAAAGTTTGCAGCTGTATAAGTAATGATTCATTCAAGAAAGCTATTTTCACTGAAGAAAAAGATGTTGGGTTATCAGTTGGGGAAATAGTCTATATTGAAATGAAATTATGTCACTATAGGCGTACATATATAAATCGAATGCATCACAAGATATTGCGATTTAAAAGTTTTATATATCCCTATTTAAGTTATGTTAAGGAGTTATTTTATCGATATTGTGTTACGTAAAAATGGCGGAAAATAAAGGTTATATTTTATCGAAAATTCTTTTATTCGTTGCATTCTAAAATTGTAAATTAATCTCAATTTTTAATTTGTATTCGAATTAATTATTTTTTAACGTTACTTATAAACAAATGCATTTTCACATTATATTTTAATATTCGCTAGTAAGACGTATAAAATAGTAACTATTTATTTTTTAAACTAACACAATGTGTATGTTTAAAAGTTACAATATCTTTAACGAAGTTTCAAGCATCTATTGATTAATTTCTATTTATTCAGGATTCGCATGGGTCAACGAATTTGAGTAACGTTTATCGTGATGTAATCTCTGTCTTATTTAATCTGAGAATTCTGCGATTAAATAAGGAAGATGTTAATAAAACTAGTCGGAAATAGGGGTATTCAAACCTTGTTATCTCTCTCTATATATATATTATGTTTAGAATGAGAGCTTCTTAGATTTTACTAAAGTCGAAGCATGTATTATTTTAGAATACCGCAAAGACAATATGCTTATTTTGCCAAAATTTTTACATGCTTGATTATAAATCTTTTATGGAGCGATTTGGCACGTACATTCTTTGAAATATGCAATCGCACAAATAAATTTCTGAGCGTGGCTACAGTTAACTGATGATATATTTTTTTATTGTTGCAGGCACAACTTTTAATCCAAGAGAGGAGTTATCAGCAAGCTGAAACTCTATTATTGTCTATAGTTTATTCTCCCACTAGGAGGGAGACACTTTTTCATCTTGCGTCCTTGTACAACCTTACAAATAGAACATCTGAGGTAACATACTTGCTTTTAATGGAGAGAGTGTGATGATTAATATAATATCAGTTATATTTATTCTATACATTGTATAGTGTTTTTTTAAACATGCCAAAGTGAGACTACTATATAAAATAAATCAAAAGCAATATTTTAAAATGGTATTTTCACTAACTGTTATCTGAATATTGCTTAAAATTAAAACAGTAATTATACAATAAATAAGGGCGTTATAGTTAAAGATTTGGTTAATGTTAAGTGGTAAAACATAATTTATATGTATAGAAAATAAATAAAGCTTTTGTAATTATGCTTGTGATTCAAAATTTGTTACCTTGATTTTTGTATATGTTGCAGCAAAAGTAGGTACCGTGCCATCAAATATAAATTACTCATATCTGTAAAGCGTATTGAAGAATGAATGGCCAGTTTTCAAGTTGAACAAAATGGTTGGACCAACGTTAGATAATTGTTGCCCCACGTCGGCCTACCGTAAGAAATGTCCGCTTTGCCGTATAATTGTCCAAGCATCATTATCCAACAAATGCCCAAGAGAGATCTAACCGTTAATTTCTCAGATACTCTTCCAATTAAAGGAATCTCTGTACCTTACTATTTTCCAATGTTTTCAACAAATTGCCAACGATGGGCCAACAAACTGTGCTACTTGGGTTGTCATTTTCTGTATCCAAACTTATTTCTAAATATTTTTATAAAAATTGTAATAGAAATTTATATTTATCTTATGTCCTTAGCTATTACTTATTTCTAAATATGTAACGTTAATCTAACATGCTATTTTTATTGGATTTGTTTGGTACTGAAATCCTCTGAAATATAACTTTATTTTACTGATCTTCCTCAGTGGGAATAAGAAATATTGAAAAACACTCACAATGGAATCACCATACAGAGAAATGAACAAAAAACTGTCTGGTTAAACAAATTAAGGTTAAAGGAGAAGTATACAGTTAAAGATATAGGAGCACGTAGTAAATATTTAAATGCTTATATTAAACATTAGTAATAAAGACATCATTTTAAAAAATGCTTAAATTTCAAATACAAGTTAAAATTATTTGAAATTATTTATAGCTTAAAACACTAATTCATAAGAAAAAAAAAAGTATATTTCGAAATTTCACTCACAAAAATTTATATCTAAAACAAAGTATACATATTTTAAACGAGCATATAGATTAAATTTAAAAAATAAATTTGTTTATATATAATAATTAATATATTTAATGACTAAATTAAACTATTAAAGATGCTATGTAACGAAATTACGTGACATTGTACAGTATTGCCGTCCGTGAATGGCTAATAGAAAAATACATAATAGAAAAAAAAAAATAATACTAAACTAAATTTGATATTTACGAATATAAAATTAGAATTAATATTAAATTAAACTACTAACAAAATATGTATAACGTACAAATAGAAATGTTTAAATAAATAGACATGATAATGTAATGTATCCCAATTTTCATGATGTGTTATAATTGTATGAAAACATCTATTTCTCATTATTCATTCAACCAATATGACATGCTAATGACATATGGTTATCAATAATATAAATATATACTAATAATCAATATGCATGGAAAATAATTGCAAAGATATGATAAGTCCCAATTGAAGCCAAATGTTGAAAAAACTTTTTTTTTCATTTTTAATGTTTTTATATTTTTTATGTGTATGTTTTTTTATATTTTATTACTAGCTAACCCGCCCGGCGTTGCCCGGGCCCGAGATAATTACAATCTCAGAGAAAGGCGTTAACCCCCTCCCTCCCCATACCCGCAAATATAATGAATAATTTGTTCAAGAGAACCACCGTCACCTACATTAACGCGATCATTAAAAAAAGAATTGCATTTTTCTGATAATTAGAACATAACGAAGACGCTACGCTAAAATAGCCGGCAGATGACACCCCTTCCCGACCTCAATTTCAAATCTATATCTTAATTAGTTACCTAAATTTTTGTTCATTAGTAAAAATTGGCAATTATTTCCTTTCATTTTTTCAAACTAAATGGAGGGTTCGGCCCGAGAAACAGATCTCTTTGTAGTTCAGTTTTTAATGAAAGCAGATCCCTGTCTGAAACTTTCTAGGATCATTTTCACTGGCGCCGGCAGATTTTTGGCAGTTTTTTGCATAAATAAAAAAAATTACCAACCGAATTTTTCAAAAATCACATATTCAGATACAGAATATTTTTTACATATGCTCAGAAATTTTCAAATTGATATCTCAATTAGTTTTCTTAAAATTCGCTAATTAGTAAAATAATTTCGAATTTGTTCATTTCCGCTTGCAAATCCAACGCGCCAGTTCGTTTCTTTCGCCATTTTGACTTAAAAGATGACATTTTAGAAGCGATGGTTAATGAGAATCTAATTAATATCTAGAGTAATTATCAAAATACTAAAATTCTGAGGCTCAGGTGCACATGGCCAGACCTTGGACTATCCACACCTAAATTTCCAGACTTCTAGGTGGGCTAGATTTTGCTAGCCATCGCCAACAGACACACACAGACACACACACACGGACACACACATATAGCAAAACTTTCTTTTATTAATATAGATATAAAATATTAATATTAATAAATTTGCAATAGAAATTTTCAAGAATTCTCACTAAACTATCCGCAGCTCAAGCAAGAACTTAAGAATTGTCAATTTGTAGTGACAAAATTGCCTGTTAGAAGTGTTCTAATTTTTTATTTAATGTTTTTAAAAAAATCTTATTATCCAAATTTTTATGAGTATTAAAAAAAATGTTTCCTAGGCATGCGTATAATTTTTGTGTGAAAATATTAATATTTAGCTGAAAAAAAAAAAAAAAACAGTAATTCATGAAACACTCGACTTTCATCCAAAGATTTCTAACGAAAAACGTCCCTCTAAAATGTTTCAAATAGATGGTGATGGCGCTCGAGTAGGACAGTTGCATCAGTTCTTCTGCGTTAATGACACTTTCAGTTTCGCATCGGCAGATGGCGCTACGTGTGCACAGTTGTATGTTTGTAACAGCGGAGCCGTGCGACCACTATTTCCTTAGAAATCCTTATTTTAGCATCGCTACTCTGGTTTATTTAATTACTTCTGTGAAGAATCGATGCAACCAACCAGTGAACCAACCAACCCAGGAGAATAAAAGCGTATTTTTAATGAGAGTGCTTCGTGCATTTTAATTAATATTTCAGAAAGTAATTAAAATATTAAAATTCTGAAGTAATGTTGCACCAGGAGAGGGTTTGGATTACCTAAATCTAAATATTTCCAGCCTTCTAGGTGGGCTAAATTTTCCTAGCCATCGCCAACAGACACACACACACGCAGACACACAAACAGAGCGAAACTTTCTTTTATTAGTATAGATATACCAAAAATCAAAGTATGTATAAGAGTCACGAATACGTGTAGTGAACACCACAGTCATTACAAAAAAGAAACAAAACTCCGGTGTTTTTTTCCCGGAAAGAAATCCGGTGTTTTTTATTTAATAATATAGAATAAAAATAACAAATAAAACCTTTGTTCAAGAACATTATAAGGCAGGAAAACCAACGTTTTATTCAAGATTCATTCTTCAAAGAGCAAGCCCAATCTTCAAAAAGCAAGCCCAACCTTGCTTTTTCTAGCACGCTGTGCTTTGCTGCTAGTCGCACTGAAGAAGAATCTCGCTTGAGGATTCAAAACATCTGTTTTCTTATTTTTGTGTATTATTTGTGCATTTTTTACTTTGGTTTTCTGCATTTTGGAACACATGGAATAAAATAACTGACACCTTTTGACTTGTTAAAAGGATTATATTAAAAGGTAGAAAATACTACTATTTACGAAAAACAGGTATGTACGAGAGATAAATGACCGTCTTTAAAATAAGAAGACTTTTGGTTCTTAATTCCTTTGTAATTCTCCATCTCAATCTAAACACAGATGACGCAGTTTATTTCCGCAACGAACATGCGTTTCATGTGATGAATTTTTATGACGTCCGATAATATGACCTCGGTATAGTGCTACCAACTTCTGCTACTAAAAAGAGTTAAAACAGGCGTTATGCGATATGGTCTCCTACAAAAATACAGTCTATTTAAATACCAATGCTACAGAAAAAGAATGTGGATGTTATATGTGAATGTTAAATACGTCATGCAAAATAAAAATATTATTAATGTAAAAAAATAATAATAATGATGTGTGGAGGATAGTAAATTCTATATTGTGCACAAGCATAAATAATTTTTTTGTCTTTATTTTTTTTTCTGAACATAATAGCTTAATCCTATGTGCATAGGTAAGTAGGATATTAATAAGAACCAATTTATGTTAACATGAATTATAGTATGCGAATATGTTTACATGTAAATGAAAATCGGAACATTTATCATATATATATGAAATAGCAGTGCATTTATGTCATTTTTTGTATGCGTTAGTCAATGTATGTGTATGTGTATATACCTTAAATTGTATACATGCTATTAATCTTGAATATTTAAGAAAACGTGTTTATTTAAAATTTTATGATGCAATAAATGGAGTTTTAAAATAAGATATAAATTAAAAATATTTTTTCATATTTACAGGCTTTAGATGCTATATTAAAAGCTCTTAGTTTGTGTTCTACTTTAGAAACTATTTGTGCCAAATATCATGAGGAACATGGGGATATCCTCAAAGATATGGAAGATTATGAAGCAGCAGAAGAAGTATGAATGCTTTTTTGCTACAAATAAATTTAGAAATATTTATCGATGAAAATAAAATTGAAATTGATTCCAACAACTATTAAAAGGAATTAAAAATTGCCCTTTTATATTCTTTTTGGTTTAACTCCTTTATAAATTAAATACAGACTGCCTTTACCAATGAACTCTGAATAAAATGTTACAGATAATTAAAATACCGTAAAATTCTTCTTCATTATAAATATTTTATGAGAAACGTGTAACGGCCATAATGTTAAGTACCAGGCCGTTCGGTACAGCAAAGAGAGAACAGAAGTTAAGGTTTAAATTAAAACAAGTTTATTGAGTCTAATTGGGCAGGGAGGTTGAGCGAGAACTACTCGTTTTACCTAACTCAAAAGAAATAGTCTAGCCTTCGACTTGAAGCGGCACAAAAATAAAAACTCTCAAAATAGTAAATGAAATATATAAGTGAAAATACAACTTACAGTCCGTCGACAGCGGAGAGTCAGGGCGCAATCACCGCCCCCTAAATACTAGGCTTGCGCGCTGAAAAAAATGTCGGCTGTCGCAGGCGGAATCGTTTGTACAGTCCCTCGAACTTCAACACCAATAATATCTAAAAATTATCGTTGACTTATTTGATCTCCGAAAAAAAAGGCGAAGAAAACTTTTAGAAATTATTGGTGTGGAATTTTGAGGGACCGTTCAAACGCTGAAAAAAAAAATCGGAATGTGACAGCCGCCATTGTTGTCAGCGCTCAGGCCTAGTATTCAGGAAGCGGTGGCGCAATTTCAAGTTACGTCAATTCCACGTCATAAACCCGATGAGCTCTGATACAGGCTTTTCACCCGTTCAACAGGCACGTAAATCTATACAGCTTAATCCGACGTTACTCGTAGTGGGGGAGGCTTCAAGGTAAGATACCAGCTACTGATCTACTAAAATCTTCAGAACTTTAGCCGTAAAATACTGACAATAGCTTTTGATTCTGACACCTGATACTAGCTTCTAAGCACTGCGTCTAAGAACTGCTTCTCAGTACTGCTTCTAACTACAACTCTAAACGAAAATTCGCAGCTTATATATCCACAGTATCGATTGACCAGCTATAATAATTTGCATAAATATCGAAAGAACACAGGAACTCACAATTTCCGAGATTCACACATCCTTCGAAGGTTAGATAAAAGACAGCCTTGATCACCTTTTACGCACATGGACGGCTAGAGGACAAAAATTACGATCGCATTCAAAAACATCGCCTACTCACGTGACGAGAGTAGTCGAACTGTCACAAACGTTTTCTAACTTCTTTATTTCTAAAATATATATATATAATATTCATCTGTATGGTTTTGTACTTATCACATGCATAAAATGTAAGTAGAAATGGGAATTAATAATAAATAAAACTCGGAAATTTACTAAACAAGAGAAAATGTTGAAGCTAATACGTTAAAAAATTAATTAGTATTACATCAAAGGATAAATGATAAATGTTGCTTTATTTCCTTCATACTTTAATCAACTTCATATTGTATTTTTTTTCCATTTTAATCTTCATTTATAGTTAAAAATTGGGATACATTAATCAATGATATGTAGATTATAGATTCTTGATCGCTGGTATATAGAGTGATTTTAACTGCGATTACTGTAATGATTACATTAATTTAATGCCATTATTTCTTTGAAGTATTTTTAATTGGTTAGTATTTAATTATTTGCAGAATTGTAGAAAAGCTAAATATTTTATTTTCCTAACTTTAGTTATTCTGGTTAGTTTTTATAGAAAACTGGGTAAAAGTCTTTCGGAACAGAGCGTACACATATTTACAAACAGGATTTTTATGGGTATACAAAAAAAAAATAATTTAAATGATTTCATAAAAATTCATGTTTCCATACAAATATTAATATTCTTCTTCTGTACTTTTTATGTTCGAGTATATATAATAGGAAATCCTAAACTGTGTTTTTCTTTATGTTTACATTCTTGAGACTTGATTTTAAATACATTCTTACTTTCTGATAATAATAATTACAATTAATACTTTATGTAGTGTATTTTGTAGTGTGTAAATATTTTAGTGGAAATGTAAAGGACGTTAGACGTTAAAGGAAAAAATATTTTTTTAAACATTTTTCCACGTAAATTATAGTATTTTTCCGTTTTGAATAAATATCTGAGTTATTACTTTCGTTCTTGATTTTTAACACTCATGACATTGTGTTCATTCTGCCATTGAAACTAGTTAATTTCTGTAATCTTCATTGTGGTGATAATTGTTGTTTCTTATTAGGTCAGTTCAAATAGTTTTTTTTTAAATAATTCTACTATTATTATTATGTTAAAAATAACTATATACTTTTATCAAATTTTACCGATTTTTTGTAAAAGAATTGGAGTGGTTTGTTTAAATTAAATACTAAATAAAATAAACTTAGGAATTCTATTTCATCTCTTTGTTGTGCGCCATTTTTGATATGAAAAAAATTATGAATATCTTAATTTTTTTTTATGAATATCTTTATGTTCGTGTTTTTATTTCCTTGAGCAACATTCCTCTTTTAAAATTTAAAAAGAATATGCTTAATTCTCCACTATTTTTAAACACCAATATTCAGGGTGGCCCAAACGTAAGTATACTGTTACTTATAGAGAAATACTTTTAATACAGGTTTAATTACATATATAGTTACATATTTAATCCAGAAGGTGATCAAAATGTCCATCTTCGGCATTGATGCATTCCTGCAACCTGTCCCCGGCACTCTCACGCAGAGTGCGACACAATTTCAGGTTAGAACGAATTGCCTTAAACACATCATCGATGAAATTCTTCAACTGTCGTCCTGTGACGGGTTTTCTGGAATAAACGTTATCCTTTACTACTTCCCCAGAAGAAGAAATCCATTGGAGTTAAGTCCGGGTAACGTGGCGGCCACTCTATTCTCCCATGTCGCCCCATCTAATGATGCGGGAATGTCTCATCCGGGTATTCCCGCCCCCTCACCCAGGTATTTCCACCGTCGTTGCTCCTCGCTCAGATTTTCAGCCATCGTTTACCCTGGAAACAAAAGAAAGGGCACAATCAGTTATGTATATGTAACTGTATACCTACTTTTGGGCCACCCTGCATGTAGAATTAGTCCGTTTTTTATTAAATTTGTAATCATAATTTATTGCCTTTTCTTTATTTGTCCTATTTAGGGTTCATGGTGCGTTGCCATAAAATACGACTTAGGAAATATATTTATTAGTTTCACAAATTTATTGTTTTCTACACTGCACTTTATTAAAATAAAAATCATGCATTTAAAAAAGACAATTCATTAATTTATCTTGTATGTGTTAAAAGTTGTATTCCTTTTTTTTTTAGAGTTATAGGCTTGCTTTGATGCTTGACCCGAAGTTAGCAAAAGCCCATCTAAATTTAGCAGTTATATACCATATTAAGGCAAGTTATTTAAATTTAGTATATTATTTTCTGTCAGTTGTTAAACTTTGGTATACGCTTTCCTAGAAGAAAAACAATGCATTTAAGTTATTAATAATAATTAATTTTATAAAATGTCCATATGTATTTTTATCTGCTATACGCTGTCTTTTATTCTCTTAAAATGCTGATGACATTTGAATTTTACATTTAGAAATAGCAAAATTCTGAAATTATTTCAATAGAATAGACTATTTTTCTCTTTTAAGAATCTTTTTAATATAGATAATTTGTAAAAGATAAACACCTATTTCGTTAATTCTGTTTTTGTACTTTATTCTGATGTTTGCTGAATAATATTCGATTTCAGCTAACTAAAATCACAATCTCATTAGCTTTGTACTACAAATAAACCGAAACAACGACTCTGGTACCACTTAAGCTTAATGATATAAACTAGTAATGTTGAACAAACTTAATTGTGTTTTCTTTTGATTTAATTAATATCCAAGATATACATCAAACTCAGGTTAAATATCAAGCCAATTTTTGCTTAATTTTAAATCAGTATAGTAAATTATTATTTTTTTTTTAAGACGATCAGTAAAAGGGGCATAATTATACTCTCGTGAGCACTTATAAGTTTTCTTTTGTGACATGAAGCAAATATCACTTTCTTTAATAGATCTAATAACAAATCTGCTCTTATACAAGCTCATTGCTCAATCTGAATAAAGTAACTGCTAGTCATTTTCAAAAGTTTTACTTGATTGATGTTTACTGATTGTCTCGATAAAAAATAAATTTATGGACTTTTTTTTCAGTTTACTTATAATTCTTACAAAATGTAGTCATATCGTAGATTGTTCGTATCGATCGGTATTTCCAAACTAATATGCTATATTCCAGAATTAATTTTTTTCAAGAATAAAAAAGCTACCCTACTCAAATCATATAGTACTTATTCCCTTCCTGTTATACTCAGATAAATATATGAAATGCAGCAAACATGCTTTCTACGTAGCTTTTCTGTTCCCCTAAATGGGGTGTAATTAAATCAACTTTGAGATGTTTCGAAAAAGAACAGGATAGAAAACACAAGAATTAACTCAATAATAAACGTAAGAACAAAGATTATGTTTATTTTTCGAGAAATTATTGTTCTGTAAAAATATTATACACTTATTTATGCTAAATTATAACTCAGATAATGTTATCTGTATATAAATATCTTGCAAGTATATATTTATGTTCCGCACATGAAAAAGTGGAGATTTTTTTAAGATTAAAAAATCTATGACATTCAAACATTATGATTTAACTTTTTCTTAGAGTTTTGATTATTATATATATTTTAAATTATATTTAAAAGTATTTACTTATTTATTTTTTTTAACTGTTTTCTCACAAATATATACTTTTCGTATGATAATTATACACATTTTGAGCTTTTGGTAATAAACAATAGCTAATCCTTATTCCAAGAATTAATTTTTGCAAATGTTGGACATTAACTACACTCATTTTTGTAAGACGAGTGTTTCAGTTATTAAATTAAACGAAATGTTGAATCATATTGAGCTATAACGATGAAAGGTTAAGAAATAGAAATAGAAAAAAGTTATGTAAGGTTCTGAAGTAGCAGAAACTAATGCAGATATTTTTAGATGCATCCTTTATCATAGGGTATTATGCTTTGTAAGAGTTTAAACATCAATATACAGGGTGATTAAAAAAGATGGATTCGTACGGTTACAGCGTAAGTTATACACACTTTGAAAGACGATGTCCTAATTTTTCAAATATCATCACCAAAGTCCTACTAAATCTCTCCTGATGCATAGAAACTTCAATCGTGATTAAAATAACTATCACCCTACGCAACAGTTTTTGAAACATTGAGTTAAATGAAACCATTATATTTTATCGTGGTTGTATAACCGCCAGCAACAGTTTTAGATGATCTACAATACCCGGTGATGCAAAATATTCTGCATCGGGTGTTGAAACATTCAATTTAGATGTTATTTTTGTAGCGGTAGGACAGCACATTTAACATCTATGAACTTTACGGTATGTGTATTCAAATTTAATGTACATCATTTATATATACAGTATTTATTTCAGCAAACACTTTCGTATAAAATTCAGTCCATCAATTTCAATTACCTTGTGTATTAATATAAATTTTTATTATTTACAATATATGTATTTTCTTTAGCTTTTTCTTCTCTCCTGCAGGGTAATTATACGTCAGCCAAATTACATTATCAAGAAGCCTATAAACTGGACTCTTCGCCTCAAGTACTTTTAGACAACATGCGAAAACTTCAACGAAGGATATTTGGCATTTCAGAAAACACATGTTGGAGGACAGACTCGGCATGCATTCTAGAGTAATTAATAAAAAAAGCGACCTAGGAATTTAATACTAAGTTAAAGTGATATGAAAGTGTTGCTTAGGGAAGAGAGTGATATTCTTCAAGGATGAATATTTCAAGGCGCACTGTTTGACCCTTTGAAAATCCAGAGCATGTCGTTGAAAGTAAAAGATGTGCTTCGGTATGTTACGGCTAAACATTCAAAGAATGAACTTGCAGATTAACAGAAACATCATGTGCCCTTTATTTTTATATTTTTAATTAAAGTGATTGATTGTGTTGAACTAAATTTTGAATATAACATAACTTTTTTTTTAATTATCATGTTTAAATATTTCTATGTGGGAAAGGACTTTTTAAACTGAAGTAAAGGGTAATCGAGCAAATGAGGCTGATAAATAAACATTCGGCATAATGACTTAAATATAAAACATATGTATTACCATAGATCACAAAACATATGATTTGAAAATAAAAAAAATATGTCTCGTAATCTATTAATCTTGAAAATTAAGGTAATTTTTATTCTAAAGTATATATTTTATTCTGAGTAATTTAATAAAAAATAAATATGCATAGTTTTAATAGTTGCTACATACAAAGTTATGAGAAGTAATATATATATATATATATGTATATATACTTTTCTCATATATTGTCGAAATATGCATAATTACTGACTAAGACTTAAACAATAAATTCTTACATAGCACATGTTTCGTTATAATTGAACATATCTTGTTATTTTATTTATTTTTATATGCATTCAGTTTTTAAATATAATTACATAAAATCAGATACAGTGGACTTCAAAGGGTAAAAATCGTGAAAAGTATTATAAAATAAACTATGCCTATTTAATGATGAATCTTTGTAACAATTTTTGTTTGTTAAAGAGAAAAGTTTTGTTTTGTTTGCTTGTGTAGGATATAAAATCAATATATTTTGGGTAATACAAAAAGGGAAAAATAATAGTATAATCTTCTTTAGAACAGTAACAATCGTTGTCACGACGCCATATTTCAGTAAAAATATTTTCTTACATTATCAATTATATTGTAATAAATGTTCCTTATGCTCTTTCATCAATGTAACGAAATGAGTGGTTCCTAAACTTTCTGATGTAAAAAGATACAGATTTATTCAATTTGTATTAAAAGAATCACAATTTAGAAATGAATTGAATTATATCAAGTTTCTTTAAAATATTTCAGGAATAGGAAAATGCCTAAAATTAACACCCAGACACGTTTCTGTAAATAATGTTTCATCCCTTTACATTAACCAGTTCTCAGATGATGATTTTTTCCCGTCATGAATGATGCACATCGATTGGAGAAATTTTTCCTTTGTGAACTAGATGTTGTTTAATCAACAACAATCTCAATGCATAAAAGATCTGTCTCAACTAGGTTATTCATATTTATATGAATAGATGTTTAAATATTTGTTACAAGGCTTATTGTAAGCGTATCAACATTATACGGTAAAGAAAGATAAAATAATCATGCCTGGCTCTGCGTGGTTTTGAACCCAGTTCCCCAGAGTCTGAATGTACCATTCAAAATACTACCCGTTAAACAAGAGGTACATAGAAATGACGTACTCTGTAGAAATGATTGTTGAACAATTGACACTACAAGAGTCTCGTAAAGAGATGAGAACTTTTATTGATACGCCTAATGCGCATAATGAATAGTCTCTTTGTAGTACAAGCTTACGATGAATTGTGGGGTTAATTTAAAAATTTCTGTCGCACCTAAAATCATTCGTATAATATAATCTATCAATAATAAAAGAAGTACATAATAATCTATACATTTTTGAAAATCTGTATTTTAGTAAGCTTATGTTTTCATGGTACCATAAAAATTAACATTTTAAAACATTTTTGTCAATTTCTACTATGTTCACACTCTCCCTATATATATTTATATATCTTCTTCAAATTTTCAATCGTTAATAAAACACTTTTTATTACCCACACACTCTCAAGTCTTGATAGCGCAGTCGGGTAATCTCTTAGCCTGTAACCACAAGGTCCCATGGTCGAGCCTCGCATGGATAGGAATGAAATTCTCCCGTACATGAAACTAATTTTCTCTTATATAAGACATTTAGCAGGATGTAAATTTAGAAATAAATACCTTCATTGGCGAAGCATGTAGATCGCAGGAAAAAAATTTCTTTTTGACGTAAGTAGCAATTGACTATTTTTTTATATATATTACTTGTGATGAAGGACTTTTCGTATCGTTTAAAATGTTAGTAGCTTTTTTAAAATACAAGGCTCAAATGGAAATTTCTAATTTTCAATAATTTTGTTTAAGCTTATACAGCAGAAGATATCAATAAAAGTTTTTCCAAATGTTATTATTTATCGTACCGTGAAAATATAGATTATTAAAATACAATAAAACCATAATCCAACATTTTGTTAATATCTCTGAATATTTTTTTATTCTGAAGCTTGTGTTATGTGTTTTTAAGTAAGTAAATCTAATTTCAATCGTTATATAATAATACTAGAACTTAACAAAAACTAAAACAAAGAAAAATTATTAAAATTTACGAAGGAGTTGCGTAAATTATTGAATACCTATTCGTGATTAATAAGTTTCAGATATAAAATGTTCATTGTTCAGGAACCACTCTTAATAGAATATAATTGATTTTCTGTAACAAAAAATACTACTTTGTTCTGTTTTTTTGAATTTTTCTATAAAAAACAATAAATAAAGGCCTGTTAAAGTAAAATCGTATAAAGTATATCTAAAAAAATAGAGTGTTTTGATACTTACATACAATGTAGGCCCCGTCATATTAGTGATTAAATTTGAAAAATTTACAAATTAAATGGAGAAAGATAAATATTATGTTGCATTTTTTTTAAGAGTTTGCTTTAAATTTTTAAAATGTGTAAGTATGTCGAAATATTTGAATTTCCGTAGGTGTAATTTTTTTTTTCAAAAAATAGCTACATTTTTTGTTATTTATTTTGTGAACGAAATACTATCTTAAAGTATTAACAATTAAATATCATCTTAAAATAATTTCCACAGGGCCCATTATATTATTGATTTGGATTGGTAATATTCACCTATTAAATTAAGAAAGATAATTTTTTTGCTGAATTTCTTTTTTTTTTCTTTTTTTAGTAAATTTTCTCTGAATTTGTAAAAACATAAAATAAAGCTTAAGTAAGAGTATTTGAATTTAAATGGGTGGTACATTAAATTGGTTATTTTTGTAAGCGGGAGAAACATTTTACTTTTGTTATTTTTTTCGCGAAATATTATCTAACAATATTCATGAATAAGTATTGGCGGAATGTAAGCCCGGAAATCTTAAGAAAGATATTGATAAGTGTTTGTTGTATAGAACGGGAATAGTGATGATGTTGTGAGTGACAATTTTGGTGTTAAATGTTTGAAATTGTTGATTTCTTGTACAGTTTCTCTAAAGATGGATGTATTGTACTAATTCAATTTTATAAACGACAATTCGTTTTACTACACAAAATTTTGTGAATTATATCTTGATTACTAGTTTTTACGCAAACTAGTGTCATAACAAAATTTCACGAAAATATTACTGAACATATACTTTTAAACGTATTCTAAAATTAAAGTAAAATTTATAATCAATATAACGTTAATTCAGAAATAATATGTTTTTTCTTCTTTTTTTCAGAAAATATTGTAAAGAAACAGTAAATATGTATTTTTTTTATTATATTAAAAAAAATCCCAAGTTATTTGCTGTAAAATAGAAAGTATATACTTTCAAAATTTTATATAGAAAGTACTGTAATTAAAATAATAAACATAATAGATTAAAATTGCATAAAATTTTACTTGAAATTGAAATTTAATTTCATTGAATCTTTATGTGAATAATACTACCAATTTGGATTGAAAAAGTGAGTTAAATTACAGAGCAAATATTTAAAAAATATTAAATTATAGATGATAACATCAGCTAAGAGATAAAGTATATCTGTCGAAATTTATTCTTTAAATTTAAGCCAGTAATTTCGTGTGTATTATGAAAGACACACCTTTCATATTTTTAAACATATATATTTTATTTAATTTTTCATTCTTTTGAAAATTAAGAAAAAAAATATAAGTATTTAATGTTAAAGTTTTAATTAAATTTACTATATTTCCTATTGATTTACAAAAAAAAAAATATTACAAAATTATATAGAAAATCATCTGCAACTGAAAATTCCATTCAGTAAATCATCTTGCAGATAAAACTACAAATCTGAAAAAAATATATATACAGAAATCCAATAGTTAATTAAAAATTAATTGAGTTATCATTTTGAAAGATTAATGCTGCAATATCTTTTACTTTTCTCAGAATTTTTTTTCAGCCAATTTAGAAAGAAATGTAGTATTATATACAGGAATATATAAATTTTCGTGTGAACAATAATTAAAACAAAATTAGAATTTTTATATATCATCCATGTAGAAAGGGCCAAAACTGTACAGGTTAACATGATATTTGCACGAAGAATATTGTAAGCAAACGCAACACGATTGATGTCTAATGATGGTGTTTGAGTGTGAAGTACATGTTTGTTGTTAAAAAGGTAAGAAGATATCATTTGCTTTAAGTATTGAGAATGCTCAACTAATATTGCTGTAAATATTAATAGCTGGACTCAAACAATCACAGCTAAAGATGTATTTCTTGTTTAATATGAGCTTGTTTTAAAGCTTCATTAATTTTATACATGCTGTTCGTACATCTGTGTTTATATATGTCAGTGAATTGTGATAACTGTGAATCTAGAGATATTTTAGGTTGAATTATAGATTGTTTTATTTTACGTAGAGAGTTATTTTTATGAAGAAGTCAACAGAGGCACAAAAATCAAAGCTTTCTTCATATTTACTTGAGATTATCAAAAGATTAACTTAGTAATAATGAAATTACAGCTTTGTCGTGTTTTAGTATAAAACGTATCAGGCTTTGTAATGAAAATGTAGAATTTTTCCCACAATATGACTGTTTTTTGTCTCAATCATATATTGGTGAAATCCTATGAGATATAATTTAAAATTCCAACTGAGTGAAAAATATCTAGAAAAGGAATCTAACCGGGAACCTATGGTTTAGCATGCCAACCCTTTATCAGATCATTATGTTGGCCAGAGGAAATTATGCTAGCCAGAGGTCTTCAGAATGGCTCATTTGGAACAGGGTTGGAACATTAAGATAAAAGTCTCAGGTTAGACTCCGGGTCTGGACATTTCCTCCAAAGTGTGAATTACCTTTAAAAAAGAAATTAGTAAAAAAAATCTAATATGTTAAATTGATTTATATGGGATTTTATTTATTTAGCTTAAACAAATCTAATCAAAGTATGAACTGAAATTATTATTCAAATTCATCCCTTAATCCCATAATCTTAAATGATATGCTCAACAACGCGAAACTTTCTGACACATTTTCAGACTCATTTTTAAACGCCAAGGCATACAATGGACAGGCCTGGCTATTGAAGCGATTTTTAATCGAAAAGATAATTCCATTTTTTGATAAATAGGTTACTAATCGAAGCATAGGCGATTCTTGTCACGTGGCGACAAGATTTTCTCATTTCTCGCTCTGCTACCTCGGAAATTCGGTTCAAAACGCCGATTTTGACAGTATTTCCTGAAAGATCTTCAGCTTTTATCAACGAATGGAAAAATCTTTTCGATGACATATTTTCTGAATAAGAATACCTGCCCGTTTCATGAATTTGCGAACAAAATATGAATTCAAAGTTGTGCAAGAAATTAGTTCCTTTCGATTTGAGATAATTGCTTTTGTACAGTTTCTAAAAGCGAAACAAAGAAAAAAACAGCGTCTTTTTCTTCTGCTTTATATGTAAAGGAACAAATTAGAACCACTCCCTTTGAATAAAATAGCATGTTTTAAATTACCTCTTTTTTTCCCATAAAATTATGTTACCAAATAAAATGTACTGTTACATAAAAAGAACGAAATATGTTTTCTCAACCAAATGTATGTACAAAGAATAAATTTAATTCTTTGTCTATTTAACATTGAAATAGATCCTTCATTTTTTCTTCTATAGCAGTAAATTTATACATTGACTGCCGTTTGTTTAGTTTTAAAAATTAGAAAATTCTTAGTCAGAATCTACCTTTCATTCTCAATAAATCATCTATGTATAACAATATAAAAGGTGTAATTTCATTATTGCGTAAGCATGTTTTGTAGAAAATTTTATTCAATAAGCTAACGTAATCAAAAGGTATATATTTAAAAGCTTCAATATCCTAATGTATATCAACTATCTGAATCAATATTGACAAAATTCTTTTCTACATATATACCAAAATGAATCTTTAAATAAACAGTTAATTTAATAATGACACAAATGATGTTACATGTACAATAATACATGCTTATGTTAACTTATATATGGATTTTGTTTAACTGAAAAACGGTTCTTTTTGTTACATTATTATTCATCTACACTCTTTACAATTTAAATTCTTTTGAGGAGAAAGATGTGGTCATAATACTTATTAGTTTAATATTGAAAGTATCTTTTAGTGTTACAGTACAATGGCATTGTAGAAAATATTAAAATTTCATTGACTGAACATTGTAAAAAATATGGTAAATGTTTCTGTAATGTGACATAAAATGTGTATAAGAAATCAAAAAAGTAATCTTGTTCTATTTTCGTATCAATTTTGTAACTTTAACTAAAATATTTTATTTGTAACTGTAGAGATAATAATATAGACTATATTTATAGTTTCTTTTGTAAACTAAATGACATACAATAAAGCAATATCTTAAAACATGAGATTTAAATTTAAAAAAAGTATGAACACTTGTCATCATACCTAAATTGTATCTGAAAAGATTATAAAATAAATTTTATTTTTACAAAAATTATGCCTCAATTTTACCATGATTGTATTACTATAATGTACTGAAACCTTTTGATGAACACGTTACTGTTCCAGTGTGTCATTTGGTATATTAATTCCATGGGTATTTGCCGGGCAAATTTGGAACCCATAGAATTTCATCAGAATAATTATTAAAATTTTGACATTCTTGCTTATATTAAAAACATTGTAAAAATTAATTTAATGGAGAATTAACAAATCAACGACAGTATAAGAAAAAGTTTTTTCTTAGTATCAAATTCTAAAACTAATATTCCACATTTGGACATCGCTGGAGGTATTTATCTATTTGTTCAAATTTAGTTTTTCAATTGAAAAATTCCGAAGCTCTAAAAATTACCTTACAGAATTATTTATAACTCCATCATTTATTTTATTTTTCTGACTGTTTTTCAGCGAAAAAAAAAAACAAAAAACATAAACGCACTTTAAAATCAGTATAATTTAAGACTAAAAAATTTATTGAATACTTTAATTCTTATTTAAATATTTGTATATATTTCTTTTTAATGTTTGCTATCTGTTTCTTTCCCAAAATATATACTTGGTATTATTAAACATTATACTAATAAAAAAATTAGGCTAAAATTAAAATGAAATCAAAAGTAGTTTTAATTGAAAAATAATTATTTATAAGATGACATGGATACCTATAAATTAACAGTTTGAGTTCCACGCAACGCGATCGTGCTGGTGAGATTTCTTGTCGAAATGAGCCATTATATTTAATAATCGTGATGTGTAAATACTGATGTATCTGGATTCTACATAATTTAGCGCGCTCAAATTCACTGATACTGTTTGTAGCAGTCTTAATTTTATAATATAAACTTATACATTTTTTTGTTGCTTTAATTATTTTGAATTTTTTTATTCAATAAAATATTAAAGATATTAACAATATTCATATTACAAGAGTTATTGTGCCGTTTGGAGTTTTTCGATATAAAATACGATAAGCGCTACAGTGCGCCTGACACATTTCGACAGGACATTTCAGAAACTCATTGGGACTTAAACGGATTATCTACTTAAATTAATCTATGACTAACACACTAAGATACTGCAAACGCTATAAATAATAATAAAAAACTGTATCAGCAATAAACATGTCTTAGTAAAGTTTTATTTATATGAATTATATTTTAAAACTAATTAAAAAATATACCATGCGCAATAAAATAATACTAAAAACTTAATATTTATCTTTTTTTTTCGACTAAAAAAATATTATATAACTATACATTTATTGGAAAAGGAAAGACAAACAACTCTTTAATTGGATTTTGCAACATAGTGTTGTTTTTTAAACTAAAAAAATCTCATCCATTTACTAATTGCAGTATTTTAGTGTAATATTCTTAATTTAATTGATAGAGCAATCGGATCTGTACTTTCTGAATATTTAATATTTTAGTTTTATTCATTAATTAGTTTTATTCATAATTATTCTTCAAATCTCAATATATTGAGGACCATCTTTCCTCGATTAACTGACTAATACAATCAAATCCATACCAAAATTAAAATTTATAGTTAGCAAAGGTGAGGATACGCAAAAAATATCGAACAAAATCCTAACAATTTCAAACTTTTTTTTATTAGTCTCCATAAATAATTAAAATCTTCATTTAGCAAAATATAAAATATCTATAAAAATGAAATATAAATTTATACGTCGAATTAAAATTTCAACTTGAGTTAGTAGAAATTACCTGAAAAGCTTTTAGATAGCATTGAAAAATTTTCATTACATTATAGATTAGCAAAAAAAATTCTAAACTTAAACATTAAAGCTTTAGTAAAAATAGATTCATTTCAGGCTATATCTTTAAAAAATGCTATAATGAATTTTTCATTTCTTTCTCATTATATTAAATGAAATTAAAATGATTCAAGAGTAGCTGTATTTTTGATGTGCGTCTTATGTGACACAGAAAATGTGCGTGTTTTCATACATTTGTGTACGTTGCATCAGTGATGTAAGCGGAAGCCGTCCTCCAGTCCAATCTCTTGTCAAAAATGTGATATCTATGCAATAACACAAGTTCCATGTTTTGCTATGGCTGTCAATAAATGTCATTCTTTGTTATCGGTGTGTGTGAATTTATTTACTGTGTCTGCAATATCATATACAGTGTATCCTAAAATGGCCCGGCTTTTATAATAATATCCTTGTTTTAGTACCAGATTTCATCGACGTAAGGCGTTGTTCTGTCATACACTTTTAGAATGTCCCAAATAATTTAACAATTTCAATGAAAAAGCTTTTATTTTCTGCATTTCAATAGCTAAACAAATTGAAAGGTAAAAAATAAGAGATCTTTCATCCATCGTTATAGATTATTTTTGAGTAAGCTTAAAGTTTGAGTGTGCTCAGCGAAAACTGTGGATGACATTTGTTATTAAAACAAGGAAACTTATTAACGTATTAGCATCATTAGCGGGTGTTTCAAGAATTTATTTTTTATTCAAAAATTCCGACTTCGCAAACATTCTGAAGAGTAAATTTTGCTTTATTTAATGCCAGATGTTTCGTAACTACATAAAGTAAAATTACTTCATTTGGAATTTCCGGAAGGAATTCGGAATTTTTAAATAAAGAATAAATTCCTGAAATGACTCATATATACGCTACCGTTGCAAATGGGTTACAGAAATTCCCGACTTCACACGTTCATCTTATATAAGATTAATTATAAAATCTGTCAACATTTGCTTTTTATTCTAATTTAAAGACCGTGAGAAACCATGGGACACCCTGTGTGTTCTCTGATTTGGTTGCCAGCTGTTTCGTGATTACATAAAGTAAAATTACTTCATTCGGAATTTTTAAATATACAAGAAATTCCTGAAATAACTCATATATGCGCTGACGATGCAAATGGGTTACAGAAATTCCCAACTTCACACGTTCATCTTATATAAGATAAATAGTAAAAGCTGTTAACATTTTCTTTTTATTCCTATTCAAAAAGCGTGAGAAACCATGGTAATAATAATTGCCATGTTTTGGTTCAGCCAAATTATTCGGTAAAATTGAACCTATTAACAATCTAGTGTTGGTTATTTTGGCTAGACTGAAGAGCAACATTGCATAGACGGAAACACTTACAACAAAATACCAATAATAAATAAATACTGGTTTTACATTAAATTTTTGCAATATATATATATATATATATATATATATATATATATATTACATTATAATATATTTTCAGTAAAGGGTCACTATTTCAGAAAAATTGACTTAACATTCAAAATTTTTGAAAAGAAATATTAATTATACACATTACTATGTTTGAAAATTTACTATATATCCGTTCTTAGGGATGTGCAAAATATGCGTAGGCACACTTACGCTCATTTAAAGAAGCCTTGCATCCGAAAAGAAGAAAAAAAGATAACGTCTTGTATTTTATAAATTTCAATTGAATTCGCATAAGATTTTTACTGATATGTACTGCATATTGTATGTTTTAGTTGCTAAACTTAACACTGAAACAGGATGTTAAGTCTGTTCGGTATATGGTAAACCCTGTAAAACTGCTACAATCATTAAAATTGTGATAGTTTCGAGGAATGAAATGGAAGAAGTTGGTGCAGTTATACCCAAGATAAGCTACTGACAAACTGAGCTGGTGATACGGTACTAATTCTGCTGGCTATAAACAAATTATACACACTTTTTTATTTTGAAGTTTTTAATGTATTGTTAAGATGTGTATATGTTATGTTTGCTAAGTTCTGTTTTTCATTGCTTAATCAAGTTTATCTTTTTATACGAATATCCCTGTTCGCATACATGCGTTATCGGATTTTTTTTTCAAAAGGCGAATGCATTGGGAAGTGGGGGATTAATAAATTTTGGAACAGAAGGCCTCGCAAAAATACTTGCACCGGGTCTCACTTTTGCTAAGGACGGATCATTATTTGCTAGGTTGCTAGTTGATCTTTAGTAGGTTTTAAATATTGGTAAATAAATGGAGCCATATTTCTTTGACAATGCCAGCACAAAATTCGCAAAATGCAAAAGTTCATGTGGAAACATGATACTTTTCATGATGGAACAAAATGGAACAAAAATACTTTTCTATCTTAGTTCAAATTAATTCTTAAAAATTTACATGAACTAAATCTGTAGAACTATAACTACATAATTGCAAATATAAACGTGAAATATACCTTTTTTATGACAAACTGAAACTCGAGATATGTAATAAAAAATAATATCCATGTCTGTAGTCTTATTTGTCAACCTTTATATTTTCTCAAAAATAAAAAGCTAAAAAAATAGTTTTCTTTGAAATAAAAAATCGTTAAAGAACATAAGTAACTATCATAAAAATTATTGTTATAGATTATAAAAAACATTGTCCCTTATTTTTAAAGAGTTGAAAAAAGTGATCAGGAAGAAAACTAAATAGGCTATGAATTAAACTTGAAAATAATTTGTTTATGTCAATTCCTCCTTATCACATTTTCTACATATCTACAATCTAAAATTTGATTACAGCTAATTCAATTAAAAAATAAACACATACAAGCTATTTTCCCGCTAATTGAAAGTCTTTCACTACTTATTTTATTTATATATTTTTCAAATTTATGTCATACAAATCTATCCAGTGAATGTTTTTTTTCCTACTTCATAGACATCATATTCGGATATCAAAGAATTGTGTTTTGGTGTTTCGGAGTTTACCGTATTTCGTCAGAATTCTATCCATTTAGCTAAGCAGCCAGGGTTGTAGAACAATAGCTTATGATAATCAAAATTCTCTCCTGATCTTCCAAAGCTGACATCGCAGCCATGCTGGAATAACAGACACATTTATAGTCACAGAAACTATTACAGGCACAACTAGAGGTGCATTTATATTGTTAAAGCA
The DNA here is from genome assembly GCA_963931845.1 of Maratus michaelseni. Classification (NCBI taxonomy): domain Eukaryota; kingdom Metazoa; phylum Arthropoda; class Arachnida; order Araneae; family Salticidae; genus Maratus; species Maratus michaelseni. The sequence continues at coordinate 196,363,124 of OZ007590.1, forward strand.
TTTCTACCAATATATTGGAAAAACATGCTGCCTTAACACTTGCAAAATTTCTAATAAATGCCTTCCGTATTAGAGTGTAAAAGAAAAATGACCATTATCTCAAAACTTATCTCAAGTAACTCATCAAATTATCTCAAGTAACCTCACTCATGCATGCCAAATTTAGCGTTCAGAAAATATCCACTATCTTGGATTCATACACAAGCTCTGCTTCTTTATAACATAGCGTAATAGTTCCTTTGAAAAAAAAAATCAAAGTTATCTTTAATTTATTATGAAAAATATGTCACAGGCCTGGGAATTTCATATTTTTTTTTTTTTTTTTTTTTTTTTTTTTTTTTTTCAGAAATGAACTTTGTTTATTTTTGTTTTTAATGCATTTCACTAATTCTTGTTTTAAAAAAAATATTATCGTACATAATGTATCTATTATACTAAATAGAAGAAAATATTCCCCACTTCTGCACTTAGAAAATTTATACAGTTTGATATTTTAAGTTGATGGTGCGTTTTATGAACGATAATTTCAATATACCGTTGATACAATGCAGAACGATCAAATTCTATAAAACATGATTTATCACCATAGACAGCAGCTTCTATTGAGTATCATATTTCTGAAGCATCAAATCTTATTGAAAAGCCTTTGGCGTATCTTGACAAGACATCGGAAATGATTATAATTCCACTTTAAATCGGTTCTCGTACTAAAAACATGAAGATTTTTTCATTCCATAACTCTCTTTAACTACGACGATTTCAGAGGAAAGTTTCCAAGATTATATTTATTCTGAGACAGTTATAGTATAAAACATACAAATAACATTTTAAAAACGTAAAACTAAATTGTTGCTAATAAACATTTTTCAATACATAAAAAAATTAATTTTCTTGGTGAATACTATGTTTATAAACAAAACAAAATTTCTGACATCATACGTAAGGCGAAAATTAGCTTTGCTAAAACGTTTTGCTTCAAAATTACCGTGCTACATTAACATTTTTGTGATTAAATTTCGAGAAAATTTTAAAAATATAATTTTTTGGATTACGTTTTCTGAATAACCAATGTTCAGCATATCATGTAAAACACTGTATCACATGAATCACTGAAAAAAAAAACCTGATTTTACTAAAAATGTTTTAGTAAATTTGTATTTCACAGAATTTTTTAGTAACCTGTATTATAAACCGGAATCGTTGCTAGCTGTTTTCTAGTAATACTTACACATTTTCTTGTAACTGAGTAAGAATACAAAAATCTTTTTAGTAATTGTAAGGGTAAATTAGAAAAAATAATTTTTTTTAGTAGATCGAACCATTTTTTATACAGTGTTCACTATGTATAAACCATTGCTTTTTCACTTACTATACATTCTATAAAAATTCGTCAAATAATATATATATATATATTTATTTAGTTATTTCCAATGGTAACGTCCAGTTTTATAAATGGTTGATAAACAAAAATTTTATGTTATATAATTTATCTAGACTTACTATCTTAACTACTTTATAACAAATTCTTCCATCGTTTATTATATCTTCTCAATAAACGATGACAAAGTATAAAATTAAATAACTGCTGTAATATCAAAGCATCTTATCAAAGTCTTTGGAATTGATTCAAAGCTTTAACTAGACCCTTCCATTAGACTCTAGAACGCTGATTCTCAAATCTTGTGTTATAGCACGCTGGTGTGCAAAATTTTTCATAGAGTTCTATTAATATTTTATAAATTAACCGAAATGTCAGTACTACATTCATTGATACAGTTAACATACTTTTCTATATTATGATTTACTTTTTGACTAGATTCAGTATTATTCAATTTCCTTATATATTATATTTATTTCAGTGTTAATTTCAGAAATATTAAAACGGTCTCACATCTTTAGGTTAATTTATTATTTTTTTAAGAAAGTCATACCTCTAGAAAGAAAAGGGTTGCAATATTTAAAAAGCACTATAGAAATTGATGAACTAATGATGTCGTGTAAACTGTGTAAATGTCTTACTAAAACAATTTTACAAACTCTGTGTGTTTGTTGCATACATTTTTAATTTTTAAAATACATCCACCAATCAACTGTTGGAAAAATTTCTCTGTATCAGGGGAGAAATACCTTTGTTTATTATGCGTGTCCATTTACGTCTCAAAATTTATATATTCAAGAGGAATGACAGAGAATTTCAATTAAAACAATTCAACAATGGATATTATAATTAGTTGTTTTTCTCTAAATCTACATTAATTAAAGAAAGATGATTGTACATGTGTCTGTCTGTCAGTTTGTTGTCAGGAAAATCTACTGCACGTAGAAGTCTGAACATTTTGATGAGTATAGCCAAAGGTAGGTCCGAATGCACTTGATTTTTCACTTTTGATAATTAGACGAGCTATTAATTTAAAACCATAATGAACAACGCAAAAAGGCGCGTTGACGAAGTTGTGATTTTCACGCAGAAGAAAGAGGTGCACGGAAGAATATTCAGTTTTTTTTCTCATTTTTAAACTGCCGGATCTGCTTTTCAGATCAAAATATTAAAAAAAAGGTGCTTATTTATTTTAGGTAGTTTGCCAGTTCTAACGGTATTATTTGTTTAAAAAAATATTAATATTTACTGTTTCAAAAAAGTATTTTCGGAATTCGGATTTTATATTTTTCGTTTTTTTTTTTTTTTACATATTCCAAGTCCACATCCGTTTTTTTTTAATTAAAAGAAAAAATACTTACGTATTCCTGGTACCTTTCGGCTCTAAAGATATATTTTGTGAAAAAATTATTAATATTTACCTTTTCAAAAAAAAAAAAAAAAAATCCGAATGTCAATTTCGAACACCATACACGAACACCATACGAACACCATACATTTCATAAAATATTTTGTGTATGTTTAAAGATTAAAACTTGTTTAACAATAATATTCTTCTGAAGTTATTCCAGAAACCCATATTTTAAATTTAACTATATATACGAGTATATATAGATTATTTTAAATCTTTGACTTATAATCTCACATTTAGCAAATATATAGATTTTCTAAATATTACCTACATGCTGCAAGTATTATAGTGATAACAATTTATGTTTTCACAGGAATAGAATTTCTTCTGAAAAATGTATCGTATAATTTATTGCGTACGGTAACGATACAATTTTCTGGCAGAGTTTCAATAAACTATTTTTCACGCAACAAACCATGTATACCTTTGTGTAAATGTTATTCCGTTCTGTAGAATCGTTTAACAAAATGTAAAATTTATTTTAGGAAGTATATGACAGCTGGTATAGCTCTATTTATATGAAGGCAGTTTATTTTCCAAATGTTTTGCTCTATTTGAATTTAAATCAGAAATCGCAAGACGAAAAAAAATGCTTATTTCCGTATATTTATTTCTATAAAAGATCATTATGCGTGACGCCAATGAAAAATAACATAAATCAATAGAGTTGTATAAAAGGAAATTTCTAAACAATTCTAAAAAAAGGCTACAGCCTATTTTTATTGTAATATTTTATAAAAAATATCATAACTGCTAACCTTCCGATTTTGTTCTTGTAAAAAAATTTAAAAAAATTAAAAAAAAAAAAAAAAAAAAAAAAAAAAGTTGACCTATATTGCAAATTTAATAACTTATTTAACCCTTTAACGGATAAAGCACTTCAATTGCTAAAAGGTTGAAATAAATGATTGACACCGGAAATTATAAACAAATTTATTTTTATGTAATAAAAAAGAGATATTTCACATACATAATAAATGGAAAACATTTCTATTAAAATTCTGCTGTCATTGTTCAATTTCGTAATTAAAGTTTTGTGGTTTCGTGGGGAAACCCATGAACGTTAAAGGGTTAAATCCCTCAATTGTTTTAATTCTGCACAAAATATTTTGACAAACAAACTCAATATATTTCTAAAAAGATGTAAACAAGGTTTGGCAGGTTTGAGATTGCTGGTGGAAATTAAAGTGTTTGGTGTTGTTAAAAAACCTGTTATTCCAAAAAAAGTATTTTTCATAAATCATTGTAATTTAAAATAAATCCCAAATATTGTCATACCGAATATCAAAATATATATTATGTTTTCTGTAAATCTTAAAATTATGTAAGCTATAGGTTTCAGAACTGCATTTTTTTTAAATCATCTAAGCATCTGACCCGTATTTTTCTATTGTCCGAACTAACTTAAATTGAATTCAGATAAAGATATTTTTATCAGAATCTTCTGTAAAATATACATATATAATGAAATAAAATATATTTTAGCAGTAAGGAAATTCAAATTTTATTTTTATTGGTTTAGTAAGCATTTTTATGAGTTATACCTCAGCCGTTCGCAGGTTAAAAAAAATTAATCTGTTGTTTAAAAATCTATAACGTGTTTCCTCAAAATGAGAAAAAATGAGAAATCAAACTTGTTGAAAAATTTGGCAGTTTTATTAATGAACTAAAGATTTTTTTAAATGTTCATTATATTCATATATACAATCATTCGAATGAGCATAAGTTATTATATACAGTCGAATCAAACTCATGTGACCACCTAGTTTATTTGACGTCAGAGCGAAATAACCAATCGTAGAAGACACGTGTAATAAGAGTTTTGGTGGATATAGAAAGAGCGTTATTGGCAATCGGAAAACATTCCAATTGTTGTTGTGATGCAGAAACGGGGCAATGTGTCAGCCATAGAAAAATTAATGACTTTTGACTTTCGGGGCAAGGGTGGCAGCCTTTCCGAAATTGCGGATTTTGTAAACTGTCCGCGTGCTGTCGTGTTAAAATTGTACCATGCATTGCAAAAATGGCGTCATAGAAAATAGGTGATGTGGAAATTATGTTGTTTCGGGAGCCATACATAAAAACGACAGCATCTACAGTGCGTTCGGATGAATTAACGTACTACAGTGGAACAACTTACTTCCCAAATGAACTAGGAGGTACCGTAAGTTTGCACAAACAAAACAGTCAGCGAACGTTGATGCAAATAAATCCCCAAAGCAGTTGGATGGGGATCTCTTCCATGTTACACAAGTGTGCATCGACGGATGAGGCGAGACATTCCACGGAAGTACCATCTCTGAATCCGTTGAATCACGTTTTTTTTCTCCTCATTAGTGGTAAAGAAGTTGCCGTATACGCGAGAAACGTCTGAAATCAATCATCTTTAAGCATTTGTGCAGGGATATAAGTTCGCGGAGGTAGCGTTTTGGTCTGGGAAATCGATTCCTATAATTCTCTTTGTGTACTCATCATTGAGTGTGACCATATAGATCAATTTAAGAATGCATCGATATTTAGAAAACCATACATCCAGATTGATTTTCCTGGGTATTATGATATCACGATATTTCCACACGACAATGCGACATTTCATAAAGCTGGAATTGTGAGTGAGTGGTTAGATAAGCACGAGGAAGATTACTGTACATTCCTGTCACCTAAACTCCGAGGACGTAAATCCAATCGATCATCTATGGGGAACGGATTAGTCGCTGCATGAATACCCTACGTTGCGCCTTGCAGTAGCTGTCAACTAAAATGAAATCAACATGGCTCAGTAAAACTGCGAAACTTTGTAGCACCTCATTCAGTCTCTCTCAGTCGGTCTAGCTGCTGTCCGTGATGCACTTGCACATGTCGGTTACTCTGGATATTAACAGGTGGTCACACCAAAGTGATCACACCAAAGACTTGAATGTTTATTGCAGGAAAACTTTTCAAAATGTTTAACTTTTATTTTGATGTTAAAATATTGCTTCCAGTGCTAAATAGAAGCGAAATAAAGAATAAAATCCCGTGCTTTTGTTTCATACTAGAATTTCAGCAACGTTTTGCTTCGTATATAAATAGTTTGAGTTGGTATTTTGTTCGTACGTACTCGGAAACTGTATAAGTTAGTGACTTGTAATTTTATGTACTTACAGCTGAATACCTCTTGTCACAAGACAAATCATAAAAGTTTAAATTTATCGGTAGTTAGCAGATATATTGATTTAAAACTCATAAAAACATTAAAATCTCATAAAAAATGAGTTCTTTCAAAACAGAAGCTCAGATATCAGTTTTGTCTACATCCGGGCATTTTGTCGAGGGTAGCTGAAACGGCAAACAAAGGGACGTCGATTCGAGAGTAGCTGGAAGGAATAAAAAGCACAAAATAAAATGGCGAATCAGATAATAATTAGCAGATATAATAATTAAAAATTTATTAATTTCCCATTGCAAATATTTTTCGAATTGAAAAGAACACCTGGTTTAACTCAGCGAGAGAGGGGAAGGTTGCAAAAAGCAGTTATGCCAAAATTAGAGATGGGAATGCTCGGAAAAGAACCGGAAACTTTGGGAAAAAAACTGTTTTCCGAACGTTTTATCCGAAGGGGTATTTTTCAATTTTTTCCGAATTGGAAAAATTGAAATTTTATTTATAAAATAATATATTCAAAATGTTATTACGGCTGCATTCTGATATTTTTTCTTTATGTTTTTCATGTTCAGTGTCTCGCATGAAAATGCTAACATTGAAAACTACGATCTGTAAGCAGTTTAGGAAGAACTTGAGTCCTTTAAAGGATCCTTTACAATTTTTTCACCTGAAAACATAGGACCCTTCAAAAAATTCGGAATATTTTTCAATCTACACTCTGAATCCTCCAGAAATGTGATGATTTTAGAATAACAAAACATGTCACATAACAGCTGAAATCACCAATGAATCTCTTATCTCGCTGTATATACAGCAGTGGCCAAAATTGTGGAAACTTTTTGGGAAAAACGTTTTTTGAAGTTTGATGGCTCTAATACCCAATATTTCTTAGTAATACCATAAAAGATATATACCACTGGTAAGATCATTTAATCAAAAATATCATGCAATACAGTTTGTTCAATTCTAATTAATTTGTCAAACGTTATAAGTTATAGCCAAATAATTAGAAAAAGGCAATAAAACTGGTTAGGTTGATGATAATGTTTTTTATTTTTCTTGAATGTAGCCATTGCATATGAATGTTTGGAGTGAGAGACAGATCCCATTTTATTTGTCTAATGTATCAAATCAAAGCTAGGGTAGGATTTCAAAAAAATATATATGCCATATTTTGGTACTTATAGGAAGAATTTTATCACTAGGGGGTACTTGATCCCTAGGTCTAAAACCAAGGAAAAAATACATTCAAATCAATTATCAATTAAGGATCAATTAAGTCTCTGAAACCGTCAACACTAATAAAGTGATTCCTTATCAACAGATCTGACAACAGAATTTCATTCGCCCATTTTTATTTTTGTTGTAATAAAGGAATATCTGATTTCTTACAATCAAACTTCTTTTTCAGTAGGTAGTTTATGTTTCTTATTTTTTTGCTAAATATAACTAAATTACTTAAGTTGATTGATATAATTTACTAACATTCCTTACTGCTTAAATGACATTATTTGTATCCAATACAGTTTCTTTAGTTTTGATTTAACAATTATTTTTAGAACACATGCACATTAGGGACACATGATCCCCATTGTTTGGGGAGACTTGATCCTAGGGATCAAGTGTCCCCAAAGTTAAGCTAAATTAATGTTAAATTTTATTAACACCTACACCTAATTGTGACTTTCTAGTCACATTTTGACAATATCAATATTAGTTAGACTATGGTTATCTTGATTTTGGATGGTTGACAAAGATAGAAATTTACCATATGGCTGCACATGATGGTTAGCAAGCACATGGCGAGTGTGCAAGGTTTGTTTTGTTGTTACTTTTGAATTATTTTTAAGTCAGAAACCTATTTGTAAATTAGAAACGTATAATTCCATTTAATATGTGTTATGTAACCAAGTCTTAAACACTCTATGTCCTTATATATATTGAGCTAAAAATTTAATTTGTGCAATAGAGGGTTCATTTTATTGTAGTGATTAAGAACTCTGTGTTTATCTTTACTTTTACAGTGGTGCTACGTATTTATAAACATAAAGAAGTGTTCAACCTAGAAAAAGCATCAATGTTACAGACTTCCAGGCAACAGTGAAGGCTGTAATAGATATATCCACTTTTAAAAGTGCCGCAAAATCCATTCACATTAATGTGATGACTTTAAAACGTTATGTGAGAAAACAAAAATCCTAAGAAAGTGAAATTTCTTATGAATCAAATTATAAGCACTCCCAAATATTTTCAGTTAACGATGATCTTTTGTGTGTATATTTAAAAACATCAAGTAAATTAGACCATGGACTTACTCCTATACACACTAATCATTGAACGGAATTACCTATCCTAAAGCCATGATGCCAACTAACATAATAAATGGACTTAAACAGCATATGCCCCTTAAACAGGAATATTTTTTCTGAGGATGATTTTTTATCATCTTTCGTCACAGATCAACCATTAACCCCAACAAACAGTAATACAATTACAGTTAAACCAAACATAGTGACTCCAGAAGACATATAAGCTTTCCCTAAAGTTTAATTACCCAAAACAGGAAAATAAAGGATCTTCAAAAATTTTGACAAGCACACCAACTAAAAGACAGATTGAAAAAGAAATACAGGATCGCCGAATGAATAAAAAACATAAATCAAGAAAAAGTCATTTCATCTCATGAAAGAAAAGTAAAAACACTAAAAATGAAAGCTCCGAATCTTTAGAAAGTGAGAGAAGTTGTAGTGTTCATGATTCAACCGAGGCAGATTCACTTGATGAACATTCGGATGAAATCATCGAAGATCGACAAAATTTGTCAGTTGATGAAAGTGACTTTGTCATTGTGCGGTTTCTAGGAAAGAAGAAAATTAGTCATTTCGAAAACTTGTAAAGAAGATTTCACCATCTTAATGCAAAATCATTTTTTAAAGAAAAAAAGGACTTAATTCCGACCAACTTACTTATCCAGAAAATGTTGACATTAGTGTTGTGGGCAATGAAGAACATTGTCAAAAAAGTACCTAAACCAGTCATGCTTGGTGGAACTCTTCAAACTGCAACAATTTTAACATTTACGTTTGACTTTTAAAGCTTTGAAAATGTTTTTTTATCATTAATTTTAGCAATAATAATAATTCATATGGAAAAGAGTGATTTTTACCAAATGTAGAATTTTTTAAATGTTTTCTTTCCTTTTTTTCATGTTAGTCAACAATAAATTTGATTTCTAAAACATAATTTCAATGATTTCAATACATCTGTTTCAAGGATCAAGTCTCTTTTGGAAAAGGATCAAGTCTCCCTGTAATTGGGGAGACTTTATACTTTTTTCTTTTTTGGAAAATAATTTATATTTATTTTAAAAATGGTTTTTCAAAAATGAAAATATTATTACAACATTAAAGACACATGAGCCTTTAATAATAACTGGAAACATTTTTAAAAATTTTTGCTTTTTTCCAAAATAAAAATTAAAAACTGAAAAAGGGATCAAGTCTCCCAAGTCTCCCCTATTTTTTATGATTGCTATCAAGTGGCTAAAGTTCTTTGCTACCTTACAATTTTTGAGCTAGTGAAGCATAATAAAATTATCAAAATATCACAAAGAGTTGATTAATTACCCAGAAATCAATGTGTAACGATATTTTTAAGTGTAGACTAGAAAGCTATAGTTATGAAGAAATTTGAAGTAAAATTAGAAGTACATTAACAAAGGGATGTCTAAGTCAAGCAAAACACGACTGGTAAATCAAGGAAATGTTCAGGAGAGCAATTGGCGGTAGAAGAGTAAAGTCCCTGTGTATAGGTCACAGAAAACATCTCGGTGAATGCAATATGAAATGGTACACTGAAATGTGAAGTTGAATCAAAGTACAGTTCTGTAGAAAATGTAGTATTTTGGTCTAAATGCTAGAATTTCATGAAAAATAAATTATATATCAAATAAAGATAGAAAATATTAAACTGAGCTAAAAGACGTTTACTAGACAGAGAAATAGTAGGGTCATGTTATTTGGATTTGTAATATTTTTTTTATTTTTTTATTTTTTTTTGTCAGATATATATATATTTACTTTCATATTAAGAATTTAAAACTTAAACTAAAACCAAAACATAGGGTTGGTTTAGGTATAGACTGGAAAGCTATACCAAAATTAAATAATAAATGACAATTATAACTGTGCGAAAATAAAATTGTAATATTGTAAATTATTATCCATTTTTAAGCAATAAGAGATATAAAAATGATAATATTTATTATGTCACAACTACAATAATTTGTTTCTTTAAAATATCGTCATTTATAGACAAAGCAATACTATGTAGAGAGGACTTAAATTTGCTTTCAAACTGCAGTAATACAGGTTGAAACTCATAAGATTTTTTCTTTTTTAATTATCTCTACTGGTAATTGAACAAATGCAAATGAAAAATAATCAACAGAGACACATGATATATTACAAACAATGGTGTTAAATTAAGAAAGAAAAGCTACTGTGAAAATTCGGAGGCTGAAAGGCTAACTTTTAAAAGCTGGCTTTTTTTTTTCTTTTTTGTAATATTTTTATGTAAAGTGAAAAAAAAAAGTATTTTCTTTAGTATGCAGAAATTTAAAAAATGTTTATTATTTTATATCTTTTTGAAAATGTAACTTATTTTTGAGAAACATTTGTAAGAATTCAATTTTTCCAAAATTTCCAATTTTTCCAGAAAAAACTGATTTTTTTCCACCACTTCAAAATTTCCGGAAATTTTACATCTCTAGCCAAAATTAAAACGTTCTCAGTAATTTTAAGGTATACATAAATTTTTAAAACAATATAAGATACAGATTTGAAAATTGGTATGTGTACGCAAAATCATATGCTGATTAAGGAATTCGAAAAATCAAAAATATTGACCGGTAAGTTTTTATTTTATCAATTTGTTTTATTATTATTTCATTTACTTTCGGATACATTTGACATTTTATTAACATACATCTGACCTGTGTGCTTGGCGTCAAGCGCTTTCTTATAAGTCATCGTCAATATATACAGGGACGAGATAGCACACACAAGGAAATTTACAACACACAGAAATACAGCCGAAAGCTCCACAAAGAATGCAACGGTGCCATCGGGATTCCCACCTACACTCGCAAGGGATTAGCGGTGTGATGCCTTGACCACTCAGCCACGGTGGGCCCACTTTCGGATACAGTAGATAAAAAATAAATAAACAATGCTTATAATAAAACGGAGTGTTGCTCATTCAACTTGATTTTCGATAGCATTACAGATTTTAGTTTCACATTCCACCACCAGGAGACGCATTGCTATCTCCGTTCTATGGACCCGATCACAGGATCGCTCATTCAACTTGGTTTTCGATCACCTTAAAGATTTTACTTTCACTTTCCACCGCCAGGGTGAGCATATCCTATCTCGTGTTCTATGGGACCGATCTCAACTGGGATTCGCTCATTCAACATGTTTTCGATCGCCTTAAAGATTTTGGTTCCACTTTCCACCACCAGGAAGCGTAAATTGAACGAAATCCTTTGCACGATTTTCGATCACACTTACCCACTTGTTTAGTGGAATGCCCGTTTCAGATTGAAACAATTTTTAAATAAAATAAAAGCAATTATTATTGAATATGTTTGCTATTTACTTAATTAACATGGCATGTTTCTTTATATTCATAGATTCAGTCGTTCCAAGTTAGAAATATTGCAAAAAGCTTTTCTTAAACTTTACATAAATTGTTGCCTAATAAATACGTGCGATCCGTGCACGAAAATTTGCGAGAAAAGACAAATATTCTCTTATTAATACATTAATATATTACTACATTTTCTTATTAATTATAATCTTTTATGGTTAATTGTATTTTATAGTATATTTTCATGATAATTAGAATGTTTCCGATGTTTTGTATCGATTTTTAATACTTTATGTTGGTATCTAATAACGACTTTATTGGATTATTATCAATCACGCCTGGCCTTCCTGAATGCTTTTTTTATATTGAAGGAAAAAATATAAGAAATCAAATACAAAGGATGTGAATTATCACTTTACTAAACAGCATACAACCATTAGAGTGAAAAAATGTCCTGACCGGGTTTCGATCCTGGATCCCTTGGTATAGTGCACCAAGTGCTTTACCAATTAAGCCATCCAGACGACATCCAGTCTAGCATTCTCTCACTTGTTTTCAGCTCTGATGAAAAATTAATTAGTGTACATAAGAAATCACTTTTGAAAGGAGCGTTATAAGAACACAATCTTCATCAAATACAGCAGATTTCTTTACGTGCACGTACATTGCATTTTTTACTTAAAAATGAAGATAACAGGAAACAATACAAAATATTCCAAAAATACCAATTTGAAATGTTTATTTCGAATTGACAGTATACAACCAATTAACCAATTTGATCATATTATTTTTATGAAAAAATAAAATTGAAAATTTTGTGTTGTTTTTTGAACGAACAATCTTGCACACGGACTTAAACATACTTACATTTGCTAATTTCTCCAACAACAGCATAAATTTATGTAACCAAAAAGGATAAATCTGGAATGGATTCACGAAAAATAAAAATTAATATTTTGAATAACGCTTGCATAGTTTATTTTCCTTTAATAATAATGTACATACTTCGATATCAAATTTTCACTCAACATATACATGTAATTGTGGTACTTTTCCAAGACTTTGTAACTGAAATATTTTCTCTTGGGGCTTTCCATATATTGAATATGATTTTACATTTAACAAAATTAATACTTTTAAACTCAGTATTAATTAAAAAGGAAGTCTTTCATTTGTTTGGGAATAATTTTAATTTTATTTAACGCTTATTTCACGGAATTCAGTATTTATATGTTATTTTTAACACATCGTATCATTTTCAACAGACATTTAAGTTTAGATAAATTTTTATATAAGCTAGTTTATTTTCATTAAAACTTATATTTATTTTTACTTATTTAAAATTTATCTCGAATAAAATTATCAATGTTTCTATTCCATTTTTATTTCGTTTGTTATAAAAGTCAAGCATACTTTTCAGTATGTATAATTTTTAATTAAATAATATTAGAAATTTTATTTTGATAGTTTTCCTGAATTCAGTCTTAAAGCATAAGAAACGTTGCTTAGACATTTTAGTAGGTTATTAAAATTTTCAAGCTAAAGAAAAAATCCCCCTAAATGCATATCAAATAGTACATATATTTCCCAAGAAGGTGATAATCATATACAGTTTTTGAATGGTTGTATACCAGTCATTTAAATATCACTTTTATTTGAAATGGGAGTACACCTACTAAGATTGCTTTATGAAAATAAGAAGGAAAGTCATTTCACACGACACTCGTTTATAATTGAACATTCTTAGACCACACCTATGGTAATGCTGAGATATGCTGTGTTATTTTCCGTGACATTTTTAAGTACTAAATGACTCATTTTGTAAAATGTTACTGGAATCAAATAAATTATAATGTAAAAACATTTAGACAAAATACCACATGCATAAATATTTTTTTCTATAATTTGTATGTGTCAAAACCTCATAAATCATCAATGCTGTCTCATTTTGCTTTTTGCAGAGCAAAGTTTAAATGTATTGTGTGATTTATTAAATCACATTACATGATATAACCAAATTTTTACGTTCTAGATTATCTATTAGGAAATAAAACGTTACATAATAATTCAGAAATAAGACAGATGGGCTAAATAAATATGTCTTTAATAAACAGGTTACACAACAATACTTTTATTATTTACGCACTTTAAAAAAAGTACTTTACTTGTAAATGCTTTGAGAATAAGGAGAATATTTTTATAATATTAATATCTATTACAGGAAACATGTGAAAATTTTAAAGCATGTTTTATACATGGAGAAACTTTTAAAACTGATGAAATTATCGGGTGTGCTAAATGTTACTAGGAGATTTTTAAATTAATAACTCTTGACTAAGTTTTTTTTTTTTTTGTTTTGCTTTCTGATTTAGAGCAGAGTTGTCAGATTGTTTTATTTTTCATTGAGAAATTCATATTAAAAATTATAAATAGTTTTTGAGACTAGAAATTTTGAATAGTTTTCTGAATTTGCTTTATTCGGTGACAGACATTTCGTGATTATATAAAGTAAAAAACTGCTTTCGAAATTTTTAAAGTATGATTTCGGAATTTCTGAGTTAAAAAACAAAGCCAAACTGGCAACCCATGATTTGGAAAAGTTTTAATAAGCAGTGAGACGTGGTTGAACAGAAAGTATAGAAATGTATTTTCCAAACCAAACATAAATTATTGTGACTAATTATTGCAAAATTATTAATTTTAATAACCGTCTACAATAAAACAAAATATGCAATATAAGAGGCGATTTCCCTTTGTAAAGCCAAAAAGTACTCAATTAAAAAAAAAAATCCATTGAATTATCAATAAAACAAAACCAGATATTTTCCCTACTAAACAAATTGGTGATTAGTAGGTTCGAAAATGGTTGAAAACATCTGGAAAAATATGGCTTTAAGGAAACTTTTGAAGAAAAACAAACAACCTGCTTTTAAGCTTGCACTGTTCCTTTCAAAGGGCCGTAACTTCGACATAATTTAAACACTTAGAAATCGTTACATGCATATAATCTGCACATAAGGGATCCAGCAATGTAAAACAAATACTTTTTTGGCCCAACTAAATGTCTGTTCTAAATGTCATTGGTACACTAATTGCCTTGAAAATTTTTCCAAGTATATACATCAGTAAATATATTCCAATTCATGGCTTTAAAATAAACTCTGACAAAATATCCTCACATATACGATAAGTCTCACACATATACACTTACACATGTTTTTTTGACAAATGCTGACCAACGTTTCGCTAAAGAAATGTTACATAGATAGACCTAAGGATTCAGAACTCGCCCTTAGTCGATGAGGCTTGAGTATGGATACTAGAATGCACTAGTGACCTGCCAGCAATGTGTTACTTACACATTTTAAAGAAAAGGATTGTAACTGTCTAATCCTGTACGCGTAGATCGCGTTCGTCTTGAAAACAACAGTACTTTGAGCATGCATTAAATAATATTTCATGTTGAAAATTGTGTTTACTACTGATATGTTTCAACAATGTATATATATCTATGTGCATTTTAAATCCCCAGAGTGTTTTTCGTAACTTTTATTATGTAATAATATTAGATATGAGGTAAAAAACAGAAAGAGGAAGTAAAAGTTAAAATAATATGCTTTATTAATAAATAATTAAAATGGTTGCTGTACAGATTTAGTTATTTACCGCCATTGTATGTGGTACACGAAAACAAGGATTTGTACTACTTTCTAGTCAAAAGTCAAACTTATTGCTACGTATCCTATGACAATAAAGCAAACTTTGACCGATGTATCCATTCTTATATTTTTCATTCACTTTCGCAATTTTATTATTAAGAAAATTATATGAAAACAAATGACTTCAACAATCAATGGAATGTGATTTCCTCTACAACATGCCTAAATTATTAATTTAGTTGAAATATGATACAATGATATCCATAATTTCCCATTCTATGTCTACATATATTATGTGCTATATTGGGTAAAAATGTAGCAATAAGCTAAAACAATTAAATTATTTTACATACGTACTTTTAAAAATTTATCTTTAACCGACTCAATAAATTGTTTAACAAGCGTTATTCAAACATCAAAAAATGTAAATTAGAAACTAAATTTTTCATTAATTTGATTTCAGCTAAACTGACATTTCACGAAAAATAAGGAAGGTGTTTTCATTTTTATATTTGTCACCTTGTGAAAAATATTAAAGAAAATCCAAACACAATACAACCTGAAGATGTCATTTAAAACAAGGTGTGGTCTTAAGGGAACACGGAACTTTTAGAAACAGACTTAACACACGACACAGAATTTGACAGCACATTTATTCAGTCACGTATTCAACTGAGCAAACACCATTTCTATGTGCTGTCAGACATGATCGTAAGCTGACATAAACAGAAAGATGAAATTAATCAGTCGTCATTATTTATTTATTTCAATCCACTTTGTTTGGAGAAAATTCTCCTTTCTTGAATACATGGAGCTGTTTTTAAAATTGCATTTAAAAAATAAGTATGTGTATAAAGTAGAGATTAATTCAGTGTAATTTTATTTTTTGAAATAATGAGGTGGTTAGCCCCTTGATTATGGGGCCAGATCACATAGATCTCAGCGACTATTTTTTATTCTATTCTTAGCATTTTTTTGATTTTCTAATTTGTGCCACACATTTATACTAGGTCATGTTTAAGAGAAATCTAACACAAATAATTTTTTTTTTTATAATTGTGGTACGATTGAATACTAAAACAGTCGACAGTCATGGTGCGTAACTGAAAGATTAATGTGATTTAACTCTTTATAGCCTTTATATCTTTAATCTTATACCACATTTTTAAATTAATCTAATGTTAAAAACAGAATACGAAAACATGCAGCAGTCTGTTTATTTGTCATAATTGATTGCAAACTGACATAAACAAAATATTAAATTAATAAAAGTACTCATTTTTTTTATATCACTTTGTTTGGAATATTATACCTTTTCAAGAATATACACGATGAAAGCCGTTAAACTTTTATAAAACAGCTACATTTATAAAACTTTTCCTACACATAGGTAAGGTAAGTGCGAATATGTCTAATAAGATAAATCACTTTCAGCGACCATAACGGCGAAAAACGGAACTTACTGGACCTGTATCGAAAACTATTGAAGATACCGAAAAAAGTAAAATATAAATTTTTAGTATTTAGTTTCGTAATTCAGTGAGAAATGACACGTTATACTATGAATAGTACCGTACCCTGAATATTATTAGACTTGCGCTCTGTCATAAGAATGGCGGCTGTTCTAGTTGGATATTTTACAGCATTTGTACTGTCCCTTGAATTTAACTACCAGTATTTTCTAAAAGTATTCTTCTAATACTTTTAGAAAATACTGGTATTAAAATTCAAGGGACTAAAATCGTATTACCAAGAAATAGGGAAGCTATCTGTTCCTGTCGGTATAGGCCAGAAGGACTTTTCGTAGTTCAGAGGACTTTTCGTATACATCAGTTGATCGTATCCCGGTAACCCGACGATTCGCAAGAAGCTGACGTACAACAGAATGACGAAAAATATTGATTTTATGGGCGATGTGATAGCGAATTTTGAAGTAATTAACATGACTGAGATAGAAGAAAGTTTTGGGATTGGCACATCCGACTAGTTATATTTGTATTGAATGTACGTTGCAGTAACCTTTCTTGCTGAAGTATATCACTTCCAATATACTTAAAATGAACTATAATTAGTAATTTTCGGAAATATAAAGATATGTATTTTTAAATGCTTACAACAAATTTTTCTTGAATAAAACAGAAAGGAAACAGTATGCTAAAAAATTAATAATATTACCTATTCATGAATAGTGTAAAATATTTAATCGTTTATCCCAAAAGCGTATTAAATATTTATTTACGGACACATTTGCAGCCATATATTTTCGGCCATTGTATTTGTTGTTAAATTTATAGAGTGTTTTTAAAACTATTTCTTTAATAATGCATAACCTATGTTTGGTCTTCAATCTTCTCTTAATTTTTTTAACCTTATTAAATATATATTGCATTAATCCCTTTTGATAAGGTACTTAATTTTTGGTATCCCTAAAATAAAAATGTATTAATTATTGACAGAGATATAAAAATCTGTATTTTCAAATTTGACAGGAAATTTTGCGTATGTATAACTAATAAAAGCTATATTCTAACAATATAATATTATACATGCATAAAAATCTATAAAAACTATTTTGCTTAAAAAATAACAACTCGATGTTAAAAACAAAATTTCGAAAAGTATATTTTAAAACAACAAACTAAGCATTTTCCCTTTTCTTATATCTCCATACATTTAATACTGAACTCTAAATAGCTTCCGTAAATGACTTTACCTTTACCAACTTTGTTTCTTATCCTTATTTCTTATATGTACAGCCAGTATCGTGTTTTTTGTATACTTTAATTTTTTTGCGAGGTCAATGGTTTGTCACTGGTAATGGTTTGAGCGAGAAAATGATCGCTCTCCGGGCAGAAAAGTCTCTTTTTTATGGGTATACTTATTTTTCGTTTCCTTAGTTCGCAGACATTTTTTTTGCATTACCGCTATTTATGAAGCTTGGAAAAAAAATGTTTTCTCCTACGTGGCTTCTGCAGGTAAGTTTTTAAAGTTTTTTTTTTTTCTTCTTAGGAAATGTTTTCCTGGATAAGGATTTTCTTGTATAATTTACACATATTGTATAACATTTAGAATAAAATAGTAGTTGAAGCAGAAATACGTAAAGGGATATGTAAAAAAATTCTTATACATATATATTTACATACAGCCTGATGAATGTGTTCGTGTATGTAATGTGTGTTTTTGGCGTGTCTTTGTATATAAGTATGCGTGATGGCATAATAAACACATATGAAAAATAAAGCAGATATTTACAATTACACATAGTTTTATTTTTGTCTGAGGCAGGGGGCTGTGTGGCGTGAGCATCCGTGTATAAATTTTGAGATTAAGTACATTCGTACAGTACAGGGAAAATATCAGACTATATTGTAATTTTGCACCATATTATGCAATAACAATTACTTACTGAAATTTGTCAGTTGCAAAAAATGTCTATTACGAAATAGAATGCATAAACTATGTGCTAGAGAACATATTTAAATTAAAATTTCTTCATGGACTTAAATTTCTTAATATCATTGGCACTTCTGAAAAATAAAGTGTTTATGTTAAAAAGTGCGTTCTGGCAGCAAATTTTGAATAATGTTAACTACATGTAATAACCAGAAAAATAAACGAAAAAACTTTTTGCAGTATTCGTTAATTTGAAAATTTTAACTGGTGAAAAAATATTGATATAGAAGCATTGAACCCATTGTCACAAAAAAATATGAAGTGCATATGTTCATAACATTTTAATTGTTATGATGATACTTCGTTGTCAGGAGTTTCTCACCTGTTATTTATTATTTGGAGTGTTCTGCTTAGAAATACACCTTTGATGTTCGTAATTTTTTAGAAACTTTGTGCTAGTCTTTAGCTAAAGAAGTTCGAATTTTAAGTGTGAAAAACACTTCTCTACATTTTACTTTTTGAGTTTGAGTTTTCGCAATGGATATTGTTAGGGAATGATATATAATTTTATATGTTTCGCAGACGCCAAATGATGCGAGAAGAAAACTTAGAACAGACTAATTGGTTGGCACATCTTCTTTCTATTTTATGCTGGAGGGAGAAGCTCTCTGCTCCGTTATGGAAAATGTAGGCACTGATGTCATCAATATATTGGTATCTGAGTGAGTATCAATATGGAAATCGGACGGTAAAGAAGCCGACATTTTTTCACCTTTTTAAATTGATATAGGACGGCGGTAAATTTGGTATAAATTAAAAGAATCGTCTATCTAGTTTATATAAGGACGATTGAAATTACGAAATGAAGAATTAATCGTACAATTAGCGTATCCGAGCTTAGTGGGTGTACGCGGAGGGGAAGGACGTTATTGTGTTGTGCTCCTACAAATGTCTGGCTAAAGCCCCTCCAAAGGTCAGCGGGCCGAGCGCCCTTGATGGAAATGGATACATGAATGTCTCAGCTACAAAAATAGGTAAACAGCATGTTTCTACGTTAATTATTAATTGTTTTATGTACATATTACTTAATTTGCTCTAGCCTAGCCTGCTGTTTGTCAGCCAGTGACTGCTTCAATCTTAATTTTTTTGTCTTATTGTGTTTTAATTGTAATTTGCTTAAACAATGTAATATAAAGTTACCTCTTAATATTAGCAAGCTCATAGAAAAAGCCTTGTTGCGATAACTTAAAAATTTTAATTGTTATTAAGCTTTTTATTAGACTTCTGTTGCTAACCAAGCCACATAGTTCAGCATGTCTTGTTCTAAATTTTGGCCTCTGAGAGTATGTATTAGGATATATATGCTTGGAGGACAGGGGGTTCATTTCTGGGGGGCTGGCTGTTTGGCATCACGGGCATTGTTACAGTGTGGCTTGATTATGGGACCTCGCTCTCATTTGCTTTTGGGGAGCAAGGGTGACAGCTGTTTGCTGGCCGGGGTGTGGCCTCTTCAGACGCTCGCCCCCCCCCCTAATTAACTTTCTTTCTGCTATTTTGCTAACGAGGGGAGTTAGAATTCTTTGATTATTTCTGTTTTTTTTTTTTTTTTTTTTTTTTTTTTCAATTTTTAGTTTTTATCATGTAGGTTGTGCTTAAATTTGACGTTTTTTTCCTGCGCCTTAATATGCTTTTTAACATTTATTTAAATGAGTTAGGATATCTTTCAACTGTACCATTTATTAAAAGTAAAGGGAATAGGGAGGGTAGGTTAAGGAAAGAAATGGTTACATACTTTAACTTTTTCAGCTCTTTTTTTTTCTCTAGTACTTTACATCAGAAAACTTATTCATCCTATGATCCAAACTTTTTTCCAACTTTAATAATTTTAATTGTAATACTTAGCAGTTTTCAACGCAATAACGGTTTTTTTTTTAATTCCTTTTTTTATCTTTATTTAAACCTTGTTCTTTTTATGTTTTTTTTCTTTATTGTTTTATTTTTAATTTAACATTTTCTTTAACATCCCGGGTAGTGCGGAGTTATTGGCTGATATTTTGTTAGTCGCTGAATGTCGTACGTGTATTATAGCTTTAGTTATAAAGTAAATTTCAAATTATTGGGGTTGTTAAAACTTTCTTTTTAGTTTTGTGCAAGGGGGGGGGGGGGACACATTTTTATTAACACAGCAAGCTCTAATATGTCTTATTTCCTTTAAATTCCTAGGTTTTAAATTTCTTACCTTTTTTAATTATTTTTTCTTACAAAATTTCCATCTTACTCAGTAATAAAAGTGTTATTTTAAATAAATGTTTTCAAAGTACGTAAAATTAATATTTAAAATAAATAAATATGTCGTTTGTTTTTGAATATTACTAGATAATTTAATGATAGTTTTGTCTTTGTCACACATCTTTTACTCCAGTAACAGAGAAATCTACTCACACCAGCTTTTGTTAATAGCTTTTTATAACATGTCTTTAAAAAACATCTAATATCTAATGTATTATTAATACATTTAACAAAAAAAAAAAAAAAAAAAAAAAAAAAAAAAACTTATGTTTTTTAATACACTTATACATAATTTTATTCATTATATTATAAATGTATGGCCATGAAAAGACGCCCTTTTTTTTAAGAGAATCTCACTTTATCACTATGCCATCCAGTATACATTTGCAAACGTTTTTTCGAACAGCTAACAATTTTATCTTTCATTTTCAATTTAATTATACTTCTATCTCTCGTAATTCTTATTTTCTAACTTTCCTTAGCCCCACCTCTCTCCACGATTATCAACTGAACATGAAGCGCCATCTATCACCTTCCCCAAGCCCTGTTCTTTCCCTATGGCTATTCTAGCCCATATCCTAAAATCAGCTAGACACTTTTTAAACGTTTGGCGCCATCTCTCGTAGGTTACTCGCATTACTTTAAATCCTTTTTCGAGATCATCGACATGACTCGCATTTCTTTTACACTCTTTCTACTTACTATTTTCTATTAACATTAAAAACCTTCTCCAGTACATTATACTATATTTTAACGCATTTTTTGTATATTATTGTATTTTAAACTCAGGATGTTTTTCAGGATTGTTAGTAATTATTTCGCTCAATATCAAATGTTAATTTTCAGCAATGGCAGAAAATTTCTTTCACTTATTGTCAAAAGGTGATGTTCAGTGATGTTGGTATTTATTGGCCAACATTCACAGCTGCCAACTTTTTTTTCACATATTCACATTTTTATTTATTTATTTATTTTTTTTTTTTTTTTTGGGGGGGGGGGGATGTTCTTGTTGTTGGCCATTTACTTTGTGCTGCTTAAATTCTTACAGGATTTTTTTTTTTTTTTTCCCCATTTGCCATTTGCCGCTGCCACCGTCGGACTCATAAGGTGCCGGTGCAAGGCGGTTTTCCAACTTTTCACTCTTAAACGCTTCTAACTTTTAATATATTCATACATTTTTACTAAAATTGATTTTCGAAGCCTCCAAACATAATACTCTCCTTCCCACCACAAAGCATCACACCCGCCACATTTTAATTTTTTTAGCGTTTTTTTGTGTTTGACGCAAAACACACTCATTTCCACATAACTGTACTTCTACGCATACATTATTTACAAAAACTGTTCTCTTAATTAAAGAAATGTCTCTCTCTACCCCCCCTCCCCCCTACTTTCTACTATTTTCTTTGTCAAGCTTTCCTAAAAATATGTTTTTTTCACCATTTGTTTATTTTCTTTTTTCTCACGTCAATATCGCAATTTTTTTTTTTTTTTTCATGCTGTAATATACTGTTTTATTGCCCTCTTATATAAACTTAAGAGCATCTTTGTTTTCTAGTGCGTTTAATATTTTTTTCATTTTTCACACAATCCTGAAATTTTCTTAGTTTTTTTGGGCCCGTTTTTCATCAAGTCCAGGCCGCTATTTCACTTTCTTCTTCAAATTAGAATACCTAGCTGCGGACTTTCACATTTTTGGACCATGTAACCAATTCAAACACCTAACTGTTACCAAACTGTTATTTTTTCAATAATTTCCCATCTATCTCTACGTGCAAATTCTCACATTATATAACAGTTTATTTTCAGCATTTTTTGGGGCTTTTTAGTTGCACTTAGTGTTAAGTTTGTTGTTTTTTTTCACCTTACAAAAAAATACTCAGTAAAACTCATCAAAATTTGTCAATTTACTTCCCAACACATATTATTCACACTCCAATAAATATTTCTTTCATACTTTCTTTTTTCTTCTCCCGAGTACGGCGTATTGCCTTCCACCGGACCACTGGGATCATTTGCCGGCGCCGGACCAAGGTGCTGGGGTAAGGCTGAACCCCATTTCTCTTCACTAGTTGCTTCTAACTTGTAAATAATTCATACATATTTCATCATAATTAGCTTTAGTAACCCCCAAATTTTTAGCCCCCCCCCCCCCAAAATTCAACACACCTGCAGCAATTTTAGTTTTAGCGGATTCATTTTTTTTCTTTTCTTTTCTTTTTTTTTTCCTTTTGTGTGTGTGTGTTTGTCGCAAAACACACTTTTTTCTACATAACTAATCTTCCTCACATTCAATAACTATAAAAATTCTTTTCGTAAATTAACACATTTTGCTCTTTATACCCCCCACTTTTTATTAAGTTTCTTTGTCTAGTTTTCCTAAATATATGCATTTTTCATCATTTGTTTACACTCTTTTTTCTCACGAAAATATGGCTAGGTCTCGCAATTTATTCCTTCTTCATACTGTTATATACCGTTTTTTTGTCCTCTCATATAAACTTAAGTGAATTTATGTTCTCTAGCGCTTCTATTAAATTTTATCATTTTTTACACAATCCTGAAATTCTCTTTTTTTTTTGGGGGGGGGGCTTGTTTTTCATCAGATTCCATTTCCCTCTTTCACTATCTTCTTCAAATTAGAATACCTATCTGCGGACTTTAACATTTTCGGACCATATAACCAATTCTAACATCTAACTGTAACCAAACTTATTTTTACAATTATTTCCCATTTACAGGTTTTTTTTTTTTTTTTTTTTTTTTTTTTTGCCCACATATTTATAAGCTTTAGTGTTTTTTTTTTTTTTTTTGTTGTATTAAAGTCTTTTTTTTGTTTTATTTTTATTTATTTTTCTTCATTTTTCTTACACTCCTGAGTAGAATAATAATGTTTTTATTTACTTTTTAATTTACTCTTGCATCAAAGTACGTTCTTAGACTTTCTCAGACTCCCCTGTGTTCGCAAAATGCCACAAGAATTTTCTCTCTTGCTTTTTGCACAGCATTTCCCCTTTACCACTCGTCGGTCGGGGTGGCGCGCTGCGGCTGGCCTTGGCTGGCGCCTGTGTCTCCCGTCTCTCCCTGCTATAGCAATCATCATCAACAACAATCCTCCTCATCTATCGCAACAAGTTCTGCTCTACCCATGTTTAAACATGTACTATTAATAAGTTACATAGCAAGGAATAGCAATTTGTCTTTCAACACCTTAGCGAGCCCCAATCGTTTCATTTTCTCTTCCCTTTCTCACCCAGCAATTCCTTAAGTCTAAGCTTTTTGATACTGGTCAATCATTATTCTTTACCCTAAAGTCGAACCTAATAATACCAGTCTAATTTTCAGCGCAGTCACGAGTTTTTGACAAACGGCAGGCTTTTGTTCCTACACTTCTCCATTTTGAAACATGCTGCGAGACCTGTAGAGCCATTCATGGGTTTATTCAGTCAAGTGGCGTGAGTGCCCAATGACCTAGTTTTTGACTTAGTATAATTTTCTTTTGTTTATCGTTTCGTAGTAGAAGCTTCTCATCCTGTTCCTTCCCTTGCTAACATGTCGCCAGGCAACGGAAGATTTCCTTCTGACAATAACTCTAGCTCTCAGTCAGCAGCTCGAAAGAGCAGGTCATCAACTAGAAATACCAGAGCAAAGCTGTCTAGAAGCGTCAGCCACAGCTCAGCAGCATCCACAATACATGAAAACACTGATGCAGAAATAGAAACATATACGATGGCAGAACTTATTACGATGGGAAAGTGCTACGTAACAAGAGCTGAAAACAGCATTGCTACAAAAGAACTCCCCACAGAAAAAACACTAAAAAATCTGAGATATGTATTTGAGTTCCTTCAAAATACAGAAGAGGCACTGCAGTCCAGGATACGCCAACTAGAAATAAATGAAGCAAGCCTCCAGACAAGCTGCCAGCACCTCCGAGAAAGCCTAGTTCACGCACGCCAAACGAATGAGAAGATAATTGAAAGGATCCCAGACACCGTCACACTTATAGAAGCAGTCAGATCAACACTAAAACAAAATCAAGCAGACCAAGCAGCGGCAATAGAAAGCACCACCATTTCACCAACAGAAACAGCAACACCTCAAGTCCCACAAACATACAGTCAAACAGCCGCACAACCAGCCAAAAAGTTTGTTCTGGAAAGCTCTAACCGCAAAACCCTCATCATTAAAGGTACATCAATAACACCGGGAAAAGAAATCGAAATAATGCTATCTAAAGAGGCAATTGCAACGCCAATACACGTGGATAAGGTGGCCCCCAGGAGAAATCACGTAGAAGTTACCTGCAAAACAGAAGAGGACCTAAAGCGCCTACAAGCAGAGCTGCAGCACAATCAAGTTCTCAACAAAAAACTTAATTTTCTGCAGAAGGCAGTTCCAAAGCATAAAATGATTCTCCTGGGTGTCCCAGAGGCGCTGACGAAGGAGGCCCTCACTAATATTCTTGGCAAAACATACCATATAACTGAAGAAGACATCATCGTCCTCAAGGAGTTACCTAACAGACACAACGAGGCGACAAAAGATTTGATTCTTCTGCTGCCTAAGTCACTTGGCATAGAGCTCATAAATGATGGAGGCATCGTCATCGGCCTAAAGACCTGTCGCCTCCGACCACATACTACCATCCTGCGCTGTCGCCGCTGTCAAGGCCTTACCCACCACGAACGGAACTGCAAGGCGGCCACGTCTGTGTGTGCATGCTGTGGCGAAGCACACCATGAAGAAACATGTGCAGCAGTTCCACGATGCATCAACTGCACCAAACATAACACACAACACAACACACATTTTCCAACAAGCCACAAAGCATCAGATTCTGGTTGCAGTGCCTACCGCTCAAAATATAGTTCAGAACGGGAAAGACTTAACCTGCTTTTCCAAATTGGTAACAGTTCGCAAGTTCACCTAACACCAGAAGAACCAAACAGACATCAACAATTCAACACACAGCACCCAACCATACAAGAGGCAACACCAGCAAATAGCCCCTATCATCACGATGAATGGTATGGTAATCGCTCATATAGAAATGAATACCACCCACTCTATCAAGGAGGCCACAACGGGCATCACCATGACTGGCAAGGTAGGCCCTTCTATTGAATCTAACATAATTTTTGTTACTAACTTAACCAAGAACCCTTTATTTAAGTACCTTTTAATTAAGTACCTTTTCAGAAAACCAATATGTCTCTTCTAGCACCTTCGGACCCCCCTCAATTTGGCCACATCAAAATCATTCAGGTTAATTTAAATCACTGCAAGGCAGCTAATGTCAGCCTAAAAAATTACATGATATCAGAAAATATAGACATTGCATTGCTGCAGGATGCCTACTGTGGCAATGATGGAGCGCTGCTGTCAATTTTTCCGAAAAATTGGGCGAAGTTCGCGTCCAAAGATAACAGCGCTCATCTGGTCGTCCAGAATACGGATCTGGCATACTCACACCTATTCACAGGAGACAACTGTGTTTTCATCACTATAATGGCGAAGGAAGGAAAACTAATTATAGGCTCTACCTACGCAGCACCGCGTTTCAATTTTGATGAAACCCTTATGGAGTGGCAACACTTAATAACTCATAAGCAGTACTTCATTTGCGGAGGTGACTTCAACGCAAACTCCACTGTTTGGGGTTGCCCACAGGAAACCATCCGCGGAGACAGTCTCATCGAGCATCTCGCAGTCCATAATTTAACCATTGTTAACATTGATAACAGAACACACACATTTGTCAGAATGAACAACACAGGTATTATAACACACAAAGGATTCCCAGATCATACGCTGGCGAATCCGAAGGCGGCACAAAAAATCAGGGACTGGCGAGTAATGGACATCCACAATGCCTCGGACCATAAATACATACGTTTCGGCTTTGACATTACACCACTGACTACAACTAAACGACGTTTCAACACAACCCGAGGAAATTTTAAAAAGTTTACACAAATCATTAAAACACACAGACCACTCCTTGCACAACACCTAAGGGATGCAACAAACATCACTGACATTAACTCCTTCGCAAAAAAACTTATTGCTTCCATGCAAGAGGCGGCACGAGCATCCTTTAGACTAAAAAATACTCGGAGGACTCCAGTCTTCTCGTTCTGGACCACCGAACTAAAGACACAACGAAACAAACTCACAGCGCTAAGGAGAAAGATTAAACATCTACGAGAAACACACGGAAACACACCTTATTTTGAAAACCTTGGCGCTCAGTACAAAATACTCTCATCAAAATTCAAGAAAAGTGTTCAGGATGCCAGAGTCAAAGCCTGGCGGAATTTCTGCAGCAATCAATCAGAACCTTTTGGAACGGCACAAAATTTTTTTACAGGAAATTTCTTCACACCAGACGAAATTAAACTTGAGCTTCCACCCTCCATTTCATCCAGGCAAGCAAACATGGAGCACCTAACTGCAGCACTTTTCGGACCATCCTCGTATCCCAACAGGGACAATTCAGACCTCAATTTTTCGACACCTAATGATAAACCCTTTTCTAAAGCTGAAGTAGCATCTGCTCTACATACATTTAATGATAAAAAAGCCCCTGGCCCAGACTGTGTGGACTTCAAAATTTTAAAATTAACTTTCAAAATCATCCCAAAGTTGTTCACCAGATGGGCCAATCTGTGTCTCAATCACAATTACTTCCCTCAAACACTGAAGCAAGGTGAGGCCGTCTACTTCCTGAAAAAAGGAAAGAATGCCTCAGAACCCACATCCTATAGATCTATTTGTCTCCTACCAACTCTGGGGAAGCTGCTAGAAAAACTACTAGTCACACGACTGGTGCACTTCATGGAGACGAATGGCATCTTGCATCATAGGCAATATGGGTTCAGAGAGGGTCGGTCATGTGACAAGGCCCTTTATGACATTCTTACCACTTGCAATGAAACCATCAGCAAAGGAGACTACACCTCACTTGTTTCACTAGATATTAAAGGTGCTTTCGATAATGTAGAATGGAGGGACATTATCCAGCAACTAATTGAAATTCGCTGCCCGGCTAATATAGCTGGAACCATCGCATCCTACTTAAGCCTTCGTAGCATAATGATCAATTGGGGTTCAGGCACTTCGGTAAATCAGCTCGAAAAGGGCTGCCCCCAAGGCTCCTGCCTTGGCCCAATACTTTGGTTACTCATAGCTAACATAATTCTAAAAGAGCTAGAATCTAGAGGCTTCATTCTCTTTGCATTCGCTGATGACTTCAGCTTTATTTTCTCGGGCAGGCGGCGCATGGACTTGGAGGCAATGGCGGCTCAAGCCCTCCCCGTATTCTGCCAACTGCTAACAAACCTCAACCTCCAGCTATCAAGCCAAAAATCACAAGCAGTCACATTTTCCAAACCACGCAAACTTGAACGTAAACCAATCATAAGAGTGAACGGGGTTAGTGTCGAGCATGTCTCACACCTCAAACTTCTTGGCCTCACCATAGATGAACACCAAAGCTGGACGGAACATATCAACACCCTCAGGATTAAAGTAGGAAAATTACACTTAAACGCACGTAAACTAACGTCAAAATCCTGGGGAATAAAGCCAACAATGTTAAAAATCTGGTACCACACAATAGTGGAGCGGATAATTTTCTACTGTGTGGGCGTCTGGGGAGGTAACCTCACGCAAGCCGTGAAGGACAAATTGACCTCGATGCAACGGCTCTTTTTGCTGCAAATTGCTCGAGGATACAGGACAATCTCAACGGACGCACTCACAGTAATAACAGGTATTCCTCCCATAACAATAACACTCCAATATGAATACCAGAAAAACAGGATCACACACCTAGAACATGAACCAACGTGTGCAGCACTTTTTCCACAAATACAACTACAGAGGAAGGTTCCCAGTTGGAGAATACATCCCGCAGAAGAGACATCTCACTTACAGATAAACACAACCAGGCACGGTTTTGAACACAGCTACTCTCCCCGCTGTCCGACCATTTTCACTGACGGGTCACGCACGGAGACTGGCGTGGCAGCAGCATTCTGTGCCATGAAAGGCGAGGTCGTGACCCATAAGTGGGCCTGCAGAATCGGTGATAACAACACTGTCTTCCAGGCTGAGCTGTTCGCGATTCTGCGGGCATTGGAATGGATTGTCTCTAACCCAACAGTACAATTTTACAGGCTATATTCAGACAGCCTCTCCAGCCTACAAGCAATCTTTACTCACCGCACAAAACATCCCATTGTACTCCAAATAAAACTACTTTTAAAAGACCTTGCACGGCGAGTAGCCCTGGGCCATGTGAAGGCACACATTGGCATTGCTGGCAATGAATTAGCTGATAAATTGGCAAAAGAAGCTACGGGAAGCACAAATATTGATCTTTCCCTCCCTGTTCCCCCATCCTACATTAGAGGGTTTTTAAAATCTAAAATCATTCCTCAGTGGCAGGACCACTGGGATTACTCGGATAAAGGTCGACATACCCACAAATTGCTCCCTTTTGTCTCCCTAAACCTGCTTAACCTCGCCCCCCACACCTCAGCGTTCCTCACAGGACATGGTCCATTCCCTACTTACCTCAAATATTATAAACGTGCAGCCTCCAATGTGTGTCCATGTGGCCAGCGGGGCTTGCCTTCTCATTACTATTTTGACTGCCCACTGACCGTTGCCTGGCATCTCAGATCTCCCGAAATACCCCCACCCTCTTGGCTAACCAATATTCTAACAAGACCAATCTTACTAAAAAAATTAAAAAATATTTTTAATTTCTTAATGGATTTATCGAACTTAACAAATTGAGTAACCAACTCTAGCTTTTATCAAATTTTTAACTAAACATATTAAATTCTTCACCACCAATCAGTACTGTAATTGATCTTCCTACCCTCCTTCTCCTGACTTTTCCTTATTTTGGCTGTACCTTGTCAGTGTTTGAGCACCTTGCTGTGCTCCCTTCGCAGTCTTTAGCAGCGGTCTCATCTCTCCAACGCAACAACTTGTGGCGCCATCTGTCGCGTGGGAACTGAGTTCTCAGATTCCGACGCATCATTATTATCCAAGGACCGCCTTGGCCGCGAACTGTGTGTCATGACGCAGGAGCGTTAAGGACTGTTCACCTACAAGTTCTTCATCACTGCACCTGCCGCTGTCTGTCGCGAGGGAGTGCAGGCTCCAGCGGTTCAGGCTTTTTTCAGTTTCTTTTTGTTTTTTTTTGTTTTTAGCTTTCTTGCCTGCCCCTTGTCGCGCTTAGGCTTGTCCTGGCAGTGCCGGCCTTTGGCCTAGTTTGTATTTTCTTTCTTTTCTTTTTTGTTGTTGTTTGGGCCGTTTGCGCGTGCGCTGGCGGTCTCGGCGTCGTGCCTTCCCTTCCGCCGGTGGCTGGAATCACCCAAAACGAATCCCCGCGTGCCGGGGAACATCCCGGGGGAGGTGCTAACGCTCTACGGCCTGGCTTTGCTGGGCCGAGTGGCCCCCCTTAGGCATTCAATTAGCGTATCCGTTTTTATAGATAACAGAAAAATGGTCAACTTGTACAGTATATTTAGAAAAATAAATAGTCCGTAGAGCATCAATACGTTTTTATAATAGTCTCAGTGTAAAGATACCAGTATTCTAGTAAATTATGAATCTGGACAAAGTCATTTGTATATACTCATACTTACAAAATATGGTTCATAATTTGTGTCCTCTATATTAGTTAAATATATTATGTAAAATGAAAAATTGATCTGATTTGTGTTCAATAAATAAATTTTTAGATATCTTAAAACCGTTTCCTTTTAAGAATACGGGTAAGATTTTCTTTACCTAATATATTTAAAAGCGTGAAGAAATAAAACGTTTAAAAGTTAATAAAATTTAAGAAATTAAAAAAAAAACCGGTTAAAAGTTTCCAATATGCATAGCAATTAATATCACACACCATACTGTATGCATCTCTTTTGCTTCGTAATTCATGCAAAATCTTTCACATAAAAGTTCAGAACACCTGTTAATTTGTACGGAAATTAATGAAGTTGTTGAAATCGAACCAACACATGCTGTTATAACCTGGTGTTTTTTTAGAACTATGTAAACCTCTTCGTGATCTTTTAACTCGCGACGCTTTGATGTTATCTAAGTTTTATGTTTTCTAAGACTTGTAAAAAGTGAGTACTGATATATTTTCAGTATATCTCTTTAGTAAAATCAATTTAAAAGTCTTGTGTATAAATATTTTGAAGGAATTATTCCGCTTTTTTGGAATGCACAATAAATTGGTCTGCACGATAAAAATAAAAAGAGTAAATAAGAAATATATATGTATATATATATATATATATATATATATATATATATATTACAATTGCATATATTTATCTTCTTTAGAGGATTAACAAGAAAAATAAAAAAAAAATAAAATAAAATTGCTCTTATAAATCTTATATTTGGTAATTGATGGGTTAATACAGGAACAAATGCAGCCGAGGAGGTTAAAAAAAGTTGTTCGGTCTATGGGCGGCGGTTCTGTCGGCGATAGAATGAAAAAAAATGGTTTTGCAATTTATAAGATGTCCAGTCCACTTTAACGTGTTCGATTTTTAAAATTTACGTAGACCTTCGGGCTTTGATGCAGAATTTCATTAAATGAAAAATTAGCGCTTTCTGGCACTAAAAACACTTTTTTCCATTTTTAGTGACATTGAATTCCGAGAATTCATAAAATGCAAAGTATCATTACTTGGTAAGTTCAGATAACAGAGGAATGGGTTTTTACTTTTTTACTTGTTAGAACATGGTTAAACTTTTTCTAAATAAAGCTTATGGGACTCAGGAGATATCGTACATTTTTTTTCGTAACTATTTAAAAAGTATTTATTTTGACATAATTCGATTTTCATATGATGAGAAGGGCAACATTTCAACATTTGGCAATTGAAACTATATCTCCAAAATTACAGTTTATAAATTTGCTATTGGTCAACAATATGAAAAAACATCCTGTATAGAAATAAAACACATTTTTAACAACATTATTTGTAATAAAATGAAATTTAATCCCCGACTTCATTTCTCAAATAACTATCAACATACCTTTAAAGTGAATCCTTTTCTTCTACAAGAAATCAAACGATTACTTCTATACTTTTAATCAAATGCCATTCATCCAAACAAATTGTCAATACGTTTTAAAAGTTATTTACAATTGTATTACAAATGAAGTGTCTGAACAATTAATGCGAATCTATTTTATTTTATTTTCAGTAAAATTAAAATTACATTTTTTTTTTCTTTATTCCAATTTTCATTTTCTAAAAGCACAGAAATGATAAATTGTAAATAAATAAGCAAATAAAACAAAAACACATGGCTTCAGAACATATAAATTCAAAGAAACCTGTCCTCGCCAAATTAAGTACACCGTAATGCCAAATTCGAACACGAATTCCAAAATTTGCTCTCTCTGCAACGCGATCTTCTCCCAATTTGCAACACGATCGAAATTAAAACTCCTCATCTTCCCATCTTCCCAAACCCTTTACCAAAGCACTAACTTTTCTTTTACATAAAAAAAACTAACAATTAAAATGATTTTACGCAATTATATTAAACATGTATTGCTATTTTTTAAAAGTTATATAGCTCTGAGCGTTGAAATAACTTTTTCTTCGCACTGAACGAAAACAGTTGGAATATTAAAATAAACAATAACAATTATTAGGAACAAAATATCTGTCTAAACATTATGCAGTTGCTCAGAACTTCATCAGTCACAGAGTGATAAGCAAGCAGATCTTTTTGGGGTCTTAAAAAATCAAATAAATTTATTTAAAAAAAAAACGCAATTTATGTCAAAAGTTGAAAGGTAGACACATTTCTGATAAATAATTTTCAAATGTGTGAAAAGTGAATAATGTTTCAACTTCTTATAAATTAAATATAGAGAATTCGAATTTTTCTTATCACAAACATTATGGTATGCATGAAGTTTCAGATATATCTGTTGCAAAAGCAGTTAATAAATTGAATGATGACTATTGTTTATAATAGCAAATGCAGCTTAAAATTAACCTTTAAAGTAAAATACCGTATTTGTTTTGTATATGACATGCAGTTTTACTTAAAAATATATTTTTTTAAATTTTAGATGCACATGATATATGAGTATTTTGGATTTGAATGATGTCAGCATACACTGTTAAAAATTTGCAGCAAACTGACCAGTCATTGGACAGTTTTTATAGAAAACGGTTACATAATCGTAATTTTACTTTATGGGCAATAATATGGTCAGAATAGAGTTTAATTACGTTTATGTAGCTGTTTTCTATAAAAGCGGTCGAATGACTGGGATTTTAAACTGTAAAATTTTAACAATGGATAGAAGATTGCAACAGGTGATTTTTTTTATTCTATTCGTATCATATTAAAAAAATATCATTGTCATACTTTTATAGGACAATTTGAAGATAAATCTACCACAAAGAAAATTTTTGTACATAATGGTACGAATTAAATACAATAATAATCGATAGTTGGAGTCCTGTATGCATGACCACTAGTGGATCCATAGAATTGTTGGTGATAATTTTATATTTAAATTTACTAATCCACGAAGCCATGAATTTTACTTTCTGTGTAAGTTAGTAATTAACTGTTGGATTTTAAAAGAGAAGAACCTGTTTGAAATATGTTCTTACATTTTTTATCTGTATTGTTTTCCCCCAAAAATGGTATTAAAAATCAAAGTACGCACGTAACACAAGGATGCGGCGCGGCGTACGCAGAAAATTACAATAACAATTTAATGTTATAATATATATATATTGTTACAGCTTCCGAAATAAAAAAACTGAAATATTTTCAGGAGAAGAAAATTGCTTTAATATCTGATCGAACAATATATATATATATATTTAATTTTATGGAATTTAATACTAAATAGAAATTATTATTTTAAAAATAAATGTTATTAAATAAAAAACAGAAACTATAACGTAAAAAATAAACTATTAAATGTTATAACAGTTTTATAAAACGACTATAAAAAATATAGGTTGAAAATGTTTTCTGCGAAAGGAAAATGCTTTAATGCATATCCGAGCAAAATATATTATTCAAGAATGTAATACAATTAAAAATTACACAGAAATTACCATTTATAAAACAAATATTAAATAGAAATCAAATATTTTAATGTAAAATAACTATTCTATGTTATAACATCTTTATATAAGAGTTATCGAAATATATAGACAGAAAATGTTTTCAAAGGAAGACAAATGCTTTAAGATTTAGTTGAGCAAGATCTCTTACCCAAGAATGTTATTCCAATAAAAGGTAAAAGGAAGTATAAGGAGAAATGCGGGCTTTAAGGAAAAGGAGCTTTTCTTTCATTCAGGGAAGATGGAATACCTAGAAGGCACATAAAGAATAGACGCTTTTGTTTTGCTTCTTTGTTTATCGGAAGAAAACAAAATCTAAAACAACGCATAAAAGTATAAAACTGCGTGGTTTTTTTAAAGATTTCTTATTAAATATTCTGTGTCATTTTATAAGTAGAAAATTTATTACATTATTGTGTTTTCTTTAATTAAATTATTGCCTAACTTGCTATTAAATATCACAGTCACCCCATAATTATTTTTCCTATATACTTCCTAACGTAGTTATAATTAAATCTATATGAAACAATATTTTTTTATTCTAACTGCTTTGCGCCTTTGGACCACTGACTAGGTCCCTACCTGTCAGGTGGAGTGCGTAGATGAACGGGTTGTGACCCTGGCTGCAGAGCAATATTCGTCTGATCGCCGCATGACGGTACCCTGGCCGTCGTGGCTGCAGTGCTTCTTGGTGACAATCTTGAGTTTTGCGCGTAGTCCGATTCATAATTGCCAATTTACTTTGTTGATTTGACTCTGCACAACCAATTGCTTATTAGTTCCATGAGAGGAAACAATATTAGTGCAACGCATAAAAGAATAAAACAGTGTAGTATTCTATATCATTTCATGTTAAATAATTCTTTTTATTTGGTCAGAAGATAATTCAATACTTTACTAATATACAGGATGTAAACTCTTATTGTTGTTCCATAGCTACTTCCGAAACTGTTAATTTTATAGGTGTAATTAAAATTGCACAAATGTTTCAAAAGTTTTTCTACATCAAATTAAAAGTCATCTGTAGTAGCAAACACTTGGCAGTCAATCTGTCGTCTTAGATTCAAAGTCTATACTCTGTAAAAATGGAGAAATGCGTATTGATCTAGCAACAGGTCTTACGAAAATATAATATATCCTCTTCCAAGTTACCCGTTATCTCCTGAAACTCAAAAACCAATAGATTTCCGAGATAAAAAAAAATTTCTGAATGTAAAAACACTTTTTCTTCCCGTAATTTTGAAAAACCTCACGAAGTAGTACTTACAGTACATTAATCAGTTTTCTGAACTCGGTGTCAACACGAAATATCGGTTTTTCGCATGTTATCCATTCTCAAGTAAACATTTTAAACTGCGTAACATAAATCATACATGGAAGAGTAAAAAAAAAAATATTCAATTTACACTGTTAATTTAGCGTGTTTGTCTGTTGAATTTGTTTTTGTTCAGCATGAGAATTGATACCTTCCAAAAAACCTAAATTTCATGTCCCGATAATTAATGAGAATATTGATTATTACTGTAAAACCTAAAGTTTACGATAATTACAGACAGAAAAACAGATATTTTCTTCAGAAATACTTTTTTAAATTTCGAAAATCTATTTGTCTTGTGAAAATTTTGAAGTTATAGTAACGCTTTTCAAAATCGTGGTTTTCTCGGGAGAGGTTATATTATATTTTTTAACAGTATTGCTAGATCAAAAAAATGTCTCCTTTTTTGTACAGTGTGCTAAAAATAAAATGCATTTTCAGTTCTTATCAGTTGTGTTTATTTGGACTTCTTGTTTTATGAATGTTCTACACAAAAATATATTTACACTCATAATTGTCTCTAAAATTTTGATATAAATTATTGTACATGACATACATTTGTATATTCATGTAAATACAAGATTGTGAATTCTGCAATCATCTGCAGCTGTTGAAGTCAAGCACGAAACTTCAGTTTAAGGAACAACACAACAGCAATACTCTTGGCAATTTTATTAATAATTCCGATTGCTTGCAGTTATATCGAAGTGTTATGTGTTACAGTGAAATCCTCACTTTCGAATATAATGGATCAAGTGACTTTTTGCGTACATGCAACACGACGGCGACATAAGATGCAATCGAAATACTTCCTTGATTTCAAATGTAAATAACCACGCAATGTTATTTTATTTCAGTATTTTTTTTATGTAATTTAAAACAAAATTTACTAATGTTTTTTTCATAACTACATTTACATTTACGTTTTATTGAAAAATGATTTCGTCTAAATGCAGACACTTGTAAACTATGCGTTACTGGAAGCTATATCTAAAGGCACTCCGATACGAGGCCGATCACTTCGAGAACTCAGCTTACGCTTTATAGTGATAGTGCAATCCCAATGGGTAGACGAAATCTACTAGCAGCTCACATTACAAATGACTTTTTCAGTGCTTATGCTATCAGTTTACAATATCACATCACCACATAAATTTCTGTGATTTGTTGAAGAATTAAAGAGGTTTATAGTCAACTCACGTTGCAATTCACTTATTATAGAACAGTACTTCATAAAACAATATTTACGAAAATCAATCAACATACTGAACTGACAATTATTTAAGCATGCCAACAATGTATAACCACACAAAACACAATACTATGAAGACAATGTCAAATTACAATTCTATACACTTAAGTAACATTTTACAATACAACGATAACACATTTGAATGGAACAGATCTTTTTTGCAACTTAGACTACATAGTATTGTCGAATAGGTCATATGATGAAGCATCCTTTTACACTGCTTTTTCAATTTTCTATTTACATATTTACAGGTTTGACAAAAACATTACATAAACACTTTTATTGATATACGGAGAACATTTTTAAAGTTATTACAATGGAATAATTTCTATGAGGACATAGCCCTGTCACTACATTAGAGTAGTTGAAATATTTAGCAAATAGAATTTTGTGGATAATTTAACAGACATTACATAAGGTACTCCGATTCCGGGCAGGAAGCTTAGATTTTATACATGAGCATATTCTTCCTAAATTTTGATCCACAACAATCTTCCTAAAATGTTAATCCACATCAATGTTCCTAAAATTTTGATCCATTTTTCTTGTTTCGAGCATTAGTATCTTTATTAATTATCTTTGAAATAACCTCAGCTGTATGATGACAGAAATTTTCATTTGAATTATACCTGTATCATACGCACACAGCAGTACCATTCCTATCACTACACGTCATGTGTACGGATGAAGTGCTGAAACATATGTTACATCATTTATTACAACATATTATCTTTTATTAAAATTATGTATTAACGTCTAAGAAAAAGATACATAAGTGATTTCTTTGAATTAAGAACATGTTCCATAAATATTCCGGCTTTGTTTATCAATACCGAAGAGCACACACATATCGATATCTATGGATAAATGCAAATAGATATGAGGATAAATGGTAATGGATTGAGTATCTCATGTCTTCTAATCTCAGTTAATGGATAAAAGCAATATTCTAATAAAAGTTTAGGCGAAACCAAAAGAAGCAGTAATGTAGAATCTGCATATGTCGATGAAACATAATGTTTGGGAGAAGAATGTGGATTTAGATAAAAGGGTCAGTTTTGAAATAATCAATTACTTCAAATCCAGTATATAAGGAAAGAAGCAGAAAAATTATGGATTCTCCGTAGGATTTAAGGTTTTTTTCTCATAAAATTTGATGAGCGTTCTCATTTGTACCTATAAAATCTGATTATTTTACTTTTTAGATAAATCACTGAAAATCATAACAGTGATTTTTGAAAATCATGGAATAACACTTCTTCTTGTAAAATTAACTTTCCCAGTTTGGCATCTCTATATATGCCATAAGGAATCGACCTAAAACGAAGCCAACCTGTTAGGGTTGTCTGTTAGTTTATTTTTTTCCACTGCTAGAAATCTACTTACAAGGAGATCACAACCACGAGAGCGGTTCTCGATTAAAAATACGCATTATGAAGGAGAGCCTTCGCTGGAACTCATCTGAGTTGACCACTGTTCCATTGTCTCTCTATTCACAGTCCATTGATGCAATATTATAGATAAATAGCACTTTTAAAGTTTAAATGTATTATTCAAACAAGAACTGCTGTAGGAAGAAATAAATTGAAAATTTTCTGATGACACTGTGAAAATAAAAAATCTACACATAAAAGGAAAACAAATTTTCAATGGAAAAATCTTGTGCTGTACTTGAAAAAAGGATTCAATATTCGTAGAAGTTTACGGGAATCTATGGAAAGTTTACAGAAATGTGCATGCAAATTCACATTTTCCATGCATCCCTTTAAAGAAAAGAAAACAAAATGCATGTTACAATTTATCTGTAACACATCATACAAGCGATTTACATAATTAAGTGATAAGTTTATTATATAAGTTAGAACAAACTCTTTGAATCTATGAGACTTTTTATATTTTCACACATAACTCTACCACATTTGTTGAATACACCTTTTCACTTTATTTTATCGCAGAAAAATATTACGAATTCTGCGATTAATCTTAGAAAGTTTTTTAATCTGGTTAAAAATATTAAGAAAATATTTCTAATTTAAAAGAGTGGTGCCACACTCCCTGAAAATTCTAAGGAATGTTCGAACCTTGTACACAAAACACAGATTAATTTTGATATTCTCAGTCTCAATTAACCTGAGTTAATTTAATTACTGAAACCGAAACAATATACAGGGTGTTTCACAAAGGACCCCTAACTTTAAAAATCAATAACACGGAAACGGTTATAGATAGAAACATTAAACCCGTGGTATGTTTAATAAAAAAATCGTAAAAATCTTATACATAAACCTCAAAATTTAGTTAAAAATAGTACCGACAGATAGCGCTGAGAGCGTTAAGAATCCTTCTACAGAGAGTTCAGAAGCATAGGAAGAGTTGCCGTTGAAGATTTTGCCATTGAAATCTGACCGCTATTAGCTTATAGTGAAAATACTTCCGAAAGTGATGTATACCGTGAAGGAAAGTGTGTTTATTGTGTTGGAGTACCACCGATTAAATCAGAGTCCTACTGCCTCAAGGAGAAGTTTTCAAACGCGATTTCAAGTCGCAAAAAGCCCAGATGGGAAAACAATTCGTGAGCTTTTCAAAAAATTTCAACAAACAGACCGGTGATATATAGCAGAGAGTCAACGACAATTTCATTCTTTGTTTGCGATAAGTCTGTTGTGTAAAAGGTGCACCTTTTGAATCACTTTGATACGCCTATTAATCGCAGCGCCGTCTATCGGCGCTATTTTTAACTAAATTTTGAGATTTATGTATAAGATTCTTACGATTTTTTAATAAACATACTACTGGTTTCATGTTTCTCCCTATCACCGTTTCCGGGTTATTGATTTTTAAAGTTAGGGTCCTTTGTGAAACACCCTGTATATTAACAATGACAACTTAATATCAAAGTTTCTTCGTATAAATAAAATGTATAAATGAAACCTTCGTTTACTTCCATGATTCATATAAATGTTTATAAAAATCCACAGTTTTCCCGAACTATACCATAATAAATGAAATTTACATTAAATTTTTATCATATAATAAATACAACTTACAAATTAAGTAAATTAAAATTTTAAGATGTAGTTTGACAGTAAATAGAAAATGCTAACTGTCTGAGCTGATAACGTGACTGAACAAAATGCAGTGTCAAATCCCTTGTTGCGTGCTAACTTAGTTTGATTCAAAAGTTTCCGTGTCTTGTACAAGCCACACCTAATACAGAATGACATCTTTAGACCACATTGCATATGAAGCTTTTCAAATATTTATAACAACTTGAGGAATGGAATAATGCTTCCTTTTGAGATATGTATGAATGAATCTACTAAGTGAAAGGACAATAAATGGACATAACTTCG
Source organism: Maratus michaelseni (assembly GCA_963931845.1). NCBI lineage: Eukaryota > Metazoa > Arthropoda > Arachnida > Araneae > Salticidae > Maratus > Maratus michaelseni. The sequence goes on from OZ007590.1 coordinate 196,403,122, forward strand.
ATTTCGAATTCCGTTATAATTCGAATATATTTCGTTTTAAAATTGTTATGACATTGGACTTTTTTTTAAACAATACATTTAAAACATATAATTTTGGAGCATAATGCATAAAATATCAATTTAATGTACAAATTTTACTGAAATTCTCATTTTTATCGTTTTTGGAACAATTTACACAAGCGATAAAATTTTGTGTTATTTCTTTAAGTATGGAACTATTCTGAAACATAAATTTATATCATAGGAAAATAAGGTAGGATTTTAAACTTTTGTATTAAGGAAATTATATTTTTATGAAACCTCTGATTACCTATTTGCATTATTTTTTTTCAGACAGTGTGAAGACGATGACAAACAAACAAATTTAAATAAATATAATTCTTCTTAACCAAAGAGATGTCTGTAAAAAGAGACTTGAAATGGTTGTTTAATGTCTACATGTAGCGCTTTTATACAGCTTAAGATATCACTTGACTTTAAATAGGCTACCTACGCAGATGACAACATGACCTAACAAATGCAGTGTCAAAGTCCGTGTCGCGTGTTAACTTAGCTTAATTATAAAAGTTTCCGTGTCTAAGTAGAGGTCACACCTAATGCAGAATGATAGCTTTAGAACCACGTATATGATTTTTTTTAAGTATTTACAACAAGTTGAAGAATACAATAACGAAAGTGTGTCATTTTGAAAAATACGTGAATGGAGCTTCTAAGCAGTGTTGACAATTTAAGGGATCTTATAATTCGAAATATTTTCCAGAATTTGGGAATCTTAATTAACTTTACTGAATCACCGATTATACAGCATTAAAAAAAACATAATTACTATTTATAATTTCTGATTGATATTTAAAAATAAAAATCTGCTAAATTGACAACACTGCTACAAAATAAAGGAAAATAAATAGAGAAAAATTCGGATTAATTCAAATTTCGTTAAAAATGGAATTTTTTAATTTTAAAATGATAGAGATAGCGAGTTTTTCGATTAAAATATAAATTTCAAAATAATAATACGTGGGTAAGTCATTAAGTAAGTCACAAAAGATAATTAAATAATAACTTACAATGATATTCACTTCAAAACTATTTTTTATTTCTCAACATATTCTCCCCCAATACTTATGCACTTATATCACCGTTTTATCTGTGCCCAAACACCAGCTGCATAACATTCTTTGGGTTGCTATCTCACCCACATTAGGACTTCAATTTGAACATTTTCATCATCTGTGAACATAATCTTGCAACTTCTTCAACATCCACCATACAGCTGAAGTTTAGCCCCACAGCTATTTTCATCTGTTTAGTTCACTAAAAAACCATCTTGGAAGCAAGATGATGTTCACAGATGATGAAAAGGTTCAACTTGAATTCCTAATGTGGCTGAGACAGCAACCCAAAGAATGTTATGCAGCTGGTGTTTGGGCACTGATAAAAAGGTGATATAAGTGCATAAATATTGGTGGAGAATATGTTGAGAAATAAAAATAGTTTTGAAGTGAATATCATTGTAAGTTATTGTTTAATTATTTTTTGTGACTTACTTAATGACTTAACCTCGTAATATCTGTGTAAATTTTATTAAACATTGATTTCTAAAACATATTATAATAAAATCGAAGTTTTGTATCATTTTTGGAACAATTTACACGAGAGTTAAAATTGTGGATTACGTTTCTTAATTATGTAATTAACCCAAAACCTAATTTTTTATGAACTTCATGCATTATATCTTATTTGTATACTATTAAAATTTTATTTAGATTGGTATTTATGTATTTTTCATTATGTATTCCATTTCATTATGTATTATTAGTGTATTTTTCAAAGAGAGTAAAGATGATAAGAACCAAGCAAAATTTTTAAAGTTTGCTTGGAGAATACGTTATTGGAGAATTTCTTTAGAAATGCTTTAGAATTTGTTTCTTGAGAATTTCTTTAGAAATTCTCCAATTTCCCCATAATATGTCCGCAAAAATGGAATTCAAATGGATGATTAATTTTTCCTTTTTGAGATTTTACATCTTAAGATATAATCTGACTGAAAATAGACAATCTAAGTAACACGGCTGATAACGTGACTGAACATATTCACTGTTACATGCTTTGTCGCGTACTAACTTAATTTGATTTTAAAAGCTTCCGGTTCTTGTAGAGGCCACGCCTAATACAGAATGACATCTTAAGACCAAGTTCCATATGAAGCTTTTTAAATATTTATAACAAGTTGGTGAATGCAATAATGAAAGTGCTTCCTTTTGACAAAAAAAATGTGTGAATGTTGCTACTAAGAAAAGGAAAAATGAATAAATGGAAATTCGAAGCAGAATTTCATATAGTTTGGAACTGTTTTACTTTTATAATGGCAAAGTCATTGAACATTTATTTTAAGGTCAAAATTTTAAACACCATAATATACATTTAATACAATATCAATTTATAAAAAATATTTTAAACAAAACTACATTTTGTATGATTTGTATACAATTACGTACAAGTAAAAAAATATGAATTAATTTTACCACTTATGCAGTTTTTCTGAAACATAAATTTATATGAATAGAAAATAAAGTAATATTCAAAAACTTTTATCTAAAAAAAATAGTTCTTTAATAGAACTTCCAATAACGTAATTGCATTTATGTTTCAGAAAGCATAAATAGGATAAGAAACAAACATATTCGTACCCTTTGAGCGTACGTCTTTCCCCGTCATATACACTGTAAAAAAAATCCGTGCAAAAAAAGGAAAATGTACTGGCAGCAAAGTTGCCGTATATTCTGCATTTTTTCACAAAACTCCCGTTTTGGTACTTTTTCAAGTTGAAAATTTTCCGAAATTCAAAATGGCAAATTTCCGTTTGTAGAAGAAAAGGTGACAAATAGAGCAATATTAAAAAAATAAAAATAAAAAATAAATAAATAAATAAACTTAATAAAATTATATATACTTAAGCATATTTACACGGAACGGGTTATTTGTATTGAATATTATCATACTCTTTTTTCCGCGATTCAAACCTTAGTATTCTATATTAGAGGACGAATGCTCTTCCACCTACATCAACTGGCCATATCTAACGAGTTGGTTATAGACCACAACATCAATTAAGAAAATTTAACTGAAATTTTTCCGTTTTCTATCAATTGAAAAGAAACTTTTCCATTTGTCTAGTTTCGGAAGGAACATTTACGTTTTTAAAATTCAACGAGTAAGGATAAAATAGAAAATTTCCTTTTATTCTGGGAAAATTTTAGGCTTCCACTGAAAATAGAAAGTTTCCGTTAAAAGACAGAAATTTCCCATAAAATCACGCATATGCATACGAATTTCTTTTACAGTGCACTAGAAGAATTAAATTTCTGATGTAAAAAAATTTTTTAATTCACATTGCGTTGGATTATTACATAAGATATATATAATATATAAGGCATTCGAATACCAGTCTACATATACATACATATAGCATAACTATTATTTTATTAAGAGTTTAACATATATGCAAAAAAAAAGAAACATCCTAATTACCCCTAAATATGTCTAGAAAAAATAAATTCAAAAGGATGATTAACACTATTTATACCGGTTTCAAAATACACCTTTTAAAAGATTTCGATTTACGGGTATTTTATACGTAACTTTTAACTTGAAAAAAATCACAAATCAATTTTTATGCATTGAAGATTTATTTTTATAATTTTTGTCTTTTAAAACTAAAAGAAAACTAAACATAAAGCAAAACTTTAATCCTTTCCGGCATGGTGGGTTGAATTTTGCCGCACTTAATTTTAATCACCAAATGCCGCTTCAACACCAGAATTTTGAAATAATATGAAGCCTTTTATAATGTAAGTGAAGAAAATCTTTTAATTATTTTCAAATGAATTTGATCGTAAATCCTGGTGTCAATCAATCATTTCAACATTTTTTTAACAAAAGTATTTTGCGCCTGAAAGGTCATTTGACCTTTCAGGTCAATGTCATTTGTCTTTCCTTCAAGGTCATATGTCATTTGACACCGATAGAAATTGTATTACTTTCCACATTTAGCACTCCACATTACAGATCATGATGCAGTTTGTTGGCAAATAGTAAATGCTTTACTCAGCTGATAACGTGACTGAACAAATGTGCTGTCAAATTCCTTGTTGCGTGTTAACTTAGTTTGATTCAGAAAGTTTCCGTGTCTTATACAGGCCACACCTAATACAGAATGACACCTATAGACCAAGTGGCAGATGAAACTTTTAAAATATTTATAACAAGCTAAAGAATGCAGTAATGGAAGTGCTTCTATTTTGAAAAAAAAAGTATGAATTCTTCTACTAAGTGAAGCGAAAATAAATGAGTGAAAATTTGAATTCGAATTCCTTGAAGTTGGATCTTTTTAGTTTTAAAATGGTAGGGTGATATTTTTGTATTACACTATAAATTTATAAAGGAAAATAGCATTTTTGCGTATTTTTAAAAATACCAATATATGGAACATATTTTAACCATATTCACAATTTTATAAATTTTGAAACACTTTTCTTAAGTGATAAAAGTATGGATCACATTTGTTAATTATGTACCTATTATTGTTAATGCATTTCTATAAAGGTAAGATAAAATAGTGTATAAAAATTGTGGATTACCTTTGTTATCTAGGAAGCTAGTCTGACACATAAATTTATATCAGAAGAGGACACATTTGTGTTATATAAATTGCGGAAAGCATTGTTTAATTATGCAACTATTCTGGGACGTAAATTTGTATGAAAGTAGAGATTTAAATGTGAAGGAAATATTTTTTAGTATACATATAATTATTTAATTGCGTTTATTTTTCAGAAAACACGATAAGAAACAAACTGTTTAGAGAAACATTTTAATTTTGCGAAGAAATTTCTCGTAAAAGAGAATTAAAATGGGTGATTAATTTTCACATTTTTAGTGCGATTACAATTTATGATGTAGTATGACAGCAAACAGAATTACTAATTGACAGAGTTGATAACACGACTGAATAAGTGCCTTGTTATATCCTTCATCACGTGTTAACTAAATGTAAATCAAAAATCTTCTAGAAGCCAAGACAAATTTCCTCTCACATCTTTAGACCATGTTGCATGTGAAGCTTTAATTAAATATTTATTACAAGTTGAGGAATGCAATAATGAAAGTACTTTTTGTTCTGAAAAATGTGTGAATGAAGGTACTAAATAGTAGGAAAACAAAAAGATAGTAAACCGATATTCAATGTCATAAATGCTAGAATATATTTAACTTTAAAACTGTGGGAACTGGGAACACTGAGATATTGTATTAAACAAGATACCAAATGAAAACAATACTTTCAATGGACGTAATATACTATAATTGAACTAGCTAGATAAGATTAACGGTAGAAAATGTTTTAGAAAGTATAATTTATTTGTTATTTGATAAAATAAATTTAGTTTATTTCTAAATTTTTTAAATATACTTTGATAATTTTTAAATCTGATTTTATCGCACACATCTTTACAAAATCGACATTTTGAAATTTGTATAAAAATTCGCATATGCGATAAAAATATCGATTAATTTCATTACTTACCATTAATTTCCCTGCTCACAAATATACAAAGTAAGATAATGTAATGTTAAGTTGTTTAATTGTTTAATAAAATTTTCGATTACTTAGATGACTTTATTTTTTATAACAATCAAAGACGATAACAAACGATCCAATTTTAAACGAATCAATCACCAAAATTATATGCCCCACCAGTGGCTGAGAGGTTGTGCCCTCGAAGCTGGTAGACGGGAAGTGCTGGGTTCGATCCCAATCGCGCCCGTCGGCCTAATCGTTCGGAGTTTTCGTGGTTTTCTTCGAGCCGTGGATTTATCCATGCGTAAATACGGGTTAGGTTCCCTTAGAAAGACCCCCACGAAGGGCACTCCCCCCGGGCCTATATCCCTAGTGTAGATAATTGGCCGTCAATAATCAACCCAACCCAAAATTATATTTGAAATAAAAGAATTCAGCTGTTTGATTAATAACTATTTTAGAGTTTGATATAGTTTGGATGTATTATGCCAGCAAATAAAAACCTTAATTGACTGAGCCTACAACGTAACTGATCAAATGAACTAGCAAATTTGTTGTCGCGTGCTAACTTAATTTGATTCTAAAAGTTTCCGTGTCTTGTAGAAACTACACCAAATACTGAAAGACATCTTTAGACCTCGTTGCCATAAAAAGATTTTTTTTTAATTTATCAGAAATTGAGGAATGCAATAATTTAAAATGTTACTTTTTGACAAATGAAATAACGCCGCTAGTAAGTGAAAGGGAGACAAATGAACAACAATACGACATTGTGACTATTAGAGGATGTTTTGTTGCCCTCTAAGCGTTTTGTCCGTATTTTTCCGTTTCGCAAAAACAATTTCAACTGGCTTTAAAAAAAATATTTTTAACAAAATCGTATTTCAAGATATATGTAAAATAAAGAGATATGAAGTATAGTTTAGAAAAAAACAGGGGAGAAAATTAATTAATTTTGGTTTTACAACATTTTTATGAAAAAACAGGAAAGACCTCATATGCTCAGAGGGTTAAAATGATGAAAATATTAGTTTTTTGTATTAAATTACATTATTAAAAAAGACGATAACTTCAGTGTACATCTTATAAAAATTAAGTTTTCATTGGATAAAATAAAAAAAAGTATACAACTTACAATATAAGTTTAACCCAGGGTTCGTATGGATCAGGGATTTTTCCAGGAGTTTCACCAGTATTTTCTGTATAGAAAAGAAATCTAGGTTAAACTCGTGGCACTTCGCCTTCTTTTAAGAAAAAATTTTCTGTAAGAAAATACTGGTACCGAAGAATTTCTTGGTCGCCAAAATTCCAGGAGCCGTACAAACCCTGTTAATCCTTCTTTGCATGAGTTTTTCTTTTACAATTGTGTTTTTTTTATACATATATTAAATATTAGACACCAGAAATTTTAAGATAGATTTTTAACTTTGTTCAGCAACATAGTTCACGGGAAATTTACTGAATTAATATTTCTATATAAATATAGTGGTGGCTAAGAAGTTCTTTTATTTATTAAAAGTTAAATAAACAGTGATGGAAATTTACATAACTATGCAATTAAGGGTTAAATGTTGTTTGTAGAATAATACTCTTATTTTAAATCAGAATTGTTTTTAATATAACCGCTAGCTTTAAAGCATGTTTTATCTGGCACATTTTTTATTAATACCAGAATTTATCCTTTCTTTTTAAAATACGTTATAAAATTTAATACTTATTCATTTATCACTGAGGACGATCACTAGTGCTCATAATTTTAGGTCAAATGAAAATGTTTTAATGGTCTAGAATTATAATAAAAATTTGTTTTAATGAACCCTTTGATTTTCTTGTTAAGTTTATTTTTTACAGGAATCCTCCAAAATATTTAAGAAATGAACACATTTAAAAAACACTCTTTACTTATTTGTTATTCGGGCGATATCTGAATACAATGAATTCGGATGTCAGATTAATATTTGTATTAGTTTTGTTTACAGCTTAGTATGCAGTTTTATAGCTAATAGAAATGCTAACTAACACAAAAGCTAACGTGATTGAACAAATATGCTGACAAATGTCTTGTTGCGTGCTGACTTAGTTTGAATCTGAAAGTGTCCGTGTCTTGTAAAGACCACACCTAATTCAGAATGGTATCTTTAAATCATGTTGCGTATGAAGGTTTTTAAATATTTATCGTACGTTGAGAAATGCAATAAAGTACCTTCTTCTAAAAAACGTGTGAATGTAGCTACTGGGGAAAAACAAAACAAATGTATGACAATTTGACTGCAAGTTTTATGAATATTTTAATTTGTTAGTTTTAAAAATGTTTGAGAATTTTAGTTGTTGTGTTAAATTATATACTTGACAAAAGATAATAATATCGATCGATGCCTATGTTTTTTTTTTTTAATTTCAGTATTTATCGCGGGTCTATATATACAGATAATTAATAATGCGTAAGTTTTGGTTTTGTTTTATAAGCATTTTCCTTCCTTTAAATCACATTTTTTAAAACGATTTTGATAGTTTTGGAATGTGTTTATTAAGGTACTTATTGATTAATTCATCGTTTTTATAACTTGAAAATTCACACAAATGATAAAATGTGGATTTTATAACTTACTCGGGACATTGCCCTGCAACATAAATTAAAATAAAACAACTTAGTATTATAAAGCTTTCTCTCAAACAAAAACAGAGTTGCTCACTACATCTATTTTTTGAAAGCTTAAAGATAAGAAAGTACAAAATTTTTATAGAAATATACCTCATTCCCCTTAAAGAATTCTAAAATAAAAGGGATGAGGTATATGATTAATAACTACTTTCGCATTTTTACAGATTATGATGCAGTCTGACGGCGAACGGAAATTCTAATTGACTGAACTGATAATGTGACTAACAAATGGACTGTCAAAGATTTTGTCGCGTGCTAACTGAGTTTGATTCCAGAATTTTCTATGTACTGTAGAGGCCACGCCTAATTCAGTTTAACATCTTTAGATCATGTTGCATATGAATCATTTTAAATATTTATCACAAGAAAATGAATGAAATAATGAAAAGAGCTTCCTTTTGAAAAATGAAGCTACTAAATGAAAGCAAAATAAACGACAAACAATTTGACTTCGATTTTGCAAAAGTCATATTTTTTTTATTTCAACTGCGGAAACTTTATATTTCTTATGTTTGTTACACATAATAAATTCATAAGAATCATTTAATATTATTTTTCTTAAAATATACTACTAAATATACTCTACTTGGAATTTTAAAATATTTATATATATCGTGTGGTGTAAAATGTGTCTAAAATATAACTATAAAGTTTAAGTTTTGACGTTGTGTCTCTAAACAATATTTACAATTTAAATCAAAAGAAATTTTGTTAAACATAATCTGATAATTTGGAAATAAGTGTATTATTGCACATATTTTCTCATGTGTACATTTTTATCAAAAATTGTACTGTTTACGAAAAATATAGTTTCTGGATTGGATTTTCTTAATAAGATATTGATCTAGCCATAAGAAAAATACATTAATTGGAAATAACGCAATAGAAGCATCAGTAGTTGCTTACTACGACGGAATCATACATGCTAGTCCTTAAGAAAGTTCAGTTTAGTGGCACATTATCGTGGCTCCGTAATTAAGACGAATTTTTTTCTCTCCGGAACACTTAACACCAGAAATGTGAAACATTTCAGAAAAATAAAGAAATACCAGCGAGAAAATCTGAATTTATCATTTACTTGGGATATTAAAATTTCAGCTTTAATCCTCCTCCCCTGTGCAGTAGGATTTATCTATATGCATGTACAGGGTAGCAAGTGGTCAGGAAAAAATACAGTAAAAAAAGTGACAAACACCAGTATATTCTTATAGAAAAATTTATCTTCATTATTCGATCAAATAATCAATTTGATTTTTTCTATAAGAATATAGTGGTAATTGTCATATTTTTTTTTACTGTATTTTTCCCTGACCACTAGCCACCCTGATGTATACATAGTATTCATTTGACGGACTCGTATGTCAAACAATGTAATTAACAAAATGCAAGTTTTCAGATATTTCAGATTAAAAACTACAAACAAAACTATCGTGATTGCTTTCTTTAAAACACTGATGTGTTAAGAATAAACTTTCAGTTAATTTAAATGCAAAATTTTTTGTCAGATAGATTTTATAAGTGTTGATATGTGTACAAAAAGTTTTCATTATTGCTATTCATATCTAAAATTTATTTTTGGTTATCATGGCATATATTGAGTAAAAAAATAAACCTTGTCCCTTTAAATATTATCAGTATGCAACTTAACTATTTTTCATAATAAATCAAAAATGTCAATTGCCATCCATGTTTTATAACCAAGATCTTCATATAAAAACCAAACAATAGTTATATTTTTATAACCTTGTTAATAATCAGTAATATTTTCTGTATACAAGTACGAGGAATAGTTTTCGATTACAAAAGTATTCATTCTTATTTCGTGTTGCAATTTACCAAATAATAGAAATATTAAATAAGTTTGTAGACATATGATAGTTTTTATATAAATTAGGACATTGTAAAAACAAGAACAACAACAAAATGAAAATTAAAAATATTAAATTCATATAAATAAACATACAGGTTTGCTATTTACTACGTATTTTTTTTAATTAAAAGAAAATTTTTACAGCATGGGTTCAAAGTAAAAGAAACTTATAAATATATTTTATATTTATTTTTGCTGTATTTTAAATCTTAAAATAATATTTGGGAAAGGATGATTAAAAATATTTAGGATATATTTATTTATTTATTTATTTATTTTTTGTCGAAACTGTGTTCTTAAATACTTTTACATAGTAATTTGTTAAATTTCTTCACGTGTTTTTTTTAGTCGTAATATTATAATGTTTGAAAAATGGTAAACAAATTTCTAAATTCGCAGTTTATAAATTCGCAAGTGATGTCATTATTAGAAGACGGTTTGTATAATCATTCGCCAAATAGAAAGCGTTTTACGACTGCGAGCAAATAGCGTTATCATTACTGATTCTGCTATGTTTCTGCTGAGATGAACAGTCACTGATGTTCCTATTCAAATTCAACTGAAATGCAAATGTGCGTGATCTGCGATAAATAAGTGAAATCACGCTAAAATCTACTTTCTGATTTATGTTGCACCACAACATATTTCATTGTTTTAGGGGTATTGGAAACAAAAAATATCGTATCCAAATAACGGTGGCAAATTTTGAAAGAAACAAGTGAATAGAGTGTGAATACAATTTCTTCATTTAGAAACGTCAAAATAAAAATAATTCACTACTATAATTTTTTTACTTAATGTAGTTGGAAAGGTATCACAGAAATGTCGTTTCAGAAGCCATTTGTAGCGGAAACAACATTTATAACGAAGAATCACTAATAATCCTATTCTGTATCTACATTATTGATTAGGACATGTGTCTGTTTGTATGTTTGTCTAAGCAATTACATTGAAACAAATACACATATTGGTAAGTAATTTGACACAAATATATTTCTGAATTTCTGTTTCGCGATTTTTAAGTCAGACATTTTAATTTTCTGATTATTTTATAATATTTTTCTTTAATTATATTTTTGAATGAAATTTATTAGAGGAAGGTAAGGCACCTCTCAGGATTGTGAATAACTGGGATAAACGTAACCTAATATTAGAATTATGTTATTAGCTCTGTTCCACTCTCCGTTTCTGAAAATAAATATCAGTAACTGATTAAGCGGAAAACGTTAATGATAACCAGGATCATTTGAAGCTTCCAAATCCGTTAGTAAAAACGTACTTAAGATGCTAAATACTAAACTGAAATCATAAGAATAAAACAAGCAGGTCCAACTTCGAATTTTTCCTACAGACAAATTATTTATTTCGTCGCAAATTTCAGACTTCGAAAGACACGGGAATCCATAATATTTTATATATGTCGGCCTCGACTACATGAGATTGTATTTAAAACTTCCAAGTAGGGTTTAAATTCTTTAATTACAGTTTTGAGTTTATTTTATTAAGTTATTGTCTAGATTATTTACAGATCGCAAAACTTTGAAAAAAATTAAAAAGAAAGAACGAAAAACGTAATATGCAAACTCTTGGAATCTGAAACACAAGATAAGAGGAAATATCTTCTAAATGTCACTCTCCGATGGATCATTAAGGGGAATGAAATTTAAGAAATAGATAGAAGAAAGTAAAAATATCCGATCCTTAAAGGCATTCAAAATATCATTGATGACCTGCACTCAAAAAAGTAACTGAAAAATTTTAGAAATAAAATGCTAGTAGTGTTTTGAAATAAGTGGTTAAAATTAAATATTTTTTTTCAATTTTTTTCGAAAAAAAAAGTTTTATTTAAAAAAATTTTTTGGATTAAATTATTTCTATGTAACATTTACATACTAATATACAAAAGTATTTTTTTTTAAAGTTGATTATATATATATATATGTTATATAAAAATTTATTTCCTTCGTAGCCTTCAATTTTATTCGCATTAATCTTTTAAAATTAATCTAACTTCTGTCATAGTCAGTATTTCCTTAATTCTTAATAATATTTATTCCTATTTAAAGTCCTTTTAAAAGTAAATATCCGTATATTAATAATTATCTTATTCTAAATCTTAATCTAAAATTTAAGATCATTCGTAACTTTTATCAGTTCCCCAATCTATAAAATTCTGAGACGCGTTCTCATTTCGAATGTTTTTTTAAGCCATTTTCTTTTTATTATTATTATTATTATTGCTCTGAATTTTTCGCGCGCTTGGGATTTTAACTTCTAAATTGGTCCGCACCCAAGTAAGGGGATTCTTTAATGTTTTAGCCTCGCCCTCTAGCCTCATTCGTTGGGCTGGAGCTAGCTTCTTACTCATTGGGTTGAGCGCTCGTGACGTAATTCTGTGTATGTTTCCGCTGAGAGATCAAAACTCGCCTGCACCGGTCGGAACGGTAGATTTTTGACGTTTTCGGAAGCTAAACAAGTATGTGTCTGGTATTTGTATGACCGTAGAATATTCAACTGGCCCAGTAACATCTTAATTCAATGAAGTGAAGCAACGTTAGCCCGAGGGCTATAAGTTTTAGACCTTTGGGAATCGTTTCTGTGTTGTTCGTCTTCTAATAAAATTATTTGTCTGGAGATTGGCTGGATTTACTGGAGAAATTCTGTGATCTCATTTCATTGCTTTCTACTTCGCCATACTTGCTAATATCGACTGCAACTTGCGATATCGTTGAAGGACTACCATCTTTTCATCGAATATTATTCATCGTAATATCTCAACCTCGTCAAAATGCTACATATATATATATTATTTTGGCTATGGCAAGCAGGTTCTATTAGAATTTTGGGATATTTCGACTAAAGGGGGCGCTGTGATAGCCATTTAATGATTTCAAATTCAAAAAGATGTGCAAATTCAAAAAAATTAGAAATCCTAAAACTTTTTTTCGTTAAATATGTGGCTTTGATCCGGAGCATACGGAGCAATTTTTCTTTTGACTCTATCTTAAAAAATGGATGAGATATAGCTGTTTGAAAATTTAGGGTGGCTGACATTTTCAAACAAGACGGCAGAATGCATCCATAAACGGGTTTAATTTATGAGTTTTAGTTAACATGGTTTCGGCAAATTTTCTTTCATTGTTGTAACCATTAATCCTATTATATGCTTATCACTATATATTTATTCAAATTCTCGCCACACTTGGCGACAGTTGGCGGAATATCGCCAAATTTGGCGAACAAAATAAGTTGCCATAAATGAAGCCAACTTGGCTGTAGAGGACTAATTTGGAGATATTCTTATTCAAATTCAATGTTGACGAGAACTGGGATTGAATCTTCTTTATTTAGGTTCCACGCATTTTACCTTCGTGTTTTCTAGTAAAATTAGCTAAAATCGTAAAACCAAGGAATAGGGAGGCTATCTGTTCCTGTCGGTTCAGGCCAGAAGGACTTTTCGTAGTTTAGTATACATCAGTTGTTCGCATCCCTGTAACCCGACGATTCGCAAGCAGCTGACGTACAACAGAATGGCGAAAAATATTGATTTTATTGAGGATGTGATAGCGAATTTTGAAGTATTAACATGACTGAGATAGAAGTAAGTTTTGGGATTGGCACATCCGACTAGTTTATATATCAATAGTTTTGGAGAAAAATAAATAACTAAATAGAAATGGAAAAAGCGGAAAAATGATAAGTTTTTGCTCATAATGATTTTATATTAAAATCATCGATTATCGGAAATCAAAATATCGGATCTATAAATTTCTTACATGTATGATGTTCAACTGGAAAAAAAAATTCAAGCATTTTAATTCATATCTGGAAACACCCTAGCATTTTGAAAACAAGAAAAATCTTAAAAACACGAACTGAGTAAGTGGGTTTAAAGATTTCATTTTAAAAGAAGTTGCTGTGCTATTTAAAGGGACAAAATGACAACAGATGTTCGTTAAATCAACCGTAACTGTTGTTTTATAGGGAGTATCAGCCTGAAATTTTGTCAGGATACAGTCGTAAGTGTGTATTATGTAACAAGATACAAATCTGAAAATCACAATTTTTACGAAATGTCGATATCCGTAGGGAGCCAACTAGGTTAAAGGTTTTGATCAGACAAATCTCAAATTCCTCTCGCTAATGTTAAACCCATGGGCGTGGGATGCATTCGTATTTTTCAAATATCTCCTCAGGATACTAATATTTTTAACAGTATTTTTCTGTGTAGATGTCTCTTTCCTTATTAGTTGTGAAACTAGTCCTGAAATGTATGCTTAATTTAATATTTTACGTGTTCATATCTTAGCAAAGCTGACTGTTAGTAAGTTTACAACACTTCAAATCAAATTAAGTATAAATTTTAGATTTTTTTTCTTGATATTTTAAATAGAAAGACACCTCTTTTAAGAAGGGTACTCCCCCCCCCCCAAATAGGTATTAAATTTATTAATTAGGAGATATTTTAAATATGCGAATGCGTCCGACGGCCATTGGTTTAACATTAGTGAGGGGAATTGGAGATCTCACTGACCAACTACCTTAAGTACTAATCCTGGATCTTCGATAGAGGTCTGTCATGTAAATGCTTTTTGTCTCGTATATGGGATGTTGAAAATTTCAGAATTCATTAAATTGTAGTCTATCATTAAATAAAGGGAAGATTACTATTTTGAAGTAGTGGTAGATATTTTGAATTAAAAAATTCACTCTACAGAGCAGTCACGTTCAGCGCAAGTGTGCTCGTGGAAAGTGTTTTTCTGTATCAAACATGAACTCAATCATACATATGGAAAATGTCTTTGCGGGTCACAGATAAGTGTTCAGCTTGCCAAATGTGGCCCCGCGAGTCACGTATTTGACATGAATTTAAAATGTAACTGGCAGAAGTAAATATATATATTTTATTTTTAATACATAATTTATTTTTGGAGATTAAAAATAATTCATGGACATTACATACAGCATGAGAATAAATTTTATTAACATCTTGAATCATTTTGGAGATTCCAAACTGCATTTTCCTTTAGGTCATTCAATTTAAAGGTTTATTACATGAGTCACTCTGTTAAGATTATTTTTAGAAATAATATATATATATATATATATATATATATATATATATATATTAATTTAACTCATGAATCGTCATATGTATGTCATCCATTGCGAAGACCAGACATCGTCATTAATCACAAAGCTGTCTCATAAAATTAAACAAGAACGAAAAATCATGCGTCAAGCATAGATCATGTAAGACTTTCCAACGCTTCCAAAATAATTTTACAAATCATACGTTTAATAAGCTGAAAGATAACATCAAAGTAAACAATTTGGAAAACGCGTAACATATTTAAAAACATAATTTCAGGAATTTCCAACATATACAATATTCGGAAAAATATCCGAATACTTTTATTCAGCCCTGTATATGATCTATAGATTTGTATACATACTACCTAGGATGCTAAATTTTAGTTCAGTTAGGAAACGCGTAGCACAGTTTAAAATTCTCCTTCTGGAGTTTCTGTCAATAAACGGAAATGTGTTCGCAAACTTTTGTGCTGCCCTGTATATGATCTACAGAATTTATACACACCACGTAATAGAAAAAAGCGAGTTAAATTTAAAATCGCGTTCAGTAACTTCCAGGAATTATTGTTAACAGACAGTAGAGAATTCTTTTGTGTGTCCCTGTAAATGAACGATGACTGCTATACACAAACCATTCTGTAGTAAGTCTCTTGTAATGCACCTTAGTGATATATATAAATTTCAATGCGTTTAAAATAGTGAAACATTATTTAAATAAACCGCAGACGATTTTTCTCCATAGACGTAATGTAACGGAATTCTTTTGACTGTCCCCGTAAAGTAACTATAAGTGCTATGCACACCCTATTCCATGTTCAGCTTCTTGTAATGCACCTTAGTGATATATATAAATTTCAATGCGTTTAAAATAGTGAAACATTATTTAAATAAACCGCAAATGATTTTTCCCAATAGACCGCAACGTAACGGAATTCTTTTGAGTGTCTCTGTAAAAAAACTATAAGTGCTACGCACTTACGTTGAAATAGGGAACATGCTATAGATAACGACAATAACATATAAAAATTACAGAGCAATCCTAGCATATTTACGGGAGTTAGAGCACGGACAGACGGCCATACGGCCAAACAAACCGAAGTCATAAACACTTTTCAACTAGGTTGGAAAGTGTTAAAAAGAAATGTTGTTTTAAACGAATTACTAGATGGTGTCCCTATAGGAGTGGTGGAAATATTAAAATGTGAAAGAGCACACTGTAACAAACATTTTTTGTACAGGAAACCAGGGTCGTAATTCACTTATTTAGTCATATGTACTTACTACAAGTCGAGAGCAATGTAATTTAGGTCAGTGATGCCCTATGTACTTTGAGTAACATTCCAAATAACAGAGCTCTGTCTTCCTCAGTGTTTTTTGAATATGAATCGTACTAAATTCCAGATTTCCTTTGGAAGTTATTACATTTTACAGAAAGCAATGTAAATATGTTAAAAATATCGTTACAGTGTCTATATTATTGTTAAGGGATCAGATACCTTTTAAACCGAGAAATTACCTGTAAAAGTGACACTAACATTGATTGCAATAACTCCAACACTAATTAACTTTTAGATATGAAATTTTAAGCACCTATTAAAAGAGATGTATTATAATAGTTAAGGTTATGAAAAAAAGTCTAAATGCATATAAAAAAATTTAATTTAATTTGAAATTTACTGCTTTTTTATTTATGCGTTTTCATCTTATATGCCTTGCGCGTAAGATTTCTCATAATCGAATTGTCTCAATGAGCCATTTTTTTATTCAGTAAAGATACATTATGCGTTTAAAAGACATACACTGGAAAAATATAATGATTAGTTCTTGAGAAAAATGACTTAAAAAAATTAAAATTTTGATTTTTTTTAATAAAAATAGTTTAAATTTTAAAATATCTTAGAAGATGAACATCATAATATCTGAAAGTGTGCATCTATAAGGTATATACCTTTAGTCAACATTTCATGAAATTCTATCCAGCCATTTATTGGAATACATGCGCGCAATGACCAAAATAACCGTTTTGAGAAAATTGACTTTAGAGATCAAATTAATAACTGCTATCAAACTGCTATGTACACAACTTCCCTTCTAAAGAAAATTGTTGCGTGGGGTTTCTCTTAAAATGTTCCAAAATAATAAAATTTCAATATAAGCTTTTAAACAAAAAATTGATGTTTTGACACTTTAAAAGATAAATGACCACTTATTAACGAAAATCCAGAATCGTCTTTGGTTGTAACACCCTATTTTTATGACCGAATAAGTGGATTGCAAACGCGGTTCCTATACAGAAAATGCTTTTTGACATGTAGTCTGTTACCTCTTAAAATGTGTACACGGACATTTGGGATACGTTGTATAAAGAAAAAGTTACGTTGCGATGTCATTAAAAATACATGATATTATTATAAAAACTATCGTGTAGTCGACTCAAAACGCACGATGGCTGTTGTATCATATAGCAGTTATTGTGTTAGATTAAAACATAAAAATATTTCAACATAAATTCTATTTTGATAAATTAGAAAAATAGTTTCTTTTCTTTTTTTTTAAGTAATATTAAAAATTATTTAAATACATTTTTGAGAAAAAAAAATCAATTTCTAAAATGTTTAAAAAATATATAAGAACATTTTTTTTTTCTAAAATTTGAAAGAATATTTTTTTTGTTTTACATTGAACAGAAACCTAATAAAAAACTTCAATAGGATAAAAATAAATTAAAAGAAGCTTTAGGAGCAATTGGTTTTTTAATCTTCGTAAGCCATAACTTAAATCAATAAGCTTTTCATGGATGAAATTTAATGAAATACTGCGTTCAGAGAGAAAAAAAACTCTCTTTTTTTTCTTTCACGTAAAAACATTCAGAAATATATAAAATTTGTTTTGCACGTTTAAAGATCTAAGTAGACTTTAAAAGTACAGAAATATTGGGTTTTTTATAAAGATATTTTCCCAGTATTTGTATAAATGATTTAGTTTACGACATGTGATAAAATATAATGAATTCTCATTATGAAAAGTGCATATCTTAAAAATATGTTTCTTCATATAATGACTCCAAGTACAAAATATAAGGCCATTAAATAAAGTTTTAACATATTAATTATATGATAATTATACTAGTTAGTATTTGCGTATTGTAGATATTGCGTAAGAACAGTTCCATTTATTCCGTCCAATATTTTCTGCTCTAATAATATATATTTTTTATTTATGCCTTAAGACTATCTACAGCATTAACAAAAATACAAGGTAAATTTATCCTTTAAAGTATTATTATTGCGAAAGAAAAAAGACGAAACATCGCACAAAAATTAAATCACCATGATTTCATGAAAATGAATTAACAGATATTATAAAAAATAATTTTCAGCATGGAATATTTTAAACTATTTTAAATAACTATTTTTTATTTATACATGAATATTTAATCGTTTATTAATACTTCTATTCCATTTTCTATTCAAAGAGACCAGAAAGGTTTGAAACAACGAAAATTCACTAAAGTGTTCGAGTATGCATTAAAGTTTGATCGTGGATTAGGAAGTCTGTAATTAATTTATTTTTGTATTTGTATTTATTTAAGTTTTAAAAAAAACTTAAATTGTAAAAAAGAATAAAAAATAGCTTTAATGTTGTACAATGAAATTAATATTCAAATTGCTTAATAGGCGTATAGCCAATATAGTGAAAAAGTGCCCAAGCCGGGACTCGAACCCGGGTCATCAGATTAGCGAACTGACGTTCTATCAACTGAACCACTTTGAAACGATACTCAACCTGAAACTTTTTCACCATAACATGTTGGCAAGGCTACAAACACAGCACAAGATGGAATATTTTTCGGTGAGCCGCCTACCCTGGGGCAAACACGAAGTCAAAGAAAATCCAGCATCGACAGTTGAAATAAATTCATATTTAATACTTGGAAATTTTTCCAGAGAAAATTTCTCACGCCTTGCATTCATAATATTCAAATTTTAATTGCTTAATAGGCGTATAGCCAACATAGTGAAAAAATACTATGTTGTTTTCACTATGTTGTTTTCAAAGTTTCACTATGTTGGCTATACGCCTATTAAGCAATTAAAATTTGAATGTTTGGAATGCAAGGCGTGAGAAATTTTCTCTGGAAAAATTTCAAAGTATTAAATATCAATTTATTTCAACAAAATTAATCTTGCAAAACTAGTTTCGCCACGATTGATGTCCAGATTCGTCTCTATAGTGCTTATTACGTTGTCTCTCGATTATACCTGAAAACAAACAAAAAAACATTTTTTACTTCTAACAGAAAATATTACCAACTTTTATGGATTTTGAATTGTTATATATTTTAATTTTTTTATAATGTTTTTTTGTTTGTTTAGGTATAATAGTGTGAAAACTGAATAAGCAGTGTGAAGAAGAAATAACGACTCCTGGATTTTAAAATCGTGGCATAACGAGTTTCAAAAGATTAATTTTGTCGTACAAAACGTTTGTTGATTTATTTTTTAAATGTAACAATTATATATATATATATATATATATATACATATAAAACATATTTAATAATTAACCTATCTCATATTTATTCAATTTTTTTCACATAATTTTACTATTTTTCGTCTTTAAAAATGCTATTACTCTTTTTCCCTTTTCAAAAATTCAGTGATTTCCACGCGTCAAATTCTTTTCATTTGAGTATTCGCTGGTAATATTTCTCTATGCAATGTATTCAAAAGTCGGAACATTTTAAAATTCTGACCCTGATATTTCTAGAACTTTCTTTCCGTATTTTTTGTCGAATCACTCAGTTTTTACGAATACGCGGTCACTCGTTTACGCGAGGTCTTCGATTGATTTAGAACCGTTTGTACACGACACTTCAGAAAGTCTGTAAATTGGCCCGCTTGTTATAAATATTCTTACACAGGCAACTTTTTATGTATTTCAGCATGCATTAAAGACTCGCAGCATCGCTTTCAAGTCTTTTATTTTATTTTCTATAATCGTGGATGGCTGCCTTTTATTCATGGAGTGGGGTTTATTTTCTCTGAATATTTTAACTTAATTAATAGTCTCAACTTGCAATTGTTATTGGAGGAAACCTTGTTATGGAGAGTCGGCAAATGCGGGTAAATTTTGTTTCGAATAAACTGATGTTCGTTCCATAATCTTTCTTTGTATTTCTTCTTGGGTGAAACTTCATTTTTTCTGACTGCATTTCCTCTACCCTGCCATTCTTTTTAAACTACTGTCAAATACTCATAACGAATGATCTAAACTTTTTATCGACGGATAGAAAATTCTATCTGCTATGCTTCGTTCATAATTATGCGGTTCTTAAGATTTGTTTCACAGCACTCTAAACTTCTTAATCCATACTTATAGGGATATTGGAGTTTATATGACATCTAAGTGGGAGTATATTTCTACAATTAGTGATCATATAAGGAAGTGTGATACGATACTTCATAATAAACAAGCCTAAAAAAATTAAGGTACTACCACTTTTTAGACGCTCACTATTAAAACAAAAATGATAAAGGTACAAAATATTGTTTGTGTGAATGATAATAAGCAACTTAAATAAAATTTTGTCAAATATTTATGCACATCTCAATTTGTTTTTAAGAATTGGACATTTCTATGGCAGACTAGGGAAACTGTGACTATCCCAATTTTGTAATTTATGTGGAATATTTTTTTGATTGTTGGTCTCGAATTGTTGGTGCTAAAATAGTGTTGTCTATATTTATGAGATGCAGTTTACCTAATTCGTTAAGATGGCGGGCAATCAGAGGGATGGGAATGGGGTTATCATCAGCAGGTGCTGCTAGAAGTCTTAATGTGTCTCGTAGTGTGGTCCAAATACTCTGGGATAAATTTTAATCCAAAAACTCAGTTTCAAGAAAATTTGTTCCAGACAGCTCACGGGTTATAAATCCTGCTCAAGATCGCTTCATAGCTCATTTGGCCCAAAGGAGCTCAACCTACTGTGATTCAGCTCATTTAATTCCATCGTAACGTATTAGGGAATGCCAATATTTCCTACAACAGTGAACAAACGTCTTTGCAATTACGAATTCTATTGTATATGTCACTCTTAATCGACATCACAGCAGAGTACTTTATGTTGGCCAAGAGAGCACGTTACCTGAAACGCACAACAATGGGCTTCCGCACTGTTTACAAACGAGTCCCGTTTTGTTTTGGAGAGTGATTCAGTTTCGGTGCTGATCAGGAAGGAACAAGGCATCATTTTCTACTTATGTAACGTTGTTGAAAGACACAGTTATAGAGGAGGTGGAATCATGTTTTGGGCTGGAATCTCTCTGGTAGTCACAGTCACCTCTATGTGGGCCATGGAAGAACGCTGATTGCTGTGAAATATCGGAAAGAGATGATTGCTCCGTTTGTCAACACATATGGTTGTGGTATTGGAATTGAACTTATCTTAATGGATGATAATGCCAGATCACATTGAGCTAGAGTGGCTGATGAATATATTGAAGATCAAGGTTTGGAGCGAATGGAATGGCCAGCACATTCTTCGGGTCTTAATCCAATAGAGCATCTTTGGTAGTATCTCAACAGATAGGTGGCTGACGTAAGTCCATCTCCGAAGTTGTTAAATGAGCTCTAACAAGCGTTGCTCCATGTATGAGCGTTGTTTGCCATTCTGCGTCCGACAACTAAATTGACAGTATGGAATGACGATAACACAAATACATTATTCGGGGTATATGCCTTATTAAAATCCGCTTAGTTAAATATTTTCACAAAAACTGCAATCTATTTTTTATCAAACAGTGCACTTTTAAAAAGTACAATTTGTTATTTGTAAATCTTGATTAATTTTAAAATTAAGTAAAATTCTATAAATAACTGTTTAAAGTACAATTTTTCAAAATTTCATGTTATTTTCTTCTTTTGTTTTCCAATGAGACAAAATGACTGGTTGTACCTTAACTTTTGGAGGCCAGTGTAGTATGATATATATATATATATATGTATAATATGAAACATAAATAAATAAATGCCGAATTGAGTAATAATCTAATCTAATTACAGGTTTTTCAATCATCGATCAAACTTCAGTAAATTTTCGGCATTTCAAACTTTCTGCCTCTTAAAATACCTATTACTATTTTTCACAACTGTGTCAAAGTTAACACCCTCGGGCCACATTAGCGGAGAAAAAAAATGTTTTAGGTCGGACAAAAATAATGTTGGGCCACAAACGCACTGTACCTAACGATAGTTGTTAAGTAAGAATGTCTTATAATTCTTGACTTTTTTCTGATATGCGGAAAGCTTTTAAAAATACTAGGCGATACAACCTGTGGTACCCGGGTTACAGAAGGCAGGTGAAAACCATTTTTTTTAATTTAAAACTGCAATAGATTTTTTACATTTAATGCATTTTTTAGATTACCCACTAACAACGCCGAAAAATAATTTCAATATGAAAAATATCACATAAGGATTTCGAAAAAATGTTTTGAGATATATTAAAAGTGATACTTCGTATTTACCGCATGTAAAGAGTTAATAGCCGAAGAAATCCCCAACGTTTCCGTTACGTATAGCAGCTGTTTCAATTCCTATGATTTCTGTGGATTAATGTGGTTTTCGATTAAAAGTCTGTTAAAGGATCAGGGTCCATAAACCGTGTTTTTGGCCCATGAAATAGACTAAAACTTGATTTTGTTATACTGACTTAATTATTTCACTTTTTTAAAATTAGAAGGTTTATCCTGTACGATTTCAACAATAGTTTTTGCATTTTGTTCGGATTTATATGACTTACACAAGCTCAAAGTTCGTATTATTCGTACTTTTTCATGAAAAATACGCAATTTCTCCGAATTTTACCTCAATTATTTATATGAGCGCAATCGTGCAACACTTTCTTTTTTTACATATATTATAAAATGCATCAAAATGAACAATATATGTAAAAATAAAAGTGTTGTAAAGCTGCGCTCGTAGTAAAATATTAAAAATATACTAAAAATTGAGGTAAAATTATTTATTTATTTATAACATTATTTTTATTTATAATTATTTGAATAATGTTTCATTATTTTTAATCACCAGGTATATATATGTGTGTCAAAATAGACAAAATAAAGCTACTGAAAACACTTTAGCTTGTTTATGTGTAAATAAGTTTTATAAAACACTAACGAGACGAGAACAAACTTAAAAAGCATTGTTATGTCATACCATTATTTATCTGAAAATCTCTTAAGTGTAGAATTACAGTAAAAAATAAATACAAATTAAAAAAATTCAAGTAATACTTTTTGATATTATGATCATTTAACACTGCCTATATTTTTCACATAAATTATAAAAGTTACTGGTGTCTAATTAACACACTTTTAACCTCTTCACTATTGAATACTATTCTAATAATAATGAATATTACTTAATTATTTCTTCTGAAATTTGATTTTAGAGCAAGAGTTTTAATTTATTTGCATTATTTCAAATTTTAGACAACAAATCATATCAATCTGAGATCAGAAATGCAATTAAGTTCGAATATCATTTGTAAAATAGGACAGAACAGAAGTTCACATCTACCACATTTATCGTCTGTACGTTCGGAGTGAAGTGGTTAACAACATACATGTCTCAATTGAAGACACAGTAGCATTAAAAGAAAAATATTTTTATAACTTTTTTGAAAGTAGTCTTTACTAAAGGCCCGTCCCGGTTTCGCTCGGATGAACAATGTTTCGACCTACTTGGAGTAATGTCTTACGCAAAATATCTAATCAAAAATCAGCAATAGTTTTCTTATTCGCTTATTCTTCTATAATCGGTTTAAATGCCGAAGTTGGCGAATTTCTAAAATTGCTGAAATGCGTGTTTAGCCATTATTTTAGGAGATTTGTGTTCTTGAATTTCACGCACCTACATAAAACTGCTGTTGCGATATGGAGAAATGACCTAAAACTTTCAACACCCCCCCCCCCCTTTAAACCCCTCCAGAGGGGATTTTCCAAAATCCTTTCTTATTGCTTGCTTAGGTTATAACAGCAATCTACTGTTCAAATTTCTTGATCCTGACTTTCGTCGTTTCAGCTGGACGCTAAGAGTCAGTCAATCAGTCAGTAAGTGTTCTCTCTTTAAATAATAGTATAGGTTACAAACACAAACAAGTTGGAAATTGTACGTCAAACGTGACAAATGAGATGAGTTCGTGCTATAGCTAGTTATATAAATATTCAGATCTTGATGATTTTTAATTCTGTGAAATGAATTATATCGTCTGTAGATTAATTTCTGTCATAAAATAAGTACCTCGGAAGCTCCTATAATAAGAAAGCACCGATTTTGTTTATAAAATTTAAATTTCTTAATAAATGTTTTTATTAATATTTTTCAAAGTTTTGATTCGATTTTCATAAAATTTGAAATGTCTTGAGACAATTCTGCAAAGTTTTGAAATAAATTCAATATTATTCATATTAATGTATGCACTCAAAAATATTCTAATTCCCCGATTCGTTCTTATCAGAACAAGCAAGATGTGATTATCTCATAGAAATCCAATTTGAAAAATCTTAAATTTCAAACAATCTGGTGGGGTAGTTTTTACGTTGTTTTATGCGGACAAACGGACAGACAGACAGACGGACAGACCAGGCGACGACAATAGGTGCTACGTATTTATATAATTACGAATATAAAAACCGAAAAGTATTGAGATACATGAAATATTAGCATATTTCAAAATGAATGTTTTTTTATTCTCTTTGTGATGTTTAACTTTATGCAAATTCAATATTATTCATATTAATTTATGCACTCAAAAATATTCTAATTCCCCGATTCGTTCTTATCAGAACAAGCAAGATGTGATTATCTCATAGAAATCCAATTTGAAAAGCAAGGATTTATTCATCAACGCGCCGATGAGAAATATTTTCAAGCTATTTGTGCAAATCTGATAAATGGTCCATTAATGGATATTACTTCGAATTAGGTAGAAGCGTCGGCTTGTAGAAAATGTTCCATAATCGGTTTATATACAGTAAATAAAATGATGCTACGTTTTAAAATTTACGCCAGTTTAAAGTGAAACATTTATTTTAAATGTATTTAACTGTTGTTATCTCCCTTGTGATAAAGCGAACTGAAGCACGTATTGTTTATAAGTTTGATAAATTATACGCATTAGCTTGCGAATGAATAAAAATAACCCTTAATGCTACAATTTAAATACGAATTAGATACTCTAATATAAATTTATTTTGCATATTAATTGCTAAAAAAGGAAGTTTTATTGTTTTAGAAATTTAGTTATCGGTACCAGTATCGAAATTTATTGCAATGAGAAACTAGAGCTGTACCAAGTACTTGGTATATACTCATTAATCAGCCAAATTTCATCCGAGTAGTTGCAAGAATTTCCTTTTTTAAGCATATTTAAAGACAAATTAATGTATAAGTGATCTATAAAAAGTTATTTGAATATAAATGTATAATATATGCCATAATTCATAAAAACTGTTTACTCGGTACATAAAAAAATTATCTATAAAACATAGAAAAAGATAAGAAAAAAACCTCATGCCAAATTAAAGTTTAGTTTTACATTTATATTAAAAAAAAAAAAAAAAAAAAAAAAAAAAAAAAGCCATTTTTAAAACTTTTGGAAAAGACTATGATTTTGGATAAAGAAGCAGTGTGTAGAAACAGAAAATACAATAAATGCAATTAAAAAAATTAATATTTAAATTTTTTAAATGAAATTGTTTTATTTTTAATGAAATTATTTTTTAAATTCTTGCACTAAAACGGCCCATATACTATAAAATCAATTTCAGTTTATTATTAGAATATATCGAATTTTTTTTTTATTTTGTTAAGTTT
Source organism: Maratus michaelseni (assembly GCA_963931845.1). Taxonomy (NCBI): domain Eukaryota; kingdom Metazoa; phylum Arthropoda; class Arachnida; order Araneae; family Salticidae; genus Maratus; species Maratus michaelseni. The sequence continues at coordinate 196,429,210 of OZ007590.1, forward strand.
ATTAAGTGTTTACCACGTTGAGTAAATCTTTAAACGCAATTGCCTCTGTTTCTTGCCCTTCCTTATATTTTTTCCTGTGTTTTTTTTTATACCTTCAAGAGACAAATGCTTTGATAAATATTTATACACTAGCAGACTACGCCCGCTGCGCTGGTCGGTTTCTCCAAAAGAACCTTGAATCAAACGAAATATATCAGTGAATTTAACCTTGTATTTTAAAGTAATCTGTACCTTTACCTGGAATATCCTAAAATAACATAAAAACGGATACTTATTTCACTAAGTTGTGTTTTTTTAATACGATTTATTATTACGTTTACAATTTATTATTTACTGTTTTCCATTGATTTATATGTTTTATAGCTACATTTTTTAATAACGTGAATTAACCTATATTATTCAGAACTAAAAAGAAATGGCGCATCTAGTATTTGACAAAAAATTAACTAAAAATCATGCACTCATGACATCATAATTCACTTTTATATTTTAACAGAATAATACGGCTACTACAATTTGTGACTCGTGTTGACACATTGCTGTTGTTATTATTTTTTGACGCGTGAAGTTTTCGCTATATGGTACTCCATTGATACCAAATTTGGTAATTTTTTTAATTCAGTATTTGAAAAAGTGCATAATCAGTGGATTTGAAATTTATATCCAGAAAAATACAATTTTTTACCTTTCTAACGCAGTTTGTCTAACAATTGTCTGACAAATACTTTGCGAGCAATTAATTTTTTCAGTAACTTCAAACGTTTCATTTTCCGAGATTAATCTGTGGCAACGATTATCGAAAATCGCAGTCGTCAGCAACACGTACCTTTTTATTAAAGAGGATTTTTTTTAAATGTTTTCTATCTGACCATTCTATTACACCTAAAAATTTAAGGATTGGATTTGAAAAGTTCTAAAAGTTCATATTTTCTTTTCTACATTTTTATTTTACCTTTTCATATTGTAGTTTACAAGCAATTTAATAGTCTTCTATTAAGCTGATTACATTAAACAAAGTCAAATTCCTAATGTTTTGTGTAAAATAATTCAAGAGTACAATTTTAAAATTCACAGAAAACTTAATTTATATTAATTTATTTCATAAAAAACTTTATATAAAATAATTTTATCTGTATTATGTTGCTATAATTTTAAAATTGTACATAATTATTGTTTTTTAAATTGACAAAAAATATTTTATTTGTGTTAGTAAATTCATTTAATCTGGAAAAGTAAGATTTGTTAAAAAGAAATATTAAAAAAAATAATATTCCCTCATCAAACAAAATCTGTATAGAAATTTCTTTTTTCTTTTTTTTCTTTTTAGTCCTTTGAGTTATGAGTAAATTTGAACTGCAAAATAATTATTCGAATGGAATTAGTATTTGATTGGTATTATTAGTTGATTGCACAGTCAATGAAAAAACGAAAGAAAAATATACACATCTACTAACTATGCTTCAAATCATCGTATAAAAATTTGACTCGTTCTAATCAATTCTTAATAACGACACACTAATGAATGTTATACTTTATTATATAGTACATTATTATATACTTTATTATTTAATATTATACTGTATTTTGCAAGTCATTCGATTTAGGAACTATGCAGCTTTAAAATTTGTACTTTACCCCTCATTAATAAATAAACAATTCAAGCAAATTTTATTTTGAGACGATATATTAATTTCAATTTGACACATGCGTTCAACATTCGTAGCCTCAAAGTTACACCTTTTCTTACTCAATGAATGCTTGAGAAAAAGTACATAAACTATGCATTTGTTAGGCTGCTTTGATATAAAGAAGTCAAATAAAGTGTGGAAAACGGGTGTTATTGTTTGGAAATTGAAAGTTGGAACAATTTTTATTTTGTTGACCACCCTATTTAAAAAATTGCATTCGTAAACGGAAAGTAGACAAGAGTTCCCCTCGAATGAACCTTTTACATTTCTCTTCTACTATTTGGTGATAAAAATGCACAGGAGCGTTCTCATCCTATCCACGACTGTCCTTTTTATACAGCCTGCATGTTAAGACATTGTGTAATATCTATGCTCACTGACATGGTAACAATAAATGCTGCTACCCATTATTCTTTCACTATCCGTATCCTCATCGGTATTACCATGATCCTTTTATGCCACATACTATTGAATAGTGTAAGTAGATATTGTAATAAGATATTGTAAGATATTAAGATTGTGATAAGATATTGTAAGTAGTGTATCTAAAAGTTGATAATAGCATTGCTTTAGAAAGTAATGATTTATATTGTAATTCCTCAAATGATTATGTTCAAAAATACGTAATCTTCAGTTTACAAAATGAAATTTTACCCTCATAGATTTCCCAGATTCTCCATTGAATGCATCTCATACTCATTTCTTTAAAAGCATTATATCTCATTTCCAGGTTCGTTTTGTTGCCGAAATTGCTGCCCAAAGTATTTTTTTATGTTCAGTCGTTTTTTTTTTAATAGATAACTGTAAATTTTCCCGCTGATTTCCCCGTAAAAAATAAAAAAAAATTTATTTTAGTTTTACATGTATATGAAATCATTTTTCTTTAACTGCAAAGTTTCAATTAACCATTTCGGGTACGACATTTATTTCGTTACTGGAAAAATAAAACGTTAAGAAACTAAAAAAATTACATCCAAATGGCAAAAATTAGGACACTGAGGACATTGTTACTGAAATTTACGAATATGCCATTTACTGAATTCCAACGAATATAGTTATTTTGTGTACTATTCATATAACAATAAGCTGCGGAAAAATGTTTGAAGGCGTTTGGATAGTGTCGTATTACAACAGAATAAAATAGATATGACAATTTTCTAGTATTGTTTGTGTTTTAATAAAAACCACGCTTTCGGAAAATAGCCCCTATTTTATTTTTAAAGCCTGAAACATAAGTTTGAAATGAAACAACCGCGAACGATTTAAAGAAATTCAATTAAACTATTATCATTATTACAGATATTAGTAAAAGCTGAAAAGTAAATAAAGTCATAATAATAAATGTATGTACATACACTATCATTATTATGTATAGATAATATTAAAAATATTTGTTAAGACAATAATAATAGTCAATAAAAAGACATGTCCCATTAATAGGACACCAAACCCGATTGAGTAAATATATAAACAACACATTTTGTAAGTATAATGTATTTGAACACAAAAGTCAAAGATCTATAAAACTCGCTCTTGATGAAATATTCTTGAATTATACACATTTCCCCCAACGACACTCCAGGAAGTATTTATCTATTCAAAGCGCATTTTTATTTCAAAATCAGAACTGAGTTTAAGCACATCTCTTCTGAAAGCGGCAAAATTATCTTGTATTCTATCATGATCCAAAGTTTTCATGGCCGCTAAAATCATGAATATTAAATGTAGAATTATTAAGTATTCAGAAGTTTAAAAGTATATTTTTCTTTAAGTCGATAGCTATGTTAATATTTTTTCGTGTTCATGTTTACTGTACTTTTGTTACTACATGATTTTCATATTATTGAAATTTTTTATGCTTATATTTACTAACGAATTTTATGAGACTAACGATAGAATTTAATATTGTAAGGGTATTTTACGGATTAAAGTTATTTAAAATACACGCTATATAAGTGAATTAATAACACTCAGTACTTGTAATCTGCAGCGTCGCGATTTATTTCCAAATGATGATTGTGTTTAGCATCTTTAAAATATAAATTAACAATAATTTTTTTTTTAAATTTAGCGTAATTCTTAATCCATTTACATAGATATGCATGTATCCAATAGCTAATTTCTAATCCGTTAGTTTTAGATCTGCGGTTCCAATTCGAAGTAGTATGCAGTGGCTGTCTCAAACCATTTTCTATATCATTCAAAAATGTTAATTTATAATAGAATTAACATTTATGAATATGTAGAATGGTGCATCTGTTCGAACGTAACAGAGTTACAGAGATAAGCTAATGTAAAGAGAAACAGAACAACAGCGCCACCTGTTGAGCATTAAAATACAATTTTAGATCCACATATACACTTTTAATCATTAAACTCATATTTAAATTTGGTGTATTTCGACACAATAGAAAATAAGTTACAGATATACTGTTCATCGCAAAATGCATATTGCTAATATTCCATAATCAGGTCCACAGCCAATCGTTTGTGTTAAAAATGAGCTATTCTAGTAACACTGTGATTAAAAGCGTATGAGAGTTACAATAATGGAGTCAAATTACACGTGATAAATTGCATCAATTAATTGTGGATCCAATTAAGAATCTTTCACAAGACGTAGGATAGCAGCGTCAATTATTGAGTGTTCAATGTCAAGATTAAATCCACATCTATTTCTGTCAAAATCTAACAGAATTTTTAGTATGATGAAATTCCGTGTACAGTTCTTGAGATATAGCTATAGGGAATATCGAGAAAAATGTATCATAGCAGCGCCACTTGCTTGGCGATATACGCCCAAACCAAACCAACACCCAATTATGTGAAGGTCTAACTGAATCTGCAGTTTGATCAAATTCCTTTGCATTATTTGTTGAGATAAAGTCGCTACAAAATTTGTGTTATACTCAGACTATACGACAAACAGACATTTTTGAAAAAATATCTGAAACATGTTCTGGACATTTTAGAATATGCAAATCCATCAAAAAGCGGTATATGGAAATTTTCACGATGCCAATACTCTCTTCTTATTTATATAGAAGAAAGTAAAAATGTTTCAAATGTTAATTTTTTATCATATCAAATGCTATTTAGGTCAAAAGTAGTTTTTTTTTATGTTACGGAATTAAAATTTACATATGTTCCTTATGTTCTAAGAGGTATATATTAAAAATATATTTTTTCTCCATACACTGACAATTAAAAAAGTAAAATTTTCATTCTCCTACACTAAAAATTACCGAATGATGTTTTTTTCTGTCATTTTCTTGATTTAAAATTTTCAGTAACTGTTTATGCTTAAAATTGCGTCTGACCCCTTATCCGTAGATACATAATTCAGAATTAGAAATAAAGGGATATATATAATTGACTGAAATTACTTAAAATAAAATCCAAAACACTCTCTTTCTGTAAAACTGTCATTTAAGTGCTAGTATAGAGAAATAGTGCTATATGAAGTTATTTTATTACCACTGTTTCAGATATGAATATGATAGTTATATATTATGGGGAGGGTATTTTACTTACTTACATTATTTTTATTAAAATTGGAAATAAGAGCTTTCTATTTACATTAACAATTTTTAACGAATTTTATAATTTTGAATAAATTGAAATTTAAAGCAAAATTTGTAATGAACATTAAAAGAAGTTATTTTTTCACATGTCGACAAATGTAGAGACGTATTTATACATTTATACGACGTATTAAGAGGTTTAGATTATTTCATTCATAAATTAAATTTTTCACAATTTCTGAACATGAATAAATATATAATTACACGCAAAAATAAATTTGCGTTAATTAGCTTTATTCGAAATATTACAACGAAATGAAAGATCAAATTTCAAAGTAAAATTTATTCAACAACTTAAGTTTTAGAAATACTTCCAACGTGTCAGGGATAATAAGACCAAATTGTCGCAAAAATTAATGCTTAATTAAACAAATAAACGTTCCTTTTAAAGAAGTAATATTGCAGAATAATTTAATGAGTTAGCAGAACGATTTAAATTGCAAAATTTTAGCTCTTCAAAAAAGTACATTTAAATTTAATACACTTTATACGGAGACAGACTTAAACATTGTGCATGAATGGTGTTAATTGTACATTAATTTAATAAATGGCGTGTAATTAGCATTAATGCTATACTCAGTGGTATTTAAAAGCATAGATTTAAACAACGATAAAAATGTTAAACACTTCTATATTTAATCTACTGTACAATTAAAAACTTCATAATGATTTTTTTTTTATCAGAGCATAACAGCAATGCTTGTTTGAAACATTTTGAAAACATGTAACATTAAAGAATTCTTAATTCCTAAATCATTATAAAGGCATAATGGGAAATACTTTCGTGCAAATTTATTTCATTCTGTTCTTTAATATGTCCTTCTATTGGTTTATTCAATGTAATGTTCCCAAAAAGAAATGATAGTTCAACAAACGAGTAAATTTTAATAAAATATTAAAACTGACATCAAGGGATTGTTTCTTACATTCGTGTTTATGAGGCAATACTTTAAAATTATCCAGATTAGAGTCAAGAAAGGGTCCTGTTATACCTGAAATCAATCCAAACTTGTCCTCGTGCGACCCGACCCGAAACCCAAAACGAAACAAAAAATCCGCTTTTTTTTTTAAACAGTTAGGGAAGAAATGCTCAGTAATTCTATTCTATTATCATATTGCTTGTAGAAAAACAAACATTTATATATCTATTTATAATCTATTTCGTAGTTATTTTTTATCTCACACAATATCATGGTTTGTTTCTGAGAAAACGTGTTGCCAAATCCGTCTCGCTAGAATCAAAACCCAACCAGAAACTGATCAGACCCGGAAATAATTGCAGATATTTGACATTAGAAGGAGGTTTCTTTGAGGCCTTATAACAGGGGTCGCAGCGTCCTATACTTTTTTTTTATATATTTGATACCACTATTTTCAAACTATAAACATCATGGTATATTTCTTTAAAATTTGCAATAGAAGGATATTGGGAATAATATATTTTGAAAATAGTGGTGGGGATTATTAAAAAATATATAGGACGCTGCAACCCCTGCTTATAAGCTACAAAGTCTCGAGTGATCCATATTTTGTATTCTCAGAAAGACACACAGGGCATTGAAAAATTACATAAATCTTCTTCTAGAGAACGGGATAGACACAAGGAAGTTGAGAGCACTGAAGATACACACACAATGACATCCATGCTTCAGGATTCGAACCCGGGTCCTCATCGTGGATGTCGCCTCTGCTACCAACCACGCTTCCGGGCTGCTAATTGCAGTCATCCAGGCCAAAAACCTATCCGACAACAACAACAATGATTAAATATCACCAATGCGATCTGAACCGCGATTTGCATCTGGTGGGGTCGATCATAATCGGGTTGATGAAAGAGAGTAATACATATTATAATTGACGATACTGCGCCTTTTTACATGCAGTCTAAGCTAATACAGTAATTTTTTAACTTGTCCCTGTAAAGAAAAAAAAGCCACCTGTTGGGTGGTTTACAGGCAAACTTAATCAACATCTATTTGTTACTTAATACACAGTTTATGAAATCCAGCGCATTAAGTCCTGAGATATAGCTATCAGGGAAATCGTGGAAAGGCAGCATAGCAGAGCCAAAAGTTAGAAGATATACACAAACCTAATCAGCACAAAATTATTTTGTTCTGTAACTGAATCTAAAATTCATTTAAATTCTTATACATTATGCCTTGAGACAGAGCGTCCACAAAACTTGTATCACACACACACTATAACAGACAGACAGTCAAATATTTTCTAAAATAGCTAAATCATATTCAGAATGTCACAAACACTTAAATTCACCAGAAAACGGCAATTGGAAATTTTAACGATTCCAATACTTTCTTCTTATTATAGTATAAGACGACTATTTAAAAAAAAACGAAACCGGTTTCGAAAGTGAAAGATTCCACAGAAAAAAAAGAAAAAATTCCACTACTAAAATCCAAAAATACCCAGTTAGACAACGATAACCTATGCATAAAAATGCATTTAAAAGTACTAAAATACAAATGAGAAATTTGAAAAGATCAATCTTCGCGTTACTAGCGTCGGCTCTTAAGGGGACGGACTATTCTCAACTATTTGTATATCATTTTTTATAATACCTTTTTCATATAGTAATAAATAATTTTATGAAAGAAAATGAAAAAAAAATCCAGAAATGAATCCAAAAAATTGTTGAAGCAAAAAGTAAAAATTATAGAAAAATACTATTGCTGCTGACAAAGTAATTCCTTGCCTACTAAGAAATGCAAAATACTCACTTAAAAGTATATAGTATACTAGTGGAAATCTATTGAAAGATTGTTACAACTGTGCCATCTTACCCCAGATGTGAGTTCAGTTTAAAATAAATATAGTTTGCATAACTGCTGACTGTAAATTTTTAACATAAAAAAATGTGTATATTGTAGTTCAAAAGGCATTTCATACGAAATATAAAACGTAAATCAATGTAATATTGCATATATCGTATTAAGTGATAATTTCTGTACCAAAAGAACCGTGTTTTATCATAATAAATAAATAAAATAATCAAGTTTAAAAAAAATAAAATCAATAATTTAAAACTTGTCTATTACAATATCGCATCAAATATGCTGCAATGCGGGGAGAAATAATTCAACACAACTCTAATAAGTAACGCAAACTTAAAGATTGAAAGAGTAACAAATTTTGAAAATGCAGAGAAGATTATTTAAGGATTTGAAATATAAAAGTTTTAACTTAAAGACAATGCATATATTATATGTTTAATAGATTATTAAAACTAATCATAAAAAGCCTTCATAATGCATCACTTAAGTTTTACAATTTGACTAGTTCCAAAAAGTATAAAATATAAATGATTTGACTGGTTGAAACACGTATCTGCATTATATATAACAGAATATAAGAAATAAAGAATATTCTTTTTCTCAATTTCAGTACAAAATGTAACTACTTAAATCAATTTATTCGTTTTTTTAAATTTTACAAAGACTTTTAAAATAATTAATGCTTTCAGCCAAAAATCTTTTCATAAGAATTTTTTTAAGAGATCAACTGCACATTCTACGAAAAATGAAAAATAGAGATAATGAAAAAAAACCCATCTTGATAATCTATGCGAAATTATTCAAGTACAATCGTAAAAGAGAAAATTACTGCCCAGGTTTGGCGTAATATTTTTATATTCTCTTCCGTGTCTTTTTCTTTTATAACTCATTTTCGAATTTGCATTGTAATTTTTCATTCAAAAAAGGAAACTTGGCCTATTCAAAGAGTTCATTTAAATTTCCTTTTCATTTCAGAAATAGATAATTTATTTTCTTTTTTTATAATACGCTTTTCCTGTTTATAACATTGTTGTCAATTTTTATTTATACACCTCTGCAATCTTTGCAAAATCTTTTAATAGACATTATTCGTTCATTTATTCTTTTTGTCTCTCATTCTCTCAGAAAAGAGTTATACTGAAATATAAATCATATTCAAAAAGACATACTTAATTACGTCTGGATAAAACTAAAATAAATAAAATGATATTAAACTACAGAATTTTTCATGTTAAAAACATACATACAAACATATATAAATCATATGTTTTAAAAGTATATATTATTTTAAAACCAGGTAAAATAATGATTCAAATGTTTTATAATATACTTAAATTCTACGAAGAATTCGAAGCTTTGGGCTTTAGAAAGTAAATATTTAGAGGCGTCTGTCTTAAAAACTTTATTATAATGCTACACTTCCGGAAACAAAATTATATTCAAAAGTGTATTTGATTTGAGAGTTTCAGTATTTATATTCCATTCACATAGTAAAATATATATTACAATCAATTCAATAAAACTATAGTAATAATTATTATTTATAAATATAAATTATATTTAATTCAATTCAATCCTTTCACCGCATTAAATAAATTCTGTCTACTGAATTTCCCTAGAGCGTTATACTTAAAACTTGTTTACTACTGATCTGGTTGGACATAATTACATTACGTGTATCAGAAGCAGTTACATTTGCTTTCTTGAACATTTAATGATTTTTTCCTCCCCCAGACAAGCTTTTGGGTCAAAATAATGGTACCCAAGAGGAAAATATCACTTCATGTGAATGACTTCTTTCCTATAATCTATTTGTCTGTAGGTTTTAGTTGAAGTACAGTCAATGTTAAGCAATGAAAAATGCATACACATGGTTTTCACATAAAATGGAAATAAAATCATTACATTTTAAAATAATTTTACTATAACCTAACATCAACTGGTGGCGCAAAAACGCAAAATTATCTTAAGTATTTTATTTAGCTTGCGAAATATTTTAATATTTGTATCAATATAAATATTGCTGTTGAAAACTGTAAGGTTTCTTTGGGGTTCGGCAGTCGCAATTTTTGGTTCGAAATAATGATCCTCCAGAGCGAAATATCACTTCTTCTGAATGACTTCTTTCCTATAATCTATTTGTATGTAGGTTTTAGTTGAGTAGCAATGAAAATGCATACAAATGTTTTTAACCTAAAATGAAAATAAAATCATTACATGTTTCAATTAATTTTACTATAACCTAATATCATCTGATGGCGCAAAAAAGCAACATTTTCTTAAGTATTTTTTTTTTTAGCTTACGAATTATTATAATATTTGTATCAATATAAATATTGTTGTTGAAAACTGTACGGTTTCTTTGGGTTATGCAGTCGCAATTTTTGGTTCGAAATAAGGATCCTCCAGAGGGAAATACTACTTCTTGTGAATGACTTCTTTCTCATAATTTATTTGTCTGTAGGTTTTTCGTTGAGGTATACTCAATTTTATGTCAAATAAAAAGGTATACAAATGTTATTTTATATAAAATTGAAATAAAATCATTTAGGTCATTGTGCTTGAATGACACGCGATCCCCTATACTTTTGTCGCATTTTGAGTATATTTGACATTTTATTAAATAAATATATACTTTATGCAGTCGCAATTAGTCGGTTATGCAGTCGCAATTAGTCGGTTATGCAGTCGCAATTTTTGGTTCAAAATAATGATTCTCCAGAGGGAAATACCACTTCTTGTGAATGACGTCTTTCCTATAATCTATTTATCTGCAGGTGTTTCGTTGAGGTATAGTCATTTTTATGACAATTAAAAATGTATACAAATTTTCTTTCATATAAAATTGAAATTAACTCATTAAGGTCATTGTTCTTGAATGAGACGCGATTCTCCATAGTTTTTTCGCATTTAAAGAATATTTGTCATTTTATTAAATAAATGTATACTTTATTAAGCAGAAAATTATTTAAACCTATGCCTTTAATTAAAAAATATCTTATTTTGTAGATATTGAAGTATTCTCTGAAACATAAGCAATCAATATTCGAATGTCACATTTAGGTAATTTTTGTCGCATTTACAGTTGTTAAAACCTAAATGAGACGTCAAAAGTACCTAAATGTGATAATGTATTTTCTGCATATCAGTTCATTTTAAAATGTTTATTTTCTTGCAATCGATTTTTGAAATAATTTATAAAGAGTTGAAATACATAAAATTGAAAGTTGAAACAATTTTTATTGCACTACTTAATATATTAAGAGTTTAATTTAAAAATAACTTAAATAATAAAATAAAGTAACTTTGAGATACAAATTTTGTATTATATTATAATTAAATAATGAACAACATTCATACTTCAAACAATTTTAACTTTGATAATGTATAAAACAAGAACTAATGAATGACAAATAGCACATGAATTTTACTAAAACAATGTAAATTGCTGTATATTTTAAGTAATTATTTTGATTTTACATTAGCCTCCATCTCATGTTTGCTGTTGTCTTCCCAATAGGTCTCAATATATTATTTTTAGTTTCTGGAAGTAATGGATCAGTGATTTCCAAACATTTTTTAAACCACGCCCAATCCAAGCATCTCTAAAATTATAGTTCCTCCTTTCTCTATATGATATACAATTCTTATTATTTAAAAGGAAGCTCTCACATTTGATATATTTGATAAATGATTATAGTGCTTCATTAAGAACAAGTAGAAAAAATTTCGCTACTAAAATTTCTCGATGAATAACACAATATACAAGAAACATTTCTGGATTATCGTCTTTATCAATTTTAATTAGCCAACTTTCTTTCACATAATAATACACGTACCTGTTAACCGGTTTTCTATTCTCTGTTATTTCTAGTATAAACTCTTTTTTTAAATTTAAACTTTATGTCATAATGTATACTTATATACTTTGTATGACACCTGTCACAGAGACATAAGAATTTTCCTTTTGTAATATCCGTTTGTGATATTATTTATATAATAATGTTTTTTTATGAGGATACTGTCACTTTCGGAACCAATTTCGAAAGTGACAGTATCTTCATACAAAAACCTCCAATCAAAATCAAAAAAGTAAAAAAAAAAAAATGTCTGCATTGAGATCAACTTCAGTTATTCATTGCAAAAAAAAAAAAAAAAAAAAAAAAAAAAAATCGTTTAAAAATATTGAAATGCAAACGAGATATTGTAAAATAACTGTCCCACAGGATTAACTTTAGCGAGCGGGTGTTTTCCCGTGAGTGAAGTAGCCTCTTAATGCTTTGATTACGAACCAAGACTGGCGACTATTTTTATATTCAAACATATCAAAAGTTACAAAAAATATTTTTTGTGGTACATTTCTCTTGAAAATATCTTAATATAAGGTCTATGACGGAGATTATGTTTTAAAAAATGGTACACCGGGACGTATATGCCCTGACCCGTAGTCAAAATGTTAATAGTTTATACATTAATATGAAAAACATCGGTAAAAATCGACTTATTGATTGAAAAGAGGTTTAAGCACAAATCATTGCTTATGGATAAACTGTCATCAGCAAAGTCATTGGTTGGTATACTTTGTCTAGAAAGATTTATTTAATTCGTTTTTCTATATTTATAATTTTTTATACCGCTGAAGCGCATTTGGATCGAAAGATGATTCTTGAACAGCTTACCAATTGAATTGAAAATTCCAATCTATACAATATTCTTTTTTTTACTTCAGTCATGTAAAACTATGGAATAATTCAGTAATAATATGTTTTTATTCGTTGTTTAAATATACGCCCAACCTACTATTAATACGTCATATATTTGATAAAATTTATAGACATGTTTTCTATTTTGATCATTTGAAACACATATTTAAGTTCCCGGTCAAAAGAAAAGACTATTACAATATCATGTGTAAAATCTTAATATATTAACTCAATAAATCTAAATTAAACGCAATTTCTGCTTTCCCAGACGTTATATAAGGTAAAGCCAGGAGAGATGACGCGGTCGGAGAGATTGCGCACCAAGAGGTTCGGGGGGAAAGAGTAGAATCAGCTCGCAGCGACTCCAGGTAGTTGTACAACAGCAGTAGAGCAGTGTCTACTTGAATGTACACGTCGATTGTTTCGAGCGTCTGGGATAAAGCATTATATTTTGTTTTGTTTTCCGAAAGTAAGTGCTAGAATTTTCATAACTATTCGTCAGAATTTCTATGTAGTATCAGTATTACAAAATATTTTAAACTTAAACGATTTCCCATAAGCTAGTAACATAGACTAACGTTGCGAACACCACTGGTTCGTTTTAGAAGCGGCCATATTTAAATAAAAGGCTGCATAATCTCCCCTACCGAAATTGAAGAGTTTGCGCATCTGCTACTTAGGAGAGATGGCGCATTGTTTCCCATTAGTTTTCATGCTAGGAGAGAATACGTAGCTTAATGGTAAATTTGCATATATTACAAATTACATGTAAAATATGTGAATGAATCAATTTTGAAATAATTTTTGAAAAACACATAATTATCGAAACTAAATTTGGCAATAAATTCGTTTGTTAAAAAAGTACTGGGCACTGAGGATGGGTGAACTGAATGTGTGTAATTGTACCATTAGGTTGAAATATTCACTCGTAATACAATAATATTTATTCACAAAAGCCTTACAACAATGCCATTTAAGTGTAATTGTTATTGTTAACGATTAAATTGTAGTTATTATTAGTAACAATCTCTCCTACCCATGTGCGCAATCACACCAACCCTGTAAGGACAGATTGCGCAAAATAGCTTTCTAGGTTTTATTACAACTGTTCTATTAAATTACAGCATAACAACAAAATAACAGTGGAAATGCACAAAAAACAAATAAAGTCAAAATTAATCATGCATAGTTTAGCAAAAAATTAATATTTATATGCATTTTTATTATTCTGCTGAATTGTGCGCAGACTATCTTAGCTTTACCTTATCCGTTCACTATGCTGTGGGTTTCTCTGCAATATAAGCATTATTTAAATTAATGTAATTCTAGAGATATAATGTAGTTTTAAAACAATAAATAATAATTAATACTATCAAGGTTGATATTCATAAACATAATTAACTTTTTTAATTTAAGTTTGAAAAAAACATCTTCTTGAAGTATTTTATAAAAGTTACAGAGAAAACAACATTACTATTTTGTACTCTTGCTCGGCGGTCAGGGGGTTAAACATCATTTAAATATAATATATGAAAATGTCACATAAACTTATCTTAGAAAATCTCCTAAAAGTATCTCCGCTTTAAGTGATTTAGTTGGTCGCTAATAGATCTCTGAAAAAAACATCAGTCACCAAAATGCGCAAAATATTATCGAACTCTAATTTGAAAACTTGTCGCCATTTAAGGAGCTTCCCCTTCAGGTTAATGAGACAAGCGTTCAAGGACTTGACGTTTATAAAATTATTTGATCTTTGAAGTAAAAATTATGGTAGTTATGGAGGCGATTGATAATCTACGATATGTATTATAATGTGAATTTTGTTTAAAGAAAACTTTTAAAACTGTGAAATGTTTTGCCTTCTCTTCCTGACATGCGGATGTTTCTTTATATATCATTTACATATGATTTTTCCGTTAAGGTTCTAAGTACAACAATATTTTTGCATTTATGGGTCGCCACATTCAGGGACAATAACCTTATAAGTTTAACTTCTTATCGTGACCTAATCCCCGATGATGGCACAAAAATGCAACAGTTTCTTAAATAATATTTTAGCTTACAAAAACTAATGTTTGAATCAATGTAAATATTGTTGTGGAAAATTGTAATGTTTATTTTGGGTTGCCAGTCACAATTTTTCCATAAAATATGTGAAATTAAAATTTTTTATTCTTTGTAGAAAATGCAACGTGCCTTTACTTGCGAAGTACTTTGAAACATTTGATAAACGTTTTAAATTTCAATTTACATGAATTTTTATACAATTTAGAACGAATTCATGTAAGCCACTTTTGTTTTTCTGTTTGATCAAAATCTGGATCCGTCTAATTTGTTGATAATTTGTTTTAATAGTTTTTGAACATTCTTTGTAATTTTTAAACTAATAAAGCTTTTTTTTTTATTTGTTTGCCTTTTTCTCAATAGCCTGAACAATTTATAATGAAATATTAATTTAAAGCAAATATTTTAAACAAATGTTGTTGCAACAGGAAATGAATTAATGTCATGACAATTTTCCGAGTAAGCATACTAAAAGAAGGTATTGTAGTCGTGCATTTTAATAATTGTTAATACATAACACAGAATTTTTTTTTATTTTTTTTCACATAAATAAAAGAACACTCGTACTTCAAATTTATGTTAAAGTGTATAAATGTTTTTCGACATATAACATTTAGATGAGGAGCTTTACCATAGGTTTGGTGTTGTAGTCTTTAATCATAAGACTCTCATGGAGAAATTTTTCATCTTTATATTTCGATTCCATTTCTATATATTCTTTGTCCACTAAATAAGAATATTTCCTCAAAAGGATGATTTTAAATGCAATAAGAGCATGTTCTTATTTGTCAAGAAAATTGGGACCCTATTACTACTATTTTTTTACGAATTAATATGTGCAACTTACTTTTAGTTTGATACCCGTTATGGTATTTTACTTAATTAAACAACGATAATCTATATTACTGAAGTATGAACATAATTATAGCATAATGTTACGTCCTAATTAGTACTATTGTGATTTTTTTAAGCATACTATTTTATGGGTAATAGTAAAAATATCTGAATTTCTTATACTTCTCCATTGATTAAATTTTTTACGACAAGGCTTTATCGATAGAATTTCAACCTCGGCAAGCTGTTTTTCCCATTTACAGTGACACATATGGAATCATATTTTGAGACCTCTCAATCAAACAGGATTTTTCTTCGTCTACACGTTCGTTAAATATTAAATGTTATTTAAAAGAAGACTACTCATATTGCAAAGTAAATGCTTGGTCCTAGGAGTAACATTGTAAATGGCTAACCAAATTTGTATGTTAAATAAAAACGGATGCGTTTGACACAACTTCAACTTGTGAAGATTTCTAAGCAAACGGCGTATACATTAATTTGCTACTATTGACAAATATACAAATAAATTTATTAAGAATTACAACAGTAATTGCAATAAAAGATAACTGCAAGCTATATAAAGATATATACTTCATATTTTGTCCTACCACCTTGAAAAATATCTAGTTAAGCCAATGAATAAAAAAAAATAGATAATATGCACCACTGTAACTCTAAATGAAAAGCATTTTTCTTTTATATATTTGAGAAATTATTATCTATTATGCATAATAGAATAATTAAGGCTTAATAGCACGAACACCAAAATAGAAAAGTGATAGTTTAGTGAACATATAATTACGAAAATATAATTATGCCAATAAAAATGCAATTACTGGTAAAATAAATATATAAATGTTAAAGTCTGTGAAAATCACTTATCATTATGACCTCGAAGTGGATATTTCATAGAAATCAAATTAGAAATGCAGGGATTTATTCATTACCTCGAGTATGAGAAATATTTTAATGCTACCTGTGTAAACCTGATAAATCGCCCATTAATCGATATTACTTTAAATTAGTAAGAGGCGCTGACGTAGAAGGAAATGTTACGTAATCGGTTTACTTATAGTAAATAAAATGATTCGACGTTTTACAATTCACGTCAGATTAAACCGAAACATTTATCTTTAATACATGCAATGTCGATTTCCCACCTTGCGATTAAGTAAATGGGAACGTGTTCTGTTTATAAGTCTAGCAGATGATACGCATTAAACTTTAAATGCGAATCAAATGAACGGAAATAAATGAAATCCTAAACCTTATAATTGATCTATGAGTTTATTGCATTGATGATTACTGATCTAAACACATTATGCCTGAAAAAGAAAATTTTAATGTTCTTCTAGGTTATTTAACTAATTACTACGTTTTCAGGAGCAAATGATATCAGAATTTTTTTTTTTTACTTTAATGTATGTTTTAAAGAAAAAAATAAGGTGTTGTTCTGAAATAATTATAGTTTATGAAGAAAAGGATTTTAATGACTCATATCTGTCTTTCCTTTAAATTTAAACTGTCGCTGTTGTTCATATCTTATGCCTGGTGGTCAACCGAGGGGTTAGACCAGGTAGCGAAAGCGCTTGGAATAGAGATGCATGTTCCATTTAATAATGCAACAGTAGAGCCAAAAGACTGTCTTTTATCCTCAAGGTTTCCAAACAGTTTCTTTCCGGTAAGGTAGAATCACGTAGCTCGGTATCACTTTATCGTCTACCGCACTTCCTGGACTCGCCATACAACACTAATTTTATGTACATGTATATTTTATTCACATGGAAGGCTTTTCCAGTCGGCCATGTATCCAATTACTAATCTCGCTCAATGCTGCTTCACTTTAGTGCTCGAGTGGGAACTGGTATTTTAAAGCATGACTGTCCAGTGGACTGAATTTAAAGTTATCATTGACGTTTAAATAACAATAAAGAAAAATCATGTGTCACGCATAGATTCTGAAACATTTTCCAATCCATCCAGAAATATTCTAAATCAACTTTATCTTGTCATACGACGAAAGAAAGAACCGCATAACGTAGTTCAAAACGTTCTTTCGGCAATTCACGTCCACAATGGATAAAATATTTGAATTATTTTGTGCAGCCTTGTATATGATGTATAAATTTTTATAAACACCACACAGCATGCTAAAATGTAATTCAGTTACAAAATGCATTATCATAACTAAAAGTGCACTTTCAAAAATTACCATCTATAAATGGCGATTCTCGTCCTTTCGATTACTGATTATAGCCTTATTAATTCACCATCGATTTTTCGTGTTAAACAGTGGTGCAAAATGCGTTAATTTAAAACCTTTCTTGTATGTTCGGCTTTTTCTGTTAACCTTTCTATTTTAGAAGAGAAATTAATGAATCGATTGCATCGTTTTACAAAAATTCGAATTTTGTACGAAATGATATTGAACATAGCCAAATTTTCCGCCCACCACGGGGGAATTTGAATATACTTGCAGGTAATAAAAGGGGTCTCATAAATGTAACTCCTGCATAGTGCTCTATTCTATGGAAAGGCATTGCTTAAATAAAACGAAAACTAAAAAAGAAATTCTGCCATTTGTCGAATCTGTAAGAACGTAATGTTAAAAATATGGGAGTTTTACACATAAATTACCTCGACAATGGATACATATTACTTTTTAATGATTTTTTCCATAAAAATGTATTATTTTGTATTATAATAATTTCAAAAATACACAGAGTACTACTGTTTTTTAAAATTTATTTTCCAACAGCTCAGACGAAACATTTTAATGAATTTGAAATGGGTTGAATGAATTTTAACTAAACTTTATCTCCAAATACGTATATTTTTATCAAACTTTCTTTCCTTCAATACTTCATAGGTCCACATATGTGGATCTCAATTCTTTCCCGTTTAAAAAGGACTAGATGGAACCCGTCAAAACTTGGCGGCAAAAAACTTGATGGTACAGTAGAAAAAAGTTCATAGCTGCTGTAACATGTTTAAATCTTTTACAAAATAGTTCAAAAGAATACAATACCCAACGATCCCAACTCACTTGAACAGAGCGAGGTAAATAACTAAATCAAAATAAAAGTCGAAATGAATACGCAGTAAACCAGAATACATAAGATAAGATGAAAAAAATGTCTAATATTATAATTGAACTTACCGAAACAGCATGTATGTCTGCACCGCATCAATGTTATGTACAGTAACGAATGATAATGTGAATGATTGCTGAAACTTGCCGTTTCGTATCTGGACAGGAAAACACCCTAAAAATTCCTTCTGCGCATGCGCTACCCACGAATTATTTCTACGGTGAACGATTGAATTTGATAGGAGCTGGACATACCGGAAGACTTGATGCATACGTAAACTCCAAATTTTTGTTGATCTTGTGAATTAGCTTAGCGTTTTAGTATATAGGATACTCCTATACAATTGTAATTCCGATCTCCGAATGAGATACACAAAATAAATTAAATACTGCAAATAAATTAAATACAGCAAATAAATTAAAACTCTTGCTCTGAAGTCAAGTTTGAGAAAACAAATTCAGTAATAATCAAGAATATTACATTAATACCCAGTTGTAAAAAGATGAAAACTGAATAGAAGAACTTATTAAATAATCAAACATAACGGTACACAGCCGCTAATTTGTATTAAACACACTGCTCAACGGAGTCTCAATGTAAAGCTCCTTACTGGAAGGTTAAAAGCTTCTTAAAAAGTCCAAGCCTCATTTTGGGCATAATTTCTTTTAACACATCTTGAATAGCATTTTAAGTATGTGAATTCAAAGAATGATTTTAGAAAAAATTCGTTAGGGTTAATATTCTGCAGTAATAAAAAAATATATATATAATAATATTTTTATCTATTAAACGTGAACTCAAAGAATGATTTTGGAGAAAAATCGATATTCCGCGGTTACGAAGAAAATATAATATTTTAATATATTATATTGTGATTATTATAATAATCTCTATTTAGAAGCAGTGATAAATATACCGTAGGTTGATGTACCATAAACTCAAAAATAATATTGTGTCCTAAGCTAGTTTTCGAGTGTCGTAATCAAGAATTAGTTAGAACTGTTTTCTATTTGATCGACGGAATTCACATATCTTCCCGCAAAATGAGTCTCTTGATAGCATTTACGTTCTTCACTTTGCACATTTATCTCAAAAGCACGCAAATACTACTATTCTGAAAACAGCAAAGCTACCTAGTAGATCAGGAGGCGGCAGCACAGACAATCACCTCATCAAGTTCACGGCTGAAATTCCAGAATTAGTTAAAACTTGATTCGTATATTAAAACGCAATCGCTCTGCCAAGTCATATCTTTGTGGAAAACACCCAAAAACCCGATTTTAGCGGTTGGCTCGTAGGTTTACCATTGTGTGTTCCTGCTCCCAGTCTTCCATGTTTTCATACCTTTGGGTGCAGGAAACCACAATGGTAAACCTACGAGTCATTCGCTAAAATCGGGTTTTAAGGTGTTTTCCACCAAGATATGACTTGGCAGACCGATTGCGTTTTAATATACGAATCAAGTTTTAACTAATTCTGGAATTTCAGCCGTGAACTTGATGAGGTGATTGTCTGTGCTTCCGCCTCCCGGTCTATAGCGAAGTACAATGAACTGAAAGTTCTATTTTTGTGCTCACTGAAATTGTGAATATTAAATCTACTTGTATTGTATATTTTAAAAATGAAAACTGTAGTTTCAATTCATGTAACAACTACAGGCGTATTTAATCCGTTAATTATTTCTCACTATATTTTTTATTGTGGTGTAAAAGTTTCAAAATTTTAGTTGTTTTAAATTTCTGCACCATTTCTAGGGTTTACGAAATGATTTTGTGTATTAAATAAAATGTAATAAGCGAGGTTCTGGTAAATCTCCTAGCTAGAAATTTTCTACTTATGAAATAACTAACTGCAAAATAAAATAACTATAAATATTCACCGTACGAGATAAAACTCCCTCTGGAACCAAATCTATCTCATTCATATATCTTCCCGCAAAATGAGTCTCATGAGAGCATTTAACCACTTCTTATTGCATATTTATCTAGTAATCACGACTTAGAGCAAATACACCTATTCTGCAAAGAGCAAAGCTACCTAGTGAAGTACAATGAACCGACGTTTCTATTTTCGTGGCCAATGATATTGTGAATATCAAATGTCTTTATTTTATATATTAAAAAAAATGGAAAATGTAGTTTTGCTTCAGGCAAAAAGTACAGAGCTATTTAACGCGTTAATTATTTTTCAGCATATTTAATATTGTGCTGTAAAAGTTTTAAAATTTTAGTTGTTTTAATTTTTTATATTTCTGGAGTTCGAATACGATTTTATGTATTAAATAAAATATAATAAGTGAGTTTCCAATAATTCTTATGACCAGAAATTTACTACTAAGAAAAAAACACAGCAAAAATAAATATCTCTAAATATTCACTGTACGAGATAAAACTCCCTCTGTAACCAATCTATTTCATTCAGATATCTTCCTGCAAAGTGAGACTTATGAGAGCATTTACCCACTTCATCTTGCATATTAATCTCGAAATTACAACTTAGTGAAAGTACTGCCATTCTGCAAACAGCAAAGTTACATAGCGAAGTATCATGAACTAAAGTTTCTATTTTTGTGGACACAGATATTGTGAATATTAAATGTATTTGTGTTGCATATTTGAAAAAAAAGGAAAGTATAGTTTCGCTTCAAGCAAGAGTTGCAGAGGTATTTAATGAACCAACTGTGTCTTAACATATTTATTGATGTAGTCTAAGAGTTTTAAAATTTTTATTGTTTTATATTTGTACATAATTTATGTCGTTTACTATACGATTTTGTGCATAAAATAAATTATAATATATGAGTTTCCAGAGATTTTCCTGAGCAGAAGTTTTCTACTTATAAAATAACCAAAGCAAACTGAAATATCTCTAAATATTCACTGTACCAGATAAAACTCCCTCTTGAACCAATCTATTTCATTCACATATCTTCCCGCAAAATTAGTCTCATGAGAGCATTTATCCACTTCACATTGCATATTTATCTCGAAATCACGACTTAGTGAAAATACTGCTATTCTGGAAACAGCAAAGTTACCTAGAAAAGTATCATGATATAATGTTTCTATCTTCGTGACAACAGAAATTGTGAATAGTTAATGTACTTTTGTAATATATTTGTAAAATTGAACGTATAGTTTCGTTTCAGTCAAGAAGTACAGAGGTATTTAAAACATTAGATGTGTCTCAGTATATTTATTATTGTGGTTGAAAAGTTATAAAAATTGTATTGATTTAAATTGGCAAAATCTTTAGATTTTTATATAGTTTTGAGTAATAAATAGAAAATTTAGCATAAGCATCTTAATATATAAAGATATTAGGTTGTTTTAATGCTTTAAAACTACGCTCACAGACAACTTCTTAGAGCTTTAAACATTTAATAAATTTTTAAATTTTTAATGTGTTTTTTTTTTCGAACTTTAATTATTACGGTTTGAAGTTATTTAAAGATTGTTAATGGAACCTTATGCATATGATGTATAAGAAAACCCATAATATTTACATATAAACATTTTTTGTATCAAATGTGCGGTTGGGAAGTACTGACCCACATTATAATATACAGTTTAAATGCCTTTCATTTTTTTAAATAATTTATAATCAATTTTGTGATATCACACAGATTTACTTAGCTCAAATCAAATGTTCATTGATATATTAAAGGATATATTTTTTAATTAAATGAACTGGTTAAAACCGTAAATCCGATGATAAAAACGCAAAGTTAATATAATTTATTGCACAGTCGATCAAAAAAAAGATATCAAATTTTCACTAAATTATCACACAGAGATGCGTTTTGCAGAGATGCGCGCTGCTTGCGTTTATTTATTATATCTCATAAAGAAAAAAAATCAATTGTATGTTATTCTGAAAAATATATAAATTAGAGCTTTGCACGTACATTTTTCATTAGCATACTCAGACTTGGACATTCTGAAACTCTATGAAGATTTGAGAAAAAAAAAACTATAAAGTATAATATTTTCCGGGCAATTTTATTCCCACTGATTTTCGGAAAAATGCATGATTGACAAAATAACTATAATTTTAATGTTAATGTTAATACTGATTATTTTTCACGTTTGTCATTAAAACATATTTGTTGAACATGAAAATTTCACTTAAAAATTTATAGTATATGAAAAATCTACATTTCGGGTTAAAAACCCATTAAAACACTATAAAAGCTCTTCGGAAACGTTTCGAAAAATCAGTGGCATCAAAAGAAACTTTGTTTCTATCAAATGTTTGAACAGTCGAAAATATATTTGTTCCGTAGTTTTCTAGAGATAAAGAACGCTTTTAGAGAAAATTGTTTAAAGGAAACTCCTATTCTAAAGAAAGATTATTGTAAAATGGCAACATTATATATTAATGAAAACTAATAATTATAAGGTAAATAGATATAATCACAAGGGAAATATATTTAATCAGAACGGGAATATAAATAATCAGAAAGGGAATAGATAAACTTAAGCTATGTATATGCATAAACGTGAAAAAAATTATGTTAAAATATTATATGTTTCATTTATATTCAAAATATTTTTACAATTTACATCATAATATTCGTGAAAATAATAATTCTCTTTTCGTATATGTATGAGATTATACAGAGTTTGCAAAAAGGCAAGAAAAACACAAATGCAGAATAAATTAATTATTTTTACTTTATATGTTTTGAAAAGTACAAATTTGTGCAATCACTGTCTCTTACCTTCCCCCCTTTATTTTTGCTATATTTTTTCTGCTACTTCCATGAATATATTCATATAACAAAGAACGCTTTTTAAAAAAGTGTTTTGACAATAGCCGAATAAATAAATAGACAGGTTTTTATAAAGATGCAATCTGACTAAAAGCTAGCTGTCCTAAAAGTTATTTACAATTTACAAGGCCAACACCCTTTCATTCATTTGTTCGTCGTATGTTACAACAAAGTAGTCACATTTATCTTACTTGAGAAGAATATATATTTTTTAAATAAACCTCTGCTTCTATCAAAAGCATCACAAAAGAAAACGCTTATATTATCCTAATTCTAATAAGAAAGCTTTCAAAAATAAAATGTTGTATCATAGTAAAGAATAAATCTTAAAGAAAGATTTTGAAGTAAACAGTATCCAGGTATACATTTTTTAGTCAAATGGTAATTTATATACGCAGTAAGGTCTGCTAAGACGGAATCTCCGGGACCAAAAACAAACCGTTTTAGACAGGTTTCCGTCAAAACACGTACATTTGTGTGGTATTCGTCCCAGCGGAAACACAAAATTATTCTGTTTTAGGGAAAAAACCATTTTCAAAGGTTTTACTGTATATATTTGGTATTTTTTACACATTAATTTTCATATCCTTTACGAACTTTACGAACTTTACAGTGGTACTTTACAAACTTTACAGTGGTACTTTACGAACTTTACAGTGGTACTTTACAAACTGTAGAGTGGTTGATTTTGTCAATTTAGAAAACGTAAAAATAGGAATCTCATATTCTAAACGAAGAGACTATTCAAAATGTGAATTCTTTACATAATAAGACAAAATAACAATCAGAGAAATAATAATCACAATGATAATAATTAAACTCAAGATACGTTATAATGATAAATAGTCTTAAAAACAAGATTATATATTTAAATTATTTTTAAAATGTTTTAGAATTCTGCAATCTAATATTTAAGAAAATATTACTTTACTTTTGGTGTTTGCATGCGATAGAACAAGGGGTAATTAAAAACGCATATATATTTAACTGTGATAATTTCTAGAATGAACTTACAGATATTCAAACTATGAAAATTCTTGGGAACAGGATCAATTAGCAGAATTATTAACAGAAATCGGTTTTTATTCGCATCAAATATGCGAACTTAAAATTACAGCTCATTCTAATGATTAGATTTAAGTTTAAAAAACTACCCGATTTGCAATTGATTTTGCAACGATTGCAAATGAATTTAACACAAGCACTCCAAACTATTATTTATATAATTATTCAAAACACTTAATTACAAAAAAATAATCCAATAAAAAATCAACAAAATAATTTATAATTCAATTATTTTTTTATGTAAATCTCCATATTTCCTAAACGAAGTCACCGAATGACTTTCCATTTGGTATCCACTATAAACAACGCTCCCTAAGCTTATTTTTTTACACAAATGTAGAGAAGATACAATGCTCAATCGAATAGATATTTACATTTGTTTTTGTTTTTGTTAGTGGTAATTTTGAAATTAAAATGTATGGGGTGTTTTCTTTTTTCTTCTCTGTTCGACTGTGCTTGTCTGAACCAGATCAGTTACAAGTTAGCGATTCTTTATTAGTAATAATAAAAGTACATATAATAGAAAAAAAAAAGTTTTATTTTTTCCAGATACTAACGGAAAAATTATATAAAATTTTAGAATATTCGTAATTAAATAGTAAATAACCGCATAATTCTAAGGATTATCAAACATGTAGTCAAAAATTACACCATTTTTGGAATTTTTTTTTCAAGTACATTTTTTTCTTCATGCATATATTAATCAATTACCCAAAAGAAAAAAAAATTAAGTTTTGTGATAAAATAGCAGAAGTTTCAAACTATAAACATTCATTTTTTCCAAACTACTTGACCGAATACTTTCCCGTTTGGTATCCTAAACTAAAATGTACCGAAAATTGCCAAATATGTTGTCAAAAGTTCATATTGAAAATATTAGAGTTTGGTACAATTCCAATATGATAATGCCCCCCCCTCCCTAATCTTATATTTCAAATATAAATTTAAAGGAGACGTAACGTCCAATCGAATATCTATTTCCATTTTTTTCTGTGGCACTTCGGAGATTAAATTGAATTACTTTTTTTCTTTGTCCGTCTGTACTTGCATCAGTTAAAACCAGATCAAATATCAGTTAGTGAAACTTTATTAGTAATGATAAAATTAAATGTAATAAATTTTTTTTCCACATAGTACGAGAAAAAATATATTAAAATTTAGTATATTAGTAATTAAATAGTAAATAACCACATAATGCTAAAGAATTTCAGACTTGCTGTCAAAAAGTATACTATACTAGCAAAATTCTTTCCTTTACACGAGTAGTTGTTGAAAAATGCTACGTGGATTTGTGTACCCACAAAAATTAGGGGTTAATTATCTGTCGCAGATAATTTAAATATTGCTAATTAAGCCATATATTCAGAAAACGTCATTTTAGCTGATCGTGAGACTGGAATTATTGAGACTATTTACATTCCAACCGATTTGCTGCCACGGCATTCGAATACATAAATTCAATGCAGTCAACTTGGAATGTTTATTTATCGTACAGTAAAAAAAAGATGATTCAAAATTTTTAGAGTATATTTTTCTAAAAATAAACAATTGTTTATTTTTACGGTATTAATCATCATAAAAATCAAAATATAGTGAATTAATTAATTGGAAAACATTGGTTTAGTATATTTAACCGTCATTTTTGTACAGCGAAAAACTAATTATGAATTTTTTCCTCACCTAAATGGCAATCGTTTTTTAAATACTATCATTTTAATTAATTATAACAGTTACCTATACTTGTGCTTTATTTCATTGCTCAGAAAATATATATTGAACGCTAGCATGACAAATAATAGATTTTTAACATATATATTTTTTTAATTTAAATTAAAATACAAATATTGTTCATGCACATCTACATCATTATTCTATGCTGACGGTTTCAGAGAAATCATAGTGAAAATATAACTTTAGAACATTTTCCTTCTTTTTCACATATTTGAAATTCAAGTTTTTTCTAAAACTTTTCTTTAGGAGCACCACGTCCTAATAGGAACCTGCATATAACATTTAAAATTTCTAGCCCCAATAGTTACAGTTTAATCATTATTATGTTTCCCATCTTTGATACTTTGAAATCTTGAATATTTTAACAAACGATCTTGGTGAGCATTTACGTTTTAAAAGTAACTAATGTATGATATTTTATTTTGTAACCTCAACAGATAAAAAAAAAAAAATTGGAATTTTCGGACATTTTTTGCTCTTGCATCTTTTTGAGCGCAGTTAGTACAGAGATAAAATATAATGTATTATTCCTCAGAAATTGTTACCTAAACGAAAATTTTAAATCAGTTCAGTAGTTCCAAAATAAGTTTGGGATTTTAGAACGCATTCCGCGCACTTTACCTTTTGATATTATGAAAATTCATAAACTATGTGTGAACATATATGTCTGAAAAGTAATTAACATGTCGGATTTCACGTTTTTAACCCTATCATTTCCAAAGAACTTGTAACTTAGATCATTTTTAAGACAGTTTTTATTCATTTCATACTATATTTTTTTAGATCCGTTCTTAGCAAACATTTACATTTTAAATGTAACCAACATGTCAAATTTTATTTTTCTAGTCTCAACATATTCTAAGAAATCGTAATTTTAGAAATTTTGTCGCTCTTGTACCTTTTTGAAGGCAGTTGCACATAGAAATAAAAGGTAACCCCAGTTTTAATTAGAGACTGTTACAAGTAGTTTCATGAAAAAAAAAAAAAATATATATATATTGGTTTATTAGTTCTAAAGTAATAGTGATTTTAGAAAGTTTTTCGCTAATTTCACTCTTTTAAATTAATATTTTTTTATGTGTTGCCAGAGCATTTTATCTGAAATTTTAAAAGTAATAGCCAAGTCAAATTTGAAGTTTTAAGCCCTAACAATTTCAAATAAATGGTAATTTAGAATTTTTTTCGCTCGTAAATCGCCATGCTCACGGTTTCAGAGAAATCATAGTCATCCCTTTTAAATTTTACATTGTTTAGAAACTGTCCTGAGTGAGGATTTAAGTATTAAAAGTAACAACCATGTCAAATTTTACGTTTCTTTTCGCAACAATTCCAAATAAATCGTAATTTAGAATGTTTTCCGCTACTTTCAAATTTCGATTTTTAAAAAACAATTCCTAGCGCGCATTCACATCTTAAAACTAACCACCATACCAAATTCCAAGCTTCTGTCCCCAACAATATCACTGTAATAGCAATCTTAGAACGTTTTGCTGATGCAACCTTTTAATCTTTGAAATTTTAAGGAAATATTCTGTGTAGGCATTTGCATTTTAAAAGTAAAAACCATGTCAAATTTGCAATTTCTAGCCCTAACTATAAAAAAAAAAAAAAATGTAATTCTCAACGTATTTAAAACGTTATTCGAAAGTTTTATGCGTTTGAATTTCGAGTTATTTAAAACAGTTCTTAGCGAGCATTTACCTATTAATAGCAATATTACAATGTCAAAATATAGGTTTACATTCCCAATGGTATCACGGGAATTACAGTTTTAGAAGTTTTTTGCTCTTGTACCCTGTTAAATTTTAAATATTTTAGAAACTGTTCTGTGTGAGTATTCAAATCTTTAAAGCAAAAATCATGCCAAATTACAAGTTTCTAACCCTAAAATTTACAAATCAATCGTCCATCCTTTTAAATTTCGATTATTTTAGAAACAATACTGAATGAGAATCTGCATCTTAAAAATAACCACCATGCTAAATTTTATGTTTCTATCCGCCAAGATATCACTGTAATCTAAATTTTAGAACTTTTATCCCTCCTGCATTGCTTTAAATTTTGAATTTTTTTGGAAATTGCTCTGTGCAATAATTTACGTCTTAGCAGATTATTTTTCTAATTTTAAAGAAATATAACCTACTTTGCATATTGTATGTTCTTAAAATTTTACTTATTTTTTATTATAATATCAGTTAATTTTAAATAAAAACAGCTATTAAAAATAATTGCAGAATCCTATAGAAATCCATCTGTTTCATAAAACATATACCGGGTTTTTCAAAATTCTAGAGAAAAAGAAAAAAACGCCATTAAACAAGATCTAAAAGTAAGAGAGACATGCGGTTTACTGATTTATAATTATCATAAAGCGGTTTTCAGCATGACATGAAAAATAATTCGTTTAAATGTTTGACAGTAGAAGGGACTGCTGTAAAGAAGAAAAGGACAAGGTTTTAATTTTGAAATGATTGAATATTTTCAGCGTGAGTTACAGCTGCAAGTGCTCAATGTAGTCTTAATCACATTCCAATATTTACTGCAGTTGTTGTATTACGTGTCATACAGAATGAAACAGCACATCAGCAAAAACAGATGCTTTGACTTCCTTATACCACTTGTCAGTGCAGATTACTCTGTAAACAAATTTAGCTGACTTTAGATAGACGTGACCTTAATTTTTGCGTTCTGCAAGCTATAGACTTTCTGTACATATATCGTCGCTACTATGTCAAGCTATCGAATGTGAAAACATGCATTTTTCATTAATTTTAAAAATGAGCCGATTGTCACCAATAAATTTTATTAGACTTCTTCGTCTAGTAAAATTCTAATAAAGTTTCTCTGAAGAACAGCATTGCCAATTTGTTCTTCTCATATATTTAAAGATGACAAATTCATACCGAAAATTGTGAGATAAAAAATTTTACTTTACGTATTTGTGAAATGTCTTTCATTAAATAAAACAAAAAAACTCTGATTGAAATTTCTGGTATGAATTCTGAATTTCTGAATGAAAACGGATGCCAACCTGGTAATCTTGTTTGAAGAATACTATTAAAATTATCTGGTGAAAATCGGTCTATTTTTAAAAGTAATGAAAAATGGATTTTTTCACATTCTATAGTGTGCCATGGTAGCGACGATATGACATTACCTAAAGCAGGGATCTCTTAACTAATTCGTTTTTTTTTCATGACATAAAACATATCGTATCATGGTGAATAATAAAAATATTACAAGTGTTTTTCACCTTTCGATTTCTTTTTATCGTGTTTTACTGTAACTCCGGACTTTTGAAAAACACAGCAAAAATTTCCTTTAAGAAAACTTCAAAAAATATCATAACATCAAATATTCCAAATGCTCAAGATAAAAGTTGAAAAATAATCTTTCTTTGAATACTAACTTAATCATTTCTCCTGAATAAATTTTATCATTCATGACAAGAATTTAAAATATTGAAACACACTCTGAAAATTCATTAGTCTAAAACATTATGCAGATACTGTTTGAGCTTCCGTTAATTGAATTCCATATTGATTATCAGACAAACTGAACTTACGCAATTTTTTAACGTATTTTCGTTAAGCATTCATGGTAGAGTCATGAATATATTCGATCATAATTTTTATCTTTGATGACATTGTATTAAACGTAAAACACGAATATTTTATGCGAATTAAAATATTGATTACTGAATTACAAATTTATATTTGCAGGTATACAATATATTTTCAGATAAAGCATTATGTAATGAGCTTGAAAAATATGCATTTTTTATTGAAATTAGTTTTAAAATACTTTGTGAATATTGCCGTTTTAACTGGAAAATGGCGCTTTATATTTAAATAACATATTGTCTTATATATGAAACATATCGGCAAAAAAGTTTAGTAAAAACAATTTAATTTGGTAGTTTTATGGAAATTATTTTAAATTAAAAGTTTAGCCCATGCTTATATTTTAACATTTATTTTTAACGTAAATTTTTTTCCAACTGTAATTTGCAAGTAGGGTATTGCAGATATTTTTTGCGTCATTAAACATGATCACAATTTATACATGTTCCAAAAAAACATTGTTTATATAACATAGACTTGGTCTGCTTAAGCAAAACATGGCGAGATCAAGTAAATAAAATAAGTTGAAACTGGTGTGAAACAATAATAACTAAAATATCTTCTTAAAACACCATCAAAATTTTTAAAATGCGCTAGGCCTTTCGAAAGATCTGAGTCTTTCTTCATCAGGCGCAAAAAGACGTGCTTCTACTATGAAGCACGATATTCTACTATGAAAATCAAAATAAGCTTGATAATAAGTTTTCTTCATTGTGCAATAAGCAAAAAAAGTCTCATTTTTCAAATAAGGATCTATCGAATGAGAACTGCATCGTTAATCTCTCCTCTCATATCTTAACTCCTGAGCAAAAAAAGCATTTTAGATCTTGGTTTAAATTTTTCTCAGTCTTGCAAACCTTCTCTCACCAAATTGATTGCTCCTATTGAGTCTTCCTTTAAACATAGTAAAGTCACTCCTTTTCAAAAAGAA
The DNA here is from genome assembly GCA_963931845.1 of Maratus michaelseni. NCBI lineage: Eukaryota > Metazoa > Arthropoda > Arachnida > Araneae > Salticidae > Maratus > Maratus michaelseni. Next base: position 196,460,097 of record OZ007590.1, read on the forward strand.
ACTCTTTCGTCACATCCTTGCTGATACTATTTCTAATAATAACTCAAAATATAAACCTAATATTTCACGTTCTCAATATATCGCTCTGAATGAGCTTAAGTCCAATGATAATCTTATTATTACTAAAGCTGATAAAGGTGGTCAAATTGTTCTTATGGATAAAAAAGATTATTTTGATAAAGTTTATGCTCTCTTATCTGAAGGTCCTTATGTTGAAGTTAAAAAAGATCCTACTAATTCGCATCTTTCCACTCTCAAGAAAGCTGTTAAGAATTCTGTTCTTTTAAATGACAACACTAAACATTGTGTTATTCCTTCTTCAGCCATCTGTGCTCGTTTTTATGCTTTGCCTAAAGTTCATAAAACCATTGTCCCCTTAAGACCTATTGTCTCTAATATTGGTACTGTTACTTATCCTCTTGCCAAATTTTTAACATCCATTTTTTTCTCCTTTATGCATTTCTAATTCTCATACGATAAAAAAATCTTATGATTTTGTTGGTAAATTAAAAAATATTAACCCATCCAATTGTTCTATGCTTTCTGTTGATGTTAAATCTTTATTTACTAATGTTCCGATTGAAGGTGCTCTTTCTTGCTTGGAAACAAGATTACGTGAATTTCATTTCTCTGATATTGAAGTCAAAGATTTTGTTAATTTAACTAAAATTTGCATCTCTCAAACTACCTTTGAATTTGATAATAAATTTTTCAAACAATCAGACGCCTTAAGTATGGGTAATCCTTTATCTCCAATTCTTTGTGATATTTATATGCATTATTTTGAGGAAAAATTATTAAATCTGGTTAATTTTAAATGTTGGATGCGTTATGTTGACGATACTTTTTTTTAGTTGATAATCCTTTTGATATTTCTACCATTCTTCAAACTGTTAATTCTATCGACCCACATATCCAGTTTACTTTTGAGTTAGAAAATTGTAATAAACTTCCTTTCCCTGATGTTTTAGATATCAGATGTGATTCTTCTTTCAAAACTTGTGTTTATAGAAAACCTTTTTCTGTTTCTAACCCACCTCATGCTCTCTCAAATCATCCTGTCAACCAAAAAATCGGTGTATTTTATACTATGTAAATCGTGCTCTCAAAATTTGTTCCGACTCTGCATCCCTTAAGGATGAACTTAATTACTTAAAAACTGTTGCTGTCAAAAAGGTTTCAATCCTTCTGTTATCAATAATGCTGTGAAGAATTTCTGACCATCTAATAAATCTACTCTTTCTAGAGTCTTGCTGCTGCTTTCATAGTAGAAGCACGTCTTTTTGCGCCTGACGAAGAAAGACTCAGATCTTTCGAAAGGCCTAGCGCATTTTAAAAATTTTGATGGTGTTTTAAGAAGATATTTTAGTTATGAGATCAAGTAAATCATAGCAGTGGCATAGCAGTAGTAGTCATTAATCAGGTCAAAGCAGTGGATTTCTGGGAGAGTAATTGGATGTTCACAATGTTAAAGTTTATTTACGTGAAATTAAGAATAGAAATTTCGGCATTAAAATTTACCAATGAATATTCTTGCTATTAGTATTGGTTAGCAGTTATTATTCATTAATTCTAGAATTGTAAAGACACTAAAATATGTATTGGATTTCGATTGTAGAAAATAAAATAATAATTATAACACTAGTTAACAACTGTTCGCTCATAGAACGGTGAATGGTTATTAAAAAATTGTCCTGCTAAAATCATAATTAGCCTTAAATTTGTTGGTATACCACTTTTATCGTTACGGCCATTTTGTATATCTATATTAGCAAAAGCTAAATATGCTTTATTGAAAACTTAAGGGAGAAAATTTAAAGTGTAATTGAACACGCTACAAGAAACATTCAGCGGAATATCGTTCATAAATTTAACAATAATGGATATATTGTAACGATGTTTTCAACAAACTTACTTTGGTTTTTGAGAAACGTGATGACATCATAAAAAATGCTGCTAATAGGCACTGTTTGCGTAAAAAATCACCAAGCAAGCACTTTACATGTATTATAACTAAAATAAATGAAATATTCTGCATACATATTGGAAAACAGAAGCTCAAAATAAATTAAAAACTTCTGCTTCAATTACATCTATGTGAAAGAAATTTTTTATGAGTATGGTAATTAATTCACTTAGTTTTTATAAGCGATATGAAAAGTATATGAAACATTATTCCATACATAGTAATCATGTGCATAAAATATTCAAATATCATGGAGCATAGTTACAAACTATTATAATACTTAATTCTGCTTTTAATTCACTGATACGAAAAATTAAATTACTTATAAAGTTAATTTTCACATTTTTACCTTATATTAATCTCTTACAAAAAAATTACATTTAAAGCATACTGCATGTATATTTTGAACTCTATTATATATATATATATATATATAGTACAAAAAAATCTTCATGTTCAATTAGTTTTGTCTCGTGAAAGTTTAAAATAATTATTTTGAAGAGATAATCTGCTCGTTTGTATAACGTAAAGTAATTTATTTAGAAAAAATTTCTAACCACTTGTTTAACCTCATACCCTAAATCCTCTCATTTTCTTTAAAATATCATTAAAGTGAACAATGGAAGTCCAGATTTACTGTTTTCTGTTTTCTTTTCGAATTTTTACGCTCCGTAGTTCTGCTTGATAAGGAATTAGGAAAGCGGACATCCGACTTTTGTTAGAGGCTTCATTAATTTCTGCACTTGTTTAATTAAGAAGGCCTGTTTAACAGTAGATCGAGTGCTACGATTCAGATTAGGAGATTATTTCACACTCAGTGAACCTGATAAAACATTTTTTTCTAATTACACTAAATATAATTTATTGATTTGTGCAATTGTAATATTAGGAAATTTTTGCAAAAGGTTTTCGTTTAATATAGAACTTATAAATATAATACAAAATATGAGTAATGGTTTTTAGAAAATATTTACTAACTAAGTGTAACATAGTTTGTTTTGGCTTTTTTCGCTTTATAAAATATAAAATATAAAATACTCTCTCTTTTTTATTTGCATATAAATATAATTGTACCTTTTGTTTCAACAAAAAATGCATTAGAACATTTAGAATGGATTTGCATCCTACTGTTCCTAAGTAATATAGCAAAAGTGATTGTAAGTTGTCGTTGTGTTCTAAGTGGATTTTTCCAGCAGAAGTAATCACTTTCCAGTATGAGTGGAAGAAACTACGCATTACCTATCTTTAAAAACAGAGACACCTTTGCTTGAATTGTAAAGAAATTTAAAAGTAGACCTCGAGAACCTTTTTCTTTATCAACTTCGACGTTGGGAAGAATTATAAGAAGAACGGAATTTAATTGTAAAGGGTATAAATGGATTCACTGATGATTGTTTTGTCATTATTATAATGCGGAACGGTCGTCCTGCCATGCCAAGCTATAAAAAAACTACTACGATCGCTAAACATACAAACGTCAAGACCGCAACATGCTTATTATACAGGAGATTTTTGTCATATTTAATATGTTGGTGATTTTTTTATATTGACACCGAGAGTATTAATATATGAGTTTTATAAAAGTATTTAGGTATATCTGAATGTTATAATATGCTGCATTACGCATATTGAAAGTGTAATTTACCATAAAAATATCTTATGTAGATTCGTCAAAATATGTATAAGAAGTAATGACACAACATACAATAGCCAAGGCATACAATAAAATCAACTTAAAACTGAATCTTACCTGCGGCATTTTAATTAATCCTTGATTACTATACACGTATATACTGGAACTCTAGTTATACGTTACCTGAGTTGTACGTTTCCTTCAGTTATATGTTTCAACTCAGTGGTGCCGGCCATGTGTCGTTAAAAATTAGCCGAGTTATACGTTTTTGAGTTATACATTTCCCTCTGTTATACGTTACGATTTTGAGTTCCCGTTTGATTTTTTGTCTCACTTATACTTTTTGCAGAAGATAATTTTTTCAGAACTTTCTCTACGCCTTGCCTTTATCCCTGCTGACGACGCTCTAGGGTTTCTGGGAACCAAAGTAGCCTCGTGACAAACAGAGCATAGGAGTAGGGGGAAAGGAGGAGTTCCTCTGCTGAAAAAAAGTAATCGAAGATTAGTGATTATGTATTTCAATAGTATTCAGTAAACTACTGACATGACTTTTGATAAATGATTTACATGACAAGGCAATTCTACAATTAAAGCGATTCTAATAATTCCTTTTAAGTACGCTATGTGTGTAAAAAAGTATATTTAATAAAGATTTTATTATAAAATAACTTCATGTGTACTTTTCTTTTGTACCTTTTTTGTTTTACTCCCTTCATTTCCGCGGATATATGTCATGGGTGCAGTAATACTTGCAAAATTTCCGTTTTCAATACAAAAGGTAACAAATGCCTCAACGAAACTAAATTTTCGGGATATATTTAAAACAAGATTCTGGTAGACCATTAATTGAGTTATACGTTTTGTTGTCTGGTCCCAGCTAAAACGTATAACTGGAGTTCCACTGTATTCAGCTCACTGTTTAGAGCAGTGTTTCTCAAAGTGTACGCGCAAACATTGGTAAAACTGGTATTCGAAGAGTTACCACGATTTGCGTGACAAATAAGTTCGGCAGTCAACATACGGCGAGATGAAACTAAATGAGTTATTGAAAATTACTTTTACTATTGGTTGTTTAAACAAGAACCATAACAAAAAAACTTCCAGAAAAAAATGAAAGCGATTCCACGTCACTGTTTCTAAATCCACGACTTCCTTGCAATTGTGCGAAAGCATTCATCTTATTAACACTGTACATGTTTTTATTTATGCATTGCTCGCCAGTTGACATATTTTAGCGAGAATGGTTTAACACAAGAGATTATTTTTGTAATAAATCTTTATTGTTATCTATATTCAATTTAATCTACATTGTTCATAGTAGAATATATTTATAAATAAGCAAATAGTACCATTAGCCATTCGTTTATATCAATGAGCTTTAATTTCCCCATATTAGGATGCACACACCTACTCTACATATATATATATATATGTTCATCCAATTCTCGAGTTGGCCAGTAAACTTACAATTTGGTCAATAGTTCTAGTCAAAGCCGGATGTACATCAAATGAAAAGTGTCTATGATGTTTTGGCTTGACATTTTTCGAAGTGGCTGGAAGTCTCTGGCCAAAATTCGAAGTGCTAATGCATGGCTGTCCGGTAGATGGCACTGACGTGCATCTGGTAAAAAAAACAGTTCCATGCTTTGCAATAGATAGTATTTTCTTCGTCTGAAAAAGTTCCAGACTATCTGAGTTGTTGTTATCCCGATACAGAAGTTTCATTTTGAGTACCGTATTTTTCGTATTTGTATAGCAAGTTATATGAATATTCCATAAAACTATTTGTTATTTATTGTTTCTGAAGCAAAATAACAAAAAAAGAACATTATTTTTATACTAACAAAGGATGTGAATTTTTCACTTTGCTACACAGCGTACAACCAACAGAGCGAAAAATATCCAGGCCGAAGATCGAACCCGGATACCTTGGTATAGCGCACCAAATTCTTTACCATTTTTCTTTCTGTTGGTTGTGCAATTTGTAGCAAAGGGAAAAATTCACATCCTTTGTTAGTATCAATTTCAAGCGTAGTTTCAGCCCTGCTGAAAATTTAATTAGAATTATTTTTTATTCTTCCTAAAAATAATTATTTCCTCTAAAAATCTTAACTTACCTTCATACAAAAACACCACATAAAAAAATAGTTAAAGAAAGTTTTTTAAAGTAAATACAAAATTCTAATGCAACAAACTCGAAGCACCTTAACACATATAAAGTAAAAATTGACAACCCTTTCTAATATTTTTTGTAGAAAAAAATATTTCGATTTATATAAAAATGTTCTTGTGCCCTTGTTCGAAATTAATAGCTATGAAAGTTTCGTTTATATAGTACATAAAACAACTTTCTTATTAATCAGTGGTGCGGACATGGATTTTGAAGGGAGGGTTTTGTAATATTTCTACTATTCATTTAAAAATTCGAAAAATAACTATATAACAGTGTTTTGTGTATGTAGATTTAGTTTCGTGGTGAATATGTAATGTATAAAAAACAATATAGAGAAAGGCAATATAACATTAATATTAGATTATATGTGTTGTTCATGCTGGTTTTAGTCATAATTTTTTTTATCCATTTTGCAATTAAACAAGAATGAAAACAAATGTGTCAAGCATAGATTATATAACACTTTCCAGCACTGCCAATATACTTTTACAAATCTTTACCGTTTAATAAGGTGTAAAATAATGTATTCGTAAGCAAAATGAAAAATAATGTATTTGTAAGCAAAATGAAATGAAATCATCTTCTCGTGGAGATGTAGTCTTTAAGCATAGACATTTTTTGAAATGTTTACTGAAACTTCATAGTTTAGAATACAGATGTTGAATATTACATAAGAGATAAACTAAAATTTGTACAAAGTCAGTTTTTGCAATGCTAGTTCAGATCACAACATTTCTTAATATTAAAAAAAATTGTGATATAAGAAAAGGGATAAAAGAAAGTAATTAGAAAATTTATGAAAAGAATACTAAATCATATCACAACTAGTAATTTGGAAAATGCATAACACATTTAAAACCGAATTTCACGAATTAAAAACAATATTGGAAAACATATCCGGTTTATTTTGTGCAGCTCTTTATATGATATATAGATTTCTATATATAATACATAGAATGGTAAATTTTATTTCAGTTGGGAAACCACATAGCGCAATTTAAAATTCCACTTCTGGAATTTTCGTAAATAAACGGAAATTTACTGGATATATTTTATGCTGCCCCATATACGATCTATGGAATTTTACACACCAAGTAATAGGAAAATTTAGTTAAGTTTAAAAACGTGTTCCATAACTAAAAACGCATTTCCAGAAATTATTGTTAACAGATAGTTCTTTAAATGAATTATTTTGTGTATACCTGTAAATGAACGAAGAATGCCATACACACAATATTCTATAGTTAGCCTCTTGTAATGAACCTCAGTTATATATATCCATTTCAATCTGTTTTAAATAGTGAAAAATTATTAAAATAAACCGCAAAGGATTTTCTCCCATAGACCGTAATGTACCGAAAATTATTTTCAGTGTCCCTGGAAAGGAACTGTAAGTGCTCCGTGCATCTTATTTTATATTAAGACTCTTATTTTTTAATTCGACAATATATATCAATTTCAATATGTTTGAAATAGTGTAACATGATTAACATAAACCGATGAGAATTTTTCCCCATAAACCTTAATGTAACGGAATTCATTTGAGTGTCCTTGTAAAGGAACTACAAATGCTACACACTTCAATTTCAATACCGAACATGCCATAGTAAGACTCAATAACATATAACAATTGCATGACAATCCGGGTATATTTAGTCGAATTAGAGCACAGACAGCCGACAGACAGACATACAAACCGAATTCATAAACAATTTTCAACTACGTTGGAAAGTGTTAAAAAATATTCTCATAGTGAAGCCTGGCAATAGTTGAAAACTAAATTTATTTTGTTTAAAATTTTATTTAAGATGCTTTTACACACGTCACATAATCATTGTAATGAATCGGGTTTCGCATTTATTATATCGAAGTCATATGTTTGTTCTTTTAAACGGCGTCATCAAAATATTGGACGTTCTGCGCTTCGCGTCTACAAACCATTAGTACGTTAATCACTGTAAAGAAGCCGTCACTAAAATAAAGTTCTGTGTCCTTCACGCATCTGACCATTAATTTAAGTCATGTATACCATCAAGAATTGTGAATACAAACTGACTTTTACTCAACATAGGAAACTTGGATTTCATGTCCTAATTTATGTACCAGTAGAGTACAAAATCCAGAAATGAACGCCATTTAGACGCATTCGTTGTTGAACATTACAACTTTGCCAATGAAAATGATCGCTATTTACTAAATATGGTGTAATTTGGTCTAAAGCATTTCGGTCTATACTTTGATAAAAGGCGTTAAAATCAAAACGGTGGAGTCATTTTACAAATGTAAAATGTTATCGTAAATATGAATTTTCATTCATAAAACCGAAAAAAACATTAACTATATATTGCCTCAAAATGACATAATGTTTCACCGACTTTACATTTCTCCAATATAGGTTTAAAGCTGATGGATAGATCTATGTCAGAGGACGGATTGTTTTTTAAAAGCTGTTTTGAAATGTAACACTTTTATGAAATAAAATGTGTATTATCTCTTTAACATAGAATTTAAAAGAATTTCGCAAGTGTTATTGCCCTCTTAATCTGATTTTGGGGGTCTAAATTCGTCGACTATCCCTATCGCGAAGAAAAGGAATATTATTTTTTATTTTTGCTAAAAATAATTATTTCCTCCAAAAAGATTAGCTAACCTTTAAACAAAGACACCAGATAAAATATTCGTTGGCGGTCACCGTAATACTTACCAATCATGGATATGCATAATATAAAATATGAAAATAAAACATGTGTAATCTATTTATAAAATGCATTGTAATTAGAATAGAATCGTGTCTTGATGACGTCATAAACTTTAAATGCTCTATTACTGAATTGCGTAAAAGAAACAACCTTATAACTCGAAAAGTGATAATCATATTAACTACGTCGTTAACTAACTAGTTTACTGCGTCGGATTAAGCGTCTCATTTCCAATTAAAATATATCTTTAAATTGAAATTTGCATGAAATACAGGGTCATGAAAAATAAAAGAGTGTGGCAAATATAATTACAAATATCTCGGCAACTAATTATCCGATCGACTTCATTATTTATGCAAATTTTATGTTTTTTTATTGTCAGTTATATTTACTCCTTAAAATAAACAATTTCGAAAATTTTTATATACCTTTGTCAGAACGAATACAACGAGAGTTCGATAAAAAATAATCGAGGTTACTGAAATTCAATAAGCTTCTTTCCATTATTACATACTAAGTACATACCGAATTTCAAGTCTCTATCTCAATTTGTTCGGGAGATAGAGTGTTTACAGACACACAGACACACCCACAAACAGACAGACGACAATTTTTTTTCTAAAAATTTGTTTTTCGGAATCTCCAGTGTCTGAAAAGTGTAAATTCACCATTTTTTTTCTTAAATTTTCAAAACGATTATAAGACTTACCCTATAATACGTATGATGGGTAAGTAAAAAAAAAATAATTAAGGGAAGCTTTTTTAAGTAAATAAAAAATATTTCCATGTCGAAAGAATAATTTTACGTGTTTTGTACAATCAATCGAGTTTCATTATAAAATCTCACGAAACATTTAAATTGATTAACAAAATGTATTATAATTTCAGTTTTTAAAGTGAAAATATGCAGAGACAACTCCCTCAGTTCTAAACAATTAAAAAATTTCTTTTGCAATCGAAAGATTTTATTATCTTTTTCTGTTATTAAGTTATTGACATTCCGAATGTTCCTGAGGTGCCGGGTATAAAATTTATAAATTTCAAATTAATTCAATCGTCGATATTCAATTTTAGAAGCGGGAATTCAAGATTAATAAATTTCGTGACATTATGTAAGGTGACAAATCTTTTCAAAAAAAATGATGTGACAATGTTATTTGCTCTGCAACTCTAAGTGGGTAGAAAATTTACATAATTTGACACTTCCAACAATTCGTCATCCAAAAAACAAAATATCATTATTACACATTTTTAGGCGAAATTCTAAAAGTTCTCATTCTTGATCGAATGATTTTTAATAACTTCACGTGTTGTTTTTAACATGGCGTCATTTTCACATGTGGAAAAATTTCGCCTTCCTGTGATTAAATGCAAATCTGAATAGATGTGGAAGTAAAACGTATTAATAATCATTACGACATAACAGCATTGAAATGTTTTATCAGTAAAAAAGGTTTTTTTAACGTGACGTCATTTTCAATGACAGAAACATTCCGCCTTTCTAGTACTAAAATCATTTATTGTGTAGGAGAGAAAATAATTAAGAGCACTTTATCTCAAATTTTCAGTATAGGAGCAAAGGAAAGTCTATGTAGTTTAAGTATTATTAGTCACTCTTAAGAGAACACATAATCAACCACACTAATAGCGTCCAACTACTAGTGTGTTTGGAACTATAGTTATGAGGCGGAGGGAATATTTCTATCACCTGCGACTTCAATGTCGTAGTAAAAAGTTCCAGTTTTCTGGATGAAAATTCAGAATTTCTAATAAATATGACGTTATATTTAGTGACGGAAAGATTTTGTCTTTCGGAATTAATGTACCAGACGCATTATCAGCAGAATGAAAAAAAAATAAGGAAAATCATTAAGATGCATCTGTATGAATGAAAATGCGTTTTTACTTTTAAAATGACGTCGTTTCACAGACAGAAGCAGTACACTTTTCATCAATTAGGATTATTTAATCTTGTGGAATAAAAAAATTTTGTAAATTACATTATCTAGTAGGTAGTAAGTTTAGATGGTAGCAAAATATGGCAGTGATTTGAGTAGAAATGCCCGTTTCTAGTCTAATGCCTTTTAATTATGCAAATCATTTTCACACTTGAAAATATTTTTTCTTTGAAGATTTAATCTATAAGTGTGCTATAAATTTATTACTTCGGAGTTGGTGGAATGAATCATTCTGAAATCTATGTCATTATTTTTACGCAGTAATAGAAACATATTAACGTTTTATGAATCACTGCAAGTGAATGATTTTATGAATTTTAAATTAATGTGATTATACTTTAAGCGTCGTTAATTACGCTACTTAAATCTTAAGCACCATGCATTCAAATTAATTTTTTTTTCAATGAGAAAATGTCATCAATAAAGGTATAATCAATAAAGAAACTTGAACCCAGTCATTTCCTCTGCAACAATGGAAGTAACACGATAGCCACATTTAAAAAATATATATATATATATATTAAATAATTTCAAAATTAAAATTAAAATGTAATAATGAGAATATTTAAAACGCAAATAGCTAGTTCGAGCTCATTCACAAATGAATAGATTTCAGTTACAATATATTTATTAAAATTGGTTCAGTAGAAATCTCAGGGTAGATGACGAACAAAACCGGCTTGTATTTTGAAAATTTGTTATTTTTTCTAAAATTTTAACGTTACTATTTGGTCACGGAACGAATTAAAAATTTTTAAAGTACTTTTAATTAATAATAATTCTGAATGAGTAATATGAGTAATAGCATAGCTCTTAAGTTCAATTGAATATTTAAAAATATATATATAAATATTAAAATTAGAATATTAAGAATATGTCTGGAAATAAACAGCTTTAATAGGAAGAAATCAAAATAATGATTTTAAAATAATTATGTGTTAAACTTTTAAAAATTATGTATTTAAAAATTATTTCAATTAAAATTATTTAAAAATTATTGCAATTAAAATTATTTAAAAATTATTGCAATTAAAATTATTTAAAAAATCTCTTGATGTTTATTAGATTTCGGACATTCCTGATTTAAAGCAGCATTCAAAACTCTTTATTATGTATATTTTTTTAAGTAATCATTTCCAACGAAATAACCAAAAGGAAATTTACTTCTTTTCAAAAACAAAATACACTAATAGGTTTTTAAATTGTATTAAATTGCAAGAAATCCTTGAAAATGGAATAATCTCTTATGTGCTTCAAATATTAGTACTCTCCGGAGCTAACATTCCACATAATCTTTTTATTATCAGATTTGTATAGTCTGACAGGAGCAGATGGTTCCAAAATTTAACTATAGCACAAAGATATGCTACCTCTAAACATTTTTTATTGCTTTAGAACTTACGGATGTCATTTTCATGTGTACCAAGTATTTTAGAAATATTAAGATGCGGTTGGAGTATCATTTAAATAAAATGTATTTTGAAGATTCCGCTTTAAGAAAATAATATATTTTTAAAATTTATAACAGCACAAAGTTACATCAGAATAAGATTATTTTAGTTGTTACATTGAAGTTTCTCTCCCGAATAATTTTTTTCTTTTCGATAAATTACAAATTCGCAGTAAAATGTATATACGAGTAAACCATTCACGCTACACTCATGCAATCTGTAACAATGTATCTGAAATAGTAATAACATAGCTCCTCTAAGTTCAATTAAACTTGAAAGGAAAACATATGAAGTTAAAATAAGAATATTAAGGATATGTCTCGAAGTAAATAATTTTAATAGGAAGAAATGAAAACAATATGTTTAAAAACGTACGACGGAAGATAGAGTTTTTTAAATTATGTATTAAATAATCGAAAAAAACTATAACAACATTGACAGTTTTTAAAAACAGCAAAGTAAAACAGACTCCTGAAAGCTAACTTGACTTAAACATAAAATGTCTAATATCATTTTTATCCCACAATAGCGAATAAAATTATCACAATATCAAAAATCTACTGAAATTAAAGATTATTTAGAAAATGTCTTGAAATAAATTGTTTCAATAGAAATCAGAACAAAAATTTAAAATTTTCAAGTAGTTATATATTTTTATGTTGAAATTAACCTTTTTAAAAGACTCTCTTGTTGTTTTGTAGATTTAAGACATTCCTGTTTTAAAGCATCTTCCTATATACTTTATTATACATGCATCATGAGTTGAAAACTGACATACTTTTAACCGATATCAAAGAGCCATTCAGAAAAATAACAGGGGTATGCAAAATTTATATGAGAATGAATAAAAAGTGCGTATTTAATTAAGGTCATTATTTACTATCACCTTGCAGTACATTATTCCTCAATTGACAATCGACGAAAATATCTGATACGCAATAAATGTTTTTGTAACTTTTGTTTTTATATCTTACACAGCAGAAAGTGCTTAAATAGTTAAGTTATTTTGTTCTTACTTAAATAGTTGATAGATCGAAGAAACAATTGGAACAGGTGCCTAGAGAATGTAAAGGTGCCTAGAGATGATGTAAAAATTCTCAATTTAATTTATGTCGAATATAGCAAAATGAGGTGGTATGACATTGTTTCTTGCAAGATAATACCTTATAGTGGGACAAGTGCTGGGTACTTACGTAAGCCTTTGTTATCTCAATACATCAACCTGTTAGCAGTACAATACAGATTTTATAATCTGGATATGTGAAAGAAATTCACATTAGATGTTCATTAACACTCAGAAAATGTGAAATAATAAAAGAAAGTTACGCTCTGTGTGTGTGTCTGTTGGCGATGGCTAGCAAAATCTAGCGCACCTAGAATATAGGACATAAATTTAGATTTAGGTAGTCGAAGGCAGGTCCTGATGCATCTGACACTCAGAATTAAAATATTTTGATAATTACCCAAACCATTAATTTAAACTCATTAAAAAACACATCGAAAATGCCATGTTTTAATCAAAATAGCTAAAGAAAACACCTGTTCTCTATTTGCAAGCAGAAGTGAACGAATTTGAAACTTGTTTACTGATTAATGAAATAAAAAAAAACTAATTAAGATATCATTTTAAACTTTCTGAGCATATGTAGATAAATTTTTTGTATCCGACAGTCCCATTTTTGTAAAAATTCGGCTGGTAAGTTTTCTTAATTTTTGCAAAAAACTGCAAAAATCTGGTAGTATTGTCGAAAGAATCTGAGAAAGTACCACACAGGGGTCACCTTTCATTAAAAACTGAATTAGAAAGAGATCTGTTTCTCTGGCTGATTCCTTCAATTACTTTGGGAAAATGAAAGGAAATAATAGCCAATTTTAACTACTGAACAACCTGGTACACGCTATGAGTGGCAACCGAATCTCCAGTTCACGAATCACTCCGGAGGTTACTCTGTACACGATAGGAAAAAGTGGGGAACCACTACCTATGCGGGGGTAGTGGGGAACTGGAAGTTTTCCGTGGATCTATTAATTTTTCTTATGGTTACAACTATGGCTGATCAGGATATAATGCTTTCTCGAGTTGGCGATAGTTGTGACAGTGGGAAAAATGAAGAACAAGGATTGGGGGTCACTTCTAGTGAAACCCAATCAAAGACTGTGCTCGATTCTTTGGAAAAGAGTGCAGTAAAACAAAAAGAGGAAATCGGCATGACTGCTGGTGAGAACGGAGGCGGAACCCATCTAGGTGGGGAACACTCTGGAACCACTGCAAGAGGGCCGAAACTACTCACTAAGACCCAAAGAAGAAACCGACGGAAGAAGCAGAAGCGGGAGGAGGTGGAAACCAACACTGCTGATGCTCAACCGAAGGGATCTGGGGAAAATCGGAACAAAAGGAAGGTGACATTATTGACACCTTCACCACAAATGTCGGCAACAGCAAAGAGGCCTAGGGAAGATACCCAGAGGTATTTTGCCGCTGTAGCAGCACTTAGGAAGTTAGCCGTGGTTAAGGAAGATTTCCCAGCGACCAGGCTGACACAAGAAGAGGTGGATACTATCCTGAAGGATGTCATCAGATGTATTGATTTGACTCCTGATGATAGACCTCTACCTCTTATAACTGACTTCAGGCTCATTACTGGAGCCTTAATCTTCAGCTATGAAGGAGATGCCACTGAGGACTGGATTAGGTCTACTTATCATGGCAATGCTACCGTCTTTGAGGGTATTCCTCTCAGGGTACTTGCCATGAGTGAGATGCCGAAGCCGGTCAAAGTGGCTTTTAAAACAAGGGATATTTACACCAAAGATCCCAATGAGCTGTTGAAAAGGATCAACAGATACAACCCGGAGTTGAAGACAGGTGACTGGCGTGTTCTGGACCATGTTGAAGAGCCCCAGTCTATTCGTTGGATCTTCGAGGTTGATATTGCTGCATCTGAAGCCATCAAGAGAGCCGACTTTAAAGTGTACACAGGCCTCGACAAAGGATCATTCAAAATCTTGAATGATCCAAATACAAAGAAGATGAGAGGGAAAGAGTCTGAAGCTCCAGCTACAGAAACTTCCTCTCAGGTAAGTGAAACAAGCAGTATTTATGATATTAATACTAGACTTGGAAATGTATATGTCCAACAGGACTCCCCCTCCATGCTCTTAGATGAAGTGGACCAGTTGTTGGCTGAGGGCTCAGAGGCTACAAGTATCCCTGAGGAAGACGAAATGGTTGCTGGTAAAAATGAACCAGGTAACCCATCTAAACGTAACTCAAATCAACATCCATCATAGTAGGGGCTCATCTGCCATTTTAGGAAAGATGATCTCTGAAGGGAAGGTTGATGTTGCACTTATTCAGGAGCCCTGGACAGGAAATGGCAACATTCTTGGTCTAGGGTGTAGAAAGGTTAGGCTTTATTATGATAGAACCTGTTTCAGGCTAAGAGCATGTATTTATGTCAGCCCTAGGCTAAATGTAATTAATATGGTGAACTACCTGAGTGGTGACTGTGTCGCCGTCAAGGTGGATTTTAAGGGTGAGATTGGGCCTGAAAATATCATTGTCTCATCTTCTTAACTTCCATTTGAAAAACAGGACCCTCTTTCTAGTGAGGCAAAAGCTCTCATGGGCTACTGTTCTCGGAAGGGGCACAAGTTAGTGTTCGGGTGTGATGCAAATGCACATCATACTGTCTGGGGCAGTACAGACTGCAACAAACGGGTAGATGACCATCTGGAATATATTTTGGCTTATAACCTATATATTCTTAATAGGGGGAATTAACCAACCTTTATTACTAAAAATAGGAGGGAGGTTCTTGATATCACATTTTGCAGCAGAAACTGCTTTGACAACATTAGTGATTGGAAGGTGTCAGATATTATATCACTATCAGATCACCAACTAATCATGTTTAGCATTGCAGGGACAACAGGACCAGCAATGATGAGAAGGAATGCCAGGAAAACAAACTGGCATTCTTACCGGCAGGAGCTTGAAGAAAGGATCCTCTCTTTAAGGGGTAAGTTAAATTTTAACAATTCTTCAGACGTGGAGTTGGCTGTTGACTCAGTGCAACAGGCCATTCTCCAGTCTTTTTATAATAGTTGTCGTCCTCCTGCTGCTAGCTCCCAAGGCCTGTGCCTTGGTGGTCTTCTGAGCTTAGTACACTCAGGAGAATTACCCGCAGGGCTTTAATAAAGCCAAGAAGGATGGTGATTGGCAGCAATACAAGATTGCACTCACCGCATATAATAAGGCCATCAGAAAGTCTATGTATGATTCTTGGAAAAACTTCTGTGATGGTATTAAGGATGTCTCAACTAGTGCTAAACTTATGAGAATTATGGCTAGAGATAAAAATACCAATCTCAATTCCATTAAATTGCCAAATGGGGAATATGCTGAGACAGGAAAACAGATTCTCTCAGAAATGATGAGGATTCACTTTCCTGATTCTACTAGTGATGACCCAGATGTAGCTCAGGGTACACCTACTGCCTTCAATAGCAGTAGGGAGTGCTGGAATCTTGCTGGAGTTATCGTCACTCACGATAGGATCTTGTGGGCGATCGATTCTTTCGACCCATACAAGACTCCTGGTATGGACGGAATCCTACCTGTTTTGTTACAAAAAGGGAAGATGATCTTAGTCCCAGTGCTTAGTCAAATTTATAGGGCGTGTCTTGCTTTTGGATACATACCAAATCCATGGAGACACACTAAGGTGATCTTTATCCCTAAACCTCGGAAAGACACATATTTTGAAGCAAAATCCTTTCGACCAATCAGTCTTACATCATTCATGCTTAAGACATTGGAAAAGTTGATGGATAGGCACATTGGGGAGCGCATTTTGAGTGTAATTCTGCTATCTTGCTCCCAGCATGCCTATCAGACCGGCAAGTCAACTGACACTGCTCTTTATAATCTTTCATTCGTGCTTGAGAAAAGTATTAAGGCAAATGAAACTGCTTTTGCAGTTTTTCTTGACATTGAAGGTGCTTTTGATAAGGTATCTATGGATTCCATCCTCAGGGCATTGACTAATAGAGGTGCGGATGAGGTGACTCTGAATTGGATCAAATGCCTGTTCAGGGATAGGTCTGTCCATGCTGAGTTGTTGGGGATACAATTCAGGTTAAGGCAAAGAAGGGTTGCCCACACGGTGGAGTTCTCTTTCCTGTGCTCTGATGTCTGGTGGTGGATGGACTCCTTGTGAAGTTACATCTACTTGGTGCATACTGTATTGGGTATGCTGATGACATTGTCATCATCATTAGGGGTAAATTCGAAAATATTATTTCGGACATCCTTAATAATACCCTTAAGCAGGTAGAGCGGTGGTGCAAGGAGGTTGGTCTTTCTGTTAATCCAGAAAAGACGACTCTCGTTGCCTTCACTAGGAAAAGATCACTTAAATTTAATGAGGTAGTGTCTATGGGCACACTTTAAGTTGCTCAAAGGAAGTGAAGTATCTTGGTGTCTACTTCGATGAGAGACTGTGTTGGAAGAGACACATGGATTATTGCATCAATAAGGCCAAAAAAGTTTTCTGGTCATGCAGAAACGCTATTGGCAAAACATGGGGACTTAGTCCAAAGGTGATCTGGTGGATATACAATATGGTGATCTGTCCTATGATCAATTATGGCAGTATAGCTTGGTGGTCAAGAACTATGACTGACATTGCCAAGTCTGAATTAGCAAAACTGCAGAGAATGATCTGCAGGACCATGACAGGTGTACTTAGGACAACGCCTACATCTGCTATGGAACTGCTGTTGGGTATGTACAGTCGTGGAAAAAAAACGGAACACCCCCCACTAACTCTGCGACAAATTATAGTAGAAGGAAGTGACTGGTACCAAACGATTGGAAATAAAGTCTACTTTTAAGTGATTATATAAAATTTGCTTAGGGGGCCATATACATATAAAAACACACCCAAACTTTGTTTTTTTCAATAGCAAGACCCAAATTTGACAACATATTTTAAATCTGCAGTTCAAACTATGCCTAGATACCAAATTTCATTAAATTCCTACGATTAGTTTCTGAGAAATTAATTACTTTATAATGAGCATATTTAAGGGGCTGTATCCAAATTGAAGTTCGGTACTCGATTGTTGAAATGCTGCAGAATGTCACCTTTTAATGTATTATGTTTTATCGATATGACCATTTTACTCACTTAATAAGTTTCGGTTATTGTTATATGCTGTAAGATAATGTTTACAAGTGTTGAATTATCCGATTTTAACCCCTCGGGGACGAGCGACACGTATGCGTAACGCATAAGATGCTCAGAATCCTCGATTTTTCCCACCAGTTATTTTTTATTGCAAGCTTTGCCTTACTATATCTTAGCATTTCCACAATTCAATTAGACGAAAATTTCTGTTTTGAAAAACCGGCGGTAAATTATTAACAATTCTGTAATAGACTCTCGTCACGAAGGGATTAAAAAACCATAAGATTATTTGTAATTAAAATAGTCTTAGAATATGTAAATGTTATTGGAATTTTACAGGTGCTTTTATAATGCTTTTTCTCAGATTTTGCATCTATTTAACTCGCCTTTTCTTTAGTTTATTGGCAGAAACGTGAATAATATTGACAGATACAAAATTTGAATTAAAAAATATATAGTATAAAGCAGCGTAATGAAACAAAGTAAAAATAACAAAAAAAAAAAAAAAAAAAAAACGCAGATAAATTGTTTTTTAGTCTGAAAATAAATTCAGACATTGCTTTTTTTATAGTAGCGAGAGGGGGGGGGGTGTCTTGTTTTGAGATATGTTCGCAGAATTTACATTCCGATTTATTTGAAGACCTAAAACTAAATATATGTTATAAAGACATCTGAATAACTTTACATCCGTTATTCATAATAAATAATCCGTTATTCAATATTACATCCGTCATTTATAATAAACTTCACTTCAAACAAATATACTGCAGAAAAAACAATATAGCTTTATTAGACTGGAAAAGAAGCTATAAATCCATTTAAAGGTAAGAAAAATGATTAAGTTTTTTCTAAGGTAGAACTGATCATATTTTTCAAAAATGAGCGTTATTAATTTAAAAATAAAAGCGAAACTATTTTCCATAAATGAAAACATATATCTCATGCAAATACGTTTTACGTAATTTTAATGAAAAATTTTAAAGCAGACATTGAAAAAGTAAAAGAAATATATATATATATACAGGGTGTTCCGTTAAAGGGGTCCAATATTAATAGGGGTAATAGAGGAGATCACATGGAGCATAAATCAGTATATAAAGCCTGGTCGGATCTCAATAGTTTTCAAGTTACAGCGAATAGAATGAAAATTCGGAAAATTGTAAAAGAACCCTCATTGCTAAACTATCGATAATGCTACATAAAAACGAAGCACATATTTAGAAAGAGCAGAAAAAAACCTACAAAATGACATGAATTGTATTAAAATAGCAATATTTAGTGACGAGTTACAAGCCCTGAAACAGTGAAAAAAGTACGAAATCCAATATACATCAAAATAGTTAATCGTTAATTCCAAAAAGACAACTCTAGCTACAACAAGGAAAATGTAGTAAAATTTGGCCCATTCCGAAAACTTTCGAAAAAGCTTACAATGAACCATATCGGTTTAATTGTGTGAGAGAAATTAATCAGTTTCTTAGTTACAACTCCGCTTTCTTTGACACTAGCAAAGGTTAAACTCCGCCCATCACGATTGGAAACACCGCCTTTTTAATTACTCTCTACTATACATTTTCGATCATGCTTCTTCTGAGATGCAACATTTTTAATTATTCAAGAGTTGAATGAACCAAAATAACTTTACAATAATAGTCTACATTTTAAAGTGGTCTTTTATTGATATAAAGCTTAAGTTAAATTCCTTAAAATTAAACTGGTGGTGAAAATTCGGAAATAATTAAAAATATTGCGATTTGTAACTATGCAAGAAGTTTCAGTACATGTTTTACATGGACAATTATTGTATGTATATGTGCATCATAATTTATGATAGGAAATAATAATAACAAATAGCATAATAATTTTATTAATTATAAATTTAAAAAAGACACTAAATTTTAAATTAATTCATACAAACATTGTAATTTACAATTTGAGTACACCACAGTCTGTGACTTACAAAATACTGTGCCAAAAAGTGTTGAAAATAAAAGAAAAATGACAAATAAAGAATTACATTCCACGTACTTTATGACATATGTGAAGTATAGTCTTCTGGCCTGCGCTGCACAGTTCAATGTCGGAAGGCAGACGAACGGACATTATTATAATAGGTGTTCGAAGTTGCGCCCATTAACAGAATCGCACAGCCGACAGCGACGTCGTAAAGATTGGCGAACACGCCGAAAAACTCCGACGGAGTTGGGAATGTCTCCTGCAGCGACAACGATTCGCGCTAGTAAATCCTCCGGTGTATCCACAGGCGTTTCATACACCAGCGATTTAAGGTGTCCCCAAACAAAAAAGTCTAACGGATTGAGGTCTGGAGAGCGTGCAGGCCAAGCAACAGGTCCACTTCGTCCAATCCATTTCCCAAGATATGTTGAATTGAGGTGATTGCGAACACCTATGAAAAAATGTGCCGGTGCGCCATCGTGCATAAACCACATATTTTGGCGCAATGTTGCTGGCACATTTTTCAGTAACTGCGGTAAGATATCCCGTAGGAAAACCAAGTACGTACTGCCATTGAGTACATCTGGGAGTAAATATGGTCCTATGAGATAATCGCCGAGGACACCTGCCCATATGTTCACACTGAACTTTTGTTGTGCGTTCGACGGGAAAACAGTGTGCGGATTTGTATATGACCATGTGTGCATATTGTGCGTGTTTACCACGCCCTCTCTCGTAAATGTTGCTTCATCAGTAAATAAAATATTTTCCAGAAATTGTGGATTATTTTCTGTTACATTAAGCAACCAGCGTACGAATTCTGTCCGCTGAGCACAATCTGTTACTGATAACAGTTGTACCCGCTGCACATGAAAGGGGTGCATGTTTTCTGCACGCAGAACACGCCACACACTTTGGTGAGAAACACCGACTTCAGACGCAGCAGCTCGTGTACTCGTGGAAGGGTTATCTTTAAAAATATTCAGTACATCTTCTTCCATTGCAGGTGTTCGTACATGTCGAGGTTTCCCTGCAGCAATGCTTGCTGTATTAAACGATCCAGTCTCCCGTAATCGTCTATCGATTTTTATGAAGAGTTTCGAACTTGGGCAACGTCTCCTTGGAAATTGCTCACGGTACATGCGCTGTGCTAGACATGCATTTCCATGAGCTTGCCCGTACATCAGATGCATGTCCGCATATTCTTCGTTAGAGTATTCCGGCATAATTATTATACATCAACTTACTACAATCCCACTTACAACAGCCTCCCTTTAACATAACGCCCACTCATGACTGCTGTTTTATTACACTTTTCTTCCTATACACATAGGAAATTTGCATAAAAAGTACTTCTTCTTCATCATCCTGAAAGTTCATGGAGGAAGCGCAGCAGTCACGGAGTTTGCTTTAAGACAAGGCGAGAGCTGCACAATATGTCATTCACTTGACCAGACTGAATAATGAAAGGGTATTGATAGAGGTTGATCAGAAATGTATAATTGAAAGATATTAAAACGGGGTCTTTACAATCGTCATGGGTGGAGTTTCGCTCTTTCTGAGCGTGCAACAGTACAGAGTTGTAACTAGGGAACTGCTTGATTTCTCCCATACAATTAAACTGATATGGTTTATTGTCAGCTTCTTCGAAAGCTTTCGGAATGGACCAAATTTTATAACATTTTCCTTGATGTAGGTAGAGTTGCATTTTTCGAATTAACGATTAACTATTTTGCTAAATATTTGATTTTGTATTTTTTCACTGTTTCAGAGCTTGTAACTCACCATTAATTCTCAATATTCTAAAACAACTTATGTCATTTCGTAGGATTTTTTCTGCTCTTTCTAAATATGTGCTTCGTTTTTATGTAGCATTATCGATAGTTTAGCAATGAGGGTTTTTTTACAAATTTCCGATTTTTCATTCTATTTGCTGTAACTTGAAAATTATTGAGATCCGGCCAGGCATTGTGGCTCCGTGTGATCTCCTCTATTACCCCTATTAATATTGGACCCCTTTAACGGAACACCCTGTATATATATATATATATATACTAATAAAGGCTGGGGTTCTGGTGCCTCGCTATCTTATATCTTACTACAATCGCAGGTCGTTGTCAGAGTTGTTTAACGTAAGATCACGCAGCATTGAAATACGGTTTACGCATTGTTTATAGTGTAAGACGGACTTAATCTCTAAGTTTATCAAGTCACTATAATCCCAGCCTATGAGTATAATATTTTCTCAAAGAGGAATGAGAGCTCTCCGACCCGAATATCGATTCTTACCACTAAATTTTAATAGTATTCTCCAACGTAAAGAATTTCAGAAATTTTGTCCTTGAATAAGGTAACAAATACTATTAAAATTTAGTGGTGTCAATCGGGATTTCGAGTCGGAGCGCTCCCATCCCTATTCAAACAATGCTTTAATGCACATCATAGACGGCCCCTTAAAGCAGCATTTTGTCGTTTTTTAAGCATAATTTGAAAACTACTTGGGAAAAAAAATTCAAATTTTGAATACACATAAAGCAGGACATAATAAATATAAATCCATCAAAAAAATTGTAGGTTGCAATTCATAATTTTTTCGAATATTAATTTCATAATTCATAATTCATATTATAAAATTTTAAAAATTACAAATTTGACGTAGTTATGTTTGGGTTTTTGAGTTTTATAACCAAACAAAACGTTAGCACATTAGGATTATAATTTCAGGAGATATTAATAAAAATATGAAAATGTAATTTAACATTAGAAGCTCTAAAATTTGAATGTTTATAACTCAAAAACTTATCATCCAAATGACTTAAAATTTTGTATCTAGGCATAGTTTGAACCGAAAATTTAAAATATCATGTCAAAAGTGGGTGTTGCCATTGAAAAAATTAAAGTTTAGGCTGGTTTTAATATGTAGATGGCCCCTTAAGCAAATTTTAGATACATCACTTAAAAGTAGACTTTATTTCCAATAGTTTGGTACCAGTCACGTCCTTCTACTATAATTTGTTGCAGAGTTAGTGGGGGGTGTTCCGTTTTTTTTTTCCACGACTGTACCCACTGCAATGAATATTGAGGCAGAAGCATTGATCTGCTCACATAGGCTCATTTTACATGGGCAATGGCAAAGTTACTCGAGATATCTTACTTGGGGTAGGCTTAACTGTAAAATCAGCAAGCACCCAGTTTTTATCATGAATAGTGATGGTATGCCTTTAAAACATGTATTTGACAAGTCATTCAGAATTAGTCTTCATTCTAGAGCTGACTGGAAGAATATTTCTGTGATGGAACTTGAGACAGGTATGACCTGGTTCACTGATGGTTCTAAGATAAATGCTGGAACAGGAGCTGGGGTTTGCTGCCCAGCTGATGGTACCTCTCTCTTTTACCCACTAAGCAGCTATACCACTGTCTTTCAAGCAGAGGTCTAGGCAATACTTATGTGTAGTTATATCTGCATTGAAAGGAAGTATAGAGGCCTGTCTATCAATATTTACTCCGATAGTCAGGCAGCATTACTTGCCCTGGAGAAACATAAAATTACTTCCAGGATTGTTTGGGAATGTTACTGCTCTTTGAACAGGCTTGCCAGAAATGGCAACAATGTTACTATACATTGGGTGCCAGGTCATACTGGTATCCCAGGTAATGAACTTGCTGATAGTCTAGCAAGGAAAGGGTCGGTTACTCCCTTTGTTGGACCAGAACCAGCTATTGGCATTTCTAAGGACTGCATCAGAACTACTGTTTTTAAAATTCTAAGAGAGCAGCAGTATCAAGAATGGCTTGACTCAAGTGGACAGAGGCAAGCGAAAGAGCTCAACAGTAGCTGCCCTAGTAAAAGGGCACAGGAACTCATTGGGCTCAGAAGGAATAGTCTACGAAATATGGTGGAACTGTTAACAGGGCACTGTAGACTTAATAGACACCTTTGCATTATGAAGGTGGTCAGTGATCCTCTTTGTAGGGGTTGTAAGTACGAGGAAGAGACTGCTTCACATGTCCTTTGTAGCTGTGAAGCATATGCTGCCTATCGTTTCGAACACCTGGGTCGACATCTGATTGAGCCATGGGAAATTCAGGATATCTCTATCAAATGTCTGCTGAATTTTATGTCAGCTACTGGCCTGTTTAGGGACTAAGTGGGGATGATTTTTCCTCTTTCATCTTTGGGGGACAGTACAATAGACCTCTGGTCGCGGTGCTTTGGCTTTCGAGCCACCCCCCTCAGTAATACAGTAATACAGTAACTACTGAACAAAAATTAAATCAACTAAGATATAGATTTTAATTTGAGGATGGGAAAGGGTGCCATCTGGCGGCTATATTAGCGTAATGGCTTCGTTATGCTAATTATAAGAAAATTTTAATTCTTTTTTAACGATCGCGTTAAAGTAGGGGAAGGGGTTTTCTTAGACACATTTTTAGGTATATTTGTGAATATGTTGGGGCATTAACGCCTTTTTATTTAATATCGCAGTTATTGTACTTCACCGCGCGTCCCCTGGTGGCGGGTTTTCACTAATTGAGAATTCTTATTAATAAAAACAATTGTGTAGCTCTGATTGAGACAAAACAAACTCTATTTAAGCAATTTAACATTCTTAACTTCACCCGTAGCTTTTTATGAATGTTATATATATAGAATACCGGAGATTTCAAAAAACGATTTTCGTAAAAATTATATTTGTGTTCCTAGTAAATGTACCAAAAATCAAAGTAAGTGATTTGTTGTTGAGCACTTGACCAAGAGCTCCTTGGCATACAATCCTGCAAGATTTTGTCTCTAATTGTGAATTCTTATCTTGGGTTCTGTGGACCTGATAGCAACGAGGTTTGGAGGATTCGACTTCGTTTTCAGTGGCTTTACATATTTTAGTTCCACTTTCCATCGCCAGTGGGTGCATTATTTTCTCGAGTTCTATGGGTCCGATTTCGACGGGAATTGGTTCATTCAACTCCCTTGATACAGCGAGTACTCGTATCGGAGGTACAGAACATATTGTGCCTCCTGGCGGTGGAAGGTGGAACTAAAGTATTTTGCTACTCGTGCCCAGCACGTCTGCTATACGCGACTGCTACTTCGCGATTGTTCAGAAAGCACATTTTAACGCTTTATTTCCCGACGGTAATTTAATGTACTATCAAATAAAACGTGTTATAAAAACCATTTAACACACAAATGGGCGTTAATGCAATTCAGTACGTATTATAGATAGAATACTGTATCACGTGTTTCGCTTCTTCTACAAAGTAAAAATATATTTTATTAATAATTTATTTTTAGATTATAACTGTTTAACTTTCTTGATGATAAAAGACGTGAAGTGTTAAGCTTCAGTTCTGCAAATTTCTAATATTTATGTTGTCAAGTCGTTACATTATTTGTACATTTTACAACTGTATAAAATACTAAAAACATTTTTTAAAGAAATTTAATAATTTGAGTTGTAAATATTCCACGAAATCTTTACACATACTTATTTATTTAGCTTATTAATTTTAACAGGAAAATTCTTTTCTAAAATTTATTTAGTAGTTGGAAAAATATTCTAAGGAATTTAAAAAACATCTGGCAAAATGCTTCGTAAGCTCCAAATGCTTCTATATTTTTGCTAACCTATAATGTGCCATATACTGTTATATACTATAGCTTTATATGCTATTTACTCACATGAATTATTGGTCAAAAATTACTGTCATGACAGTACGGGGAGATATTCACTTGTAATTTCCATCTCCAAAATTGGTTGATATTTAACACTCACACATCTAATGTATATATTTTAAATATAAGTATTAATTGTAAACGTACGATTTATATTTATGTTTAATCCATATTTTGAAGGTGTGTAAGAAATGCTTGAAAACTCCCTAATCTCTCACACGTACGGGTAAACTGTCTTTTAAATAAAATGTATGAATTTAGGTTTACAGTCTTAATTAAGAAAACTATCATTTCTAAAATTAAAATAGCGCCAATTTAGCTCAATGTAAAATTACCTAGAATATTTTTTGATTACATCGATGTTCTTCTGGGAATTTCTTTTAGCATTAATTTAGTTTTTTATTTCGTCCATTGTGATTGAAATTTTTCGTTTTTCGTTTTTTTTTTCATATACATTTTATACAACACATTAATTACATGTGTCACTCTTCTCCCTGGATCAGTGAAAGATATTATTTTTTTAGAAATAGACCCGAATTGTTTTCCGAAATATGAATATGTTTTTAAGGCATATAATAATATTATTTTGCATATAAGAAACAATTATCATACTGCATAAGTGTTTTTTACAAGGACAAAAGGTACATTTATATATGATGACATCAACTGTTTCCGTAAAACTTTATGGCATAATAATAGCATAAAAATTTCAGTTTTGGAACATAGTTTAATAATTTCAGTTTTGAAAATAAATATCTTAACATAAATACATATTTAACAGCGTGAGATAAAGTTTTCGAATTATCATTTATGCTTATGATACAGTGATAATTGGTTTAATAATTTGTATAGTGGTCTAGATTGAAAAGTAGAAAAGGTCATATTATTCAGTTATAATCATATATTTTGACAATATATTGATTTTCATTTGTTTGTTAAGAAAATAAATCAGCTCTGTGTGAACCAAACCGTACAATCGACTGAGGTTCTACCTACATATGCAAGTGCTCCTCCAGATTGAGACTAAAATTAAAGTAACAATTGATTTATTAAAAGTGTTACAGGGTGCGAAATATTCTTTAACACATTTTGAAAATTAATGAAAAATTACGTGCGTGGTGTAAGAGAGTGAGGTTTGGATGAAAAGTTTTCTCATGTACAAAAGTTTTGTTTACGCATTTTTTAAAAAGAACAAGTTCTAAAAATTATTCAAAAATATTAAAGTAAATATAATATAAAATATATGACAATATAATGTAACATATAATATATAATCACCAATATAAAAATCCTATAGTATGTGCTATAACTTCGAAGCGGTAAAAACTTAAAATAGTAAGGCAAGGAGTTGCACACAGATTATTCGTAATGTCTACTACAATGTATCAATGTGTGCTTCCTTTTTATACAGAACGGTACTAAAAATCATTGCACACGTTAAAAAAGAAAGGTGACTGTACAAAATAAAATATATGTATCTGTTTATTTTGAGTATGTGATGCTATTTTGCGCATCTGAAAGTATACCACCATATATGGGAAATTTCGGAACTAAACTTTCAGTTTTTTTAAACAAAACATTCAAACAAGAACTGTATGGTCGTCCATATCGCATTTCAATAATACAAATAATCCATCGCATAAGCCAATTGATTTTTATTTTATTGAATTTTCAAATGTGTCGAGAATTCTTAGCTCACTTTGTGTTTTTGCCAGCGTTAAGGTTCGGAAAAAAAATATAAATGATGATTACTGAAAATCTCTTAGCTATGAACTTAAAATGAGTTTCATTTTATAATCCGTTTGAAAACCAGATTTTAAAAATATTTCTTGTAAATTTAAAGAAATGTAATCTAGTTTTCGAATTCTAAGTTCTTAAAAATTTTCTTAAAATATTTTGATTATAGTTGCAGTTTGTTTTAGAAGAAACACTGCTTTAAAAAATAAATTTAGAAACAGCAAAATATAAGTGAAACTGTATTAAAAAATAAATTTCGGGTATTTTTAAATTCTACAACAAAGGGTAAACGCGATTTGAAAAATGTTTAAGGTATGGAGATTTATATTCGCCATAAAGCAAGATTTAGCATACCATGAATTATAATTAGTTCATATTTTCCACATTAGAGGGCACTGCTAGAAAGAAGACAATACTATGTTTTAATTTTGAAATGATAGACCTTTTTTCAATAGGATTTATAGCTGCAAGGGCTCAATTTATTTTCAATTACATTACTATATTTACTAAAGTCGTGGTATTACGTCTGATACAGAAAAAAACGACACATACACGAAAACGCCTGCATTGTTGCCTTATAGCATTTGACACTGCAAATGTTTCTGTAAACAACTTTAGGTAACCTCACAAACAGAAATAACACTAGGGCTGCAAGGTATGTACACACTATACCTCCATGGCATAAACTGCAGAAGATCCCTTTACCTCCGAGATTTTGAACTAACTGATTTGTTTTTCATGACATACAAAATATTGTATCACATTGAATAATCTGCAAAAAACAAGTGTTTCCCACCATTAGATATTTTTTTTCGCGTTTTACTTTTGTTCGGAACTTTTGAAACACACAGTAAATATTTCCTTTAAGAAAACTTCAGAAACTATCTTAATATCAAATACACCAAATGCTCCGATAAAATTTTAAAATAATCTTACATTGAATACCAGCTTATTCATTTCCCCCGAATACATTTTATCATCCATGACAAGAATTTAAAATAATGAAAGAGACTCTTAAAATTCATTAGTCTAAAACATTATGCAGATACTGTTTGAGTTTTCGTTAATTGAATTGCATATTGATTATCAGACAAACTGAACGTATTCAACTTTTTTTAACGTATACTAGTTATGCATTCAGAATAAAGTCATGAATAACATGTTCAATCAAAATTTTTATCTTTGTTGAGATTGTATTAAAAGTTAAAACATGCATATTTCATGCGGATTAAAATAATCATTACAAAGTTAAAAATGAACATTTGTAGGTATACAAAATATTTACAGATAAACATTATGTAATCCGATTGGAAAACATGAATTTTCTATTGAAATCAATTTAAAAATAACACGAAAATGGTAATTTGCATTTAAATAACATTTTCATTGATATATGAAACCATTTAGCTAAAACAAATACATTGTTTAGGAGAAACAATTTAATTTGGCAATTATTTTTAATTAATATTTTTAAATAAAATGTATAGACTTTTCTTTCAACTGTAATTTGAAAGTAGGCAATTGCAAACATTTTTTGCTTGCTTGAAAATTATCGCTAATTATATATATTCCAAAGAACAATGTTGTCAGCAGTGACATAAAACTTGAAAGACATTAATGTTTTATTCAAATTAGTTTTAAAACACTTCGCGAATATTACCGTTTGAACTGGAAAATGGTGCTTTACACTTAAATAGCATATTGTGTTATATATGAAATAATTTAGCTAAAATGATTAGTAGAAAGAGTATAATTTTGTAGTTTTATATAAATTATTTTAAATTAAAAGAATAACCCATGCTTATATTTTAACATTTATACTTAACGTACACTTTCGTCCAACTATAATTTATAAGTCCTTAATGTAGACATTTTTTTTTTCACAAAGCATGATCAAAATTTGAAAAACAATGTTGTCAGCAGTAACATAGAGTTGGTTTGCTTAATCAAAACATGGCAGGCGTCCTTGACCGATCAACTGTATGTTAAAAAATTTAAGGTTTAATTACGTGAAATTAAATATAAACAAGAACGAAAAATCATGCGTCAAGCATAGATTATGTAACATTTTCCAACGCTTCCAAAATAATTTTACAAATCATTACCGTTTAATAAGCTGAAAGATAACATTTAAGTAAACAATTTGGAAAACGCATAACATATTTAAAAACGTAAATTCAGGAATTTCCAGCATATATTTCCAACATATACAATATTCAGGAAAATATCCGAATACTTTTATTCAGCCCTGTATATGATCTATAGATTTGTATATATACTACATAGGATGCTAAGTTTTAGTTTAGTTTGGAAACGCGTAGCACAGTTTAAAATTCTCCTTCTGGAGTTTCTGTCAATAAACGGCAATGTGTTCGCGAACTTTTGTGCTGCCCTGTATATGAAATACAGAATTTATACACACCAAGTAATAGACAAAAAATGAGTTGAATTTAAAATCGCGTCCTGCAACTAAAAACGCACTTCCAGGAAATATTGTTAACAGACAGTAGAGAATTATTTTGTGTGTCCATGTAAATGAACGATGACTGCTATGCACACAATATTCTGTAGTAAGCCTCTGGTAATGCACCTTAGTGATATATATGAATTTCAATGCGTTTGAAATAGTGAAACATTATTTAATTAAACCGCAAACGATTTTTCTCCACAGACGTAATGTAACGGAATTATTTTGACTGCCCCTGTAAAGTAACTACAAGTGCTATGCACACCATATTCCATATTAAGCTTCTTGTAATGCACCTTAGTGAATCAATTACAATGTGTTTGCCATACGGCAGACAAACCGAAGTCATAAACACTTTTCAACTAGGTTGGAAAGTGTTAAAAAATCGACATTAAAATGTATGGATTAAAAAAAAATCATGCTATAATCATAATAGAACTCAAATGCGTTGGCACATCACTTTATTTCCGTTACGGTCGTTTTAAGTCTCCATATTTATGCATTAAGCTAAACGTGTTTTATTCAAAACTCAAGGGGACATGTTCAAAGGTTAATTGAGCACACCACAACAAACATACACCTGAATATAATTTACAACTTTAACAATAATGGAAATATTGAAAGGATGTTTTCAAGAAATATACTTTGCATAATGTGAAATGCGATGACTTCATAAAATATGTTTGGAATGACTACTATTTATGTCGAAATATCATTGAGAAAGAACTTTGAAAGCATCATAACTAAAGTAAATGGAATGTTCTGGAATTTTTTCCATACATGTTAGAAAAAAAGAAATCAGCTGCTGAAAATTAATGTAAAATGTATACTTCTATGAAAGTTATGACGGGAATAATTTTTTTTTTTTGTAATGTAATTCATTGAGATTTTATAAACGATATCAAAATTAATTGAAACATTCGCTGCATATTAAACATGTGCATAAAACATTAAATATATTTGACATAATTTTGTACATTTCAGTGATTCATTCACAAATGAGTAAATTAAATTTCTTACAGTTTAGTTACACATTCTAATATTAAATAAACCTTACGAATTAATAACATTTTTTGAAAGCATGCATCATTGTATATTTTAAATCCATAATCCTGGCACAAAAAATAATCATGTCCAATTAGTTTAGTCTCGTTAAAATTTAAAATAATTATTTTGAAGTGATAATATGCTCATTTTTATAATGTAAATTACTGTATCTGTAAAAAAAAATTCCTAACCACTTGTTTACCATCCTACCCCGAATCCTCACATTTTCTTTAAAATATCATTAAAGTGTGACAATGGAAGTCCAGATTTAATATAAACTGTTTTCTTTTCTAATTTTTACGCTCAGTACTTCTGACTGATAAGAAATTGGGGAAGCGGACAACCGACTTTTGTTACAAGCTTCATTAATTTCAGCAGTTGTTTAATTAAGAAGGCCTTTTTAACTGTAGAACGGGTGCTATAATTCAGATTACGAGATTATTTCATACTCAGTGATAAAACTTCTTTTCCCCAATTACACTAAAAAGAATTTATTGACTTATGCGAGTGTTATATTATAATTTTTTTTTTTCAAAAGCTTTCTTTCCAGTAAGAAGGTGAATCTGCAAATCGCACTTTAAAATAATAATAAAAAAAATAATAATGAAGATTTATAAAATATTCTCTAACAAGGTGTAACACAGATAGTTTTAGCATTTTTCGCTTTATAAAATACGAATTAATCAATAGTGTCTCTCTTTACACTTTGCATATACATATTCACTAACAAGGTGCAACACAGTTCGTTTTGGCATTTTTCGCTTTATGTAATACGAAATAATCAGTAATATCTATCTTTACAATTCGCATATACACTAATTCTCTATACATGTTCTATAAGTAAGATGGCAAAACTGTAGTAAGTGTTCATCTGGTCTAAGGGGAGCTATCTGGCAGAAGTAATCAATCTACCAAATGGGTTTGAGAAATAAATTCATTGCTTATCTTTCTACACAGATACTCTTTTAGCTGAAGGGTAAAGAAATGAATAAATAGACCTTGCGAAACTCCGGTCTATATATAAGCGTCCAGGTGCCAAACGCACAACCACTTGATTGTTAAAGAAAGTTTTAATTTCAACCGTTATACCACAGTATGTAACTAAAAGTACTTTTTTATCATCAGTCGTTGGTAAGGACTATAATAAAATTACCTAGAATGATCATTACTTTTAGAGAACATAAATGTTTTCACTGATGATAATTATATCATTATTAAACAAATAATGCACGCTGTCAAAATTTTAGCTTATGTATGTTGAACTGCAAGAATAAATTTACATTATTAGTCATGGCAATATCTTTGTTATGAAAAATGAAGTAATATTGTAATAAATTATTGTCATCGGATTACTAAGGATTTAAATTATATCAAAGTATGTTTAGCAAAGTATATATATATTAGGAAACATAAGTTAGGTTCCAGTTTTAAGGTTTCACTGGTTTTTAAAATGATGTTATTAATTTCTGAATAGAGTGAGGATTAAATGAGTTTTAATGTTCTTTGTATACTGTGTTGTTAATGGATATACGAATTCATCTAAAAATTATGTTTGGCGAGAACTAGCTTGTAAATGTCTAAACAAAACAAATCAAATCCTTAAATCAATAAGTATTAAAAAAGGCCCTTGAAATATATTGCTTGTACCTTTAAATATAAATATAAATTTAAAAAGAAAACAAGTTATTTTAAATTCCAAATTTCGCGGTATACAAGATACGACATTTGAGCTTTTGGTTTACAGATAAATAACAATAAGAAATTTTGAAAAATGAAACACATATTAAATTACTTTAAAATTGATTCCTAGAAGAGATACAGTTTTCAATTTAATCTATAACACGCAAAATTTAGCATAGGCATGTATTTCTTGCGTGGGCAGAATATTTTCATGTGTACTTATAAAAGTTGCCATAATTGGTGAAATGTGATGCAGATATATATTTTTTACCTTTTAGATGAAAAGTTTCGAATATCGCCTGTAAGTTAAATTATTTAAATACGGCATGGCATATAACAGTTAAATGATGTCTCTTAACGTAGGTGTGGTGTTGCAATCTGTGATTATAAATAATTGCTGCGTAAGAAATTTACCTTTTCTCAATAATTCCGATTTCGTTTCTATAAATTCTTTTTTCTTTGGATGGAAAAATAAGAACGAATTAAATTTTAAAAATCAAAAAACCCGACTGGATAAAAAATGAACTAAAAACTGAGCTTCTGACTGTAAAATATTCTAGGAAACATCGTATTCATTTTGAAAGACCTATCCAATGATATGCCACTCAATGTTGTGCGTAAATTTTTGTTTTCGTCTCTGACGCCGTTTTGTATTTTACGGCTGCCATTTTAATTTTATGAAAACAAAACATAGCCTATAAGTCTTCATTTTGAAAGACCTATCCAATGATATGCCACTCAATATGGTGCGTAAATTTTCTTTTCGTCTCTACCGGCATTTTTTTATTTTACGGCCGCCATTTTGAATTTATGAAAACAAAACCTAGCCTATAACTATCAGACGATGAAGACGAATCGGCAGAGACCTCCTTCATTAAAATCCATCCAGCCATTGGGATGTTTAGAGGGTATAAAGAAATCCACATACCCATATTTGCGTCAAACACATAACCCTTCTTGACTTGTGTAAAATACATGTACGTGAAAATTCATATTTGTCAGGAAAATTGAGAGTTCTATTTTATTCAAGTTTTCGGAAATTAAAATGTCACGCATACTTGTAGTAAAATGGATTTGATTATATTACACATTAATTAATCTGTAATGATCTCATTTACTGAAGAAAGAAAATAAATACTGGCACAACATCATGTAATATTTGCTGTATTACGGATAATAATTAATTTTGTAAACAGCGTGGACTTTGTTTTCAACTGTAGTGCATTTGTTCATGTGTTTTGCAATTGCTTAATAGAATAATTATATATATTCCGGTTTTGTCATTACAGCATGTTTATTAAGTTTATTAGCATTTTAATATTCATGCAATGTATTATTTGTATTCACGGTAGTTAAGCATAAAAGTAGGTATATAAAGTACTTGTCAAAAGTTGGTGTCGGTGAAAAAATGTATGAATCTTGAAATGTATTTTTACATTGATAAACCTAAAAAGAAACACATGATTCTGCCAACATGACGTAAATTTCACTGATTTTTTATTTGTTAATTATAAAAATTAGAATTGGAATCTTTATAGATTACTTCATCTTGATTGTATACAGCTATTACATGTTAGCGATTGCTTTTACAAAGAAAATAACTTATATATAAGAAGAATTAATTTGTACTAAAGAATAAAGAAAAAAACAGGAGATTTCAGGATAAAAAAATATGTGTAGTGTTATGGTTTAACACAAAAAAAAAAAAAAAAAAAAAAAAGAAAAAAAAAAGAAATAATAACTGTTTTTGTTACATTAAACAATATAAGACTGATATTTTGTAGGAATTATTTATCGGTTTATTATAAGTTCATATAACAGTTCCTTATCAGCAATAAAGTCATATTTGTTTCACTGTGGATTTTTCTGTCGTCATCAAAAATCTATAAACTACTTTTGGATGCCAGCCAAAATCCAGAAATACATTTCTTCAGAAATACATTTTTAGAAGATACATTAAAAAAAATATACATTTTAAAAAATATATAATGATGGCAACAGCTATCATTTTGTTTTTTTTGTCTTACATCGCCTTTAAATACCGTGAAATTTTAATTCTTACATAATCGAAATGAAAACATATTAACTTTCGAATGAAATGTATTTTGAAACTGTTGCTTAAATTACCGAATTTTGAAATAATTTTCAAGGGTGAAATATTTTTTAAATTTATATCAACAATGACCATCTGTTTGTAAATAATGTAAAGTAAATAATATAATCTAACTAATGTTTGTGAATAATGTAAAGTAACCACTGGAAAAGTTATCACAATTGGAAATTGGTTCCACTAGCCAACTTAAAAGTGAAATAAAAAACAATAACTACAAAAGAAAAATTCATAAAATCAAATTATCCATAACTTTTAGACCCTAATTTAAAATCTATTAGAAAAAAAACAGTTTATGTTGAACTTAAAATTAATATCGTGTTGAATTAGTTGAAGTGTTTCATCAGAATATGCTGAGAATTGTATTTTATTATTTTTTAAAGAATCCATGGTGTAGGTTACTTTATAATAGGGACAAGACCCCCTATTTTTGAAAAGGGAACGAAGTAATCATACAAAGAAAATTAAAAACATTAAAAATCTTTCTCATCTGCAGATTGTATATTATTATTGTAAATAAAATTCTTCATTTTTACATACAAATTGATTAGCTTTAAACAATAGATGGGTTTCAGAAGATATACATTTAAAACCAACAATGATTAAAGAGGACATTTTAAAACTTTCTTTAAAGTCGAATTTCGACTGGTTCCATTTCTTATTTTTCTATAACACATTCAAAACTAACAAAATATCATTGATTTTCGCAATCGACAAACCATTTTAGAAATTGTGTTTAATTTTGCCAATGTAAACAAGCAGTAAGCCGTGTAGTGAGTCACTCATTTTTGAGATTCATTCATAAAATCTAAAGAAAAACTTTCGCACATTGAATATTTTAAACTCCTGTAGAATTAGTATTTAAATTTTGGGTATTTTAATAGTTCATATCAAATCATTGAGTAAAGAAATCATAAAAAAAAACTTCTGACGCCATTCGCATATGAAGCAATGAAATTAGTTTTTTTTTTTTTTAAGTAATAATTTCTGAAATGGAAAAGGTAATAAACGTCGTCTTTTATTTGTTTGTGTCAGGTTTCTATGTATAATTTATTTTGGCAAAATTAATTTATTTCATGAACGATCAGTCATTTCCCTTTTTTGCAATATTTAATTGATTCTCAACTTCACATAATTTTAAATTCTACACCGCTGAATACGAATACGACAGGAAATCTACTTTCATATGTAATATTTTGAAAACTGTATTTAAATTTAATGAATTTTTTTGTGATTTTTAAACCAAATCACTTGATTACGGAACATTAACACGTTTGCACTTAAAACATTATAAATAGTTCAGTTTCCTTTTACTAATTAAGATATATCTGCAATTTCTCTATTTTGTCATCTTATTTACATCAGATTACAAATATGTTGAAAAAATCCCAGAGACACATGCATTTTAACGGTTCATGTCAGTATACCTTATTGTTGGTGAATAGTACATGAATATTCTTAGCAATTGCTATCAATTTTTTTTAAGCCACCACGATTGATGCCCACCGTCGTTGGCTAGGAAGAGCTTTTACACTAGTTAATAGTAAATATGAATGAATAATATCAGTAATAACATACATCTTAATATCAATTTAATTTTATACAAAAACACATAAAGTTGATATAACAATATTAAGAATATGCCTCGGAATAAATATTTTTAATAGGAAGAAATCGAAACAATAATTTAAAAAAACCTAACATATTAGATTTTTTTTTATAAATTATGTATTTAAAATATTGAAATTAGAGTTATTTTAAAACTTCCTTGGTGTTTATTAGGTTTTACATATCCCTGACTTAAAACAGCATACACAATACGTTATTATATATGTATATTTATTTAAAAATAAACATTTCTCTCGAAATACTCTAAAGTAAGCCAGCATTGTTTTAAAAAACAAAATACACTAATGTGTTTTTAAATTGTAAGAAATGCTTGAAAATGGAATAATCTCTTATGTGCTTCAAATACTAATACTCTCCGGAGCTAACATTTCACATAATATTTTTATTACCAGATTTGTATAGTCTGACAGGAACAGATGGTTCAAAATTTAAATATAGCAGAAACATATGCTACTTCTATACATTTTTTATTACTTTAGAATGTATGTCATTTTCATGTGTACCAAACATTTTAGAAAAATTAAGATGCGGGTGGAGTATTAT
Source organism: Maratus michaelseni (assembly GCA_963931845.1). Classification (NCBI taxonomy): domain Eukaryota; kingdom Metazoa; phylum Arthropoda; class Arachnida; order Araneae; family Salticidae; genus Maratus; species Maratus michaelseni. The sequence goes on from OZ007590.1 coordinate 196,497,017, forward strand.
TAAAATAAAATGTATTTTGAAGATTTCATTTAAAGAAAATGTTTTTTTAAAATTATAACATCAGAAAGTTACATAAATGTATTTAGAATATTTTTGTTGTTACATCGAACTTTCTCTCTTGAGATTTTTTTCATTTCAAGAAATTACACATTTAAAGTAAAATATATATAACTTATAATCCATTCATTCTACACTCATGTCATCTGTAACAATGCATCTGAATGAGTAATAACATAGCTCCTCTGACTACAATTGAATTTGAAACATAAACATATAAAGTTAAAATAAAAATATACAGAATATTAAAAAATTACTGAAATTAAAGACTTTTTAAAAATTATATTTATTATATTTATGTTTCGTTTAATATGTTTATGTTTTGGTGTGTATTATATTTCAGGCATTCCGGATTTAAAACAGCTTTCAAAATACATGGTTGCCATGTATTACACATCAGCACCTGTTTAAATAGGCAATAAATTTTACCGACAGAAAAAGTTGGATCAAGTGCCCGGAAATATTGTGTATGAAATAAAATTTCCCTACATAAGTTAAATATGTTATACCAGAAATAGGTCTGACATTATTTTCTTTAATGATAATACCTTATCGAGTGACTTGTGCTAGATACGTACATATCAATATTTTGCCTCGGTATGTCTACACTTTAGCAGTACAATACAACATTAACAGTCTAGATATGAAAGAAATTCCCAGTAGATTATTTCATTAAAACTCGCTAAATACTTGATAAAAAACTTTTCGGATTTTTTTTAGGTATATTAATCTAAATGGGGTAGGATTGTGAACGAAACACGACAGATTGTTTTTCAGTGTTTGGGATTACAGTAGACTTTCCATTCCTCACTATCTAGTAACATTTTACAAAAATTGGTCCATTTCAGAAACAAGAAAAAAAACGAAACACAACAACAAATTCTCACCTGTCATTTCTTTTTTGAGAATGTAGATGCTACTCACTGATCTAGCTTTGTGATGAATCTAGGTGCAAACATTTATCTTCCGCTTTTTGCTTTCTGTAAGATAGAGTTTATATAAATTCTTAACAGGTGTACATGGCCATTCAATATTGCATGGCCCAAAATTTTTTCGGAAATCATAGATGGATGTCTAGTACACTTGGCGACTGATTCAGGAAGCTAGAAAATGAGTACTACTTCTGTCAATCATGTTCAAAGAACTATGTCTGAAATGCTTGTCATTTGGCATGTTAACGCTTTTTTTCTCCGACGGTACTTTAATATACCACTAAATAAAACGTAGTATAAAAACCTTTTAACACAAATTGACAGTAGTACAATTAAGGATGTGTTACAGATACAATATTTTATCATGTTCCAAAAGCATTACTCGTTGTACAAAGCAAACCAGATTTTTAAATGAGTAATTAGATTTTTTCAGATTATAACTGATCAAATTTCTTGATAATAAAATACTTGAAGTGTTAAGTTTCAGCTCTGAACCTTTTGTATATTTACGTTGTCAGTCTGTTATATTTATATATTTTCCAACTCTATATAAAATGCTAAAAACAATTTTGTAAAGAAATGAATTAATTAGAGTTGTTAAATAAATCTACCTTGTGTGAACTAAACCTTAAAATCGACTGATGTTATACATACATACTTATGGAAGTGCTCTGCCAGTGTGAGACTACGGGTAACGTAACAAATGATTTTTTAAAGATTTACACTGGGTGAACAAAATACCCCTTAACACATCCTGTACTTGGTGTAGGTGAGTACAGTTTTGACGAAACGTTTTCTCATGACTGAAAGCTTTGTTTAAGTATAATTTTAAAAATACTTCTAAAAATTGCCAATAGTAGGTCCTATAATTTCAAAGCCTCGAAAATATAAAACATCATGATAAGCAGTTACAGATTACTTATTTGTGCAATCTACCGCTACATTTCAATATTTTCTGAACAACATCGAATCGATACTCAAATTCATTCAACACGTTAAAATATGTCAGGAGATTACTTTAAAAAGTACATGCATCTGCTTATATTGAGCTTCTTTTGCTATTTTGCGCATTTGAAAGTGTAGCGTCCTGCATGGGAAAATTTTGGAACTAAACTTTTAACTTTTTTAAAAAAATCTTTCAAACGAGAACTCTATTTTCGTACAAATCGCCTTCTAATTAGCCAATTAATCCATCGCATGACCAATTCATTGGTCGTTTATTGAATTTTCAAATGTTTCAAATTTTCAAAGGAGGACTCTTCGTTCACTTTGTTTTCTTGCAGCTTTCAGGATCGGAAAAAAATGTATACGAAAATTAGTTAAAATTATTTATATGAACTGAAAATTATACTATTTTTTTAATACCTCTGAAAACCAAACTTAAAAAATAATTCTTGTAATACTAAAAAGTGCATTCTACATTTCGCATTCTATGTTCTTAAATTTTGCTTAAAACTTTGATAGTTTATTACTTACCCATCATACGTAGTATAGGCTACGTCTTGTTATCGTTTTGAAAATCGAAATTTTTTTTGACGGATTTACACGTTTCAGACACTGGAGATACCAAAAAACACATTTTTAGAAAAACAATTTTGCCGTCCGTCTGTCTTTGTGTGTGTCTCTGTGTGTGTCTGTAAACGTTTCATCTATCACCCGACAGACTATCTCCCGAACAAATTGAGATAGAGACTTGAAATTTGGTATGCAGTTAGTATGTAATAATGGGAAGAAGTTTATTGAATTTCAGTAACCTCGATTATCCGGAACTATATTTTTCGGACTCTCGAAATATTCGTTCTATTGAAGGTATATCAAAATTTTCGAATTTTTTTTATTTTCAGGAGTGAATATAAAAGACAATAAAAAACAAATTTTGCATGAAGAATAAAGTCGATCGGATAATTAGCTGCCGAGATATTTCTAATCATATTTACCACACTCTTCGATTTTTCATGACCCTGTATTGCATTCAAATTTCAATTCAAATATTTATTTATTGGAAAAGAGACGCAGTAATCCGACACAGTAAACTGTTAGGTAATATGATTACAATTTTGGAGTTACAAGGATATTTCTTTTACGCAATTCAGTAATAGAGCATTTAAAGTTTATGGCGTCATCACGCCACGATTTTATTCGAATTGCAATGCATTTTATAAATAGTTTACCCATGTTTTATTTTCATATTTTAAACTATGCATATCCATGATGGGTAAGTATTACGGTGGCCCCCAACGACTAGTTTTAAAGAAACACTGCTTTTAAAATTTAATTGTAGAAACAGTAAAATACAAATCAAACTGCTTATAACATATATGCCTGGTGTTTTAAAATTCTAAAGCAAAAGCAAATCGCGATTAAAATTATTCAATAGTCAGAGAGACATTCGGTTTGCAGATTTTCATTTACCATACAGCGAGATTTAGCATGGCGTGAAAAATATTTAGTTAATATTCTGGGAAGTGCTTATACAGCAATGCATTTTACAGCAGTATAATGCACTGGTGTAAAGTAAACAATAAAAAGTTTTAGTTTTGATATGATAGATTAATGAATGACGGATTTACAGATGCAGATGCTCAATCTGGTTATAACAACATTCCCATACTGAGCACAGTCTCGGTATTACGCATGATAAGAAATGAAACAGCACATCAGCGAAAATGGTTGCTTTGTTCTCTTATAGGATATGTCACTGCAGATTTCACTGTAAACAACTTTACGTAATTTCACAACCAGAAATAAAATAACAGGTTTTGACGTGATCTTGATTGTTGCGTTCTGCAAGCTATATATATTATAACTCCATGGCAGTACTTGTATCAGAGCACAATTCATCCGAAATTTCGTACTTAATGTTTATTGTTTTTTTTTTCATGCCATGCAAAATATCATATCATGGTGAGTAATCCGAAAATATCAAGTTTTTCCGATTCTTGGATTTTTTAATGCTTTCTTTCAGACGTTTGAAACACACAGTAAACATACTTTTAAGAAAACTTCGAATAATTTTATAATGTCTGCTCAATATAAAATTGAAAAATAATCTCACTTTGAATACTAATTTATTACTTTACCCTGAATACATTTTATCATCTATGACCAGAATTTCACATAATGAAACACATTCTTAAAATTCACTAGTCTAAAACATTATGCAGATACTGTTTGAGTTTCAGTTAATTGAATTCCATATTGATTATCAGACAAACTGAACACATGCATTTTTTTAACGTATCCTCATTATACATTCATGGTAAAGTTATAACTAATAAGTTCAATAATAATTTTTATTGTCGATGAGAGGGTATTAAACATTAAATCATGAATATTTTATGAGGATTAAATAAATGATTATCAAAATAAAAATTTACATTTGCAGGTATACAAAATATTTACAGATAAAGCATTATGTAATCAGCTTGAAAAACATGATATTTCTATTGGAAACAGTTTAAAAATAATTTGTGAACATTTCCAATTTAACTCGAAATTGGTGTTGTATATTTTAATAACATTTTATCTAATATATGAAACATTTATCTAAAATTTTTAGTAGAATTTTTTTAATTTGGCATATTTTTGAAATTAAAAAAACCCCCACACATATACGAGAGAAAGTCATTAAGTAAGGCACAAAAGATAATTAAATAACTTACAATGATATCCACTTCAAAACTATTTTTATTTCTCAACATATTCTCCACCAATATTTATGCACTTATATCACCGTTTTATCAGTGGCCCAGCACCAGCTGCATAACATTCTTAGGGTCGCTATTTCAGCCACATTAGGACTTCAAGTTGAACCTTTTCATCATCTGTGAACATCATCTTGCTTCCAAGATGGTTTTTTTAGTGGACTAAACATATGAAAATTGCTTGGGGCTAAGTCGAAGCTGCATGGTGGATGTTGAAGAAGTTGCTAAACAAACGTTTGAATTGTCTCCTGTGTTCAACTTGAAGTCCTAATGTGGCTGAGACAGCAACCCAAAAGAGACTATTATGCAGTTGGTGTTGGGGAACTGATAAAACGGTGATATAAGTGCATAAATATTGGTGGAGAATATGTTGAGAAATAAAAATAGTTTTGAAGTGTATATCATTGTAAGTTATTATTTAATTATCTTTTGTGACTTACTTGATGACTTTCCCCCGTATTTTACCATTCATTTTTAATGGATACTTTTTTCTAACTAAATTTGGCAAGTAAGCAATTGCAGACATTTTTTACGTCTTTGAACGTAATCACAATTTATACATATTTCTAAAAACAGTGTTGTCAGCAATAACATAGGTTTGATCTGCTTAAGCAAACCATGGCCGGAGTTTCTGGAGCTCTAATCGGATGTTTCCAATGTTAAGGTTTAATTATGTGAAATTAAATGTAAAATATCAGCATTCGGCAAAACATCGTTCTTAACTTTATCAATTAGGGAAATAATGTTTTGATACTTTCAACAGACTTACTTTGTTTTATGCGAAATATGATGACACCATAAAAAATGCTGCGAATAGCAACTATTTTCGTAAAAACACCACCAAGCAAGTACTTTGCAAGTAGTATAATTAATATAAATGAAATGTTTTGCATACATATTAGAAATCCGCTGCCCAAAATTAACCAAAAACTTCTACTTCTTTTAAAGGAATGGCAAAAAAAAAAAAATTGAGTAGAGTAATACACATAGTTTTTATAAACGATAGCAAAAAATTCTGAAACATTCCATACATAGTAAACATCTGCATAAAATATTCAAATATCATGGAACATAATTATGCACTATTACGTATTTATTTTTATTGATAACTCACTGATGAGAAAATTAAATAACTTACAGTTAAATTATATATCCTTATATTAAATAAATCTTTTAAATAATTACAATTTAAATCTTCAAAATAATTACAATTTAAAGCATACATATTGTATAATTTGAGTTCTACTAGCACAGAAAAATCATCATGTTCAATTAGTTTTGTCTCGTGAAAGTTTTAAATAATTACTAGATGTAACCCGTCAAAACTTGACGGAAAAAAATTACAATAACAATATTAGTAAAATAAGCTTCTTTATTACTTAAGAAGGGGTGCATATGAAACAGTCTTTCAAATATTTTATTTTAAAAGTTTTCCCCCCCTGTGAATAACAGTACTATATCCGAAGCAAACTCCAAACATACAATCCGCAAACAACTGTGTAATGCAAATCAGTTTGACATTACCGCCATATTCCCCACGGCAAGAAAGAAATTTCCTGGACCTCTGAAGTATCATACAAATAGTATATCCCTACGTTCATCTCATATTCAGTCAATAAAAGAACATAGTAAATAAAGCACACATCTCCCCCCCCCTGTGATAATGCAACCGAATGAGCTCCTATGCGCATGTGCATTGCATCTCACCAAAGGCACCGTCAAAATTGGACGTTAAAAAAAAAGTTTTAAAATGTTTAAATTAAAAGTTTTAAAATGTTTAAATTAAAAGTTTTAAAATATCTTCTTTAATTATTGTTCGTTTCAAATCCATATCTTCTGAAACGCATCCATTGTTTTAAGCTAATCAATTTCTATGTAAAGATGAAGAATTTTTTTTTACAATAATAAATCAATCAGCAGATAAGGGAGATTTTTAATGTTTTCAAGTGTAATTTATTTGTATGGTTTCTTCGGTTCCTTTACATAATCAGGATGATTATTCCTTCTCCATCACAGTCGGGGATCTTTTCCTTCTTATACAGTTCGATATCCAATGGATCTTTAAAAAAATAATAAAATACAATTCCTAGAATATTCTGATGCAACAGATACATAAACGAATTCAGCATATCAATATGTTAATCATAAACTATAAATAGTTTTTTTTTTCTTGAAATATTTTAGTTTAGCGCCAAAATGTTCTTTCTTTTGTATAATCTGATCTTATGATTTATCAGGTGGTTTTATTATTTTTCTTTTTCAGTTTTTATGTAGGTTAGGAAAATCTGTTTTCAATTGGGACAACTTTCCCAGGGACTATGTTACATTATTAAAGCAAACTGGTGATCATTGTTGAGATAGACTTGAAAAATATTTCATGCTTGAAAATTATTTAAAAAGTCGTTAAATTAAGCGGCAGTTTTCAAATAAATTTCAATCGAAAGCTAATTTTTTTCTAATTGATGATGTAAGAACTGAAATTATAAAATGTAATAAAATGTAGTAAAAAATTGAAATTTGTAGTATTTAGAAGTGATGTAAGCGCGATGAAAGCTAAAGCGATAGGGCCGTTTGTTGTCACAACCGTTATACATTTCTAAAAATTGCCACTGTGTTTTGTCTGGCGTCCAAAAGTAGACTATTATTTTTTGACATCGAAAGAGAAATTCACAGTGGAAGAAATAGGACTTTGCCACTAATAAGGAACTGTTAAATGAACGTATAACAAACCTACCAAAATAATCCCTATAAAATATTAGCCTTTTATTTATTCTAGCTAAAAATACAATCATTATTTCAAGTTTGTTTTTCCCATAACACTATTTTTAATGATTTTAATTTTCCTGAAATTCTTTACTTTTGTGATTTTTTTTATACAAAAATTAAATCTTCTAACCTATAATTAAAAAAAAGCAATTGGTAACATGTAATCAAGGCATGCAATCAAGATGAAGCAACCAATAAAGGCTTAAATTCTGATCTTTAAAATTAAAAATTGAAAAATCAGTTAAAATTACGTCATGCTGACACAATTAATTTTTCTTTTTAGTTTTATCAATGTTAAATGCATTTCAAGCTAAGCATAACTTCATTTTCCCCGGCGCAAACTTTTCACACGTACTTTGTATAAGTTACTTTTATGCTTAAACACCATGTTACAAATAAAAATATATTTTGTATTTAATTGTAATGAAAAAATGGCATCAACAAAGTTATAATGCATAATGATAAAATAAACCTAATGGACAATATTCCGGTGACGTCACAATAAATGTGAATTATTATTCGCTTATAAAACACGCGAATAAATATTTTCATCGAAATTTAACTTGCAAATTAAAAAATTCGGCCTAAAAGTTCTCATCAAGTTATTTTTAATTCGACGTTAAATGTATTTATAATGATGTTTTACTGATTTATTAGTTATTACATTAATTAAAATAAAAATTACTTCTTCGAAACCATGATATTAAAATAGAAAAAGCATTGAAACAATGTTGTGATTCGTAGTTTCGTACAATCGATAAAATTCAACTGGCGTCACAAACATTTATCCAACAGTCGAAAGGGATAATTAAGAGAAATAATATAAATAAATAAATATCCAAGATTATTTTTTATTCTGTTTTCATTAATATATTGTAAATGTATTGTTTAAAATTACTGATAATTGATACTTTAGTAAATGGGGCTTTTCAAAATTATTATTTTATTATTATTTTTTTTATTTTTGAGATTTAATGGCAACATTCTTCTGTTTGTTTATTGTGCGCTATAGTTTGGCGAATAATTTGGGGTACTTTTCGGTTAGCCGGCCGCCAGTGAAGTATATATATATATATATATATATATATATATATATATATATATATATATATATATATATATATATACATGTATGTTATAACGTAATTTATCTTTACAAAATTCTTAACCACTTGTTTACCATCATACTCTAAATCCTCTCATTTTCTTTAAAATATCATTAAAGTGAACAATGGAAGTCCATATTTACTGTTTTCTGTTTTCTCTTCGAATTTTTACGCTTAGTAGTTTTCTCTGATAAGGAATTAGAGAAAAGGACATTCGACTTATGTTACAGGATTCATTAATTTCTGTTCTTGTTTAATTAAGAAGGCCTGTTTATGTTTAACTGTAGAACGAGTGCTATAATTCAGATTAGGAGATTATTTCAGACTGAGTAAAACGTATAAAACTTCTTTTCCCTAATTCCACTAAATAGAATTTATTGTTTTGTAAAATTGTAATAGTAGGAAGTTTTTGCAAAATGTTTTCATTTAATATTGAACTTAAAAAAATAATACAAAATATATATAATGTTTTAGAAAATATTTACTAACAAAGTATAAATAGTTTGTTTTGGCATTTTCTGCTTTATAAAATACGAAAAAATCAATACTCTACCTCTTTACGTTTTGCATATCAATATAATTCTACATTTTGCTTAAACAAAAATTCATTACAACATTGTGAACATTTAGAATCATTTTGAATCACACTGTTCAAAATATTGCAACGATGTTTTTAACAAACTTACTTTGCTTTATGTGAAATGTGATAAAATAACAAAAAATTCTGCTCTATGCGTCTAAATATCGCTGAGCACTCTGCAAAGTTCATAAATAAAACAAATGGAATGTTCTGGAATTTTTGCATACATACTAAAAATCAGCAGATCAAAATTAATGAAAAAGTCTACATCTATTAAATGTATAGCAAAAAAAAAATATTTTTAATGTTAGGGTAATTCATTGACTTTTTATAAGTGATATCAAAAGTATCTAAAAAAATCCATACACATTAAACATATACACAAATATTTAAATATAATTAAATATAAATATGAGCTATTATATAATTATTTCTGTTGTTAATTCACATATAAGTAAATTAAATTACTTAAAGTTTAGTTACATACCTCAAATTAAATCTTACAAAATAATTTTTTTGCTATATTGTAGTTTTTTTTTATATAATAATTCTTTGTACTACCCATTTTCACAGGCATTATTTTATTTTCCAACACTTAAACAAGCAGTGTACGTACATGTCTAAAAGTCTTAAAAAATACTTTTAAAACTACACAAAACTAGTCGATGTGTCAAAAATTGTAAAATTTATAAAGCAGAAATTGTAAATGTAATATTTTTAAATTGTAATTAAAATTGTAAATGTAATCTTTTCACTTGTCACTCTCAGGCATCTTCAGTCACTGATGTTATGTTTTCTGCTTCATCAGTCAATCTGTTGAAAATATTATATTATTAATTATTGTATTGTACTATATTATCTATCTATACTATTATATAAAGAGAAAACGGTGACTGACTGACTGAGTGACTCATCAACGCCCAGCCGAAACTACTAAAGTCAGTGTCACGCAATTTGGACTGTAGATTGCTGTTATGGCCTACGCAAGCCATGAGAAGGGATTTTTGAAAATGCCCCCCGAAGAGGGTTAAAGGGGGGTTCGAATGTTGTAGGTCATTTTGCCATATATCAGCAGCAGTTTTAGGTAGGAGATTGAAATTCCAGAAAACAAATCTACTAAAAAAAATGATTAAACACCTATTTCAGCGATTGTAGAAATTCCCCACAGAAGGGGGTTAAAGGGGGGTGGTCGAATGTTTTAGATCATTTTGCCACATCTCAGCAGCAGTTATAGGTAGGAGCTTGAAATTCCAGAAAGCAAATCTACTAAAAAAATGATTAAACACCTATTTCAGCGACTTTAGAAATCCCCTCCAAAAGGGGGTTAAAGGGGGGTGGTCGGATGTTTTAGGTCATTTCGCCATATCTCAGCTGTAGTTATAGGAGCGCGAAAATCAGGAAGATAAATCTACTAAAAAATGATTAAACATTTATTTCAACGATTTTAGAAATTCGCCACCCGAGGGGTTAAAGAGTTATTAAATTAAATGTTTTAGGTCATTTCGCCATATCTCAGCAGCAGTGATAGGTAGAAGCTCGAAAATCAGGAAAACAAATCTACTAAAAAAATGATTAAACACCTATTTAAGCGATTTTAGAAATTCCCCCCAGAAAGGGAGTTAAAGGGGGGTAGTCGAATGTTTTAGGTTATTTCGCCATGTCTCAGCAGCAGTTATAGGTAGGAACGTGAAAATCAGGAAAACAAATCTACTAAAAAAATGATTAAACACCTATTTCAGCGATTTTAGAAATTCCCTCCAGAAGGGGGTTAAAGGGAGGTGGTCGAATGTTTTAGGCCATTTCGCCATGTCTCAGCTGTAGTTATAGGTAGGAGCGCGAAAATCAGGAAAATAAATCTACTAAAAAATTATTAGACATTTATTTCAACGATTTTATAAATTCGCCACCCGAGGGGTTGAAGAGGGGGGTGTTTGAATGTTTTAGGTCATTTCGCCATATCTCAGCAGCAGTGATAGGTAGAAGCTCGAAAATCAGGAAAACAAATCTACTAAAAAAATGATTAAACACCTATTTCAGCGAATTTAGAAATTCCCCCCAGAAGGGGGTTAAAGGGGGGTGGTCGAATGTTTTAGGTTATTTCGCCATATCTCAGCAGCAGTTATAGGTAGAAACGCGGAAATCAGGAAAACAAATTTACTAAAAAAATGATTAAACACCTATTTCAGCGATTTTAGAAATTCCCTCCAGAAGGGGGTTAAAGGGAGGTGGTCGAATGTTTTAGGCCATTTCGCCATGTCTCAGCTGTAGTTATAGGTAGGAGCGTGAAAATCAGGAAAATAAATCTACTAAAAAAATGATTAAACATTTATTTCAACGATTTTAGAAATTCTCCACCCGAGGGGTTAAAGAGGAGGGGTGGTCGAATGTTTTAGGTCATTTCGCCATATCTCAGCAGCAGTTATAGTTAGAAGCGCGAAAATCAGGAAAACAAATCTAATAAAAAAATGATTAAACATGTATTTCAGCGAATTTAGATATCCCCCCCGAAGGGGTTAAAGGGGGGGGGTCGAATGTTTTAGGTCATTTAGTCATATCTCGCCAGCAGTTATAGTTTAGAGCTCGAAAATCAGGAAAACAGATCTACTAAAAAATGATTAAACATGTATTTCAGCAACTTTATAAATTCCCCTCCCGTAGGGGTTGTTAAAGGGGGGTCGAATATTTTAGGTCATTTTGCCGTATCTCAGCAGCAATTTTAGTTAAGAGCCCAAAAATCAGGAAAACAAATCTACTAAAAACATGATTAAACATGTATTTCGGGGATTTTAGAATTTCCCCTCCCGGAGGCGGTTAAAGGGTGATGGTCGAATGTTTTACGTCATTCCCCATATCTCAGCTGTAGTTATAGGTAGGAGCGCGAAAATCATTAAAACAAATCTACTAAAAAATGATTAAACACGTATTTCAACGATTTTAGAAATCCCCCCCCCTGAAGATGGTTAAAGGGGGTAATCAAATGTTTTTGGACATTTCGCCATATCTCAGCAGCAGTTTTATGTAGGAGCACGAAATTAAGGAAAACAAATCTACTAAAAAATCGGTTAAACATGTATTTCAGCGAATTTAGAAATTTCCTCCCAAAGGGGGTTAAAAAGGGGGTCGAATGTTTTAGATCATTTCGTCATATCTCTGCAGCAGTTTTAGATAGGAGCGCGAAAATCAGGAAAACAAATCTACTAAAAAATAAATAAAACACATATTTCAGCAATTTTGGAAATTCCCCCGAGAAGGGGGTTAAATGGGGGGTGGGTCGAATTTTTTAGGTCATTTCGCCATATGTCATCTTTTATGTAGGAGGGCGAAATTAATTAAAACAAATCTACTAAAAAATTGGTTAAACACGTATTTCGGCGATTTTGGAAACTCCCCCCAGAAGGTGGCTAAAGGGGTATTCAAAAGTTTCGGGTCATTTCGCCATATCTCAGCAGCGGATTTAGGTAAGAACGTGAAATTCAGGAAACACATCTACTAAAAAATGGATAAACCCGCATTTCACTGATTTCAGAAATTCCCCCCAAAGGGTTTTAAAGGGGGTAGTTTCGAAAATTTTAGGACATTTCGCCATATCTCAGCAGCTGTTTTATGTAGGTGCGCGAAATTCAGGAAAACAAACTACTAAACAAATGATCAAACACGTATTTCAGTGAATTTAGAAATCCCCCCCCCTCGAAGGTGGTTAAAGGGGGATTCGAAAGTTTTAGGTCATTTCGCCATATCTCAGCAACAGTTTTAGGTTGGAGCGGAAATTCAGGAAAACGAATGTAATAAAAAAATTACATTGTCTACCCGTGCAAAGCCGGAATGGGCCGCTAGTATATTATAAATGTATCAGAATAGCACAAAAAATCATCCTGTACAATTAATTTTTGTCTCGTTAATATTTAGAATAATTATATTAAAGTGATAATTTACTCATTTGTATAATGTAAAGTTATTTATCTTTAAAAAAAATCCTAACCACTTGTTTACCATCATTTCTCAAATCCTCTTATTTTCTTTAAAATATCATTAAAGGGAACAAAGGAAGTCCAGATTTAATGTTTTCTCTTTTCTTTTAGAATTTTTACGTTCTGTAGCTCTGCCTGATAAGGAATTATTGATGCGGACGTCCGACTTTTCATACAGGCTTCATTAATTTCTGCATTTGTTTAATTAATACGGCTTGTTTAACTGTATAATGAGTACTATAATACAGATTACAACATTATTTCACACTCATTGAACCTGATAGTACTTCTTTACCTTAATTCCACTAAATGAAATTTATAAATTTGTACGAATGTATTATTATACAGTTTCCTTTTTGAAAAGCTTTCCTTTTAATAAGAGAAAGAATCTGCAAATTGCATTTTCAAAAGAAAATTAATATGAATAATAGTTTACAAATTGTTTACTAACAAAGTATAAATAGTTTGTTTTGGCATATTCTGCTGCATAAAATACGAAAGATTCAATACTCTACCTCTTTACGTTTTGCATATCAATATAATTCTACATTTTGTTTAAACAAAAATTCATTACAATATTGTGAGCATATAGAATGATTTTGAAGCACACTGTTCCTGTACACATGTTTTATAAGTAACATAGCAAAAGGGGTTGTAAGTGGTTCCTCTGTTCTAAGAGGAGTTTTCCAGTAGAAGTAATCGCTTTACGCATGGGTGTGAGAAAGCCAGTAATGGCCTACTTACCCATCTTTGAATACAAAGACACATTTACCTGAATTGTAAATAAATTGATAAGCAGATCTCGTTAATATCCCTTATTTATATAAACATCTAAGTGGCAAACACTACCGCCACAGGAAGATTAAAGAAAGTTCTAATTTCAACAGTTATGCATCAATATGTCACAAAAAGTTTTTTTATCTCCTTGGTTGTTGATTAGATCTATAAGAAGAATACATAGCACAGGATTTAATTTTAAGGGACATGAACGGTCTCACTTATGATTATTATGCCATTATTATATAAAAACTAGACGGATGTGCCAATCCCAAAACTTTCTTCTATCTCATACACAAAAACTTATTCGCTATCACACCGCCAAAAATGCCGTCATTCTGTTGTACGCCAGCTGCTTGCGAATCGTCGGGTTAAAAGGATGCGAGCAGCCGATGTATTCTAAACAACGAAAAGTACTTCTGGCCTGTTCCGGCAGGAAAATATATTTTACCGGGTATATCTTAAATCCAATTCCTTCGTTCATACCCAATTTTACTGGAAAATACGAAGCTAAAACGCGTGGAATCCGATTACAGAAGTTTCATTCCCAGTTCTCAACAATCTTGAGTTTGAGTGAGAATATAGCCAAATTAGTCAGCTATAGCCAAGTTAGCTTCATTTACGGAAAAGAATTTTTGTCGCCAAATTTGGCGATATTTCGCCGAGTGTTGCAGAGATTGGCGAGAATTTCACGTGCGTTGGCGAACATAAATATATAGTGTTAAGCATATACGTTGGTAGCAACAATGAAGGAAAATTTACCGAAACATTGTTTACTAAAACTCATAAATTAAACCCGTTTATGAAGGATTCCTACCGTCTTGTTTCAAAAGATCAGCCACCCTAAAATTTCAAACTGCTATATCTCAGCCATTTTTTAAGATAGAGGCTAAACGAAACTTGATCTGGAACCCTTCGATCAAGACTAAACATTTAACGAAAAATACATTTAGGACTACTATTTTTTTTGTACATCTTTTTGAATTTGAAATATTTAATTGTCTATCACAGCGCCCTCTTCCGGTGGAATATCCCCAAATTCAACTGGGAGCTGCACGCCATAATCAAAAACATATATATAAAATTTGGTTCAATTCTATGCGTAACTTCATATGCTTTTTGATGATACAATAATGAAAATGGCACAAAATTGCTATCGCAGTGGCCTCTTTCGGCGGAATATCTTCAAGTTCAAGGAGAACCTGCTGGTTATAGTCCCAAACGTATACATCAGATTTGGTTAAATTTTATGTAGATCTTTATACAATTTTCGGCGATACAATGAGGACAGACGACAGACAGCCGTTTTTTAAAAACATGTTTTTTGGAATTTCTGATCCCTAAAATGTGTAAATCCTTCGAAAACTCGATGTCGAAAAATATTTCGATTACAATACGTTCGTGTTTTATCTATACAAGAAAGTAATATTACACGCTATCAGTCATTAATTCTATTCATTTTTAAACTACAAGAATAAAATTACATTATTAGTAGTTCAATAGCAAATTCTTTGCTCTGAAAAAGAAAGAAATATTGTAATAATCTCTTGTTATTGGATTTATGAGGAATTATTCTTTCTCAAAATATGTTTAGCAAAGTGTATATAGTATATTAGTATAAATAAGTTACATTCCAATCTCAAGGTGCCATCGATTTTCAAAATGTGGAACAGATAGATTTCCTTATATACTATGCTGTTAACGGAAATACGAAGTCGTTCAAAAAATTAATATGACGAGCTTGGAAATGTCCGAAGAAAAAAATATCAATTATCATCTACAGAATTATTAAAAGAAAAGTATAATCAAATTCTATAACCCTTTATCTTTCTATCTTTAAATATAAATATAATCTTAACAGGAAAACAAGATATTGTGAATTCACAATTTCGCGTTATACAAGCTATAACTTTTGTTCTTTTGCTTTAGCCATAAATAACTGTAAACACTTTGAAGAATGACATAGATATTAAATTAGTTTAAAATTGATTCCTTGAAGCGATACAGTTTTCAATTCAATCTATAACATACAAAATTTAGCATAGGCATGTATTTCTTGCGTAGGCAGTATATTTTCCAGTGTATTTATCAAAGTTGCCATAATTGTTTAAATGTGACTCAGAATTTTTTTTTCCATTTTAAGATGAAAATATTCGAACATTACTTGTAAGTTAAATTGTTTAAATATGTCACAGCATGTAACACTTAAATGATGACATTAAACATAGGTGAGTTTTTCAAATTTTTGATTATTAATAAGTATTGCGTAGAAAAAAATTCTGTTTTCTTTAGTTCTGATTTGGTTTCTACAAATTCTTTTTTCATTGGATACAAAGGAAAAATCACGTACGTGCAGATTCTTATTTGTCAGGAAAATTTAGTTCTTCTTGGACTACTTTCTTTTAGGAATTCTTGTTTGCCTTATATTTCGGAAATTAAAAAGTCACGCATACTTGCAGCGGAATGAATTGTATTCTATTACACGTTAATTAATCTGCAATAACCTCATTTGGTGAAGTAATAAAAGAAATGCTGATTGATCTGCCGGGCGTTGCCAGGGTCGGTGGTAATAACTTTAAATAAACCACAAATTTGTATTATTTTATATCTTTAACCCGATTTTGTATGAATTTATATGTTTTAATGAAAAATTAAAAAACGCAAAAATACTGATATTTAGTGGTAAAAGAGCTCGTAAGAAGACATTTTTTCCCTGTACATTTTGATGCATTTAGTATTAGGCAATAGATGGCAGTATTGTCGATTCAATCAGAAGGTCTTTTTCAAATTTATCTCTCTCACCGTTTCACGTAATGATTTTCACTATCTTAATATTTTATTTTAATGTTTCATAAACTATAAACTAAAAGTTTTTTTCTATTATTACTTAAAATTGTAAATTAATAAGGCATTTTTTAAAATTTTAAATATTTTTAATATAAATATTTTGTATTTAGTTTATATTTCAAAAGCATTCGAATTATATATATATATATACAGGGTGATTCAGTTAAACGTTTCAGAACTTCTAAGAGGGGTAGGGTACATCCTGACGAACCAAAATCATATACCAATGGGCAGTCAGAAATGCTTTCCTGACGCGGTAGATGGCGTTGTGCGAAAGTTCCGAGCTTTCGTGCAGGGAATCTTCTTTTCGCACAAGAACGCCAAGTTAGTAGGATGAATGATTACACGAACACAGAATTAGCCGATATGCATTTGGTGTACGGGGCTGCAAATTGTAGTGGGCCAGCCGCACAGCGTTTGGATGCGGAACGATATGCAACTGGTTGCAAGAATCGCAGTATCTGCCGGAGAAATTCGAAATTCGCCTGGAGTATTCCAGAATGTTCGGACGGCCATGCGTCGGAGATGTGAGGCGTGCATTGTAGACCGTGGAAACAACTTCGAACAGTTACTTTAATCCATGTACCTTTTGCTTCTTTTCATGTATTATTAAAACGATTTCTCACTTACGGTCTCTTTTCTTTATGGTACTTCTGTGTACAACACCGCTTCAGGAAAGCATTTCCGACCCCACGTTGCTATATGATTTCGAGTTGTCAGGATGTACCCTACCCCTCTTAGAAGTTCTGAAACGTGTAACTGAAACACTCTGTATATATATATATATATATATATATATATAATTCGAATGCTTTTGAAATATAAACGAAATAAAAAATATTTATATTAAAAATATTTAAAATTTAAAAAAATGCCTTATTAATTTACAATTTTTAGTAATAATAGAAAAAACTTTTAGTTTATAGTACATATATACGTATAGTATATATATATACGTAACGTCTTTTTCTGAAAATGTGACAGTAATTGAAAGAAATTACAGTCAATAGCAATGCAGAAATCATTCTGTCGGAAGCGGGATTCGAATCCACTTTCTTTGCAGAGAGCGAGAGCATAAACTAACGGTTTAGACCACTCAGCTACGCTGAGCTCGTTCAAGTGTGCCTTAAAACTAAACAGGTTTCATATTTAATCTCACGCATGCGTAAAAGCATCGAATTATCGCTGAAATTTTCATCGTGTCGCTTTAATACGCTTGGCATACTATGCCGTCATATTGGCTATATTACGGATAATTATTAATGTTGTTATAATGGTGCACTTTGTTTTAACTAGTAGTGCATTACTCTATATGTTTTGAAATTGCTTAGTTAAGTAATTACATATATTCGGACTTTATCATAACACTGGATTAATTTTAGCACAATTATTCTAAATAGTAGTAAATAAATCATATTGTAATTTTCCATCAGGGAGAAAAATGTCCAGACCACGATGCGAACCCAGTGAATTCTTAACTAAAGCGGCCAATGCTCTGCCAACTGAGCTATCCTGGACGAATATGGAGAACCCAATTCACTTAGCTAACCTTATTGATCATAGTGTCTGGTCTGATATCTGAATTAGCTCAATGGAATAAATCGCAAGTTATGAAATTCAATTAACTGGTAACATTAAAGAAACCTTTCGTCTTCTACGTTCTTGAAATATCACTTAAAACATTTTAATTGCAGGAACAATTAAGAAATAATTGTAGAAATAGTTGAATACAATTTAAATTATTTTATGAAATATATGCCTAATGTATTAAAATTCTAGCGCAAAAGCAAAACGTGAATAAATAATGTTCTAAGGGTCGGGGAAGCATTCTGTTTAAATATTTATATTCACCTAAAAGTAGGATTTAGCACGACGTAAAAAATAATTAATTCATATGCTCGAAAGAAGAAGAAACTGATGTAAATGAAACATTGAAATATTTTAATTTTTAAGTGATAGACATTTTTCAGCACGATTTACAGCTGCAAATGCTCCATATGATCTTAACAACATTGTTCCTTTAACAACAATCTCGGTATTATGTCTGAGGCAGAATAAAACAATACATAAGCGATTATGACTGCTTTGCTGCTTTATACCGTTTGTCAATGCAGATTTCTCCAGCATTAGGCACACAACCAGAAATCACACGATGGGTTTTGACGTGATCTGAATTTTTGCTTTGTGCAAGCTATACATATACAATAACTCCCTATACCTGTGGCAGAGTCTTCTTCTTCCATAATTTTCACATTATTAGGATTTTGTTCATGCTATGCAAAATATCATGTCACGATGACTAATCCGGAAACAGCGAGTGTTTGCAATCATTAGATTTATTTCTTTTTTAATCGCGCTTTAATATTTCTCCGCACTTTTGAAATCCACAGTAAAAATTTTGTTTAAGAAAACTTCAGATATTTTCATAATGTCAAATAAATGAAATGTTCAGATAGAAAATTGAAAAAAAAAATCTTAATTTAAATATTGACTTATTAATTTCCCACGAATAAATTTTGTCATCCATGACAAAAATTTAAAATAATGAAACATACTCTTAAAATTCATTAGTCTAAATTATGCAGATACTGTTTGAGCATCCGTTAATTGAATTGCATATTGATTATCAGACAAACTCGACGTATGGAATTTTTATCTTATCGTCGTTATGCATAACTGGTAAATTCGTGAGTAAAATGTTTAATCACAATTTTTATCTTCGATGAGAGGATATTAAACAGTAAAACATGAATATTTTCCGAGGATTAAAATAATGATTACCGTATTAAAAATTCATATTTGCAGGTATACAAAATACTTAGAGATGTTATTATGTAATCATCTAGAAAATCACTCATTGAAATCATCTATTGAAATCAGTTTTAAAATACTTTGTAAATAAATTCGTATGAACTCAAAAATGGTGTTCTACATTTAAAAAACATATTCTCTGATATTTGATAGCATTTAGCTAAATTGTTTAATAGAAACATTTTAATTTGGCAGTTTTTTTAAAAGTTATTTTAAATAAAAAAAATAGCCCATACATACATTTTAGCATTTACTTAATGTACACTTTTTTACAACTATAATTCGTAAGTAGGCAACATGTTTTGCATGATTGAACATCAGCACGATTTATACATGTCCCAAAAGATAATCTCGCCAGTAGTAAGATACAGTTGACCTCATACAAGCTATGACATTTGTGCTTTTCTTTATCCATAAATAAGTGTAAAATGTTTTGAACAATGTAATAAATATTAAATTATTTTAAAATTAACTCATTGAAGCGATTCGAATTTCATTTCAATCTACAAGAAACATGCAAAATCTAGCATAAACGTCTTTTTTGTTTCGTAAACAATAATTTTTTATGTGCACTATTACAATATTTGAAAGTTACCATGATTGTTAAAATATAGCGCATATATATATATATATATATATATATATATTTCATTTCAGGATGAAAAGATTCGAATACTGTATGTATGTTAAATTGTTTAAATATGCCACGATATGTAACACTTAAATGATGACCTTTAACATAGGTGTGGTCTTGCAATCTTTGATTATAAATAAGTGTTGCGTGGGAAAAACTTCTTTTTTCTTTAGTTCGGATTTCATTTCTGCAAATTCTTTTTTCATTGAATGGAAAAAATGCACACGCAGATTGCTATTTGATAGAAACATTTAGACTTCTTGTGTGGTCTAGATTTCGGAAATTAAATTGTCACGTATACTTGAAGTGGAGAGAGAATAAATTCTATTATATTACACTTTAATTAAGCTGTAATAACCTCATTTGTTGAAGTAATAAACGAAATATTGTTACACCATCATATCATATTTGCTATATATTATGGATAATTATTAATCTTTTTTTTACAGTGGTGCAATTTGTTTTCAATAGTAAAACATGTGAGCATGTGTATGAAACTTGTTTAATAAAGGAAAGACAAATATTCAGGTTTTATCACAACACCATATTTACAATGTATTTTAACATTTAAATATTTATGCACTGTATATGCATAGAATATGAAGAACTGTTTGATCAAGAAATAAATGACGTAAATAAGAATCTTGGAATCATTTTAATATCTGGATTTTTTTTTTCCATTTTAAATAATTATTAACAATATCAATCACTGAAGTGTAAAAAGAAATTATATATAAATTTTTTTGTCATATTTACTATATTTGGGATTTTTATGTAGTGACACTTGGTCTATTGTAGTACAAATTTTTAGCATAAAAATACCTGATCTATATTTATTAACATATGTATCCTCAATGCTACAGTAAAGTCTGCTTAAATCTCAAATTTTCCTGTTTATCCATACTTTGATTACTATTCGCGTATATTCAGCTCACTGCTTAGAGGAGTGTTTCTAAAACTGTACGCGTGCCACTTGATTGTATTCGAAGAGGGTCTATGAGGTGAAAAAAATGGACTTATGTAGTTTGTATAATGACTGTTTCAGTTTGATATACAGTAGTTCTTCATTATATCGTGCATATCCGGAGCAAATTCATTCCAGATGCCTACTAAGAGATTCAAGACACACGGTGTTAGCAGGAGATTGTTCCTTTAGATTCAACAGGCAACAATGTTGAGTTGCTCAGACGCAATTGTGGCAATATTGTTATCATTATTGACAAAGAGTTTGGAATCTTCCACCTGTCAAGTTTTGGTGAAACACTTGGCTACACCATCGTTTTTTAAATAAGACATTACCCTAAATTCAACACAAATAAGTAGGTTTATTAAACAAATAAAAGAGTTAGCAGTGAAGCCAGGAACTATGTGCCGACTCCAATTTTACTCAGATAACAAGAACTACAAATGGAAAAGCATTTATGAACTTTGCGCAAATATAGGGATTAGACGGGATTTCCCGTTCAACATCAGCCAGTCTAGGCTATATTGATCTAAAAAAAACACCTATTTTGAAAACAAAGTGAACATTGCTCGTACAAACCAAAACTTGAAAACCACAATCTCTGCGTACAGAGAGCGTTGGTATCAAAATAGCAAACATTAGCCGAAGCTTTTCATTTTGTAGTCAGCATGCCAACCACTGAAATCAGTGGGACCTTGATCAATTATAAACTCTGTGAAAAATATCCTACTGGCTTAAAGATAGCTACAAAATACTAAATACTAAATTCCATCACTAGATACATAGTTTATTTAATAGTGATTTAAACTATAATATAACCCCTTGAATATCAGAAACTGTCTATATTACAGCCTAAAAAATAACTTCTTACTGAGCACCGAAAATTTGCAGCTAAATTAGCTCCTAAAACCTATAATGCTAAATTCGCTCCAACGTGACGTGTCTAAACGCACGATGCAGTTTCATAAAATTTTATTTACAACTTTGCGCGATGTGCTTAAAATCCATTTAACACTTTCAGGCACAGACAAATTCTGTTCGTAAAATGCGAAATTACTGACTGACACCGGAATTTACTAACGACTTTTTTTGAAAATAAGAACTTCTTATTTTAAGCTTTCATTGTAGACGCAAAATTTTAGTCAAATATTCTTGGCACCGAATGCAAGTTTGGAATTAAAATAAGGTGTGCCCGGAGTGGGACCACTGTACCGGAAAGGGTCAAACTCGCAAATCTTCACTATTTATAGGAACCAAGTAACCACAATAAGCTTTTTATCATAATTCACAAGATACAAATTCTAAACCAATTCCCAGACATCTATCATTTTTTGAAAATTTAAAGAGAGACAGAATATAATTGAGATTCGCGCACAAAAATTTGCATCGTAAGATATAAAATCCAGTCGATGACTTGTGTACCTTTATCAAGAGTAACTAAGCCTTGTGCACAGGGTTATACGTGAACAGAACCCGAAAATTATATACTTGAAGTAAACACGAAACCTGACACGTTTAAGACAAAAAATTATCGTTGACCGGAAACCCGACCGGTACACGACAGACTAATTTTCATACACTCGAAACCAAACCCGAATACCGAAAGGAAAGAAAAAAATGTTTTTAGGAATTAGGGAAATATAGACAATAATTTTAGCTCTAATTTTTATATTATCTTTTACGTTGAAAATATGTATATATATATATTAGAAATTAAAGAAATTTGACTTTAGTTCAAAAGTTAAGCAATTTTTTCATTATCGAGACTCTGTGAAACACCCAATATAACATAAAACATTTATACATATAAACGAATATTACTATTATTGTTACTATTTACATCGATTGATTAAAATGAATGCAGTGAAATATAAGTAGTTTGAAGAATTCTTTAAATCATATATATTTCATTTTTCATAATGGTTAAGGATTTACATACAAAGTTCTCTCTTCTGAAAAAAAAAGTTTTTTTGGATCAATTACGAAATGTATAAAAATATTTTTATAATTATAAAATAAATCTAAATTAAAAAAAAATATCACATACAAACCAGTATATTTATTATAAAAATTATAACTCAGTTTAATAATGTGTAACGATGAAATAATACTCTAAATAAAGAAACTCATAAAATCGCTTGCCAACATTAAGAATGAAAAAAATAATTAATAGAATATGTCACTAAAAGCACTGAATAGAAAACTGTATTAGATTGTTATTACACTTGATTCAATAATTTCTTTATATAGAATTAAAAGATTATAAAATCTTCAATACAAACAACTTTATCATAGTTGGAGAGTTTATTTATTTATTTTTTTTACCCTATTAATTGTCTAAATTCGTGTCTTTTGTCTCGCGTAAAATATTTCTGGGGTTTTTTAGCTATAAAAATCGCTTATTTTACAAAGCAATGTTGTTTTTTCTCCATAGGGATTTAGATATAGGGCGATAGGGATAGAGATGACATGAAAAAATTATTATTACTTCAGCGCTATAAATAAGATAGTTTATTTTACCAATATTAAAGAACCTCACATGAACTTTGCGTTGAATTTTATTCCTATATTTTGATTTATGATAAATTAGTAGTGTTTATGCGGTCAATATCTCAATATATACTTATTATAGTTTAAAAAAAAAACACGTGAAAAACTGTGAAAACGGAACCTGTATACGATGAAATCTTGCATTAAACCAGTAACCAAATGCTAAAGTACTAAAAAAATAACATGAACTCAAAAAGTTCATTTATTACTTAAAAAGGAAACATTAAAATAAATAAATAGATCTTAAAAGATGTAAACACTAAAATACACACATCTTAAAATACACATACATAACTGTTAAGGTATTTTTTATTCATTTTAATGTCACCTTTTAAGAAAGAAATGACCTTTTTGAGTTCATGTTATATTTTTATTATTAACTCAATGTGAAATTTGCATTTCGCCCTAAGATTTTTATTTAATCAAATACTGTTATAACGAACAGTGTATCTGCTGAAACAGAAAACTATATAAAATGGAAAATCTCCCGTTCCTTAGAGATTCCGATTTAGCACATTTTACTGCATAACGCACATTTTTTATAGACAAGAACTTTAATTAAACAATACAAGAAAGATCGTATTTTCATCATTACAATAACAACTACTGCGTAATCTGCAAACCTTTGCTCAAAATGGTTTCATAATGTTATTAACAATAATTACTTTGTTAGGTTTATGCAGAACTAGTAACAAGAGTAATCTTTAACCTAACACATTTTCTCTAATTTCTTATCATTTATGATTAATGAAATAAGGTCGAAAAATATTCCGGGGTAAAAGTGAGCTCCAAAATAAATTTGGGAAATACAAATATTGGAGTGTTACAAACCTCTATAAGTCCTACATATCTCGAAAGTGTCATATATACAGGGTGTAACTGAAATGCTTCAACAAACTTTGAGGGATGATAGTACTCATGAAGACGAACAAAACATGCAATGGAACATGGGGTCGCAAATGACGTTTAACCCCTTCAGGGGCAGTGGTATGTTTATGAAAGCGCTTAATTTTAATTCCAAAACGCCATAATGGCACCAGAATTTTCCTAAAATCTTTTCCATTTAATATGTATGTGAAATATAGCCTTTTTCTTATTTACAAACAAATTTTTTTATAAATTCCGATGCCAGTCATTTATTTCAACATTTTAGTACTAAAAGTAGTTTGCCCCTAAAAGGCTTAAAGGATAAAAATAGAGAAAATGCGTCTGAAAATGGACGGGCACCGGAATTTACAAAAAAACTGTTTGTAAATAAGAAAAAGGCTATATTTCACATAAATATTAAATGGAAAAGATTTTAGCAAAATTCTGGTGCCATTGTGGCGTTTTGGAATTAAAATTAAGTGGTTTTTTTAGACATACCACTGTCCCTGGAAGAGTTAAATGTCATTTGCGACCCCGTGTTCTATTGCATTTTTTGTTCATCTTCATGAGTACTATCATCCCTCAAAGTTTGTTGAAGCATTTCAGTTACACCCTGTATATATATATATATATATATATATATATATATATATTTAATTTGCGAGTTCGCAACGTTACCTTCTATGTGATTCGGATTTATCTTTAAAAATCTCAAATAAAAATTTGATGCATTTCTAGCTAAAATCGTAAAAATAATTGCATAGAAACATCCCTTGTTGAGTGATATAAACCAAAATTGTATCAGCTGAGTTTTCCAGAATAAGGATCTTGCATATGAAGTTTGGTACATTTACATTCTATAGATAATCAGATTTGGCTATCGCGCAAATCTGGAAAAGACAACATAGAAGTAACACCTTTCAGACGATGAATACTGAAATCAAATCAATGTTAATCTGCATGAAGGTTTTACAATTTAAGACGTTTTCTGCAATTAAGTGCATTAGCTCCTCTGTTACAGCATCCAGGCAAATCGACATCGCTAAAATAAAAAAAAAATAAGACATCCCGAAACGTATAAATCAATCAAAAACCGGAAATAGCAATTTTCCAAGGATTACAGTACTTCTTCATTTTATTGAATCAATTTTTTTAAACATTAAATAAAATGATAGAAAAAAAAAGTTTTTCTAGTTTATTGTATGTCATAAATTACATGTAAATGTATAAAGATTTTAATATACACGTGTTAAAGTCTTTTAATATAAAATTACACCAATACATCTTTCTTAGTTTTGTATAGGATATTTTTAAGGAATAAATAAAGTACAACATTACATAATTAGCTCTACTCTAATAAGTAACCTGAACTCTTATTTTGAAATGTCAGAACAAACAAGATGTCTTAATTTTCCTGACAAACACGAATTTGCTAGTGCACGAACTTAATTGTATTTAAATTACGACAGCCATTCTGGGGATAATTTTCCAATTATTGGTAATAAAACTTGTAAAAACGCAATCAGTTAGAGAGAAATGTACCACACGATACGCGTCCGTAATTAAAGATTACACGACCACACCCATATTAAAGAACGGGATTGAAGTACCAGTTATTCCGCAACATATTTAAACTCTTTAACCTGGATCTAGATGGACTTACGATCCCATTTATTTAAAATATGTTGGGTGTTCATTTAATAAAAGTTTTTGAAGTTTTAGTTGAAAACAATATAAATTTTGCTGTACTTAAAATATGCATTTTGTTAAATTGTAAGTGAGTACATAAAAATTTTAATCTTTAAGAATCTTAGTAACTTCCTATTTAATTAAAAATAAACATTTCGATAATAAATTTAGGAAATATAAGATAATAATATCTGTAACTAAATGGAATGCCTAGGATAAAATATTTGTTATTTTTATAATTTATTATAAAAATAACATTCCAACTCTGGCTGCGCTATCCGGGTTAATGAAGTCCGAGACTGATTAGTCCGTGTACAAAACATAGATAAAAATCGTTTTAACTGAAAACTTTACTCAATTTTTTACAATTAATAATTTTTTGTAGTTTCATATTAGCCGTTTGCCAGCGAGCAATGAAGAAATATTTCACTATTTATAGCAAGCTTTATAATTCTGATTATTGCAGTATTTAAGCGCTCAGCTCGATAACAAATCTGTTAAATTTGTATTTCAGTTATTTATATACTTATTCCTGAAGTTTAAATTACGTGTGGTATTTTAATTTTGATATATCACACGCAAACAAACAAATGATGAATTAAAGTAGTATGCAGCCCACTATAAAAGGCGAAAGTGAGGGGGCGTGTCCAGGGGGCTGTGCCCAGCTGTCAATCAAAAGGAGATTGTGACCGGAAGTGGGAGGATTATTTTTCCCGTACTGTTAGATGGGGGTGATTTTTTTTCGTACTGTTGAACGAGGTGTCCCCCTGTCAATAAAAAAGTGGCGCGTCCGAACACGTGTTACAGGACGGGGTGAGTCGGGGTGCTTTTTTCAGGGGGAAGGTAGTGGGGGAGGATGTATTGGCGTGTTACAAAACGGGGACGCTTTTCAGAGGTGGAGCAGAAATGGGGGGGGGGGGCAGGCAGTTTAGTTTTAGTTTTTGAAAGTTGAGTTGTTATTTTTTTCACTGAGACGAGTGTCACGTGACTTTTCCGATAGGAGGGCTTGTTTTGGGAGGGATGGCTAAATACAGTACGCAAGTTTATCTTCATGGTTAAAATGAATTTATTTTTTTTAATTTAAATAAATTTATTTTTAATGGAATTTTTTGTTAGAATTTTAAATGGGGAACCTTTAAAATTACTTTTGAATAACATTTTAAACCCTTTAGGTGGAACAGGGTTTATCTTCCTTAACCCCTTAACAGTCTAGCCCGAACTCAGTTCGGGCAAGAAGAGTTTGCTTGTTTTGTTACTAAAAGCTTTTTCACACCATTAATTTTTAAACGCAATCTTCTATTTATTAATCGGCAGACATTGCATTCAATTACATAAAGCAAATATTTTAGTACGGAAAAAGTGGTGTATTGTGCCTATTTTTAATTTATAGTGTCAAAAAACCTCCCACTGTTAAGGGGTTAACTGGGTTGCACTCACATTGACAAAAAATCATGCTTGAAATTTATTTTAAAAACCATTAAAAAAAATCAGTAAACTGAATGGAAGTGTCTGGATACTCACTTATTAGTGTATCCTACTTTGTAAAATTTGTTATCTAACACCTATGCGTGCGCCTATCTGTCGTTTCTCTGACTTTTGCAAGTATGATTATGCCTCCCTGAATCTGAGCTTCATGGTTATTTTGGTGCGGTTATATGTTAATTAGCTTACTGTGGTCAGCTGGAGAGTATAAATACGGGAGTGAGAGTTTGAACGCTTTAGCATTTCAGAGTTTGGAGTGTGTACTTTGCCTCGCGTTATCAGCAATTAATATTTTGAGTAATTCAATCATTTAGCTAAGGAGTTCAAACTTTCTTAGGTGTTGAAACCTACAAACTTCAATAAAGTTATTTTCAGAGTCCAAGAGATTCCAGTTAGTATAGAAATTTAACAGAGTTTAGAAATGTTATTAACTAACGTGTTTTTAGCAATAGTGATTATTCAATATAGAAGTTTTCTTGTGTAAGATTACGGAGCGGCCATTTTTCTCCCACAAATTGAGTTTAAATTAGCGAAATTGTAATTAGTTATTTTGATCGAAAGTTGAATCAGAATTCAAGCATCGTAGTTACGTTTCGCTCGA
This sequence comes from Maratus michaelseni, assembly GCA_963931845.1. NCBI lineage: Eukaryota > Metazoa > Arthropoda > Arachnida > Araneae > Salticidae > Maratus > Maratus michaelseni. The sequence continues at coordinate 196,525,352 of OZ007590.1, forward strand.
TGCACTTCAAACCTCATTCATTAATTGATTTCAAATAAATTTGTCGTTTTATACTAAAATTCAGTGTTAAGTCGACTCTCTTACGTGATGGACCTAAGGTTACCGCCACAACTGAGATACAATTTTCACACAAATTCTATTTGTAATTAAATTTTCCTAATCGAGGTTGGAAAAATTGAAACTGTGTGATATTTAGAAGTTAAAAAAAATGTGATAAAGGCGAAATTTATTACTGTCCTTATAACGTTAGCGTTACCCAATTTTTGATTTACATGTGTTTAGGACATATTTTTGCTGTTTAATATAGATTACCTATTTCTTCTAGTAGGGCAAAACTCATTTTTAATTATCGCTGAAATATGTAAGAATGTAACGATACATTTGACACATTCTAATCGGATAATTTCGAACAATTTAAAACAACTATATATTTCTGTTTATTATTAAAATGAGAAGAAATTAAATTAATAGTACATTTATTTAGAATACAGTATTTTTAAATCAGAATGAAGGAAATATAACATGAATACTGAATAAAATTTAGAAGAGGTTAATATAATTTTTAAATTTTATTGTTTTATGTCTGATGAAATATATACGGTCCGTCAAGCTGATTACCAGTATTATGTAAATATTGAAAAGTTTTCACACCATGAATGTATATAGACTTTTCTAAATAATTAAAAATAAAATATTTATTTTTGACAAAAAAAAAGGAGCAATATATGAAAACACGTACTTTTTCAGTAAATATTAGGCAATTATTACTTTTCTAAGTGTATATCTAATTTTGTTATAGTATAATAACTTTTATGAGGCCATACGTGTTTCATTTTTTGTCTATGTTAACATATCATAAATGGATGCATATTTAATGTATATCATAAAATAGATTTTCCAAAAATAATCTATATTGAACACATCTCTATAAATACATTTCCAGTTTATTTGAATTTTCTATTATCTCATTGTTTGATATTCTGCTTAAACTTGTAAATCGGACCTGTACCGATTTCAAAACTTGAAGAATAAGAATTTAATCGTTTAAAGTGCAACTATACAGAAGTCTGTTTTTTTTGTCAATCATATTTTTTTGTTTATTATTAATATCAGCAGAAATTAATATTATTTCTATTTAAAATACCATATCTATATTTCAGAATGAAGAAATTGCAAAACGAATGCGAAATAAAATATAGGATTGTTAAATATATTTTTTAAATAAATATTGTTACATTAGTGAAGATTTGACCAGTCCGCTGGTTGCCAAAACGAACCTTGTTTGAGGGCTTTGCTGTTTCGGTAATCGCTCGTGCTTTACGCCCTTGCGTTATAAGCCTGCTCCTATCTCGAATCAAAAGAACCTTGAATTATTGTGACTTTTAAAAAAAATTTCGATTTAAATTATATTCAAATTTTCAAAATCGTCTTTCACGTTGCTATAAGATATCAGTTTGGAATTCTTCCTACTTAATTAAAATCATACATAGCGGTAGCAAAATTGAATACGAGAAAGCTCTCCGTAAAGAGAGATCTTCAATTTAAAAGAAAAATGTCAAAATATCGTCGTGGAACGCAGAAAAAAAAATCTAAAAATTTAATAACAAATTTGGGTAAAATCCAAATATAATAGAAAACAAAATTTATCAAACTGGACTAACAGATTGAAACCGGAATGCTTTTACAATTATAAAAAAAAATTCCTCAAAACGCAAAAAAAGCTAAAAATCGCATGAAAAAAAGTATCAGAAAGGGGAAAATTTAATATATTGGGCTAAAAGATTGAAACAGGCTTGTTGCAGGTTATTAAATTTATTACATTGGGGTATAAGATTGGCTCCAGAATCCTTTAATGACTGAAAATAAAATAATCGGATCGCACAAAAACGTTTCAAATCGCATACAAATTTTAAGAAAAATAAAAAAAAAACGGAGAAGACAACATTTACTATAACGAGCTAAATGATTGAAACAGGCTTCTGTTTACGAAGGTGGCAAAATTGCTACGGAACGCTGATAAAACGCTAAAAATCACATAAAAATAAATTTTACTGAAAAGAGGACATTTGCTGAATTTGGCTAGAAGATTGAAAACGGATATCTTTTACTAATGTAGAAAATCTCTATGAAACTAAAAAAAGCTGAAAATGGAATACAAAATTAAATCAAAAAATCCAAAATATCGATGCTAGGAGCAGAACAAATCTTGTAGGTCTGCACGCAGAGGTCTCATCACAAAACTCTGGACAGATACACAAACATCTGTCTATATTATTATACATATGTTTGCGAAAATATATCCTGTCAGTGAAGAATATTATCAGCTTTTATTTAAGGAGTAGAAAACCTTCACCCTTAAAAAGTTATAGACTTCTCTAAATAATCACAAATATATATTTTCCCTGACAAAGAAGAAGCAAGGTATTGAAAAATATACTATCTTTAGAATATATTGTGTAATGATTACTTTCTTATGTGTATATCTAATTTAGTTATAGTATAATAGTTTTATGTGGCAATGACTGCTTTACTTTTTGTTTTCATTAGGATATCATAAATGTATGTATATTTAATGTATATCAGAAAATGGATCTTTTTGAAATAATATATATTCAACGCATTTTTTTTTCTATTCCAGTTTATTTGAGTTTTCGATTATCTGAGAGTTCGATATATTCCGCTTAAGCTCGTAAATCGGACATCCGATGTATTCGAAACTCGATAACTAAACTTTTAATCGTCTGAAATGTAATTCTACAGAAGTCGGTTTTTTGTCATCTTTTCGAGAATATAGAATGTGTTTTCATGGAAATTGCGACTTTTTAAGGCAATTCTTTATGTATTGTTTTACTTATTTCTTCATGCATGTTTTATGTTTTATTTATTTCTTTATGTATGTTTGTATCTTGTATTCATATATTATTCTGTAGATAAAATCTATGCGCTGGTTTATAACTACAGTTATAATTAATACAAGACAGAAAAAAGAAAAGTACGTTTTTCATTCCAATAAAGTTCTTGATAATTATATGTGTATATATGTATATTTTATTTTATCATATAATAATATCTACATACAAAAATTTAACCTTACTTCTAAAAGTTCACACTATAATGGTTTTGAATATTTAAATTCCGCATGCCAACTAACGTCAAATGCAAATTTAAATCAATTTTGATTGAAAAGAACGTGAGACATAAATTATTGTAATACAGACGAATCAATGTTAAATATACAATCACCAATTTTTAGCTATATATCTATAAACGCTTATGTAATGCAAAACATTTTTGCATATATAATTTATATAACCTTAAACGTAAAGCACAAGCTAATTGTAAATAATTCTGTTTTTGTAATTTTAATTATTATTTAATATTTCGATTTTTAAAAAGTCGAAAACACAAATATTTAAATATTTGTTCATCACCATTAGAATACCCAAAATCGAAAATTCCTAGTATAAATTACACATTAATTTGACCGTAAATTGTCATCAATAGATATGTAAAAAAAAATCATTTTTAAGTGACCAAACATAAATTTTGTGCTGAAAATTACTTTTATGTTATTTCATGTATGCCAAATATGGCAAGCAAACATTGTATTTACGGATTTATTGATGAATGTGGTTACACTTGTTTTCATATTATTGTTACATGATTGCTTTCACCCTTTAGCCGCAGTGTCAAGCAATTTGTAAGATGCTTTTTTTCAATATTGACATATTCCCTGAACACTATTTAACTCATATTTGGATTATTTTCGAAATAAAAGAATATGTATTTGTAGGTAATGTAGAATGATATATTGAATGAAGGGAAGACGTATAAGGCTTCGTATTGAGATTTCCAAAGTTTATATAAAAGTCTATATATATACAGAGAGAGAAAAATACATGCATATATATATATGTAGGATTTCAGTTTAAACACTTCATTTCCTTTATGACGTGCATGATCATCAAATTACATGACGCTCTAGTGCTTTATCCACGATTTAAATGCATGAGTTATAAAAGTTTAGATTGCGAGATCAGAATATCTTCAAAATTGAAAAAAATCCAGTCTTCTTATTTTTATTGTGAAGCAAGCATCGAAATGAGAAAAAGCCAGTAAAGGCGCTGTTAGGCCTAGTTAGACTATTGGAAAATAAATATGTTGTATGTGTTGGGCGAAAATTGTATTAGCTGTGAATAAATTATTAGTAAAGTATTGTAGAGTTATCTGTCTAGGACTGTATTAAAGTTTATATTTTGTTATTCAACGTCTAGTCGTTCATATAATTCCAGTAAATCAACTGTTCACATATCATCTTCTTAGAAATATGGGGGCTCGGATGCCAGGATAATTAAAAGGAAGAACAACTTTCAGTGCCAGGATATTAAAAGTAAAAGTAACTAGTAGTGGAATAAATAGTTAAATAGGAATCAAAGCTAAAATGTTGTAAACCGCCAGTATCATAAGTTGGATTATGAATTAGCAAGGCAAGTAACAAAACCGTAATCGTATTACTCAAGTACAATTTTGAAAGGTAGACATGGGAACCCTAAATAAAGCTAAGAGAATTGATCTAATAAATCTCTGCGAGGAATGCGGAATTGAAGCACCAGAAAAACCGACAATACCTGTCCTAATAAAGCTGATTAAAAGCTCGGAGAGTTACGATGAAGATTTTATAAAAGATCGCTTAGAAGTAGTTATAGCAGCTAAGAAAGATAAAACAGAAGAAGAAAGAGAAAAAGAAAGAGAAGAGAAAAAAACTACATGCGCAAGTTGCTGAGAAGAATTTACAAGCAGAACTAGAAGAGAAGAAATGTCGATTGCAGATTGAAGAAAAGACATTGCAGATGGAAGTGGAAGAGAGAAAATGGAAAGTATAATTGGAGCAAAATGACCGCGAAAGAGATTTTGAATTTAAGAAAATACAGATACAATGAGATTCAAGAGAACACATCGATGAAAACCCAAGGACAAATCCAGGTAAGCAATTTGAATTACTTAGATTATTTACAAAATACGAAAGTTCGAATGATATTAGTTTTTATTTGGCTATGTACGAAAAGCAAATAGCGCAAACGGGCATTGATAAAAAAGAATGGGTAAACTATTTAATTAATCTAATGCCATTAGATGTGATCAATATAATAACGATGGAAAACGAACCCGAAATTCACGATTATGATTACATAAAAAATATTCTGCTAAAACGCTACAAACTATCGCCAGAAGATTTTAGGCTGAAATTTTTCTCATTTAAAAAGGAGCCATCGGCTAATTGGCGAGATTTCGCTTATGAGATCAAGGTGTATTTTCAACAATGGATTGAAAGCCTTCAAGTAGATAACTTTGAAGAATTATCAGAATTAATTGTAGTTAATCAAATCAGGCCTAATTTACCTGCGGAAACAAAGATACATTTCGTAGAGAAACTATTAGTAATAAAGGAAATTGATGACTTCGTTAATAAGTTAGAGAATTACGAAACAGCACGAAAAGTTTGCAATAAACAATCATTTAAAAATACAAGTGGTAGTTTTGATGACAGAAGATCGAGAGCGACTGACTACGCCAATTCGAAAAGACGCCAAGTTGACAATAGGCACAGTGTGAATCACGGAAGAGAAGAGTCGCACATAATCTGTTTTATAAGTGTTCTGTGTATAAGCGTATTAGCTGTGAAGATATTATTAGTAAAGTATTGTAGAGTTATCTATCTAGGATTGTGTTAAAGTTTATATTTTGTTATTCAAAGTCTAGTCGTTCATATAATTCCAGTAAATCAACTATTCACATATCATCTTCTTACAAATATATATATATATATATATATAGTAGAAAATTTGTAGAAAATGATAAGCAAGGAACTTTGGTGCAAACAACCTTAATCTGCGACTTTTAGAATTAGAGTAATAAACCACCGTTCATATATTTCTTCTTGCGTATTGCATATTTCAAGTACGAAAATATCATTATACTAATTTAAAAACAAAAATATGTTTTTTTTTACTATTATGAATTGTCATAAAAGAGAATTTGCGTGTCTTTGCTTTAAAAAAAGATTAACGATGATTTGACTAGAAATTACAGAACATTAGAGCATCTGTGAGATAGTAATCATGCACACACAGTGATTTTTCCTCCCTGGAGAGCCATTATTTTGACCCTAAAAGCTTTGCTTGTGAAAAAAGATTAGCAACAAAAGGTAGAAAATTCACTTACTTATGATGATCATACCTTTGTGCTGATGATTCAGTATTTTTTTTTTCAGAATATTTCCTTTTAGAAATACATAGGAGAAAGTATTTACTTAAAAGCATAGAATGATTAAATGAAATTGAGATCAGCTCAATTATTTATGAAAAATAATGACAGAGTCCATAACAATTTTTGTGTACAGATTTGAACTATGCCAGTGCAGTTAAACTAATGTGAAGATAAAAATTTCAAATTTGATTGCATGTAGTAAAAAAAAGTTTTTTTTTTTTTTTTTTTAATCAAACGGGGAAAAAGATATATTCGACTTATTAAAAAATAATAATGTTTACCAATATTTCCTTACATTTTTTTTTCTTTGGAAAAATGTGTAAGGAAGTGCGAATAATTAAACAATGTCAATGTCACTGGTAAGAATTGGCAAGATTTAATATAAACAGAATTTACGAAATTTTAATGTAAAAAAATAAATTAAATGTTATATTAAGAAAAGTTTTTATTATATTTTACGTAGGGCGATAAATGTATTGATTTTAAAATGCATAAAATAAAAACATTTTGGTCAAAAGGAATTTGCGGCTGATGTATAATTGGTTTACTTTGCATTTAAATATTTCATTTGTTTACTTTTAAGGTTTATTAAGTAAAATTTACTGAATGCCGTCGAATCTTAATTTTTAGAAACATGTTTAAATTTATAATTTTTTTAATATAATTCTTTTTTGCTCTTGAAAAAACTATAATAAGTAAATGCAATTAACATTTTTCACTGAGATTTTATTTATAACATTTTTAAAATCCTTTTTTAAAAAATGTCCTACCGGGAGGAAAAGGTGGCTTTCATAGTCCATGTTTTTAAAAACTCAACTCATTTTACTCAAACACCCGAAGATAAATTGCTCGGAACCAGGTTATAGAAGATTCAATCCCGGTTTTCGTTAATAATGAATTTGAATGCGCATTTCAGCATGGCAGTTACGGCATAACAAAAATCAGATTGTTTCAAAATGCCAGCCAACCTAGAATTTCAAACTGCCATATTTCAGCCGTTTTTTAAGATATAGCAAAACCAAAAAATATTCCAGAATCCTTGTATCTCCTTCTAACACGTAACATAATTTTTTTCAATTTTTTCAATTTATAACTTTTTGTACATGTTTTTAAATTTTTAAAAAAATTAATAAAATTGAACTGGCCGCTATTTTGAAAGAAGATGGCGGATAAAGCTGGCCAACGAACTCGGTCGAGACCTTGGTATGTGCTATACACATACTCAGTTACATCCAAATCGGTTCGTAAATAAGAGAGATACCTCATGACATATGTCATATATATATATAACGGAGGGTGGTTTGGGGGTCTGGGGGTCATTATCGGTGAAAATATAACAAAATATTTTAGAATTGTGTTCCTCCGAACGGCTGCAATAGATAGCTTTTTGCATTGAAAGCTACCTAATATCGAGTGAATACAATGTTTGCATTAAAAACTGTGGAGGATAATAAATAATATAACAATTCTTCAATTCATTTAAATCAATTAAAATTGGGATACAAAGTTCTCAAATTATGCCTAGAATTATTTCCCGCAGGCGATTTATGTACTTGCAATATAATTAATATATGTTTTTATCGGACGTTTCTGTCTTAGTTGAATTAATCTTGAAAAAAAAATAGATAAAAGAATAAATTATGTTTATTTCTTTCATGCAGTCACTCTACACTTATATATTACTCAAATATATATAAATATACATTTATTTATTACTGGCAAGCTACGCCCGCTGCGCTGGTCGGTTTCTACAAATGAGCCTTGAATCAAACGAAATATATCGTTTAATTTGACCTTGTATTTGAAAGCAATCTGTATATTTATCTGGAATATGCTTCCGCATTACTGAAAAATGACGCGATTGCGCTATTATATTTTCTAATGTGCAGTCAAACTTTTAGCTGTTAAGGACCAACTCTTTTATTTGGTCATTTACAGTTAAGGTTTGCTAAAGAATGATAAAACTATATGCAATATACTAAAACCATCACTAAAAATTGTCGAACTAACAATGCAAACAAATTAACTAACAAAATCCATTCAGTAGAAGTTTTCATAAAGGCTAATCTTTGATAATCGGGTTCATCTGATTATAGAACTTTTCCACATAATTCTAAAACTAACAAAACGATATAAAATATACTAAAACCATCCTTACAAATTATCTACTTAACAATGCAAGTCGCAAAAAATACGAACAGTAAAATCTTTCAAAAAGGCTAATCTTTCGGAATCGGGTTCACCTGACTATATAACCTTCACACATAACTGTTTGACTTAGCAACGTAGAACAATGTGTAGTACATTAAAACCATTCCTGAAATAGCATCTAACTAACAATACAATTCTCATCAAAATCCGTCCAGTAGAACTTTTTCAGAAGGCTAATCTTTCATAATCGGAATCAAATATTGAAAAGGCTAATATTTGATAACAAAAATGGTCACCCGATTTTCGAATTTCCCCCTATAATTCTAGAACTAAGCAATGTATAATGATATGTTATATAATAAAACTTTCCCTAGAAAATTATCTAAAAGTGTAGGTTCCATCGAAATCCATTCGGCAAAATCTTTTAAAAAGGTTAATATTTCATAATCGGATTGATCTGATTATCTGATTATAGAACTTCCCAAAATAATTTTATAACTAAGCTACGTAGAACGATATGTTATAGAATAAAACCTTCCCTTCCATATATATAAACCTTCCATATATATATATATATATATATATATATATATATACATACATATAAATGGATATATATGTATGTATATGAATGTATATGCATGTATTTGCGTAAATATATGTATGTATATACATGTATTTGTGTAGATATATGTGTATATATATACATGTATATATATATATATATATATATATATATATATATATATATATAGATATCACTGGCGCCCGGCTAACCGAAAAGTACCAAAAAAATACTACAAAAATGCAGTCTTACACTTAAAAAAAAAAAAAAAACCTTTTGGCTTAAAATCTCTCATCAAAACTGTTTTTCTTTTCTTTCTTTTTTTTAAAATAAAATTAGTAACAGTTTTTTCTTTTATTTTTCCAGATGTATAGCCATTTTAATTCTTTCTGCAACGAAAAAAGACACCATTTGGCGTAAAATCAAATTGTTTGTGGTCAAAAGTAAAATCAAAATCGCCAAAAACAAAAGATACATCGTCAAATATTGTTTCAATATAGAAATCTTGCCCCTTGAATAATTTTTTAAGTAGTACGAACATTCCCAATCATGTTTAAATTAAATATTTTCGTTTTATAATATTCTCTCATCAGAACTCTTTTTTTTTCCTTTCTCTTTCTTTCTTTCTTTCTTTTTTCTTTTTTTTTTTTTAAATAAAATTAGTAACAGTTTTTCTATTATTTTTCGACATGTATAGCCTTTTCATTTCTTTCTGCAACAGTAATGATCGCCAAAAAATTAGCAATGGTAACCTTTTCGGCCAAATGAACAGAACTTTCTATCATAATTCTATAACTAATATACGTAGAACTTTGTGTTATATACTAAAACCTTCCCTGAAAAATTATCTCTCAAACAGTGTAAGTTCCATTAAAATCCATTCGGCAGAACTCGAGTTATAAAGGAACGGAACGAAATTTCCGTTTGTGTTTGATATATATAGTAGATATTATTCATATATATATACATATGTAATAAACATAAAATGTATTCACAAATTTAGTTTTTATTCAAAATTTTGAACAAAAAACTAAGAAACAGAAAACTAAAAAAATAGACAAATTAAAAAAAAATTATTGCATTCTGCACACCACAAAATTTCAAAGTATATGTGGGTGCGAAAGATGATTAAATTGCTACGCGCAGTTTTTGATACTATAAAACTTTTTTAGATGAACTATTTTGTGCGAATTTAACATTAAATAGCTCTCAAAATATTTTTCCAATTTAAACACTGTATATATCAGAGTGTTTATCGAACATTTTTCTATAAAATTGACAATTTTTATAATTTTATATCTAATAGTTTTCTTAATATAAGCCAAAAAATACCTTCAGTGCCCCCCCCCCCAAAAAAAAAAAAAATCATTTAGAACTGCAACGGTGGTGGTTACTTTTTTTCTTAGATTATAGATAAACAATTTCATTGATTATGATTGAATTTGCTTAAAGCCATATGACCTGATACGCTTTCCGAAAAGAGCAAGAAGAGATTTTCTGAAGTCAAATGAGCCGACAGCATGGAACTCTTAAATGGAAAAAGGACGGTCTTAAAGACCGCGCTCTCCCTATCAAAACGCCTTCTCCAAGAAGAGATATGATCACTGTTTTTCTAAACCCAAAACCTGTGCCATAATATGTGTGACACATTTACAAGAAAGTTAAAACATTTTGTAAACAGCACTTTTTAAAATAATTCATATTCTCGCAAACAGATGGCACTGCGTTTTCTTCAACTGTGAGAATGAAGAAATTAATTTAAAAAATATTTATATACTTTATTTGTGTTTCAATACTTAAATAATAAAAAAAAAGCCAAAAGATGGAAAACATTTTGATGCATGTCTTACAAGTATGTTTGGTACCGTGTATCATTGATGTAAATATGAAATATTTTTAATATTATTTTTATACAAAATTTTTGAGCTATCTGATAAACATGTAACTTATTATAATATAAAATATATTATAAACATGTCTTCTTTATATCTGTTATAGGTAAGGAATTATTTAATTTTAAAATAGGGTATCTTTTGGAAACTCTCCTGTAAAATAAATAAAATGAACCTTCGAGTGTTTAAGAATTTTAATCCATTTTTAATTTTAAACTAATCACTTATACTAAAGATATGGTACTGTATATGATTCATGAACAAAGATTCTTAAAATGTAGTTACCTACTACTTACCACCATCGCCCAAATCAGTTCATTATCTTTAAAATCTCATTAAAGCGCAACCAGTAAAATTCCAGATTTACTGCTTTTCTGTTTTCTTTTCGAATTATTACGCTCAACAGTTCTGCCTGATAAAGTATTAAGGACGACATCTGACTTTTGTTACAGGCTTCATTAATTTCTGCACTTGTTTAATTCAGAGGGCCTGCTTAACTCTAGAACGAGCACCATAATTCAGATTACGAAATTATTTCACACTCAGTGAGCTAGATAAAGCTTCTTTTCCTTAATTCCACCCGTACACAGTTAGATGGAGTTTACGGATTCATTAGATTGTAATAGTGTGATTTATTTTTTACATATAGGTTAACCATATACTTCTAAACATATGTTCAAATAATTAAAAAACATCACGACTGCGTTTTTTTTTTTTAAGTTTATCAAAGTGGAAAAAAGATTTCTGATTATTTTTGTATTTTTACTGCTAAAAAGTAAAATATGATTGAAACTTGATTGAAGAAAACAATTCATGCGATTTTTGTACATTTTGTATGATAATTTTTAATTGCTAAATGTATTTAGAATTTGTTATGCTGCAATGATTCCTTATAATGGAAATTATACTTATAACTGAAATAGTTATATTGAGTTATAATTCTATTGATATTTCTATTCAGTGACATTAAAAAGTCTTAAACAATATATATATATATATATATATATATAAATATAAAAATATAATGAAGAATCTAACTTTTAAGTTTTTTGTTTTTATTTAAAAAAAAAAAACAGAAATTTTCGTTTTACATTTTATTTTAACATGAAAGAAATGTGATATATAATGACGCTAAATTTGGAAAAATATATTTTTTGTGTAGCTACTTTGTTTTTGTATTTATGTTTCATACTTTCATCGTCATATTGAATTTTTATCGTAGTTTTAGTGGGGAAAATATACGCATTTCCGTGTATAAAGATTTTTCAGATTAAATTTCTATCAGCATATTGATCTCTAAACACTTTTCTATTTACTTAATTACATGTTAGTGGATTCATATTCTATTCATATTTGATTCATAACAAGGGATATACAAAAATTCTAATTTGCTTTAGAATCAATATTTAAAGAAATTTAATTACTCAAATATAAAGCATGGCCAGAAGTTTGAAAAAGTTTTTATATGCACTGTAAATATTAAAAATTACCCTTTTTTTATTAAATTTTAATTCTATAACAAAAAAGAATATCTCAATACATAAAACTTAAGTGATCACATGATGTAAAAGAACAGAGAACAATTTAAAATGCTAAATGGAAAATCATAATAATAAAGATCACAACCTCTTATTAAAACCGTAGTGCAAACTGCACAGAAAAGTGCTATAAACTGATTATTTTTTGTTTCATGCTAAAGAATATGCAACCACTGCAATCGTGTAATCAGAATTATCAAATTACACGTAAAAGTTATATACCAAAAGTTGCATATCCTGTTTATTGCCGGAATCAATAAACATTCATCGAAATGCAATATATTTTATGCGGTATTTTGAAATTGGGAGAAGTATTGTACGAAAATAAATCATGCCTGGTACAATACTTAATATTTTCAGTAGAGTAATATTAACAAAAAATGTAAAATTAATTAATGTTTTTGAAAGATAAGGTGACCTTTTTATTTTTCATGTATATTATTCTCAAGATATTGGGATGCAGTATCGTGTCAGCCTTATGTACTTTTTAATCTTTCACAACACCTTCTTATTTCACAATGGGTAGACTAAAAATACCTTATGGAATCATTAAATTCATTCAAAACTGCCTTACTTTTTTCTGCAACTTACATAATTTAGAAAAAATTTGATAATGGTAATTGTATTATTTGATAAGAAATTAAAAATCTTAATTATTCTAATATAATAAAAGTGACATATATAGTATATTAAAACTATATTGCATAGATTAGAATTTTACAAGAATGTGACTGTTTATCTATCGAGGGAGTACGAGGATAAAGTGGTAAAAATAGTTCCTTCTTATTTTTTCAAGAGACTGTAAAATAATGGGAAAAACAAGTTACCAGTTTTATGCAAGAAAAAGTGATACATTATTTGATGACGTACGACCGATTCTACACATAATACTAGTGCAGTGCTAGGAGAAAGCGAAAGCTCGGATGAATGGCTCCGTCAGTGTCAGCCAGATATAGAGAGAAGACTTCTTCTGCAATCGTGAACAAAGCAGGACGTGTCAGGACGTGCAGGACGGAAATGCCTTTCATCATTACAAACTCTCGCAACACTGTCACATTTTTCACCGAACCACGGCCCATAAGGGCTGGTTGTTAAACATCTTAACACGACCTGCACTCTTAACAACACATAAAAACATTCATTACTTTTTTCACAACCTATCGAAACTAACCAACTAGTCGTTTGGGTTCAATCTACCACCTTCTTGATCATCTAGTCCTGCTGAATAAGGTGGTATCTACCAGTATCACGATTCGAGCTTGCTCAGTTGGTGCCACAGTGCTTCCTGTCGTATGGAAGCTCGTATCAGGCGCACACTTCGAATTACTTACCATCTTGTTTGACCCTGCCCCTTGTCGCGTGTGGTTATTGACCAATCAACCAGCTGTAACCACCACTATTTAATTTTTGCTCTGTTCCGTGTCGCGTGTAGGTAATGCCCCAGCGGGGCAGGCCATTGACAACCTTGTAGGCCCCCTTTTTTCTTTCATTTTTTTTCTTCATTTAACGCTTTTGTATAGTTTTTTCAATAGTATTTGATGCGGGTTCGCCAGGCTAGAATTCCCTAAAAAACCCCTTCATGTGGGGGGACATTACAATGGAGGCGCCAAAGCCAGACATCTTGGGAAACCTCGATGATCTCCCTCCCTTAGGCTTTCAATAGACCTGAAAGAAATGGTTGCTGGAATAGCATAAGTTCGAAAAATGGAAGTGTATGGTAGTAGTGTGTTCGAAATATTTTGCCCATACGCCCTTACAACCCCGATCTTGCATGAAGAGATGTGCACTTTTTTCCGGGATTAAAGTTGTCTCAGCCTCCGGGATCACGCTGTTTTCTTTTTATACCGGGACTGCTTCAAGTATTTGTGACGTCACAAATGAGATCCAGTTCAGTCAATATATCCCAGCAGAAATATTTAATAAAGAGAGATGTTTTGGATTTCCTGTCTTAAAATTTGTCATTATATAAATAATAACCGTGAAATAAAAGAGAGTTAATAAACTTGTTTCATAAAAGAAACATAAAAATTTTAAATTTTAAAAAATGCTAATATTAATAGATCTGATTGAACACATTACCTTACTTATTCTTATAAACATTATTTTACAATAAATATACGTACAAAAAATATAATAAATCTGACAAAAACTTTACAAAATCAATCCCATTCCCCCCTTTTACCACTACATACCATAATTTAACCACCAAAATACAATAAATGTCAAATTAAATAGAGAAATCAACATTTTTCAACTATAGAGACCTTGGGACTTTTTTTAACACTTTGGCGCAATTCGGGATTCAGAAAGTTAGATATGTTTCCAAATTATATACACAGTTATGAAAACAAACCTAATGACCTTTTATGTTTATTTATATATAAAATTATTTATATATACAATTCTGTTCTACCTGTATGTAAAAAGAGATAAATGACTTCTTTATATTAAATAAATTGTATAAATATTGAAAGAAAATGCTTATTTATATGAAACTACGAATAGGTTGCCAGAAAATATATTGCAAACTTTCCTTCTCTCGCTATAAGCCATTTTCTATCTTAACTTGATAACTTATTTGCAATATTTTTAAAATTGTCTATTTATTGTACTCGGATCCAGGACCTAATAACCACTCAAATGAACTGATCAAAGGATTTATTTTCATAATTTATTTGAACACTTAAGTTAACTAAAATGTTAAATAAATATACTAAGTTGGGTAATTCAGTTACTTTTAATTTTATAAACAAAGCACACTCACTTCTAAATAAGTGGTTCTAGATTTCATGAAATTTTTTACAGTATTTATTTAAAAAATTTTGAAAGATTTGTTGTCATAGTTGTACCATTTTATAAACTGTTTATCGTCTACTTCTCATATATTTTTTTCAAAGATCATTTCGCTCTTTTCGTTAAGGAAGTACATATTCATTCAAATAGGCCAGAATATTTATTTTACAGTAGGACAGACATTCGTTGTTAGGGTTAACTTTTTTCTCTGCACAACAAGTTCAGTACCATCATATTAATTCTAGCTTCACGAATTATAAAACGTATATCAAAACGTTTAATGAAGACCACTGCTGTTGAAGTATAAGTAAAATCAAAACAATGTAATTTTCGTAGCTAAAATTTCTTCTTTTCATTATCAGTAGAGAATTTGAAGACGTAGATTTGAAACTAGGAGCACAACATTTTCTCCTCATTATTTTATGGATATAATCTACACTTTCTTTAATAGTTATAATCTATAATTATTGATATCGTTATAATCTAAATACACTGAAAAATATTATTAATTACTACATAAAACAATAACTAATATCAAAATACTATCATAAACAATCCGTACAAACGAACAAAGTACGTGGAAAATTTTAAGTAGTATGGATCTCTCTTGTAACGTCACGTAAGTCAATTTGCTCTTTGTGGCAGGCCCGGTATGAAAGCAAACAGTGTGATCTCGGAGGCCCCGCTCAGAGGCAATTTGGCATCATTGAAGAAGTGAAAGCGAGACCGTAAAAGAATTCTTCCAT
Organism: Maratus michaelseni; assembly: GCA_963931845.1. Classification (NCBI taxonomy): domain Eukaryota; kingdom Metazoa; phylum Arthropoda; class Arachnida; order Araneae; family Salticidae; genus Maratus; species Maratus michaelseni. The sequence continues at coordinate 196,541,304 of OZ007590.1, forward strand.
ATGCTGAGCACGCTCTTTTTTCAACAGGTTTTTGTAAAGTTTGGTAAGAGTTATGACAAATACAAGAATACATTTAATGATTCGGTAGAAAAATAAATTAAGCCTAGTTTTTTTTGTATGCAGTCTATTACTTGTCTTGAATAAAATCTCTGCCTAGCAACCGAAAGGAAATCATTTTTGTACATTCCCTCCTATCATAACCCGTAAATGCGAATAGAAGTAGCACAAAATACATGTCATGATATTGTTACGCATTTCCGAAATAACAGTAAGTAATAGTAACATATCCAAAGTTTAAAAAATATTACCTTTAAATTATTTATTTTATGTACTAAAATGTTCAACTTTCGATGGAAAAGAAAGTAATTTGAGTTTTCTTTTTTTTTACCAGCTTGAAAATTTTATGTAAGTTGTCTAATATAAATACCCTACGAAATGATTATTTTTTTTAATTCTACGAAATTATTTAAAATAGCCTTTAAAAATAAAACCTTGATGTTAAAAACACATATTTTTTTTATACAATTTAACTTTCTATTAGCTCAATAAATGACATTTATTGTTGTTAGATACAATATAAAAACTTTGCGTCAACATTTCACCTTTCCAAGAGGAAACAAAAATTGCAGAAACACCAAAACATAGTTTACTTCCATCTTTCGAAACCCCTCATTATGCCGAAACTTCACCAATTTTGGAAATTTTCGCCTTCCTGTGGTAATATGCAACATCCAATAAGAACAAAATATTCTAGGAACATAATGAACAGAGGAAGATATATTCAACTAAGTAAATTATATTCAATGGTTGGAGTATCATAGTTGAGATTTTTTTCAACAGAGCGAAAATATGCCGGGACCAGGACTCGAACCTGGGTACTTTGGTTTGTCGTACCAACGCTCTCCCTACTGAGCTATCCCGACGATATCCTGGGCTGGCATATTTCACTCTTATTTGTTGGACAAGGCTGCGAACTGCAGCGCTAATTTCATTCATCCGAGCTATAACTATAGCATTTACATGATGAAGCTTGAAAAAATAGCACGGAAACTCCTGTATACCATGTTATTAGGTCATAATGAACAGATGAAAATATATTCAACTAAGTAAATTATATTCAATGGTAGGAGTATCATAGTTGAGATTCTTTCCAACAGAGCGAAAATATGCCGTGACCAGGACTCGAACCTCGATACCTGGGAACCAAAGTACCCAGGTTCGAGTTGAATATATTTGAATATATTATATAGTATATAAATTTTAGAATATTTTTTTAGTGAAATAAATTATGAATATTTAGATTTTTGCCTGATGTAGAATGAATACAGAAATTGCCATACCTATATATTTTTCAAGCAAAAGTTCTACATACTGTATTTTTCGGCGTATAGTCAGCGGCTCAAATAATTCAGTATAGACCCAGAAATTTTATATAGTAATTGAAGTCAAGTATATTTCGAGAACAAAAAACTGGTATTTTATCAAATACAATTTCTGCGTCTAAAATAAATTATTTGAACCACAGATTATGGGCTGAAAAATACGGTATAAATAATTAGATGAGAAATATTTCTGAATAACTACAATGACCGAAAAATACCATGCCATTTTTTGTTATTTTTTTTTCATTTAACAAACTTAATATATCTGTAAAAAATTTAAATAATTTCTAAATATTTGCAACTTACTCCAAAAATTACTTAAATATAGGTGTAGCAAGACTATTGATTGTTTCAAAGTTATTCAAAATCTGATTAAAATTATAAAAGTAATATTACATTCATATTTAGAAACTAGTCGGATGTGTCAATCCCAAAACTTTCTTCTATCTCAGTCATGTTAATACTTCAAAATTCGCTATCACATCGCCAATAAAATCAATACTTTTCGTCATTCTGTTGTACGTCAGCTGCTTGCGAATCGTCGGGTTACAGGGATGCAAACAACCGATGTATACTAAACTACGAAAAGTCCTTCTGGCCTGAACCGACAGGAACAGATAGCCTCCCTATTCCTTGGTTTTACGATTTTAGCTAATTTTACTGGAAAACACGAAGCTGAAATGCGTGGAACATAAATAAAGAAGATTCAATCCCAGTTTTCGTCAACATTGAATTTGAATGAGGATATCGCCAAATTAGTCCTCTACAGCCAAGTTGGCTTCATTTATGGTAACTTATGTTGGTCGCCAAATTTGGTGAAATTCCGCCAACTGTCGCCAAGTTTGGCGAGAATTCGACGTTGGCGAATATAAATATATAGTGATAAGCATGTAATAGGATGAATGGTTACAATAATGAAAGAAAATTTGCCGAAATCATGTTAACTAAAACTCATAAATTAAACCCGTTTATGGATGAAATTCCGCTGTCTTGTTTGAAAATGTCAGCCACCCTAAAATTTCAAACAGCTATATCTCAGCTATTTTTCAAGATAGAGGCAAAACAAAAATTGCTCCTGATTCTCCGGATCAAGGCCGAACATTTAACATAAAAAAGTTCTAGGATTTCTAATTTTTTTGAATTTGCACATTTTTTGAATTTGAAATCTTTAAATGGCTAACACAGCGCCCCCTTTCGTCGAAATATCCCCAAATTCTAATAGAACCTGCTTGCCATAGCCAAAAACATAGAAAAAAAATGTGGTTCGATTTGAAGTATAACTTTATACACTTTTCGATGATACAATAGTGAAAATGGAACAAAAATATCGATCACAGCGCCCCCTTTCGTCAAACTATCCCCAAATTCTGATAGAACCTGCTTGCCATAGCCAAAAACCTAGAAGAAAAATGTGGTTCAATTTGAAGCATAACTTCATACACTTTTAGATGGTACAATAGTGAAAATGGAACAAAAATATCGATCACAGCGCCCCCTTTCGTCGAAATATCCCCAAATTCTGATACAACCTGCTTGCCATAGCCAAAAACCTAGAAAAAAAATGTGGTTCAATTTGAAGCATAACTTCATACACTTTTAGATGGTACAATGCAGACGGACAGACGGACAGACGGACGGACGGACAGACGGACAGACAGACATTTTGTAAAAACATGTTTTTTGGAATCTCTGACCCCTAAAACGTGTAAATCCGTCAAAAACTGGAAGTCGAAAAAAATTTCGATTACAATACTTTCTTCTATTATAGATAGAAGAAAGTAAAAAAGTGATGAAAATAATGTTAAAAATTTATTTGACAATAGAAAAATGAGATATGCAATGACAATGAGTATATCATAAATATTTTGAATTTTTGTAGGTACAGTTAAATTGTAAACAATCATTCTAGCTAAATTAATATTTTAAGAAATTTAGGAAATGTATTATAAATTAACTTCCCAGTAAAAATATATTTCCTTATGCTTTAAAATACAACTTGCATTAAGTATCAAGCTATTTATATTGGAAGATTTAAATTCAGAAATAAGAAGATAGTTAAGTATTTTTGATAAATATTTTTCATGATTGCTTAGCTAAAAATGCTTATAATAGTTTTTTTTCATTGTGAACATAAAATTATGTATTTTTAATCACTTGCAAGATTGGTTTTAATTATTGTTTTAGAAATTAATTCAATCTGATAAATTACAGTAAAAATATTGGTGCACATGTATCCAGAAAAAAAGAAGAGTAATGTGATTCACAAATAGTCAAAACAATCAATTAAAATATAGAAATACATTTATTATAATATATAAATTACATTAATACAATACATTACGATATATGCATAGCAACAACAGTTGGTTTGGCGATATATAGCATGAATGCTGCTATTTGATTTGCTGTAGTCTGTTCCACACACAGAGTTGATCAACATTAGGTACCTTAAAAAAAATTAAATGCATTTACCATGGATATAAGCATTCATATACATTTTTAAGAAAATACAAAAATAGAAGTTGTCATAAAATCATTTTAAGGCTATAAGTTAGAACAACAATGAAAAAGTCAGAAATGACTAATGGAAAGCACAACCCTTTGTTCAATAAATACTTTAGGCAGTGCATTCTCTGGAAAAGTAGCAAAGAACGGCATGTTTTTTGTTTTGTTTTGTTTTTTCTGCACTATCTACAGTTTTCCACAACAATATGGAGCATTGCAAGAACCAATAATTTCTGTATAACTTACTCCATCTTCCAAAGGGTCTTGTTTAAGTTGCATCTCATTCACTGGTACAATAGAGATTCTGCAACAGGTCAGATGGAGATAAGGCCTTTGAACTGCATGTAAATCTGTTTAGAAATACTACATATCCCACACTGTTTGATAATAGGTAGCAATGCTCTGAAAATCTCTGATATAAAAATCCATAGAAATAGATATTTTACAAGCGGATTGGCCAGCTTGCTCACTAGTCTGAACTTAACTGAGCATGAATGGAATGCAATATATCACCAAAGTATAGTATGCAAAATGTCTTGGACTGTCTGCATTTTATATCAAAAATAAATAAGAATGGAATATAACCTAGCATCAGAATCATTAGCGATACAGAAAACAGACTTATTTTAACTATCAATCAGATTTTTCTGATGAATCATGTCCCATTTTATTGACTATGCAGGTATTTATCTAAGCATTTGTTGATACAAGCTTCACATTTCAAATCTTATTAAAATAAAAAATTTATGAAGAGTATACTTTTTTGGAATGAAATTATATGAAGCGCCTCTTTTTAATAGAGGAATTCTGTAATTTTTTTCTTTTAATAAATGAAATTTTGCGATTGGGCCCAACAGAGAACCCCATTTATGCCAAAATCCACTTCTGGTTTTCATAATTTTAAAAAAAAAAAGCACTAGGTATAAACAAAACCAAATTTATCATCAGTCTCTCTCACACACATATACCAGGTAAATAGGGAAAAAATGATAACCTGCAAAAATTACTGGTTGTTGGTAAAAAAAAAAATTACCCTCCCACATGCATATTATTTAATCATTGACACTCAAAATGCTTATAAATTGATCAACAAAAACTAACTATTTCTATAGATACAATATATCAAGTATTGGTTTTAATTCTTTAACTTAGTAAAAATTTAATTTTGGAAAGTAATATAAAAATAGTCACCAGTTCAAATGTTTTGGTTGCCGATAGCGACATATTCGCATTTGCCAAACCTTGCATACATATATCATACACAACTTTTACAAAATTTTGTAGTTCATTAAAAATTAAGAAATTTAGTTGTGAAATTATCAAAACTTTATAGTTAGTTTTTTATGTAACTAAATAAAACAACAAGCAATAAACAGTGAGCAAGATAATAATACAGAAATAAACTGGCTGATGAAGCTACTGCAGAAAATAGTAAAACCTACCAAGATTAAATCGTACAGGACTGAAGGAAATTTCTGTTGCTCAAGTTTCTATATTAGCGGGTAAAATTTTATATAAAACCATAAAAAATTTCAGTATCAAATTGGTTTCAATTACACAGATTTTACTGAAATTGATAGTTACAAATTCCATACTTTATTTCATGTAGTACTTTTTAATACTTGTCATAACATTTGTTTTGAATAAATACTAATTAAACTGTTCAACTGTTTATTTCAATGCGATGGTTTTCTTTAGCAAATAATTGAGACTTGAAAAGGCCTAAAGAGGGCGCTAATCACACCTGTTGGTACCAGAAAATTGTACCTTTAACCATGGCATGATGCATGTTCAACTAACGCTAAAGTGTCATTGAAATCATTATTTATTGTAAACGCATTTGAAAGTGTTAGATATTCAAATTCGATAATTTTTAAATTGTCATATAAACACAGAACACTAATATATCACATGAAATCTGAAATTGAGCAAAAAAATAATCATTATGAACAAATTAAAAATACATGTAATGCAATGGGCTTTCATAGGATTTTCTGAAAGCGAGAAGTTACATCTTTTTTCCATCAGATGGCACATTCAAGCACTTGAATCGCCAATAATAATATTGTATATTGTCTAAAAATTTATAAAAACTTTTAGTGAATATCAGGGAACCAACAGATAGGATTGGTTGGAATAAATTAGAAACTTTAACAGAAATACTATTCCAAATATTTTTTACAAAAATAGCTAAATCATGTGTGGTCAGATACATGCTAAAAATATGAAAACATTGATATATACTTATTAATCGGTGATTTATAATTAAAAAAATAACTATTTAGTTGTTCATAATGAAAACAAAGTCTATGATTGAAAAAATTATCTATCAACTTTTTAAGGGGACTCACTGTTTTAAATTTTCCAAAAATAATTTTTTTTGTTTTCATCTTTTTTTAAATTATATAATTCTGAATCGAATAAACAAATGGCATGAAAAAAATTCAAATTAGAACCCGGTCAAAAAAGTAGGTACTTTAACACAAGCTCAAATGGATTTTTAACTTGGCACACATTCTTTTCAAATCGTGTTTTTGCTACACTGTTTAAAAAACATCTTTTGCAGAAATATAATTTATTTTGCACAGATATATATGAAAAGATCATACCTAAAATCTTCACCTACACTTTTGTCAAATAAATAATGCAAACTTTATTTGTTGCATTTAGAATGCATTTTAAATGAGATAAACCTTAAAAATAAAATTCTAACTGCAACCAGCAGTCGATGCAGGGTTTCGCTCTTGGGGCCCATTTTATGAAGAGTAAAAGTTATTTTTGTAAAATTTATTATATTTATATGAAAAATAACATTTTGTAATGAAATATGAAATCCAGTTACTCAAATTCAAACCAAACATTTATTAATAATAACTTCTTTAAGTCCTTCTGCTAAACTTTTTCCTTCTAGTGAATTTGTTTTGTTAGCAAAATTTAAAACATAATAAAATAAAAGCAATTAATGAATAATGTTTTTATGAAATGGAATTTTGTGAAGGGTTAATTTTATTAAATCAATTATGTGAAGGGTCATGTTTTATTAAATGGATTTTTGTGAACAGACAGTTGTTGATAAATTGTTTTATTAAATGAAATTTCGTGAAGGACCCTAAATAGGCCCCAAATTTTACCTGGATCGGCTCCTGGCGACAAATAAAATTTCTCTCATTTAATTAGGAAAACAACAGGTGGTGATTGCACATATGATATTTTATACATTTCTGTGCAGAAGAATAATCTTTCTACAAACGATTTGTTCTTTACAAAGAGTGTACACAACTAGAAAAATATGATATATAAAAAAATACATAATATTATCCAGCTCAATTTGAATATTTTAATGCCGTTTGTTTTGTTCGATTCAAAAAAGTATGAATTAAAAAATATATATGAAAGAAAAATCAAACCTGTGTTTAATTATGCATAGACACTTGTAAAATATTAAACCAAATGACAACATTCTTTACAAATTTTTTGATTGCATTTCTTTCAATGTTTTATTTATTTATTTTTACATGTGATATCTTATTTTGATGGTATAACTTTTTTTTTCAATTTTGTTCGTAGTTTTTTTTTCTACAGATATTTTAAATTTTGGAACCATTGCAAAATTGAAAATTGCAATTGTGTAGTACAGTTTGTAAAATTTTGTGTAGTACAGTTTTTGCTTTTCTTAAAGAAAAGCAAAAACTGTACTACACAAAATCAAAATAATAAAAAGATACCCAGTCAGACATCCTATCCTATGCAAAAAAATATATAATAATAATAATAATAATTTAAACATTTGAAAGCCAAATAAGAAGTTTGTAAAGAACACTGCCATTGTTTTAGCATTAGCTTGTAAGTGTCTTTGCACGACTAGCATAAGTGTCGAGAATTAGCAAAATTCCCAATACCTCTAGAAACGAAATACCTAATATATAATATATTAAAATATATTGATTTTATGGATTACTTATTGATATTTTCAGAGAGTTTGTACCACAACTCACAAGACATATTTTTCACAAAATATCTTGACCTAAATTTTATATATTTTTAAATGTTAAATAATGATATATCTTTAAAATGTTTAATTACCTCCGATAAAACTTTTATAAAGAACTTTTGAATTCCATGAAGAACAGCACCACCATTCATCATCCATCAGAGGTAAAGTAAGATGAACCTTAAAAAGAATGTCAACACTGATAATACCAATATGCAGTATATCTTATCTATATTTATTTATTTATTTATTTATTAGGAATATACTGAATATTTAATACTTTTATGTATGAAGGGCACCAGTGATATATACTATACGCATATATATATATTCATGTATACAAATATATCACCAGCGCCCGGCTAACATAAAAGTACCGAATATTCGATGTATTTATTTGGCTAGGCCAAATATCAAAGTACTCGCCGTTTCAAATATTAGAATTGGTCGAATATCTTGATACTGGACCAAACCCATTACTTTTTTAAAAAAAAGAAAAAAAAATTAAAACTTACATAAGTTCTATTTTTAGCTATGAATAAATAAAGATATTTTGAATTAACAAACAAAATCCCTTAAATAAAAGATATTGCTTTTACATTATTTATTTGATATTTTAAAAGTGACACTTAAGAAAATTAACTGTAAAAGAAGACAATTAATAGGGAATGATGTATAAATGTGAGTTCCTGAATAGTATCTGTTAAAGGTAATATTCTGTTTCTTGCTTTTTCACAAACAGGGTGTTTCTAAACAAAATGGAACAAACTTTCAGGGGTAGTTATAATGCATCAAGACAAGGAGATTTTGTTACAGGAAACCAGGATCGAAATCTACTTATTCAGTCAAAAATATATTGTGTATCTCACGATAAGCATCACTTGGATTTTCGTTTATTACTTTAGCAATAATAAAAATAATGTAACGAGGTTTTCAAACTTCTTACTTTAATTTTTGTGAAACAGGATGACATGATGAGAATGCTGTAAATTGCCAAAGTTCAAATCCAAACAGTGAGGTACACATCCTATCCTTCAAAATACAGCTGACATCACATATATTATGTCACAGACCAGAATTCAGTCACTTCCAATGATGTCATCATATTTCATACAAATCAAAGTTATATATATATTACAAAGAAGTTCTCACTAAAATATCTTCATTATTTTAAAGTTGTTACCAAAAATTCTGGTTCAGCTTCTAGTGAGATGCCCTATAGTTTGGATGGAATAAGTAAGTTGCAATGTTGGTTTCCTGTACAAAAAATGTTTTATCCTGCCTTAAAGTTTGTTCCAAAATTTTAGGAACATCCTGTATGTTTACAATCTAGAGTCCTGCATTGGGTCAGGTTACCTGCTTTTACCTCACACGCAGTTTGGGTCAGGTTGCTGCTATATTTTTTGTTGCGTTTCGGGTTGGGTTTTGTCTCTTGCAGGTCGGGTTCAGGTTGACCTGCTTTTTCAAATATACACAGCTGAGTTGTATAATATATACGCACATGCGCGTGGAAAATTTTCTGCAAAATTCGAAACTTTGCAGAAAACATTTTAGAAAATAAAAACATAACTTTTGTTTTAATACCAAAAAATAAAAAATATTCCAATTTTATGTACGATTTATTTACTGTTTGCATACAATTTACAGTTTAAAGATGAAAGATATTGTTGTGACATTACAGGCACTTGCGAAGAGCTCAAAATATTAAGGATTGGGCTATCTAAATGCATTGACAAAATAATTGATAAGAATGCAGCTCTTCCTATCGTGGATTTTTAGCTTTATTATTTTTTTAACCAAAATAATTATTCTTTAATTAATATTAATTAATTTTAAATGGTAAGTATTTTAAACTACTGTTTTTAATTCATATTGTAAAAATAATAACACATAATTTTATTAAACATTAAATTAATTTGCAGAAAGTTTTTAACCCAACATTTATGTGTGCAAGAAGGTTTTGGTTTTATACAAGTCTGGTCTACAGTATTTTTTCAGATTAAATATATATACAATAAGACCTCCATAATGGACAATCCCAAAAAGCAGACACCTCTATTTAACGAACACTTTTTCAATTCTTAACACATATATTTGTATGCTTATACCTTGGAATAGGGGGCACCTCGAAATCTACACACATGTAGCATGTGTATGTGCTCATAACTATCACAAATATAATACATGTGTTTTTGTGAGTATCATAAATGAAATGTTTGCAATATTTTCATATTCTGACAAAAATTAAAAAATGTTTATTAACTGCACCGTAAAGAAAGAACAATCTATGATTACATTTCTTGTACATTTTATTTTTTCTCATGCAGTAAATTGAATATATATACCTATTCATATTAAAATACATATTTATTTTCATCTAAAACATAGTTCTGTTCAAATGTGTTGTGAAAATCCCAACAATTAGACTTTCAAAAAACATACATGACCCGACAGAATCATTCTAGGATGAACTCGATAAGCAGAAAGAAAATTAGAGTCATCCCAGCCAGGAAAAAAGATAGAAACAACCCGATCGGATGCAGGACTCTATTCAACGATCTTGAGGTATCTGCTATTCAGAGGTTACACAATATCTGAATATTAAAGAATATAGATTTGCCCATTTTTCTATAATATATAAAATTTGTATTACAGATATAATTGTACATGACTTTTCATACTAGTATTAAAACATGATTTATTGTCCTTTCATTGCTGTTTGAAATATGTCAGGTTCAGGTCAGGTTGCGGGTCGCCGAAAATTGTTCTTGCGGGTTCAGGTCGGGTTGCAGGTTGAGGAAATTTTTTTGTTGGGTTCATGTCAGTTGTGGGTTGACTTCAAATGGAATTTGCAGGTTCGGGTTGGATACAACCGGACCCATGCAGGACTCTATTACAATCTCAGAAAACAATAACCCGCTGTGGTGCATTTAAAACTTCCTTGCGAAATAACAAAAAGGAGGAAAATTATTCTTGCTGAGTTGCCACCATTTGAATTAGATGTTTCCCCCCCTTTCTGATAACACAAATATAACTTCAAATAAGTACTATTTGATTAAACTTCTCCTTTTTCAAAATTTCTTTCATAAATATTTGTTTTAAAACACATAAAAAATTATTCATTTATTTTAATTTTCAGAAGAAGTTATTTAATTTTATTAATTACAATTAACTTCACTAAAGAATTGATAAAAGTTTTATTAGTTGAAAAATTGTAATGTTTTAGCTTTTTTTATGTGTTTTTAAATTTTTTTTGAAAAAAAAAATGAATTTTTCTCTGCATTGAGCTCAGACCCAGAACCCAATAAATTATACATCCAAATTAACATCCCTCCCTGTCATCAAAAATTAACAGGATTAATATGCAGGATTATGCCAATTTTTTTACAGAAATCGCCCCAAAAGAGTAAATAACTTGGTAGACCCTGGCGACTGCATCAGTAAAGCCCTGCCCGCAACCATTTGTCGAAACTCAAGATATTTTTTTTCGACCGATTTACGGAATTTGCTTTTTTTCTGCTACCTTTTGACAAAATTTGCGATCCTTTTCTACAATCGTTTGTTAAAATTCGGGATTTGTTTTTCGAAACTGACTGGCAAAATTTGCGATTATTTTGCGTGATCGTTTGATGAAATTCTCTATTTGTTTTATGTGCGATTGTTTGACAAATTTAGTGATTTGTCGCAGAACCTTTGGATGAAATCCATGATTTTTTTCCGTGATAATTACATAAAATTCACAATTTTTTGAAAAGTCTTTTGACAAAATTTGCAATCTTTTTTCGAATCTGATTGAAAAAATTTGACTTTTTTATGCGAATGAATGTTGTTATCTGCGACCGAATGACAGAAATCGCTATTTATTTCTACAATCTTTGGCGAAATTCTCCATATTTTTCCATGGCAGTTCGAGAAAATTAGTGATTTTTACAACTAACAATTTGTTTAATTCTACGTTCAATTGGGAAAATTCGCTATGTTTTCGCGATCAATTGAAAAATTAGCTAATTTTGCATAATTTCATAAAATAAATAAATAAAAATCACAGACTTTCACGGAAATTTAAAAAAAATCTCTGCAAAAGAAATTAAGAGGGCAAAATCATGTACAAACTTTTTTATTGTGCAGGATTTTCTTATTTTGTGTGTGATTTGTGCAATCCCATGCACTATTTCACACCCCATCCCTCAAAGAAAAGTCCTGCCCCCCCTCGCAAAAAAATCTTGAAATGGCACCCCTGCAGTAAAACCTGCAAAGAATTAGTTGAAAAGGGCTATTAAAAACCTAAATTTTAGACATTTCGCCGTCTTAGTAGGTATAATTGTTTGGTGCTTTTTCGCCGAAAATTTTTTTCGGATGAGAAGAATTCTGTCATAGACAGGTTTTGTTTTCACAAGTTTCATTGTAAAACAGCTATGCTCTTCAGATGTCCAATATAGAAAGAATGTTTTAACAGTCTTAGAGGCAACCTTTAAACAAATGTAACAAAACCTCCTATAACAGAAAACTTTCATAGTATCTTGAAATTATTCATGCTAAGACGGAAATTTTCATCTTTTTTTTCGAATTCGTATTCGAAGTTTTTACTTCTTTTGTATCTATGATTTAGTAAACGTTTCTCATTCGGAGGGGGAGGGTTTACAGCCCTGCCGAACCTCATCCTTGGCTATGCCACTGCCGTCAAAGAAAAGTCCTCCTCTCCCCCCCCCCCCCCCCCAAGAAAATTGTGAAATGGCGACCCTGGTTTTGAAACATTGTATGCTAAAAAAATGCTGCACTTAAGTAAAAGAATGGTTATAATTCAGGCACAATTTTTCAAATCTATTGGTAAGTATACAAAACTTCACAGATAGACTGCCAAAAATGCCAGCATGGTGTATACTTAGAAATGAATTAGCATGACAGTTCATAAACAATTAACCATTTCTTAAATGTACGAACAAGGTACTAACCCAGTATATAAATTCGTTTAGAAGATTAATTTTTAATTTTCTAACAGATGGCGCTACTGATCTACTACAGCTACTTATTATTTTCGTCTCGTTTTTTTAAAAGTAATCTACATTATTTTAATGTGGGTACAATTACACTGAAAAACTCATTATTATTATAGATGCTAAATCTCATACATATATAGTATTCATTAAGTTTCTTAATATTACACTCCAAAACATTGTGTTTTCCGAATTCAGAACAAATGTGTTTCAGTCACGCACCAATGTTGGTGTTATTTCCAAGCTCACACCAAACTACTGTTTTCTAATAGGGTAGACTGGTACACAGTGGACCACTTTTTCAGTTAATTTTTTTTTCTCTTTAACGGGCAACCCAATCTGCATGAAAATATTTTTTAATATTCCTTAAGCCTTTAAATACATTCATCATAATTTTCTCTGAACATAGTTTTCAGTATATTTTTCAAAAAAAAAAAATATATATATATATGTATATATATATATATATATATATATGCACCCGTAAAGTGGACCATTGTGTCCCAAAAGTAGGGCACAGTGGATCGCTATTAGGAATTATCTGAAATACAATATAAATCTATTTTTTATTAATCTAATTCATTTTTATTTCCCCTTTACCCCAAGATAACATAGTAATATAAATTTACAAGTAACATTTTGAAACAAAAACAAAATAATTCATTATATTTTGAAAATGATAACAGATTAATACAGGAACAATTTAGTTGAAGTTATTACTTAAGTACAAAAAAAAAATCAGCGCACATTAAAATTTGCAAATGAAATTCCAAAATACTTATGAGTAAAATTGAACCGGGAATTTTCCTGAAATATTTTTGGGTCTGGAAGCAACATTATGAAATGATTGACATCAACAACAGAATCCACAGTTTCGGGAAAAATAAACTGATTTCCATTCAATTTGCATCTCATGAATCTTATTTGAATAGAGTCATCACCAATTAGACTACATTCACACTAATATTTATTCAAAGCCAGTAAATGCAAAACAAAATATTTCTTACTATGTTAAATAAATTATTATTTTTCTTACTACTTTAAAACAATATTTCTTTATAGAAAATAAGCAATTATTAAATATTTTGAACATTCTGCATTACAGGAGCAGAGTAGATTGTGGACTACTGTGCCCCATGTTGAAGTTCATAAATAATCATAGTAATATTGTTTATAGCTTTATTTTAAACATACTAACTTTAAAGTTAAATAAAAACATGTATCTTAGCTTTACATAACAGCTGTTTTATCTTATTTATCTACAACCTTTACTTACTAAAATAAATAAAAAAATATGATTTTGAAAAATTTTTACTTTTAGTAGCTCAAAACAACCAATCAAGATAAAATAGTTCAATCAAGTCACCAAAGCATCATAGACCCATTATTCGATCAATTCAGCTAAATAATAATGATCAAAGACGACTACAGAAAAAAAAAAAGTTATACCGGAAACGGTTTTTATCAAACTAGGAAGTGAAAACTTATCATAAATTTCTAAATCTATTACGAGTAAATAAGATTGATCTTGTAATACAGATCGATATAAAGCGTAATTTTTTTAATATATAAACATAGTTGAATGAAAATAAATACCATAAAACTATAAAACAGCAATGTAACTTACATTAAATCACTAAAATCGTACCAATTTTAGTGAATCCTTACAAGATTATGTCTCGGCGTCGGCACGGCGTGTAAACAAACACAAACAATTTCCTGAAGTTGCCATTCCTTATACCAGATATTTTGAAGAAAGCGTTGTCATTGGTCCATGGAGTTTACGATAGATGTAAAATTACAATCATTGTACCAGATTCATAAATAATTGCTAAACGATGATTTTTTTATCACTGGGCGAATGAAATCTTTATAAATTAATGGTGTTTCGACAATTTTCTAGAAAAATGGTAAAGTCAATGTAAAATTTACGGTCAATGCATTATTATTTTACGGAAATTTTTAACAGTGTACTTCTTTGCTTATTCTGTTCCCTACTTTGTTGCTTCCTTTTGACAAAATACCACCTTCTTTCAATAATTTCCTAGATTTTTTTTCCATGTATTCAGTAGTGTTAAAAAATGTTCGAGTCTTTTCTATGCTCCAAGATGCGGGCACTAAATATTTGCAGTTTTTCTTTAAAACTTGTACTAAATTTCTCTTTGAGTTTTTGCATTAAAATGTTACAATCAATGCATTCATTACTGCCACTTGGTTCAGAAACATTTTCCATAGACACATGCAGCACTTCTGATGCAGTTTCTTGGAATTTTAAAGCTAATTTACGAGACTTTGTTCGAATATATTCTGGACGTCATTCTAGTTTTCTTTTAGTAACCTTAAATGGTGAGAGATCAAGTAGTTCACAACTTTCATTAAGTTTTTCCAGAGTTCTAGATGGAACTGGTACATATTCTGGATCTTCAAACTCATTCTCAGACATAAACTCGTCTGAAAAGTTGTGTAACATAGAAGTTAAAATGGCCTTACGGCATGTTATACAAAGCTTAGTACCTGGAATAAGTTTAAGAACTTTATATTTCTTTGACATTGTTAAAGAAACACGTTTCAAAGACTTTTTAATACTTCGTTTACCATGCTTCTTAAAAGGGTCACAACAAATTCTTTGTCTATTTTCAAATGTTCCTAAATAGAGACTTTGATGATAAGAACAAATACTATCAATATTTTCACAATTAATTCTCAGCTTCAATAATTCAATATCAGTTTCACTCAGATTTGATAAATCTATGAAATCAATTTCTTGACTGCTATTAGCTTTATTCTGACACCCATCTGTTGATACAAAACCTATAGAACACTTTTTCTCCATAATGAGTTCTAAATAGAAATCTGACAGAATAGAACTGATTGCAGCATACTTTGTTTTTTAAAATCTAATTAATCAATGATCTTTGATCTTTGATAAAGAATGTCACAAAAATAAACAATTGACTACTACCTATAAGATCAGAACACTTTTAGAAAAAATACGATTGTCTAGGAATTTCTGAATTGGAACTCAGAAACAGAACAATTATCAGACTGTTGCCAAAACATAGAAGTTAAACTTCTGTTGCCAGAAATGATTATAATGAGTCTTACTCACATTTTTTTTTAACTTTCTAAATATGAATGATATCAGAAAAGCATATTTGAAAGAAAAAAAAATAAATTTGTTCTAATAGAAATTTCTAGCTCAACTCAAAATCAGAACAATTATCAAACTGTTCTCAAATCATAGCAGTTATATTTCTGTTGATAAATATAGTTATAATAAGTATTACCTTTAAAAACATTTTAAAATAACAATCATTGCAACCTCACTGGAGAAATATATCAATCATCAAAATATACTTGTTTTGATTTTCAACTATGTGTTCTCAAGCATCATAAATTATATTAATTATGCGGTTATTTATAAAAATATTATCGTCTGAGAAACAAATACAAATATTATGAAATTTTACTTTTTTATAAGCATATTATGAAATCAATTATGTTTTTTGTGTGTTTTCTTCATTTTTCTTGTTTATTTTTTTAAACAAAAAAGACAACATACACCCTTTTGATTTTTTTTATGTTGAAAAAGATGGTATTTAGCATCATGTGAAAAACAATTAGGGTGATGAAACTTGTAGTTTGAATGCAAAAAATTATTGAAATTTTCAAAAAAAAAAAAATCTTTAAAACTGCTTTTATTACAAATTTGTAATAGTTGTATGTATATTTTTTGCATTTTAATAATTTTATTTAATAGCTGATACTTTTATCGTTCCAACAATACCAAAATTAACAGTATTGGTCAATAAAAACAAAAGTTATAGTACTTACAAAGTTATAAGTCGCTTTGTCCGTCGACGCCATTTTGTTTCTTTTGGGTCATATTTCAAGGTGACCCCCTAACCTCAGTTTTGACTTAAAAATTCTGAAAAAATTATTTTAACTATTTTTCATAACATACTTTTTATTGAAAAAATTTCATAAAAATCTGTGACATAAGGGCAACAAGCATTGGGTGATTTCACATGATATGAGCCACTAGTTATTTAAATAATAAATCAAATTTAATCAATAAGTCAGAATTAATCAACTAATAATGCTACACATATTTTATTATAATTTATGTTTTTATTTTTAAAGCTAATTCATATTAAATATATCAATAAACGGATGCCCAATCAAAACAAAGAGGCATTTACCATGAACCTTAGAAATCCATTATAATCTAATTACAATTGGGAAGGTTATAGAGTATTTTTACTGTAAATTCACTATTCAAAGCATGATTATATATTCATATATACTTAAGGTGAAGTTATAATCTGAGAACATTACATTTTTAATGAATTTGGGGGAAATGTTTATGTAAAATTCTCTTTCTCGGGCATAAATATTTACTAGCAGTAGAAGACAAAATCCTTCAACACGTATGTAACTTTTAAATTTGTTGGATAAACTTGTTGATGCATAATGGATTTTACTTGAAAATTTCACAGTAAAATGTGGATGTATTTAAATTTCTGTTAAAAACATATTTTAAAAGCACTGATTAAAAAATGCCTGGCAGTTTCATTATGGATTAAAATGTGACGTGAAATAAACAAAACTAGTCGGATGTGCCAATCCCAAAACTTTCTTCTATCTCAAACAGATTTCGCATACACTAAAAATAATCAGCACCAAATTGTATCAAGGTCTAACTGAATCTAAAAAATTCCGTGCATTAGTTCTTGAGATATGACTATTGCAAAAATCGTATAAATCCTGCAGAATGCAGCATAGCACCGCCACCTGTTGGGAAATTTAAACCCAAACCTAGTCAACAACAACTTATGTCAACGTCTAACTGAATCTGAAGTTTGATTAAAATCCGTGCATTAGTTCTTGAGATATAGTTATCGTAATAATAATGAAAAAAGTAGCATAGCAGCGCCACCTGTTGGGCATTTTACACAAACCCGTAAGCAGCATCTGTTTATGTCAACCTCTAACAGAATCTGAAGTTTGATGAAATTCCGTTCATTAGTTCTTGAGATATAGCTATCGTAAAAATCGAGAAAAATGTGGTATAGCAGCGCCATCTGTTTTTGATAGCTACACCAAACTTTAATCAGTGTCTATTTATGTCAAGTTTTAACTGAACCTGAGGTTTGACGAATATAACCGCATTAGTTCTTTAGATAGAGCTATTGCGGAAATCGCAAAAAATGGAGCATAGCAGCGCCACCTGCTGGGGGATTTTCACCAAAAACGAATCAGCACCAATTTATATCAGGGAATAACTGAATATAAAGTTTTATTAAATTTCGTGCATTAGTTCTTGAGATAGAGCGACCACAAAATTTTTGGCACATACAGACAGCCAGCGTCACAGACAGACACTTTTTAAAAATGGTCAATTCGTGTTCAGGACCTTGTAAAATGTATAAATTCGTCGAAAAACGGAAGTCGCAAATTTTCATGAATCCAATACTTTCTTCTTGTAAAGATAGAAGAAAGTAAAAATAAAATCGCGAGTCAAGCATAGCGTATGAAACACTCCCAAATACTCAGAATACTCTAGCAAAACTTCACCATTTAATAGAGTGAAAGATGCTGTCTAAGTAAATAATTTTCCTGCATTACACATTTGAAAACGCAATTTTAGCCATTACCATCTATAGTCGAAAAAATATGCGAATTACTTTGTGCAGCTTTGTATATGATCAATAGATTTGCAAATATACTATATAGTATGTAAAAATTGAATTCAGACGGGAAACGCATAACAAAGCTAAAAATTACTCAATAGCGATTTCCGTCAATAAGTTGAAATGTACTCGCATTCTCTTCTGAATTCCTGTATATGACTTATAGAACTTATACACTTCAAGTAATGAACAAAATATTAATTAAATTTAAAAAAAGGCATACCAGAATTGAATCAGCACTTCCAAAATTTATCGTTCATAGACATTACTGTAACCGAAATTTTTGTGTGTCCTGTAAACGAACCACAAATACTAAGCATAGATCAAATACTTTGTGCGAATTTTAATTCATAAACCAAAACCAATAACAATGTTGTAACGCACAAATATGAAAAATTGGCACCAAAAACCGCATACGGCCGTTTCAAGGATTCCTCGATCCCCTTCCTCAGTGCGGCAAAAAAAAAAGATAAAAATGGGTTCAAAGAACTCCTCGATTATAGATTCCCGAGTACTGGCTTGAATGAAAATGCTAAAGCAAGAGTTTATATATCCCAAAGAAATGACGTATTTAACCGGAGATAACTGAAAAAAAGGAGTCACTGAGCAGGACACCCCCTCACATGCGAGAGAAAAGGGGGGGCTGGTCATATCATTCACCAAGGATGAACTATGTTTGTGAATAAAGTAAGCCTTGTAAAAGTCGAGATCTATAACTGAATTACATTTTTGGATAATTTTAGCTTCTGAATAATTAAACCTGTGGTTGGAATCCTAACAATGTTTAGCTATTGTAGATTTCTCACACTCCTGCTTTTTAACATAATTTTGGAGTTCTTTCAGCCTAATTCTAAGAGCACGCTTCGTCTGCCCAATGTAAGAGAGGCCGCATTCACAAAAAAATCTGTAAATGCCCCAGGTATTATGTTCATCCGTTGGATCTTTAAGACTAGAGAAAGAAACTTTATTGTTTGGAGAGAAAACAACTTTGAAACTAAACCTAATAATAAGAATACGCGAAATTTGTGAACTGATTTTATGAAAATAAGGTAAGACAATAAAACTTTTTAATTCTTTATTAGCTGGAACAGAATCAGTGATTTTCGGAGGTTTAGATAAAATACGGTTAATTATATTCAAGTTAAATCCACGATCGATGACGACTGCTTTGATATAGTTAATTTCATTATTAAACAACTCAGAATTTGAACAAATTTTACGTGCACGGAAAATAAGTGTATTGAAAGCTGTTAATTTTTTATGTGGGTGGTGATTGGATCTATAATGAGGGGGCAAACATATTGCAAAAGGTTTACGGTAAACTGTTGTTAAAAATTCACAATCATTACGAATTACTAGGACATCTAGAAAAGCGAGATGTTGTTGAGCTTCAACTTCAAAAGTAAACTGGATACATGAATCAAATGAATTAAATATATCAAGTACAGCATTAATATTGTATTTAGATAAATCAAGTAAAGCAAAGGAATCATCTAAGTAACGTGTATAAAATGGGAATTGTATTAATTTAAATAATTTAACTTCAAAATAATCCATATATATATATATCACTTAAAACTGGGCTTAAAGGGTTACCCATAGCTAAACCTACCGACATTTTATAAAACTTACCCTGAAACACAAAAGCATTTTGTGACATGTCGCAAAATATGTATATCTTATATTAATCCTATTAATCCTATTAATATATTATGTATATCTTATATTATAGTAATATTTCCCCAAACATGTAATTCAGTTATAGGACTCGACTTTTACGAGGCTTACTTTATTCACAAACATAGTTCATCCTTGGTGAATGATATAACCAGCACCCCTTTTCTCTCGCACGTGTGGGGGTGTCCTGCGCAGTGACTCCTTTTTTTCAGTTATTTCCGGTTAAATACGTCATTTCTTTGGGATATATAAACTCTTGCTTTAGCATTTTCATTCAAGCCAGTGCTTGGGACTATAACCAAGGGGTTCTTTGAACCCATTTTTATCCATTTGTTTTCCTCGCACTGAGAAAGGGAATCGAGGAATCCTTGAAACGGCGGTATGCGGTTTTTTGTGCAATTTTTTCATATTTGTGCGTTACAACGTTGTTATTGGTTTTGATTTATGAATCATAAATACTATACAAAAGATTTTCTATAATAAGCATATTGAAGTGCTTCTATTTGATGTGTTTCACCTTTAATATTTTTGAAATAGTGTAACATAATTAACTCATTAATGCCGGTTGGTACGAAAAATTACCATTTAAGTTATACGAAACTTTTATATATTAACACCACTATCTTAGTAAAAAAAAAATTCATTTTATCTAATGTGAAACTATCAGAAATTCAATCAGTTAAAATAAGAGAGTGGAAAAACTGGTGTCAACTGGTATCGAAGTATTAAAAGAAGTGTAAAATAAGTCGTCATTAATGGGTTAAAATACACTGCAAGCGAGATTTCTTCATAGACCGTAAGGTTATTACATTTTTTTTACGTGAACCTCTATAAACGAACTATAAATGCTCAGTTTTCCATGCCGAATATGCTATCATGATAAACTTCAATAACATATATCAATTACATATCAATCCGAGTATATTCACGCGATTTAGAGCGCGAACAGACAGGTAGACACAAACCGAATTCATAAACACTTTTCGACTATGTCTGAAAAGCGGTTGAAAAGCATTGCTTTAGAGCAATGAGCATTTTCATAAATAATTTCAGTCTAAAGACTTAAAATAATTTATTACTGAAACACATTTAATTATTACTTACCCGCCATACGTCGTATAGGGTAAATCTTGTAATCGTTTTGAAAATCGAAAAACAATTTTTGACGGTTTTACACGTTTCAGACACTCGAGATTCCGAAAAAACATATTTTTAGAATTAGCCGTCCGTCTGACTATGTGTGTCTGTGTGTCTGTAAACGCCCTATCTCCCGAACAAATTGAAATAGAGACTTGTTATTTGGTATGTACGTAGTATGTAATAATGGGAAGAAGCTTATCGAATTTCAGTAACCTCGATTATCGGAACTATTTGTTTTGGACTCTCGAAACATTCGTTCTGATAAAAGGTACATACAAATTTTTGAAATTGTTTATTTTAAGGAGTAAATATAAAATACAATAAAAATAAATAAATTTTGCATAAAGAATGAAGTCGATCGGATAATTGATTGCCGAGATATTTGTAATCACATTTCCCACACTCTTCGATTTTTATGACCCTGTATTTCATTCAAATTTCAATTCAAAGATATATTGTAATTAGAAATGAGACACGTAATCCGACGCAGTAAACCGTTAGTTAATATGAGTATAAATTTTAGAGTTATAAAGATGTTTCTTTTACGCAATTCAGTAATAGAACATTTAAAGCGAGGTTAACCAAAAAGACAGGCTACCGCGGTGCATTCCACTTATCTGTATTTGTACAGATCGCTAGAGTGGCGTGATGCTCTTTTCGAACACCTGCATTGATGCATTCGAGCATCACATTACTCCCGCAGTCTGTAAAAAAAAGATATGCGTAAAGCACCGCGGTAGCCTTTCTTTTTCGTTAGACTCGATTTAAAGCGAGGCTAGCAAAAAAGACAGGCTACCGCGGTGCATTCCACTTATATTTTTTTACAGACCGCTAGAGTGACGTGATGCTCTTTCCGTACACCTCCATTGATGCATTCGAACACCACGTGACTCCCGCGGTCGGTAAAAAAGATATGCGTAAAGCACCGCGGTAGCCTTTCTTTTTCGTTAACCTCGGATTTAAAGTTTATGACATCATCAAGCCACGATTTTATTCGAATTGCAATGTATTTTATAAATAGTTTACACATGTTTTAGTTTCATATTTTATATTATGCATATCCATGATGGGTAAGTAATACGGTGGCCCCCAACGACTAGTTCTTGTAATACTTTAATATATATTTTTTTCCTTGACGTGTTTGCTTTTTTTTTTTTTTTATTCTGATATTTGCCCAATTTTTGTTTATTACTCTCATATATATATTTTTTAATTCGTATAAATAATCCTTCGGAAGTGAAATTAGTGTAAATTTTCTTGATATTTTTATAATAATTTTAATTGTATAATATTTGTTAAAAAATGAGACATAATTTTGTTTTCATTTAAATTTTCTCTGTTATACACATTTATTTATTTTACCACATTAAAGTATAAAATGTGTATATATTTTATTTATGAAAACATTCTTATTTACAGCATTTAGGCAACTACAAAAGCTTGATGCCCAGAAAACTGTGTGGTACATTTTAAATAATTATAAATAAATATTTCTAAAATTAAACATAAGTTTTTCACAAAAAATTCAAGAAAACAGCAATGTAAATGGACGAGTGTTTACAAAAATTTTCATGCGTTATAATTTTAAATCTAGTTTCCTAATAATATTTTATAGAATTATAATTTAAAAATGAATTCTTTATTCATGTATATATTCAAAGCACAATTTATAGAATATGTTTAACATAAATTAGAGTTCAACCGCATACTTAGATCTCAAACCATTAAAACTGGCATTCAAAATTTTAAACGTAGTAAAAATCGCATAAAGTTATTTTGCTTCTTAATTCTAAGAAAATTGATGAATCTTCTGTTTCTGACAGATCTCGAAAATGTAACACGATAGAATATATGTAAACTGTTAGATGTGAATAATTTAAAAATAAAAATGTAGTATGTTTGATGTACATACAAATAATATTTTTCTTATTTAACCAAGTTTCAACGAAGGAGGTTATACAATTATTTTCAATGTTTTTTTTTTAAATATATATATATATATATATATATATATATGTCTAGGAATAACTCTTGAACGGATTGTCCAATTTTCATATTATTTTTTTTGTTTTTTGTAATGGAAAGGCATCAGTCTACATAAATGTTAAATATAAATACCATTATGATGTAAAATGATATGTTTGTATGTGTTCGTGTGTTTTTTTTTTACTTTATAGCCGTCAACTTTCCTTAAAATTGACAAATCAAGAAACATTTATATGGTGTTAAGGTAGACTCTGGCAACAAAACAGAGGACACACAATATATCTTAATCACCAAATTTCCCTCTCCCCCCCCCATAAAATAAATAAATAAATAAATAAATAAACCCACTGAAATAGAAAATGTCTTCTTCCAATTTATGTTAAAGAACTAAGCTCATGGAATCGTCTTTATACGTAAATTGAACCGAACTCTTTCAATGTGAAACCTTAATTCTTACAGCAGATTTCTTTGTTAGGGTAAATTTTCCCTTAGGATTGCAAACTAGGAGCCATTCGATCAAATAGTTTAAGAATTATGAAGGTTTTAAGTTTGGGATTCCTGATGTTAAATTCCTTTTTAGTTCACAGACTATCAAAGCTGAGATCTACCCGCAGGTTCTATGCCCGCAGGTTCTGTGACTAAGAATGTATGTATATAAGCTACACGAAAACTCGTGATAGGAATATCCGGTTTGCTTCAAATTTTGTATATTCGTTCATTGTGATAAGGCGTTTCCCTGATTAGTTTTGGGGGTTAATTGGTTAAGGGTTTCCTGTATTTATCCGAGTCCGAACCGATTCATGGTTTGGTAAATGTATTTTTTGTTATAGGTAGAGTGGACTCTAAGTTTTGTTTTTGTTGTTGTTCGAGTTGACTCTTGTGTCTCACGTTTGGTAACTCGTTTTTTAAAAGAATGTTTAAGATTTAAAAAAAAACACTATATTTTAATATAAAAGTATATCTATCTATCTATCTATCTACATATATGTGTAATATACTGCTAAAAATCTGCAGGAAGATGTCCGGTCCTCCAACCCTTTTTATAGGAAACAGTTCGTAAATGTTATTTATCTCTATTCCGACCAACGGGGATGCTCATAATATGATCAATTAAGTGTTAACTATAAATATGTTTGAATGGCTGGACAGTTTGATGCAGATATTTAACAGTAGAATATTTATATTCTATTGTTAAATATTTATCTGTTGTTAATTATATATATGTATATATATGTGTGTGTGTGTGTGTGTGTGTGTGTGTGTGTGTGTGTGTGTGTGTGTGTGTGGGTGTGCGCTTTTTTTTACATGGAATATAAAATTTATGTTGGGAATATATGTAAAGAGTATTTTTCATAATTGCGTTATAATAGATTAATGCTTAAAAATATGGGGTTGAAGTGCATCGGTTTCGGGTCACGCTTGGGTATACGTCAAATAGATTCGGATTCGGGCCATTATGAGATCTATTCAAGTTTTTTTAACTGCTTGTTTTCCTTTTTCACTTTGAGAACAATAATATATATTTTATTCCCGTCAATACATATATAAACTATCAAGTTCTTGAAACAGTGTGAAGAAATTATTCCTTGTGCCTTAATTCTAAATCCTGATCTCTGTAAACAGTCCATGAAATTATATAAAAAGTATTTCATATAATATTAAAAAATAGTTCTTCCTGGAAACATATTTAATATAATATATTTAACGTAGGTGACAGTTCAACCACATATGTATATTCTTTGCCTTAAAAATTCGCTTTCATAAATTTAAATGTTGGGGAAAAAATGCGCAGAATTATTCTCCTTATATATTCGGAGAAAATTGATGAATCGTCTGTTTCTGACAGATTCCGAAAATAAAATAAAAAATAATATGATATATAATATGTTAGAATATCAAAATGTAAAAAGATTTTGCTTGAAATATATCATAAAATATTTAGGTTTTTTTTTTTTTTTCATTTTACACTTTTGAAGGAATATTTGATTTTGTAATGTTGTTAGTAAAAGTCTTTACATTCATGTATTACGCCAAAAATGAATACCTAGAAAAGCAAATATATCCCATAAAATTATTTTAACTAGATAGTACCCAACAAGATTACACGATTAATAAGTTGTGCTGGATAGAACCTAAGATATTGGTATATCCCGCATCCCACGTTAAAATAATCAAAACAACGGCAACGATATGGGTGGCCGTGTTTACGAGGGAAGAAAGCAGACAGGCGCCGAAACTGATAGTTCAGCAATGCTGAACAAACAGAGATTTATGACAGACAATCCAGAGGGGTCATAAAATGTGCTAAGATATACATCGAACCGGCGATTCCAGGAAAACAAGGAGAGGAGTGATACATAGGAGTCCCTAAGAGACGGAATATGGCTGGAGCGAATCAGAAACATCGTGATGATCAGATAAACGCGGAGACCAGTAAAAGTGATTCGAGAGAGCAGGGAAATTGACCGCCAACATCAACATTGGATAAAAAATCCTTAAGAGGAGGTAAATACCTTTTACACCCCTCTGAAGGAAAAAAATAACGAAAACTTCACTAGAACTCAAAAATCACTTCCATCAAAAAAATCCTTAAGAGGAGGACATCTTTTTCAGCAGCTTGCTACCAACATGAAAGTTGGCTTTTCTATATAGGCTGCAGTGCTATAGGCAACAGCCTATAATTATAATTAAGTCATTCAAACCTTTTTTTAAATATGTGCCCGTGGAAGCAAGAACTACTGGTGAACTACTCTATGACTGCTATTCTCCTGAGAGGTACAGGTAGATATTATTCACCCAGATACTGTGTAAATATTTTTAAATTAATTAATTAACGTTAAGAAGATTATGCTTCTCTTGCCATCCCCAGGATCAAGGATGTATGTAAAGGTTAAATTATTATCATAAACTTATTCAGCACTTACTTAAATTTAAATAATCAAAATAAGAAATTAATAACTCAATTGATTAATATATTATATTGTTAAAATGAAGTCTCGTGAATATAATGTGTATTACCTTTTTGTATGATTATTTTACTCTTTGCTTTTTTTTATGTTTTATATCTATCTTCTGTAAATAAAACCCTTTTTATTTTACCCTTAATTTAGACTCCAGCATTTATTTAGTGTATAGTGTGATGTTTAATCTAGAGTAATATATATGTTGGTTTAAACTACTGCTTTCAGTAAGATTTTACAGCGGGCTTGAGGGGTCAACCTTAAGGATAAGTTTCTTCAAAAAATAACACAACGCCGTACATCCTTTTTTATTTAATACAAAAAAGCTATCCCAGGTTGCACGATCACAATTTCCCCTCAAATTGCCGTTAAGATAATTGGTGTGTCTCTGACAGGAGGAGTTAATTATTATGGGTTTGAGTAACGCCCTGCAAGTTTCATATATATGTTTTAAATCTCTCCAACAGATAGAAACCCCAATTATTACTGGTGCATGTGACACAGGAATTTCTCTGGTGTTCAGCTTTCTTCATATCCAGCCCTTTTAATTATTCAATTTATAGCTTATTTTAGATAATTAAATATTTTGTACTGGATTAAGAACTTATATCTTAGATCTAATGAAATAACTTAAATAGTAATAATAATGATGGACATTTAAAGAAACTAAATTTATTTATATTCAATATTCTCTTTTAGAATTGATAAATTTACTCAATAAATGTATAGAAGTTATTATTTACATAAATTTTTATAATTAGTTACTCTAAACATATCCATTTAAAAAAAATAATAGTAATAAGATATATTTTTTTTTACTTCTCATATTATTCTGCTAGTAGTATTTAATATTTTTTTTGTAAGCTAACATCACACTACTTAATATAATTTATTTCGGTAATTGCATGAATAATAAGAATAATTACAATTATAACAATAATAATACAAAATAAATGATAAATAATATCAGCTGTAAAGTGTAAAATCCTGATCCTAGGGTATGGGTTATACATAAAAATAATAATAAAAAGGTATTGGCACTCAATTGCATTTGCATAATTAAAATTGTCTTTTATATTGTATATTTATATGTCGCGATTGTAATTACAAGCAAATAATCTTCATATGAAAACAAAGGTTTCAAAGGTCAATTCCTAAGAATTAGACCATTTTTGTTGAAAGATTGCATATTATTTTTGTCTCTGAAATATTTATTTGACTTATTCATGCAAATATATTTGAAAGTGATAAAAAAATGAACTATTATTTGTTCTAATCCTTGAAAAAAAAAAAAAAAAGATATATATATACATACATATAAAGAAAAATAAAAGATAAAATTAATGATAATACCAGTGATAAGCTGATAAACTTTTATTATCTATTTATTTTATGTGTATTTCTTGCATACTTATAAGTGAACAATTGAAACAAAAAAAAAAAGTTCATTTTTGAGATGTTTTTTTTTCACTAAACTGCTGATTAATAAAAAAATAATAATAATAATAATAAAGGAAAGAATAAGTGTAGGATTTATTAGATTTTTAAATAATTATTAATACTTATATCAGCAGAATTAACGTAAAATTAAAAATAACTAAAATTGAACAAGTTTTGTAGTAATCTGATCTCTTGTTAAAATGCCTTACAAATTTTATTTTGCGTTGGGGTATGGCAAATAATAAAAGAAAATTTAAGAGAAAAAGTGGAAATCTCAACGATTCATCTATACAAACAAACAACTCAGGAAAAAAAAACAAAAATAAACGGGGACAAACTGATATTTTGTCACCAAAAACAAGAAATCAACATAAAAACAAACGAAATCAGGCAGAAAAATCTATACTAAACGCAACAATGGCGGAATCTACACCAAGTGTAGACACTATTTTGTCGTTGATTCCAACTTTTGACGGAAAAAAGGGAAATAGAGTGGAATTCTACCTGCAAGAATTCGAGAAATTAATAGCACAAACTTCGCTAAAAGATGATTGTAAATTAATCATTCTGAAAGCAAAATTAATTGCAAACGCAAGGGAAAAATTGGCGACAAACATCAAATTAAACAGTGAAACAGATTACGGAGAATTTAAAAAGCAACTAATAGAATGCTTTCAATCCAAAGCGAAATTTTCCGAAATCCAAAACAAATTTTTTACGCTTAAGCAGAAACCATCGCAAACTGTAGAGGAATTCATCACCGAATTCAACGAAATAGCAAAAGAGTACATCAGTAAAAACAACGAAGAAGGTCAAAATGGGTCCACCAAATTTATTGATTTGATTAAATTGACACGATTTCTGGATAGTTTAAGAGCGGATTTCAGTTTAGATGTTCGCAAAAACTCCCCGAAAGATTTTACAGAAGCATGCAATTTAGCACTCAAAATGGAAGAAGCTTACAACGCGTGCAACTTAGAGGAGATTAACGTGGTAAAGAAACAAAAGGAATCCGATTTAGTGGAAAGCCTGATAAAATTAAATGCAAACAGCGCCGAACAGATTCAGACTTTAATGACTGAATTAAATAATTTAAAAATTCACGTTAAAGATACAATAGGAGCCAAATCTAAATGGTGCGAGCTGTGTAAGCGCAACAATCACGAAACGGAACATTGTTGGTTTAATCAAAGGAATAATAGTAACCAGACAAATTATAAAATAGAAAAAAAACCACAATACAAAAATCAGATTTTCCAAAATAATAAATTTTCTAACAACACCAAACAAAATTCAAATTTACATCGTCCGGAGTATCCCATGCAAAGCATTAATTGGCAAGGGGGGCATTTTGGTCAAAATTTTGCACAAAACACAGGCCTTAATTCTGGACAGAATTTTGGGCAACACTCAGGTCATTTTGGACAGAATTTTGGGCAACACTCAGGTCATTTTGGACAGAATTTTGGGCAACACTCAGGTCATTTTGGACAGAATTTTGGGCAAAGCTCAGGTAATAATTCTGAACAGAGTTTTGAGCAGTACCCGGGCTTTGGCCAAGCTCAAAATATGGATTTCGGGCAGATGCATAGTAACAATTATGGGCCAAATCATGGTAATAATTTTGGGCAAAGTTATGCAAACAATTGTGGGCAAAATTATGGCAACAATTTTGGACAAGGTTATGCAAACAATTGTGGGCAAAATTATGAAAACACAAATGCACAGAGGGGTAATTTTGATAGGCCTAGAGGTAAACCAAGATCAAAATACTACAATAAAAAATACAACTATAAAAACTCAAGCAACACAAACCGAAACTCAGATGACAAAGATAGAAAAGAACCAAAAAACTGAGTGGGGGACTTACTAACATTAATAAAACGCACCCGCGTGAGTCACCCCACAGCGGGACTTTTAAAACACCAAACGAACAATTTGATACACCTAACATTTTCAACTCTCATGCTCACAGTTATCCTCAGGGATTTGGATTTCTTATGGATATAAATGCACAAGGAAGTGCAATTAACAGTGATACTAAGGACAAAACACAACAGGATGGAATATTTTTAAATAAAACTATTGCCAGTGTCAATAATTCTAAAGATAATCAATTACCCATAATTGACATGAGCATTGACAATATTAAATTAAAAGGATTATGTGACACGGGAGCAGCTGTGTCGCTGCTGTCCCCAGGTATATTTGACAAAATAAAGCAAGAAAACATAAAATTTAAATACCTAGGTACCCAAATTAAAATTAAAACCCTAACAAACTCAACTATTTTTTTTAAACACTGTATAAAAATTGCTTTTCGCTTAGAGGGCATTTGCACCACTGGTACATTTTATGTGACAAACAAAGAATTTGATAGGGATTATCAGATCCTACTTGGGTATGATTTTTTAAGGGGCAACAACATCACATTAGACTTTTCACAAAATGTTCTTAAACTAAAAAACAAAGTCATTCAACTTAACACTTACATGACAGAACAGAATGAAGAAATTAATAATCTAGCAACTGAAAATCAACAAAACACAGATCAACACGATGATGTCATTCATAACAACCCAAAAAAAAACAATTAAAAAAAAGGGGGAGCACACAATAAAAAAAATAAATTGTATGCAAGGAACAAGCGCAGAATATTTCTAACCCCACACTCTAAAAAAATCATTACACTTACTTGTGATGAACAAATTAATGAAAAAGACATAATTCTAGCAGAGCCAGTTAGAGACAATACCGAGTATAATATACAAACATCAATTCATGAAGTGCAACGCAACAACTTAATAAATATTATAATACATAACAATACGGATAAAAACATTTACTTAAAACAAAACACTAACATAGTCAAAATCACCACAGACATAGAATGCAAAGAAGATGACTCAGACATTGATATTGATCAGGGAAAAATTCACCAGATCAATCAACTAAACATTCAGGAAGTCAGACAACTTCGGGAGGCAGAACTTAGCATCAATGACTTTGATTTAGAGCATCTCACAGAGGACTTACAAGAAACATTCAAAGAATTATTAATGAGCAAAGCTCACGCTTTCTCTAAAACATATGACACGTTAGGTCAGAGTTCACTTGTATGTCCCAAATTCACATTAAATCACGATTTCGCTATACAAACAAGACCATATAGACTGCCCCAAACCTTAAAGGAAACAGCATGGAAGGAAATACAAACATTACTAAAAGCAAACATAATTGAAAAATCAGATTCAAACTACTCTTTTCCTGTCGTATTTGTTAAGAAAAAACAAACACAAAAAGATAAACAAGAGCAAAAATACAGAATGGCAATTGACTATAGACTCCTAAATGAAATACTACAGACTTACAACTATCCAATACCAGATATCAAAGACATTTTATATAATATCAGTGGGAAACAATTTTATACTGTGCTTAATCTACACAGTGCCTTTTTCCAGATAAACCTCAGACCAGAAGACAGAAAAAAGTTAGCATTCATAACAGAGTTTGGTAAATTTAACCCACTAAGGCTTAGTTTTGGCACAAAAAATAGTAGCGCTTATTTCGCCGAATTGATTGACAAAGTCCTAGGACACTTTGACAAATCTAAAGTCGCTTATTTTATGGACGATGTTATTATTGCAACAAATAATATTCAAGAAATGCTACAACTTATAAAGGAAGTACTCGAGGCATTAATTAACCACAACCTTACAATTGAGCCTGCCAAAATGCAAATTTGTAAACAGGAAATAGACTTCCTAGGATTCCAACTAAATCAGGAGGGATATTCTCCGGCTAAAAAGAATATTGATAAAATACAGAACTTCATCAGACCAAAATCAAAAAAAGGAGTTAGATCACTTTTAGGACTGGCGAATTACTTTAGATCACTGATTCACAGATACACTGACATAGTTCATCCTTTAATTGAGCTTACAAAAGAGAAAGTGAAATTCAAGTGGAATGAAAATGCAGAAAAAGCATTCTGTAACATACAGCAAAATATCATGCAAAAACCAACTCTCAAACCACCTGACTACTCAAAAGAGTTCGTATTAATTTGTGATGCTTCAAAAGTAGCTATATCAGCCATTTTGGCTCAAAGACATCAGGACAATTTGGTACCCATTGAATTTTTTGGGCGCAAACTCAAAGAACCTGAGAAAAGCTACCCGAGTGTGAAATTCGAGCTATTAGCCATACATGAAGCAGTAAAACACTTCAACCACATTCTATGGGGCAGAAAATTTACAATACAAACTGATTCGCAATCAAACACAAGACATTTAAACCTTGAAACGCAATCAGACATAGTCAAAAGATGGTTAACTGACTTAGCCGAATATAATTACTCGTTTGAATATATAGAGGGCAAAAACAACCCAGCTGACTATGTTTCCAGGAATATCAATAACATAATTGCAGATAACAATTTACGAAATAACTTATTCAAAACGAATTCTGCACTTTCAAATGAAAATATAAAAAATGAACAATACAGAGATGAAAAACTAAAGAAAATTATTGACAAAATTATTACGGGTAGAAACAACAAAACCACAAATAGATACACACTTAACACGAACAGGATGCTCATTCTAAAACCGGGACAGAACAACAAAGAATTGTTAATTGCCCCAGACACTCTTAAAATTGCTATCATGGAAGATGCACATGCTCCGCACTTTGGTTTTCAAAAAACTTACGAGTTGATAAAGGATAGACTCTATTGGTACCGTATGTATACGGATATTAAAACTTTTTGTGCTAACTGTACTGCATGCCAGACAGCTAAACAGCACAGAACCATCAAGGTTCCTATAAAGAGGGTAGTAAAAGACCATGAAATTGGGAGTAGGCTGCATATAGATATATGCGGAAAACTGCCAGTAACATTTCGAAAGAACGCATTTATACTAACTATAACTGACTCCACATCAAGATTCTTAGAAGCGGTTGCACTAAGGAATGTGGAATCACAAACAATTTTGAACGTGTTAAATAAATACTTCGGGATGTTTGGTCTAGCAAAAGAGGTCTATTTAGACAACGCACGTTATTTTCGCAGTGATGTATTCACGGAATACATGAAGGCTCTAGGGATAGAACCACATTTCGCAAGCCCGTTCAGGCCAAAAGCGAATGGACTGGCAGAAATCGTCAATAAAATTTTGAAGAGTTCACTCACTGCCATGAGTAATAATACCCTCGAGGGGGATATCCGACTTGAGTTCTTTAAATTAATGTACAACACATCTAAACACAGAGCAACAGGTTTCCCACCTTCATTATTATTCTTTGCTAGAAATCTAAGAACTCCTTTCACAACGCATATTCCCTCGGAGGATATTGCAACCAAACAATATGTTAAAAATCGAATGGAGCATCTTAAACAAATCAGGATTGAAGCACTGGCAAATCAGGAAAAATTAATGAAAGAGTATGTTCGCGATGAGGACTTACAAACGGTGAAGGATTTAAAAATTGGCCAAATTGTTTACCTCAAATGCATCAACCCACACGCTTTAGCAAAAAAGTGGGACGGACCAATGAAAGTAATCAGAAAACTGCGAAATCACAATTACTTAATGTCCGATTTATCAGGGGTATATAAAAGCAACATTAAGAGACACATTGATTTGCTATTCGTACCCAAGCATGCAACACCATGTAACGAGGACATAGACAATCAGTCTACACAATCACTTTCTGATACAGAATCTACGGAGGAAATATAACAAATTGTATAATATAGGAAAAATTTGTAAATAATTTTTTTTTATTCTCTCCAAAAATTTAGTCAAGAATTTATTTTGAAGCTCAAAAAAAATTTTTTTTTTTAGCTCATACTGGTTATAATTAGGTTTCAAAAATAAGTGTATACTGGGACACTATCAAGTCAAAGATACAAGTCACCCAGGACTAACATTGAGCCAAATTTGTACTGAGTTAAAATGTACAGATAATCGGTAACAAAAATAAATATATATGTATAAAAAAATATCCCCATAGACTTCACAAAATAGTGCGAGAAGAGGTCGCATTATTTATACTAGCAAAATACAAAAAATATACATATACGAAACTCCACAAAATAATTAAAATAAATAAATAAATAAAATAAAAAGGAAAAACAAGTATACTTTTTTTACAGGGAAATTAAGGATTGATTCTGTTAAGAGGGGCAACTTATGTTTTATATTTAGCATTAAATACTACACCTATATTTGTTTCATATGACAGTACACTGTTTAGCTACATTATAAACAAATTCACAAGGGTTTTCGGTATTTAAACAAAAAACATTTTTGCCATTTTGAATTATTCATTCCTACTTCTCACAAAAAAAAAAAGATAATAATCATGAATATATAACAAAACTATGCAGGCAAAAACCTTAAGTTTCCTAGGTCAACGGGATAATATATTCATTGATTGTTAATAATTAAAAATGATCAGGAAACAAGCTATTGCATACTCAGCTAAAGTTAAAAAAAAAAAAAAAAAAAAAAAAAAATTAATAAATAATTAACTACAAAAAAAAAATATATATATATATATCATATATTAAGGATAAATTTAAAATAAATATATAAAAAGTTTGATATATATTAAGAAAAAAAAAAAATAAATAAATAATAAAAACGAAGGGAAACTTTTAATATCAGGATTATACGAAGTTGTTGAACAACAAAGCCATCGTAACCAAGGTTACAATCGTTCGCGGTGATTCGATTCAGCACTCGAATGGAGGGGGAGCAATCGAAGTTTTTGCACTCCCTTTTCTACTCGCCTTCTCTGCCGTACAACACAGGGGACCACCCACAAATATCGGGTCGTAAAGCATCTTATCTCAAGGGGAGATACTAACGCTACAGTCACGGAACGCAAACTTTACATAACATGCAAGACAAGTAAACCACATAAAATATCACTAAAAACATTTAACGACTAAACAAAACATAATAATGTCATATAATTAAGATTTAATTTGAGGATGTTTATTTTTTTTCCGTTTATATCTCTGCAGATATTCTTCGCAAGAAACTGTGTAAGCCGGCATAAAATACACAGGGATGGAGATAGGAAAAAAAAAATTAATCACATAAAATTGTTAGATTTCAATTTAATTTAATTCAATTTAATTTTCTCATCAGGGCAGGTCGCATAGGGCAGGAAATAAAATGAAAATCAACCTCACTTATTAAAAATAATAACGAATAAACAAATAAATAAATAAACTTACTAGGTGGATGTCTTCGTCGCGATGGTGCACTCTTGAGGTGTGTGTCTATTCCATGGGGGATAATCCACAGGCGACCCAGACAAACACACCAAACACAGTGGTCGAATCCACAGTTTCACATTTAAAAAAAAAAAAATTATAAAACACACACGCACACACCGGGGGGTTCCTCCTTTTGCGTCCCCCGGTCTTCTCACGGATGGATGTTTAGAACAACATTTAAAAAAAAAAAAAAATCTGTTCTTCACGGAACGTGGGACGACGACGATGGTTTCTGGCTCGTCCACTTCATCATCAGGTTGGCAAGGATTCCATCATGAAATAAAGAAACGGAATCAATAAATAAATAAATAATATTAAAATAATAATAATAATAATAATAATAACAAGTTACATTATTCATTTTTTTTAATTTAAATAAACAATTTGGATTTAAAACTTAATCTCGTTAGCTAATTATTAAGCGGAGATTTAAAATGATAATACTAATAATAATAATTAAGTAAATAAATAAATTTTGATTAACGTAAAATAACAGAGATAAGTAACAATGAAATATAATACAGGAGTGTCGGTTAACTAGAAAGGAATTTTACAGGACATCAAAGCTAAGTATAAAATTTAAATAAAAATAAATGTATTACATTTTGATTTAATCAGATTTTAAGCATAAAGTTCGCGATCTTAATATATAAATAGAGTGATTCCTCTTCTAAATATTTAACATTTTAAAATTTCAAAAAAAAAAATTAAATATATACTAATAATGATTTAAAATACATAAATAAATAAATAAATAAATAAATAAAATAAAATAAATTGTATAGATAAATAAAAATAACGTTTATTTTAAGAATCCTCTAAATAAAGTAAGATATAGATAAAGATTTTCATATATTATAAACTTTATTTAATTTAAAGTATTCTCTTATATAAGCATTGCGACTTAATCCGTTCTGACTCTTTTAAATGGAAGATATTCGCGGGCGAATAAAATCCTAACTGCAGTATTTAGTTGAGATCGGCGGGTATGAGTCACACTTTTTTTTTCTCAAATATAAGAATACATAAATAAAATAAAAAATAATTGATCTTACTTTAAATAAATAATTTAGTTTAATTTAAATAAATAATTTAGTTTGGTCTAAATAAATAATTTAGTTCGGTCTAAATAAATAAATTGACCAGTTTTTATTTAAATGATTAAATAAACTCTTGTTTTACCATGCGTTATAGCCACGACACCGCTATTTCACATTCTTGATATTCAACCTCATTAACTTTTAAGATTAACGATTATATTAAGAAATAAAATAAAATTTTAATTACATATATTTTAGATTATTATTAATTAATGTTGACAGACATGAATATTGTTTTTGGGAAAGTAGTTATGCATTTGACATACACGTGCGTTCAGGTATATTTCATGTTTTAGGCTTCGTGTTAAAAAAAAAAAAAAAAAAAAAAAAAAAAAAAAAAAAAAAAAAACATCAGTTCAAACTGGTTTTTGATAAATAAAGGTAATTAAATTTATCTTTCAGATTATTAATGAGATTTTAAAATCTTATGCTTGGTCTCTAGTGGGAAGTTGGATTTTTAAGCACATAATGCAAAAGTTTCACGGTTTGAAACACGTGCTAACGCGCGCAGTATGTCTTAAATTATTTACATCTTAAAGTTAACTCTATAAGAAATTAAAACTAGTTTCTTGTGGACAAACACAACACAATATGATCACAATATGTTATAGGACTAAATAAATAAATAATTCTTATAATAACTCGAAAACTTACTTTATAATTAGCGGCATATTCCACGTGACGGTTTTAAACAGGCAACACACCAGTCTACCTGCTTCTGATTGAACAAAGTTGAAAGGTTAAGGTTACGGAAGAAAGATCGCATCGCAAATCCCGATGCACCTGCAAAGAAAAAAAAAAAAAAAGGGGGTTCGTTCCGTGGGCGTGTTCCAAAAAAAAGGGTGACGAAGATTCTCCGGTGTAGTGTACCAAACGCACCTGGTACAATCGATTTTTACGATCTACGCGGGGAGAATTTGTAAGGGAGATAGCACGACGTATTACAGGGTCAGTTGGGGATGCTCAAAAGTAGAGGAAAAGGGCGAGGGACTTGCTCTCCATCATCTTTTCAGCTAAGAGAAATTCGTTTATCCCTGGTTAGATTAAAAGGCAAGGGTTGCTTTTGATATTTTTTTTCTTCAGTCACGATGCTCATTTTATAAACAAGGGAGATTGCATCATCCAGTTTTTATTTTGTTTATTGTAATAATAATAAAAATTGACGAAAATTATAGAAATGTTTTTGGATTAGGAATTTATTTTTTTCTTTTGTTTTTGATATCAACCTTATATGGAGGATAAATTACACTGAACTTTTTTTAGGAAACATACAAAACTTGGGCAAGTTTAAAAAAAAAAAAAAAAAAAAAAAAAAAAAAAAAAGAGGAAATAATAATAGAAATAAATATTATCAAATGAAAACGAATAATTCATTTTTTTTGCCTTTTCTCTTCTATTTCAATTCATTATCTGTTAATTAATAATTCGACGGAATTGTATATATAATGCGAAGAATAAATTGTTTCTTTACATAAATTTATTAAAATATCAATGCTAGAACTGTTTTCATTTTATAAAATTGAGAATATTTTATTAAACGATTTTTTTTTCTTCAATAAAAAGAAAAGAAGGAAAGATGGGAAAATTTTGACTACATTGATATGTTTTTTTTTTCTCTATCCCAACAAATCAATATAAATGAAAACATGTATATTTATGTATATTTTTCTGGTTCATGAGTTAAAGTATGTTATTTCTTAATGCAAAATTAAAAGAAACAGTAATATGTTATTTATGAGATTACATTCTTATGTATATATAAGAAAAGTTTGCATTATATTTTTGTACTCGCTCACATATAGTATATGTAATGGGCCAAATGGAATTGTAATCCTCACATATTATTTTTTATATTGTATTAATGTGTTATTTACAGTGTCTAAAATGCAAATGACTGCCAATCTTTTTTTTTTATATGCTTATGTATGCTAATTTATATTACTTTCCTGTGAAATTGTATACAAAATTATGCTATATTTCATAGCATTGCGCATAATTTGGCACGTTTTGGCGTTTTGGTTATATATTTTGGCGGTTCAGTACTGGGTCAGTAAATGACAATATTGGATTTACAATTAATATGGTCACAACACTTCAAAGTTAAATGACGCAATGGCAAGTTTCTCATCATTGTGTGTGAACTTTTCACAGTGTTCGCCTCATCGTACTTTCTCATCATCTGTGAACTTTTCACAGTGTTCGCCTCATCGTACTTTCCCATTGTCTGTGAACTTTTCACAGTCTGCACCACATCACACTTTCTCATTCTTTGTGAACTTTCTACAGTGTTCTATATCGAACTTTCACATTTTCTGTGGACTTTGTACAGACATTCACATTTAACCTCCAGTTCTCAGGACTCATGTGTTATGTCAACTTTATACGAGTTTGTCATTGAATCTTCTAGAATCAGCTTGGACACTCTACATGAGCAGTGATTTCCGGAAACAAATTTACACAAAAATGTCCTCTCCGATTACATTTTTTTTTCAAGAGGGGAGATAATGCTGGATAGAACCTAAGATATTGGTATATCCCGCATCCCACGTTAAAATAATCAAAACAACGGCAACGATATCGGTGGCCGTGTTTACGAGGGAAGAAAGCAGACAGGCGCCGAAACTGATAGTTCAGCAATGCTGAACAAACAGAGATTTATGACAGACAATCCAGAGGGGTCATAAAATGTGCTAAGATATACATCGAACCGGCGATTCCAGGAAAACAAGGAGAGGAGTGATACATAGGAGTCCCTAAGAGACGGAATATGGCTGGAGCGAATCAGAAACATCGTGATGATCAGATAAACGCGGCGACCAGTAAAAGTGATTCGAGAGAGCAGGGAAATTGACCGCCAACATCAACATTGGATAAAAAATCCTTAAGAGGAGGTAAATACCTTTTACACCCCTCTGAAGGAAAAAAATAACGAAAACTTCACTAGAACTCAAAAATCACTTCCATCAAAAAAATCCTTAAGAGGAGGACATCTTTTTCAGCAGCTTGCTACCAACATGAAAGTTGGCTTTTCTATATAGGCTGCAGTGCTATAGGCAACAGCCTATAATTATAATTAAGTCATTCAAACCTTTTTTTAAATATGTGCCCGTGGAAGCAAGAACTACTGGTGAACTACTCTATGACTGCTATTCTCCTGAGAGGTACAGGTAGATATTATTCACCCAGATACTGTGTAAATATTTTTAAATTAATTAATTAACGTTAAGAAGATTATGCTTCTCTTGCCATCCCCAGGATCAAGGATGTATGTAAAGGTTAAATTATTATCATAAACTTATTCAGCACTTACTTAAATTTAAATAATCAAAATAAGAAATTAATAACTCAATTGATTAATATATTATATTGTTAAAATGAAGTCTCGTGAATATAATGTGTATTACCTTTTTGTATGATTATTTTACTCTTTGCTTTTTTTTATGTTTTATATCTATCTTCTGTAAATAAAACCCTTTTTATTTTACCCTTAATTTAGACTCCAGCATTTATTTAGTGTATAGTGTGATGTTTAATCTAGAGTAATATATATGTTGGTTTAAACTACTGCTTTCAGTAAGATTTTACAGCGGGCTTGAGGGGTCAACCTTAAGGATAAGTTTCTTCAAAAAATAACACAACGCCGTACATCCTTTTTTATTTAATACAAAAAAGCTATCCCAGGTTGCACGATCACAATTTCCCCTCAAATTGCCGTTAAGATAATTGGTGTGTCTCTGACAGGAGGAGTTAATTATTATGGGTTTGAGTAACGCCCTGCAAGTTTCATATATATGTTTTAAATCTCTCCAACAAGTTGAAATTTCCTTTAGAAATATGTTTTAAATTTTAAATAGTTCCTTTTAAATTAAATTAAGTATTTGAAAACTTGATGAATTGTTATATTGTATAAACGAATCATATAGATATAAGACGATACATGGTGTTGTGAGTACAGCCTACTTAACTAATGAAGTTAAGTAACTTTAATCTTGTAATTTACATCCTATTATGCTTCATTTTTACAAAGAATTTAACTAAAAATACTAATTAAATGATTTATGTTACTATAGTCGTAATTTATTTAAAAAATATATCAATATTTAATATTTTCTAATTCTTTTAAATTACGCGATTTTTAAAAATTTCATTAATTATATTTTTAAACACTGAATTTCAAATTTGCTGTTTGCAGCTAACGATTCTCTTTATTTAATCGATAACTACATGCAAAATCTTTTAATTTAAATATTTTCAATATAAAATTAATAATTATAAAAAATATTGTGGGGTGTTAAATTTTACTTACCACAGTGCCAATATATTGAAAAAATAACAATATTTAGTATTTTCGATTTTTTTTTTAATTACGCGACCTTTAAAATTTTTCATTAAATTAATTTTTATCTGTCTGATTCTAAAACCCTGAGTTTAAATTTTACTGTTTGCAGCTAACGACTGATGATACATATTTTTTAATTACTTAGATTTTATTTTATATATTTATACATTTTTTAATTATTAAATCTTGGATATTAAGATAATTTTCTTTAGAGTTTCTCTATGGATATTTTTCCTACTTTTCTTTTCTTTATTTTTTACGAAAAATAATCACATACTTATCTTAGTGTATATACAGGGTGAATCTAAACTCTTGGGCAAAACTTTAAGGGGTGATAGTACACATCAAGACAAACAATATTAAATAGGAAACTAAGGGTCCCAAACGTCTTCCGAAGGAGATAGGCGCCATTAAAGTTTACGGTCCAAAATTTCAAATAATTATAAAAAACGGAAAAAAATGGTCGATTCGTTTGCGGTTTTCGCTAAAACTATTCTTTATGTCAGTATTTTCTTAAAAATAAATTTTAAAGAAAAAGTTTTAAAAATGTCGATAGAGGGCGCTTTAGACTTTGGAGTAACGAACAACTATTTTTTACCGTTATTTTTTGTATCTGATTAAATTCTTCGAAAAGCTTATACTGAAACTTGGGACTGAAATCGCTGAGAGTGGTTAAGTAGCGCAAACTGAACTGTGTTCAGGAATTGAAATTTGAACCCCCCTGAACACAGTTCAGTTATTCCCTTTCTTGCAGAAACTACTACCCCCTACACGTAAAATAAACGATGGTGGGATGACAAAATTAAATAAAAAAATTATTTTAAAAATAAATTTTAAATATAAAGTTCAAAAATGCCGATAGAGGGCGCTTTAGACTTTGGAGTAATGAACAACTATTTTTTACCGTCGACTCCGACTCCGACCTGGTTGCAAGGATTACCGCCGTAGCAGGCGATATCCGGGAGATGCCCGGGGTATTGAATAATGTTCGCAACTCCTTCCGCCGCCGGCGGTGTGAGGCCTGCATCATTGCTGGTGGCCAATCTTTCGAGCAGTTTTTTTTCATTCCTCACGAACATCATGCGGTTACCATTTTCTACCTGTCAACCTTCCTTCATATTGCGCACTACATGCATACATCAAATTGTTTCTTTTTATTTTGCGCGGGGAAATTGCTCATGTCTGTTATGAATAAATTTTCTATTTAATTTTGTCTTTACTCTATCGTTCATTTTACGTGTAGGGGGTCGTAGTTTCTGCCAGGATTAATTTTAACACAATTATTCAAATTGGTAAAGAAATCATATGAGTTGTAATTTCCCAACTGCACGAAAAATGTCCGGGCCAGGATTCGAACCTGGTATCTCTTGGCTGAAGCTGCCATACTCTACCAACTGAGCTAACCCGGTTGAATCTGGTGGGTATGAACTGGATGAATTATGCCCTCCAGATTCAACCGGGTTAGCTCAGTTGGTAGAGTATGGCAGCTTTAGCCAAGAGATCCCAGGTTCGAATCCTGGCCATTTTTCGTCCAGTTGGAAAATTACAACTCATATTGTTTCTGCCTGGTCTACGACACCAAGATGGGGCATAACTGAACTGTGTTCAGGAGTGGGGGGGGTAGGGAGGTGTTTCAAATTTCAACTCCTGAACGCAGTTCAGTTTGTGCTACTTAATCACTCCCAACTATTCAGATTTTGAGCTCAAAATTTAAGTTTAAGTCTAAGCTTTTGAAAGCATTTAATGAGATACAAAAAATAACGGTAAAAAATAGTTTTTCGTTACTCCAAAGTCTAAAGCGCCCTCTTTCGGCATTTTTTGAACTTTATCTTTAAAATTTATTTTTAATAAGATACTGACATAAAGAATAGTTTTAGCGAAAGCCGCAAACGAATCGACCAATTTTTCCGTTTTTTATATTCTTTTGAAATTTTGGACCCTAAACTTTAATGGCGCCTATCTCCTTCGGAAGACGTTTGGGATCCTTAGTTTCCTATTTAATATTGTTTGTCTTGATGTATACTATCACCCCTTAAAATTTTGCCCAAGAGTTTAGATTCACCCTGTATATATAAATATATATATATACGGCATCTTGATAATGATCATACCAAATGTAACAAAATTTGTAGATTTCAATTTACTTAATCGATAATTACATGCACAATCTTTTAATTTAAATACTTTTAATGTAAAATTAGTAATTAAAATTAACATTCTTGGATGTTAAATTTTACTTAATTATAAAGCATCCTAATAAAAAAATGCAAATTATATAACTTTTCTTCCTGAAGTAAAATATGACATTATTAAAATGAATTATCGTCAGTAAAATAACCAAAAACCATTCTGTCCAGAGTGAGTATCGAACCGACAATCGAGACAGAAAACCACAGCACAAACCCGGCGCCTGAGACCACGCAGCCACCCTTTCTTCGTTCTAGAGTATTCTAAAACTGGATATATTCTAGATTTAATTTTGCGCATGCGCAAATAGGTCAGTTTTTGTTACTCTTATAGAAATACCTTTTCGTTTTAATATAAAGGATATCACCCTAAGTTCAAGAGAGATTGTGAAATAGTAATTTTTGTAAAAAAAATCTTTCTATAAATCTTGTTTGTACTACGAATCATATTCGACTCATATTGTCTAATATTACAAAATATATATAATAGTAACTGAAAGTAATAAGGAATTTAAAAGAATTTTTTGTTGTTCAAAAGTATTCACAATTTTTTGACGAAAATAAAGAAAATTACATATGTATGTATTTGATTAAATGCCAAAT
This sequence comes from Maratus michaelseni, assembly GCA_963931845.1. Taxonomy (NCBI): domain Eukaryota; kingdom Metazoa; phylum Arthropoda; class Arachnida; order Araneae; family Salticidae; genus Maratus; species Maratus michaelseni. The sequence goes on from OZ007590.1 coordinate 196,584,597, forward strand.
GTGTCCAAACTGAATTGCACTCATATTTTGAAGATAACAATATTTAACTTCAAGAAGAAAGGTGTTAATGGATATATAATTATAATGATGAACTTTTCTGCTATATTTGTCTAATGCTGCATGTGTAACTAAATAATTTCATATTATACGTAATAAAACAAATGCAATGTAATAATAAATAGTAATTATTTATTAATACATATATAATAGCAATATAACTATAAATACGAATAATGAGAATGATAAAGTAATAATTAATAATCATAATGCTATAAGTGGGAAACAACAATTACATTTAATAAACTACGCAAGTATATTCCGTACCATAATTTCACAAATATTCAAAAGTACATAAATGCAGTACAGTAATTTCTGTATTTTACTAATAAACTGAGTTCAAAAACAATTTTGAATAATTTTCTTATTGCTTTATTTTTTATGTCAGTTAATTCAATTTTAGTTAACATGCCTCGATAGCATTAACATACAAATCTTACATTTCCGCCAAATAATGTTTCATTATTGAATTAGAATATATTAATAACAGCAAAAATGACAATTATAGTCTTAAAGTTCTTAAATAGAACATAACATTTTTACTCCTTTCATTTATAAGTATTATTCCTTTCTGTAGCATTATCTGTCAGTCATCATTGTATTCTTCATTGCACAATAACAGCGTCATCAGAATAGTGCATAAGCTAAAAATACTGAACAGTAGGTTATTAGCTATTAAAGAAATGGAATAAATATATTTACATTGGAGAAAAATATCAGCTTTACTTGCAGCTAAATAGCGCAAGAGATGACATGTTATATTTAGTTCTTAAAAAGACCACTAAATCATTTACTCAATTACGAAAACGATACTAATTAAGGGAAAAACGCTATTAATTTGAATATCTCAAGCAATTTCCGACATTATTCCGAAACCTTCTTTCTTCTCCAATTAATTATATTATTAATGGAAGATTGCTTTAATATATTATACTTTTTACGAAAAGTTTTGACGCAGGATAAAAATGTCTTCTCGACGTTCACATTCATTTCAATTACTGTTAGTACCTACTATTATCATAAATACGTCATTATAGTAGAATATTTTGAGTTTTATTCATAAAAGAATAGTTTGTTTTTCTCATATATACTCTTACGTTTTAAATCAGGAAAGAAAAACAAATATGTGTCAAATTTTTTATTTCATGCCAAAATCGCTATTTTAGTCCAAATTTGTTAATTTATAGCTTCAAAAACTTAACAAACGCAAATGATAAAACGTATAAATCTTATTTTTAAAGAGTGTAGCATAGATTTTGTGTACTGGAAATACGTATATAATATCAAACAAACTAATTCATCAAAATTTTACATTTTATTCATTATTTTTTTATATTCATTATATTTATTATACATATTATCATATGGAATTATAAAAGTAACCTTTTTAATTGAATGATTTTTAGATTGTTAAAGTTTGTAACAATGTCTATGTATAGACGTTGCCCTATGCAAACTGTAAGTATACCGTTATTAGTAGGCGTTATTACTAATCGATTGGTATCAGTCACATTTCCATGCGACGATTTGCAGCAGAGTTAATAGGGGGTATACATTTTTTCCATGACATTGCATCATAACAACGTAATTAAAAATATTAAAAAATATATTTATTTCGTGTGTTCGTGTTATGGTGATTACCATTTTGGAGGTATCCGATAAGATTTATTTAGAATTCTAATTTAAAAATTCGATAGAACATGCATGATTACGACAAACATATGGCTGTTAAGAAAATATAACATTTTCTCTGTAGTTAATTATTGTTAAAAATGGTCTCTATGTAAGAGTGAATGAATTGTGATATTAAAAATAACAGTTTTATTATTCAATTTAACTTTAAAAATAAAAAATAAGTTATTTTATTGCAATATGGCATTTTATTTTATATTTTAAAAATCTTATTTAGCAGAGCGTATTAAAAAACAGTCCTGAAACATAATTATTCAACACATTAACACTTCATTCAATATCTATTTAAATGAGCTTTGTCATAGTTAATGCATAAACGGAAATGAAACTTTCATAAGGAACAAGTTTCTCATTAATAATTCTATTTGAAATTAGCGTAGACTGTTGAGTACTTGAAATATAAGGAACAATATAATAAAATCTGTTGAAAATCACTGATAAAATTAAATATGGATGTTTATATCTCTGCTTCTATAGCAGTTTTGTTTTAATAGTAAGTGAAACAAAACTATGTTAATTTTGTTTTATCGCAGGAAGTAAAACAAAATTTCCTTTAAAATGTGAAATTAAGTGGCAAAATGTTATTTATTTTTTACAGGTGAAATAGAAGTAATATCTAAAATAATACAATATTTAGAAAATACAATTCCTAGATTTTTTCTTTATTTTAAACAACTTTTATTTACTGCAGAGCTCTAGTATTTCTCAGAAAGTTGTATATTGTATTTTGGAAATTTAAAGAAATGTAATTTCATTATCTTCCGAAAAAAGAAATTTAAACGAAAATATATTTTGATCAAAGGCGACACTTGCGCATTTATATCTCAGTTTATATATATATATATATATATATGTATTTATTTATTTATTTATTTATTTATAGAAAAAGGAAAATACATCTGAAAAACAAAGGATAAGATATTATAAAAAGCAATGGAATGGACACTGAAAGAATTATACTTAATAGGAGGAAAAATGAAAAATTGGAAAAGCAAAATTAGAAAACTATGAATACCTTATAGAACCTTTAGAAGGGCTTTATAAGAATGTCATAGTAAATATATGTTATTTCATCAAATATTGCGAGCATTATGCTTAAAATAGAAAATATTAAGCCCCTAATAGCATATATATATGAAAAAAGAAAATTTATAACCTACATGAGGTTCAAATAACAAAAAAAAAATATGAAACTTAAGTAGAAATTGGGTAAGTAAACAATTATTCAACTTCAATTAGATCATAAAATATTGTGCATGACTCACCAAAAAAGACAAATTTGACTGTAGATGGAATAAGATTGTAAGCACTTGACAATCAGCCATGCATCATTAACTCAAAACGGCTGCAATATCTATGCGCAAACATTGCTGAGAAAAATGATAGTAGAAAATAAATTGCGTAGTGCTGCCATCTATCACAGAAAATTATAAGTAAAAGCTGAAATTGTTGATAAGTTAAATAATAAGGCTAGTTCTGCCATCTATTATGAATGAAGATAAAATAAAAACAAAAGAGAAAAAAATTTAAAAAAATGACAAAGCAAATAATATTTGAAATGTGAGGAAACTAAAGGAAGTAAATAAAATTTAAATATAATAAAGATGAAATGGGAAGACAAGTAGAATAATTAACAATGTATGATGAGACATTGTGTGAGTAAAAAGAAGAGTGTATTATTTATGTTGTATAAATAATTTTGCGATGTAAATAAAATGATTAAATGCATAAAACCCGTTTTTTTTTTAAATAAATTTTGTAGCTTTTTTAGCAGTCTCGCCACGTCACCCCTTAATGGTATTTTTATTTTATAATTTTTTTTCGGGGGAAATTTTATTGTTTTTTTATTTTTTTGTTATTTTTTTTAGTAAGCAATCCACGCCCGTCTTCTTTAATATTGTTTTCAATTTTATAATTTTTATACATATTTAATGCCCGTACTCGTAAAATTAGATTAATGTTTTAGTGTTTAATGCATGAAGAAAGAAAAGCAAGGGGATAATTGTAAGACAAAGCTGTATGTTTTAAATGTAATAAAATAGGCCTAAATGAAATGAGAGGAGCATAAATGTTTAATACGATTGCAGTGGTTTAGAAGAGTATTTCTGTAAACTGAAATCTATAGACATGAATGAAAATTAGTAAAATTAATAACATTGACGGAAAAATCATTACGTTTATCATAGATATTGAATGTTAAAGTCTGATTAGAAAGAATAGGGAGATTCATGTCCATAAAATTAATCGTAGACTTATTTAAATGAGTAGTACTAAGTTCAAGATTGGAAGGATATGCTAGAGGTACAGAGATAGAATGATTATCATTAATTGAAAAGATAATTATAACATCTATATATCTATAGAGCAAAGTATTATTGTTAATATACTTTCTTTCATAGAAATAGAGATATAAATCTGAAAGCATACTGGAACTAGCTGAGCCTTGTGGAATTCCTTTTGTCTGAAAGTTAAAGTTTTGAAGTAATCAATATCGATGTTATAAGGTAATAAGGTAATGATAAGGTATACGATAATGACGATGTTATAAGGTAATGATGAGAAACACATTCTTTAAAAAGTGAATTAATAGTAGTGTGGCGACTCATCCGTGCAGTGCTGTTTCCAGAGATTTATGGACGAGGTATTCAGATGGCTTAATTGTTTTGTTTATATAGATAATGTATTAGTGGCCTCGGAAGACGAGAAAACACACTTAAAGGATCTTGAGAAGGTATTTCAACGTTTGCATTCTTATGGTTTAGTGCTTAACGTCAAATTATGCATCTTTGGCGTAAAGGAGTTACCATACTTGGGATTTTTAGTCAACAGTAAAGGAATAGCTCCCTTGCCAGAAAAAGTCGATAAATTACTTAATTTTCACTACCTAAAACTGTTAACGAGTTACCCAGATTTTTAGTTATGATAAATTTTTATCATAAACATTTAAAAGGAACGGCATCTATTCAGGCTCCATTACATGAATTGTGTAAAGGAATGAAAAAAAAATGACAATACTCCCATTCATTGGACTGATGCAACTACGCAGTCTTTTGAGCAATGTAAGAAAAGCATTGCAGACTCAACTTTGCTATTTCATTATGTGCCTGAGGCACAAGTTTCGTTACAAGTTGTTCCTTCGGATATAGGTATCGGTTCCGCATTACAAGAAACTGCTAATGGCGATATTCAACCTCTCGAGTTTTTTTCCCGTAAATTGACACCTACTGAACAAAAGTATAGTACATATGATCGCGAATTGCTTGCAATTTATTGTTCTATTAAGCATTTTCGTCATATAATTGAAGGTCGTCAATTTACCGTATTTACTGATCATAAACCACTAACTTTCGCATTTGTAAACCAGAGTGACAATAGCTCACCTCGACAACAGCGACATTTGGAATACATTTCCCAATTTACTACAGACTTTCGCTACATACCTGGAAAGGATAATATAGTGGCTGATGTCTTTTCCCGTATTTCGGAAATTAAAGTGCCTGAGAGTATTGATTATCTCGATCTTGCAAAAGCCCAATGTAACGATGCTGAATTGCGTTTACTTCGGGATTCTGACATCCTCAAAATGATTCCCCTTGAACTTTCTCCTTCCAAACTAGAACTTTGGTGTGATATATCGACAGGAACTGTGTGACCTTACGTACCGCCAAATTTTCGTTTATCCATTTTTTTGATGCTGCATAATATTTCGCATCCAGGTGTTAAAGGATCAGTCGACCTCATTCGAAAACGGTTTGTATGGAAAAATTTAAGTAAGGATGTAACACAGTATGCTCAAAAGTGCATCGCCTGTCAGAAAAGTAAAATACATCGTCACGTGAAATCTGAAATAGCACATTACCCACTCCCTAAATGTAGATTCTGACATATTCATCTAGATATCGTAGGGTCACTACCACCATCGAATGGATGACATCGATCGATGTACCAGATGGCCAGAAGTGTTTCCCATGGCAAATATAACTGCAGATACGATAGCTAGAACGTTTTATAATGACTGGATTGTCCGATTCGGCGTCCCAGAATTCATAACTACAGACCTGGGCGACAATTTGAAAGCGACCTTTTTAAATCACTTGCGAAATTTCTTTGCGCACATAAAACTCGCACTACAGCATATAACCCTTCCCCCAATGGCGTGATTGAAGTTCTTCATCGTCGCCTTAAAAGTGCCATTAAATGCCACGCTGCAGACAAATGGACGGAAATTTTGTCGACGATACTTTTGGGATTGCGAAGTGCATTCAAACCTGATTTGCATTCCTTCCCGGCGGAGCTGGCTTATGGTTCCCGTCTTTGCCTTCCCGGTGAATTTTTTCGTTCCCAAACAACGAAACAGCCGGAACACCACGAATTCTTAATTTTACTCCGGGAGATGATGCACCGCCTCCGACCAGTTCCAACTTCGCATCATAGCAAAATTAATGTTTTTATACACCCTGAGTTGATGACGTCATCTCATGTCTTTGTCCGAAAAGACTATGTTCGTAAACCTCTGGAACAGCCCTACGTTGGTCCTTATCCAGTTACGGAACGTAATGGCAAGTATTTTTCTGTCAATATTAATGGACGTGACACTCATATTTCCATTAATCGACTCAAGCCTGCTTTTTTGTTCAATATCGCCGATCTGGACAACGATCCTACCTCATACTTTACCCGCAGTGGGCGCCATGTAAGATTTTTAATTCCTCCCACAGATCTTCTTTAATCTTTTCTTTTCGAATTTCAGACTGGAGGGGGAGTACCTGTGGCGACTCATGCGTGCAGTGCTCTCTAGCTGTTGCCACTGTGGACAAACTCTAGAGTCTAACTACCCTCGATTCGAGCAACCCATTCATGCAGTCACTCTAGCTGTTTCGACAGTGGACAATTTTCACCAGCGAGACCTACTGTAACTGAGATATGGCAGTGCTCTACTTCTCGACACCCACTTCGATGGTTCTGATTTCCGCTGCGAATTTTCTGATGACAGAATCGGACAGGTTGATAAAATGCAAGATCTCTCAAACTGGACTGGACTCATTAGTTCTTTTCACAATTGCAACAGTCGAATGCGCTTGTATTTAAACTAGGATTTATTGACAAGAACGGGAGGTCAGGAGAGCATGACAGAGCTTTCTATGCAAGCTGGACATTACAGCCTCATGTGTGTCTTTAGCAGTGCAAAAAGCACGTTAATTTTATTTTATAAATTTCTTAAACTTATGTTTGTTAGGTTAATAAAGAATTGATTAACCTCCATTGGTCTGGCTATTCGTCAACATAACTTTCACACGCAACGATATTACGCTGTCGCCGACATTGTAGGGCTAAGTTCATGTTACAGGTATGCTTACCCGCATCGCCACCACAGTAGAGTAGTTTCTTGAAATGGACGTTAGTGATAATATTGTTGACGTTGGTAAGTGCCTTGATTTTATTAACTAGCACATAACTGTTATATATATATACTAGGGGGCCTACCACCTGTGAGCTACGCTCGCCAACCCCCGCTCAGACTTCGAGGCCTCTAAAAACATGACAGCGTGCTTTGTTTTAAAAATATTGGTGAATCTGTAATTGGGTTGCCATGCTTTTAACGTTTTAATCGGGCATTTTTTTTATTATTATCATGGCCTCATACACAGCTGTTGCGACAACTGACGACTGTTTTCGGTTTTGATAAGTAAAATCAATTACAGATAGGTTTAAATTGTGGCTACCTCTCGGACTTTTATAACAACGATCTGTATTCTATTCTTCCTTTGCGTTTAAGGATGAGAAAAATTCCATCTGCTTGTGAATAACATTAAGAACCACGGTATTGAAAAGTACTATGTTATAGACATTTTCAGTAACACGTTTTAATTTTCTCTCTATTTTAGTGCACCATCATGCATATTTTCATGTTATTTTAAATATGTAAATTATTTATTTTAATTAATATGTATATACGAATTTTCTAATAATTATTTATCATACAAAATTAATTAAATATTTTGTGCATGCATGCCTGCATTTATTCGGCATCAATTGATGAGGTATTTAAACAAATTTGCTATCCGCGATTATTTTACACCATGTTATGTTACTTGAATATTGTCCATAAGAAAATCAGGTACTTTTCCAGTATAGGATCCTTTGCTTTTAGGTTTGGCGTAATTCGAGTTTCAAAAACGAATAAATTCGTTAATATACATATATTTGTTGCCAAAAGTTATGAAAGCAAACCCAATGAACTTTTGGTGCTTTTCTATTATAGGGGTCTTGACGCTTTTTTAAAAAGCTTGGCGCAATTCGAGCATTAGAAAGTGAGATTTGGTGCCAAATGACATAAACAACCATGGAAACAAATTCGACGATTTGTTTGTTTTTATACGTATATTATTATTGTTTTTTCTATACAAATTACTTCTGATTATATATAAAATAGGATAAATGACATTTTACGCTAAACAAATTGTATAAATATTGAAAAAATGCTTCTGTATACGAAATGGCAAAGTGAATAGGTTGACAAAAAGTATGTTGCCAAATTTCCTTTTCCGCCAAGGCTATTTTCTCTGTTTCGTCATATGCTGGAAAAGCATCGAACTTTTATGCTTGTTTATACGTGTATTTATATGTATATATACAATTTATTTATAATTGTCTTTCAATTTACCTCTTTTTGTACATAAAAATAGATAAATGGCTTCTTTATATTAAATAAATTGTATAAACATAAATGACGTATTTACATAAATGACGTCATTTGGACGAAGTTATTCAAAATATTTTCAGTTTAATACATTAAATTAACTGCTGACAGACGATTAAATCCTAACGATAGAAATGTGATTTTTTTTTTTTAAATTTTCCTGTAAAACATAATTTAATCACAATCTTGTCTTCATTATTGATTTAAAAAAAAGATAAATTCAATTTCAATTTGAAAATGAAGACTTAAAAGAAATGAATCAATAATCCCTATCGGGATCCTTTTCGATTTTTTTCACTTTTTTGTCACAAAAAAACTGAGTAATTAGTTGCCATCATTACAGAAATGTCAAAAAATTAGAAAAAGATTAATATCTCGAAAACTAATTCCAATTTCAAAATTCTATTACCAGTTTTGACATCCGCGGATTTTTATGGACTATTGGTATTAATTTCACCATCAAGCGTCTAATATTTTACTAAAAATAGCCCTGAAACATAATCAGTCGTTTAATCAGTCGTTTCATAAAATCGTTTCATAAATTCGTTTCATAAAATCGTTTCACAAATTCGTTTCATTAGGATTTTATATATATATAGGGTAGATATATATATTATATTACGGCTAAGGCCGAAGTTCGGCAAGTTCGCGAACTGGCCAAGATTCCTGGCCAAGCCTGAAGTACATGAAATGAACAATGTATTTCGGGTTTTGGCCGGCTTTTCCAATATACGAAGTGGGGATCCAACACTGTCTGGTAGGTTTCATTTGCGTGATGGGAAAGAAAGTTTCATGCTTTGACGATTATACTCTGAATTTTCCGTCTCTGTGACCAATTCTGATACAGCGAATTCATTGTGACGATTATATTCTGATATGCTGAAGAAATAATTTATAGAAAACGAATAATTCATTTATAGAATTAATTTATATAATATATAATTATAGAAAACGGTTACATATCCATAATTACTGTATTCTGACCAATGAAAACGCTTCATAGTATGGTCAAGTAATCGTTATCTATAAAAAGCGCTGAGTGACAGGATACTTTGCTGCGGATTTTTAACAATTTAGGTAACGTCAACATAAACATAACACCATTTTCAACAAAACGTCATTTCAAATTGCTAATTCCGAAATCACCATAATAGAGGTCTTCTTTAAAACGAGGTCCTATGCGCTTCGCGCTTTTAGTTCATTAATTGATGTAGTGTTTTCTAACAAGAACTTTGCACACAAGGTAATATTTGCTCACCACTAGCAACATGGCTTTTATATCTTAATTTCAGAACAAGCAGTGTTAAAGAATAGAAGCTTACGCTATTTAGACGTATTTGTTGTGCAATATTTCAGTTTTATTTATGAAAATGTTCTCTTTATCTTAAATATGAAGTCATTTTTACACAGTAAAGCACTTTGGTCTTTTCCTAAAAAACGCAAAACTGTAGAACGGCGGAACATTTATACCAATGTAATATGTATTAATAAGCGTTTTTATTTATATAGCTAAACAAATTTGCTATAATATTGTCAAAATGACTCAAGTTTTCGCTGCCTTTTATTTTCAGCAGAATAGGGTTAAGGCCCTACGGCCTCCAACTCAATACTAGATGAATGAAAAATTTTTGAAAAACATTTCGGCACACCGTACTGAAATGTAACACTTTTCTGAAAAAAAAAGTGTGATTTCTCTTAAACATGACTTCTTTTTTCCTGAAAAAAAGATATAGCAAGACTTTTGGGTTTAATGTCAGAATGAGAGGAATGAAAAAACAATGTAAACTTTATCATTTGGACATAATCGTAGTATAATATTGTCATTTTCTGTATGAAAATGTACATTTTCAGTCGAATTTCTTTTTAAAAGGACATCTTTATCACAAATGAAAGTAATTTCTTCTATTGAAGTTTTGGTATCTAATTTCAGAGTGTACGGAAAAGTAAAAATCTGAAAATAATGTCATTTTGATGCAGTTATAAGAAAATGCTGCAGTTTCATGTTTTTAAATGGATGTTTTCTTTGTTAAACGATGTCATTTCAATTTTATTGCCCTTGACACCTTCATGGTTTTAAACACCACTTTTTGCAAATTGAAATTTTATTTTATTTTTTATCGTTATAATATGTCTTCAATGAAGATACAGGAAAGAAAATTCTGCATCAAGCATAGATTATAAAATATTTTGCAACACTTACAGAATACTTTAACAAAACTTCACCGTTTAATAAGAAAAAAAATACTCAACTAACATTTTAGAAAACGCATAACACATTTGAAAACCAGATTTCAGCCGTTACTTCACATAGCCGGAAAGGAACTCTAATTACTTTATGAAACCCTATATGTGATCAAATGATTTGTTTATATTCTATATAGTATTCTAAAATTTAGTTTAGTAAGAAAAAGAATAACACAGTTGAAAATTCACCTTAAAAAAATACTACAATAGGCAGAAACGTACTTGCAATCTTTTGTGAAATCCTGTATAATACCTACAGTTTTTTATACACGCCATACATTTATATACAATTTAATTCAATCAAACATGCGCATAAAATTAGTAAAATCACACCTCCAAGAATTACTTTTCATAAGCCGCCAAGTATCAAGTTTTTTGCATAGCCCTGTATTTGATTTCATTTATATTCTATAAACATCTCTTAGTATTCTAAATGTATTTGAGCTTGAAAATGCATAGTTCAAATTAAAAAGCACCTTAAATGCAAATTTTAAAAAGTTCCTTTTTAAAAGCACCCAGTAATGCTTACGAATTATTTTGTTTATAGGATTAATAGAATTTATACACACCACGTAGTCTTAAAAACGCATAACTGAAAACGCTCTTCCATCAAAATCTCTAATACATAATATTTCAGATAATGTGTTCGAAATCTATTACGTGTTCTGTAAATGAACAATAATTGCTATGCACATCATATTCTACAGCAAGCATCTTGTAGTAAAAAAGAGTAATTTGTATCAATTTCATCATATTTGAAATAGTGAAACATAATTAAAATACGCTGCAAACATTTTACCACATAGACCGTTATACAACAGAATTCTTTTGTATGACTCTGTAAATCAGTGATAAAACTTTGTACTTGTTATTCTACAGAAAACATGTTTTAGTGTGCACCTCAGAGCTTCATATGAATTTTATTATGTTTGTTACAGTGTAACAACATTAAGATACGCCGCAATTGGTTTTCCCAATAGACCATTATGCTATATACTACTTTTGAGTACTCCTGTACACGAATTGGCTGGCCAATTCGCGAACTGGCCGATTTCGGGTTTTGGCCGTATCACACACACACACACACACACACACACATATATATGTATATATGAAAAAATTAGGAACTTGATGAGACAATTTTAACAAAAATATTTTTTACAAATTGTATTTTGCTAGTACAAAATGGAAATTTTCTGAACATATTGAATCATTTTAACATATTTAAAACATATAAATTTGATGATAATAATTAAAATTTTAGTTAATAAACCAATTAAATTAACAAGACAAGCGTCCCATCCCACCCTCATGTGAGGGAGGGATGGGACATGTTTTGAAAAGGAAAATCCATATTTAATTGTTAAAAATGTGGTGAAAAAAGGACAAAAACAGTGTGACATTTATATTCCTAAATTTTCTTTTAAATCACAACAGTTATTTTATCCTTTATTATGCTTCATAAAATCCAAATCAAATGAAAAATATCCTGGTGCCTGACTACTGCCGCCAATTATTTTGAATGGATGTAGTTTTACAATTATGTCTTGTTTATCAATGATGGAACAGTCATAATGCACTTTTACATACCTTTTTAAATAATGTACTGTCATGTAAAAATAAAAGTTTGTAGTTCAAATTCAGTAATAATTTCAAAACAGCCATATTTTATTTAAAAAAAAACTTCGGAAAATTATATAGAAACAAATATTTAATACTAATGGTTGACATGGCCAAATAATGCATGAGTAAGAAAAGTAAAAATTGCACTGTTTTAATTTTTCAATGCAATGAAAATCATGAAAGTATTTAAAATTACTTTTTAACTTGCAAAATAATAAGTTTTCTTTTTAACACTATTCAATTGCAAAACAAGATATCCTTTTAATTATAAAATACCAAAATATTGTAGGTAATTAAACATTATTATTTGAATAGAGATATCATTTGGGAGGGATGGACATGTCCATCCCTCCCTTAGAGAAACATTTAAAAAAAATAGGTTTTTAGCCATGTGGCTTTTAGCCTTAACATAACTGTTCTTTAGTAAAATATATATTGTTGAGTTTACAAAACATTAAAATCGATTAAGTTAGCAACAAAGAATGAGATTGAAAATTTACATTAAATATCTAAGTAGGTAGTTACTTTTCATATTGTAAAATAGTCTTTTTAATTTACAAGCTCATAGGTGCATGAAAGTATAAAAAAATCTGCAACAAGTATGATGGAATGATTTCTCCATCTGGTTTAAAAGTAATAAATTAAAAATAAAGCTTATTTTAAACATTACTGCAATGTCTCATCCCTCCCAGTGCCCCATTCCTACCTAATCTCCCCTATATATATTGGGTTGTTCGGAAAGTTGGTTCGTACCGGAAAATTCTATCATTTAATTAATAGAGATTAATTCCGATAGCTAATGTCTATTAATTGTTGGGTAGAATTTTCTGGTACGAATTGGTTTTCCCAAACGGAAGGAACTTTCCGTACAACCCAATGTATATCTATGTGTATCTATATATATATATATATATATATATATATATATACAGACAGACAAAGATAAAGATATGCATGCACAACAGTGAAAAAACAACTATTGCTGACTTTTGAACCTGATAATTTTCACGATTTTGTAATATTCATTAATAGAGTTTAACATTTTGATTCTATATAAATACGTATGAATTTTTAAAGTAAAGTCATTTTTTAGAATACACAAAAACAAGATTAACCTAACACCCTTAAAAAAAATCAAAATATTTATCTACTCTATAAATAAATCAAAACGAAGGAAAGCTCGCTTTAAGAATAATAACTTCATATTTAATGCACAGTAATTAAATAAACAATGTATGTTTATTATGGCTTTAAAATTCAGCAACATGCGCTATAAAGCGTAAGATGTGATACACAAACATTTCAAACCTCAGATTTAATATAAACTAGATATGCACAATGTGTCTTGTACATAAATATAAAATAGCATGAAAGGCCTTCATAGAAAAATAAAAAGACTACATAATGGAAGAATTTGACCAGTTTATGATCAGTTTGCGTAGCACGAATGACATGCAGTACACATACAGGCACCTGCCACTATTCAAACCGTACCTTTCACCGTTATAATTTGGAACCATAAACCATAGTATATAGCGGGTAAATTTCCATTAAGTGAAACATAGTTTTATGGACTGAAATAAAATTTTAAGAAAATTTCATTGCGTATCAATGTTATTTTCTTATATACAAGTTTCAAAATAATTCTCGAATAAAGCATAAAATATGCCATGTATGAAAATGTTTATTTGAAACATATTTATAAATGACATCAAAACTATTTAAATGCTATAATTCATATACACTTTTCATACATTTTTGTACGTATGAGGACAAAATAAATCTTCTTTAGTACTTAAAATGCATTAATGTATATGTTTTGCACTTTCAATAACAAAATAATATATTATGAACTGGTTAATGAATAACAAATCAGGAATTTGACAACGTAAATTAAGAAAAAATTTAAAAGGAATTATGAACATGATAAATATTTAGCAACTTATATAATTTCAACTTCTAATATATATTTTTTTCTTTTAAAGAGACATTTAAATATCCTTTTTAGTACTAAAATATACTGTAATTTAACGGAATGTTAAAAAGAAATCAGATAGCGAGTGAGAAAATTATTATACAAAAATGAAAAGAAATTATGTACATCTATCTACACATAAAAAACTTTTTTTGGTATGTGTGTGTGTGTGTTCTTTATACAAATATGCAGTTTTTGTCCGATTTGAACGAAACTTAATGTACATATGCTTTAGAACACCGGTAAAAATACTGTTAAATTTTCTCAGACAATTCTTTGACACTTTTTTCATACATCTCCAATAGTTTATTATTACAGAAATTTTTTTTTTTTTTTAAATTTCTAATGCAATAATTCTTTCCTGTCGCCACCCCCTAAAAATCAGCACAATAATTTAAAAAAAAATGATAACACGTTTATTTTCTTTTTATAAGCCAATAAAAATTCAGACTCACTCGCTATATTTTTGCATTTCAGAAATTGAATTCAGAAGTAATTCTAAGAAGAAAATGGGCATTTTCCCCATATATAAATAGAAGAGATAACTTTAAGTGCGTTAAAATGATGTAGTACCTTAATTTAAATTTATTTGTAGCTAACGTTATCTACTTTAATACGGATGATTCAATTTCAAGAAAACAAGTCAGTGAAATGGTTAAAAAAGCTAGGTATGCCGTCACATTCTATTACATTGGAAGTTTTCAATATGATTTCAAACTGACTCTAAATAATCATCTGCTATGTCTTATTGTTATATCGGTTGTATATTGCAGCTGTTTCTTATAGCTATAATTTATATTGCTAAGTATTTTAATGATTTAGAAGCAGTGGTAACATTTTCTATGATTTATATTAAAGATATGGTCTTTTTTTTTTCGCTTTCAACAAAAACTTTACGAATGAAAGTACATATAAAATTGATATAACTTTCATCTAGAGTTGCAAAAATCGGGTTTATTCCCAGGTTTATTTCCAATAGACCCAGTTTATTACCCAGTTTATTCCCAAATGACCTGGTTTATTATCGAAAATACCGGTTTATTCCCAGGTTTAAACCGAGTTTTTTCTAGCCTTTGCAACTCTACTTTCATCTAATCATTATAGATTTAAATTTTATTAATGAAAATTTAAGTTTCAATTATAAAATTATGTTTTATTATCAGTGGAAACTCTTGATCTTCTGACATTCACTTTTATTATTATCTATAAAGTAAAGCCACAATCACGTTTAAGCCACACGAAATGAATTTTTTAAATGTTACTGTAGTGGCTCGGTTATGCAATTTAGAGACAACTTAAAAGTAAATACTAAGATACTCCATAATGTCATTTTTACTACCTCCATGTTTCTATTATTTTAGTTTTAATTTTGCTGTTTAAGTTATCGGTACGCTATTTAATGAATTCTAGCAACATTCCAGTTTTATAGGGTTGTTTTAGAATAATAGAAAAAATAAAATGTTTTCTTTGGCGATATTGATTTTGGTGTAGTTAATAAGTGATATTAAAACATTTAAAACTATGAAATTAATATATTTTAAATACTCCTTCCAACTTTATGCGAGCTTCCCATATTTTTAAGATCGTTAGATTTATCTTAAAATCTTTAGATTTTTCTTTAAGTTTTAATTTAATTTGACAATTTAGTTATGGAATATTATACGTAAACCCACAAATGCTGAATTATTTGCATTGTTTTAAGAGCAAACCAGTTACTTTTTCGTAATTGGGTTGGACACAGATTAAAAAATATTCGTGCTTTAAAATTACGTTAAAATCCAAAAAAACAGTAACTTGAGATAAACTTTTTAAACTGCATTTGAAAGTGCATTTTATTCTAATCGACAGTACAAAAAAATGAAATTGTACGATAATTAGTAGTTACAAAAATGCAGTACAAGCAAAATTTAATGGCTAGGTCGTTGCTACCGTTAATATGATGTCCACATTACTCACGGATAGGTTTTTGTTTTATAGTATAGATAGATGCTATATGAAAGCGAATTTCACAATATGCTACGACATTTGTTTGTTTTTTTTGTCAGGAAAATCGTATATTTTTCTATTGTATCCGGAAAGAAAACGCACATTCTCATTTATAAAGATGAGAAATTTTACTATGGTTGAGTCAAAATAACGCTATTTTTTCTGATTGTCTTTTTATCGATTTATGGTCGAGAATGCAAGTTCCGTCATTGTCGTGTTATTGTATTCTAATTTTTGTTAACCCGGGCTAAGCTGGGTTTTTCTGCTAGTTATATATATTTAACAACTTATATAATTTCAACTTTTAATACATACTTTTTTTTATAAAATATACACATTTGTATGTCCTTTTTAGTGCTAAAAAATACTCTAATTTAACGGAATGTTAAAAAAGAAATCAGATAGCTAATGAGAAAATTGTTATACAAAAATGACAATGTTTCGCACTTCGGATCAATTATTAGGAGAATATAACTTGACCGTAGTAAATTGTACCTATGGCAAAGAAAAACATCAATAAAAAATAATAAATCCGGTAAAAATTATTTATTTATTTATTTTTGGAGAACGAGCGCTTGCTCTTGAATTTGTAAATAATTCATACATTAAATGTTACATAATATTAAATACATTCATTAATAAGTATGAAAGATTAATTTACATCGTAGTTTGATATACTGTATATCAAATGTTGAAAAATTGAATTGAATTCAAATTATAATAACCACTAAGCCTATATTGTCGATACAAATTTTCTTATTCTACTAAAGAAGTCTGTTAAGCATTAATTCAAATTTTGTCATTCAGAAATTGAAAGTTCTACAAAACATTTAAATTTATTACCTAAAACCTGATATACGATGTTTTGCATGTAATAATGTCGCGACCTTTTAGAAAATAAATAACAGTCAGTGGAATAATGAATCATATTTTTTTTAATATGTTTTATCGTAACATGCATGGTAGAGCATATTTTTGGTGTATCGTAATGTTTAAAAAAAACATTGTGATAAACATCGCATGTATTGATAATGATACATATTTCATTGCTTTAATTAGCAATTAGCCAAGAAATTGAATTTTTACAAAAACATATATTTCTCCATTCTAAGAGAAAATCATAATATTCTTAAGTATGTACGAATAGATAGAGAATGAAAGTTTACAATAAAATTAATGAGCGACAAAATTCAAATTATTTCACTACAAGTATGCCGTGTAAAGCTAAATAAATCTGTTGGCTGGATTTTTTTTTAAGTTAAATAATGATCAGTTTTTCATTCTGCAAAATTTGAAGCGAAATATTCATTTATATTCCGTACATAAATTGGAATTTCTTCAAATATAAATTATAATTTCTTTAAATATATATTCGTAGAATAAAGTTATAATTAAAGGAATCGTTCCCAATAAAAAACAGCATTATCATGATACTACCGATCGAAAAGCTTCTGACTGTTTTTGTTATAAACTTTTTTCTTTCGAAAAGAGAGAGCGAGAGAGAGAAAATTTTAAAAGCAATCAAATAACTAGAAAAAAAATGTTATACACAAATGGTAGATGTTTTTTCCTCTTGAGAGCTCTTAATACGTCTCTCTAAGCGCTTAGTGGAAGGCAAAATATCATTAACTTCTAAAGGTAGTAAATGTATCTGCTTATGATACACGTAATGTAATTCTGACCGAAGGGTTTGAGCAGTAAAATCATTTTAGAGTATTTCCCTCTAGAGACAAGGTGTGCAGAGCACCGGAATCAAATAAAAAGATTGAATAAAAAATAAAAGTGTAAAAGTAGGACAGTTATAATCAGAAAGAATAATCATGCATCAAGCCTATTTTATGAAACAATTTCAAACTTATTCAGAATACAGTAACAAAATTTCAAAGTATACAGAGGGTGTTCGCACATTTTTTAGACGATTTCGGCGTTGTTTTTTAACGTTTAAAATATGAATATTGCTTTCTGAAATAATCTATATGATAATCTTGTTTCTTGATTCTAATTTTGCGTAATGCTTTCGATGGTAGAAGGTTTTTTGTCAAATTTACAGGGTTATTGCTTCCCATGCCTCTTTAAAAACTTTCCAGATTCGATCAATCGTGGTGGTTTTGCACTTTGAAAGAGCTCTTTTCAGCAGACCAAATGCTCAATAAACTATAAGAAAAACGTCAGGTGACTTCTTGGGAATATGTTGAAAGGTATAAATGCAATGCCCGTGTGAGTTTTTAATGTTTTCAACGAACACAGTGGTAGCTTTTGAAGTTTGAGCGGTAGCTTTGCTTTGATGCAGTTTGACCCTTTAAAAGTCGTTGAAATAAAGAAAATAGCATTTTTTCTGCAAATATTGGATGTAACACATTCTCTTAATAATATAATGAATTGATTGTAACATTTTTGTCCAATATTCTTATTTTTATTTTACCATTGTAAGATAAATTTGCGACAGTCATAAATCCTTACCTGAAACTTTGTTTTCAGCCTTGAAATGGGCTCTTTTTTAATGTATTTTTTTTTCATTTTGAGTCTTTTTACTAAGAACAAGTACTGATTTTCGGGATAGCTCTTTCCAATTAATATTGATGTTTATTTTGCAATTAGAAATTTTTATACTATGCGCTTTACAATCATTGTAAACTTCCGAATAAGAATATTTCTTTTCGGAGAAAAAAAAAATGTATCCTCTGATTCATAGCTTGTGTGAATGCGCCATCTTGATAGAAGAATATATTTGAAAGCATCAGACAATAATATGAATTACAAATAATAAGTTGTTGAAAAAAAGTTTTCCTCTAAAAGAATTCCATTTTTTAAAATCATTTATCAAATTTGTCTAAAAAATGTGCGAACAGCCTCTGTAATATGGTGAGGGATTATGTCTAAGTAAAGAAGTAGGAAAACTCATATCACATTCGAAAACCCAATGCCAGCAATTACCGTCACCATCAATAGTTGTAAAAGTATCCCAATTCTTTCCTGCAGCCCTGTATAGGATATTTAGATTTATATATCTAATACATAATATTTTAAAATTTACTAGAGTTAGAAAATGCATAGGACAGTTCAAATTTCCCTAAAGCGAAATCTGCCAATAAACGGAAATGTACTCGATATCTATTGTGTATCTGTATAGGATCTATATAATTTATATACACCAAATAATATTCAAAAAATGAGTTAAATTTGAAACGCGTACCACAACTGAAAAAGCATTTCCAGCTACTGTTATTCAGTTATGGTTGATAGACAGTTCTTTAACCAAATTGTTGTCCCTGTAAATGAACGATAAATGTTATGCACACATTATTCTATAGTAAGCATTTTATAGTGCATGCACCTCAGTGATGTATATCAATTTCAATATGTTTTAAATAGTGCACACCACAAACGATGTTTCCCTATAGACAGTAATGTATCGTTAGTTCTTTTAAGTGTCCCTGTAAATGAACTATAAATGCTACACACTTCATTTTGAATACAAAACAAGCCATAGTAAACCCGGATAACATACATGAATTGCATGGCAATCTCATTATATTTACGCGAATTAGAGCACGAAGAGATGACAGACGTACGGTAGACAGAGAAACTGAATTCATAAAAACACTTTAGAACTATGTTGGAAAGTGTTAATCATGACTGTGCTTTGAGTACTGTTTAATGTGTTGTTGACTAATGTAACGAAAACAAAATAGAAAATTTTATTTTTTAAATTTTTGCATGATACAGTATGTTATTTTAGTTTAAATAAACACAAAAAATCATGCCTCCGTTACAGATTATGAAAGACTTTCCAACTCTAACAGAATGAAATGTTTTTTTTTTCCATACAACGAAATGAGATATGTAACTTAAATAAAATGTACCTACATATTTTTTTCTTTTTTATTTCTGAAATTATTTCCTGATTTTAGTTTATAGATATCAACGAAGGAGGCGTTGGCTCAGTTTGAAAGCCTAGAAAATTGAGTTGTTGAGTTTTAAGATTCTTAAAATGAGTAGATTCCTGAAATTGGTGATCATAATGTTCAAGATGATAAGATACGGGTGGAAGGTTAGCAGAATTTCCTTTAGACTAGGATATTGTAAATTGGTTAAAGTAAAACAGGCATTTTATTTGGTCCAAAAAAGCGGAATCCCTCATCTATTTTGTCGCTAAAGATACAGAGATAGAAACGAAAATAAACATTCAATTGGGAATTATGTTTTATTAAAAGTATGCTAAGTAAAATACTTAGAGTATCGTCTTTATATAGAAATTGTACCAACCTTTTAAATTTGAAATCTTATCGTCTGTTATGAGCGAAATGAGCATGCCTTTTTTTTCTTACTTATTACGTATGCCACGTTTACAGATGCGATTTTTTTTCAACATCAGACAGCGCTACAAAATTCACCATGGAGATCTTGCTTTACGAATGGTTTAATATTTCCTCCATGGTTTAATATTTCTATGACTCATGATGAACGCATCTCTTCTTATTTACTTTAATGGATTGAGATATTCGGCTATTAACCTAATTTCCACTGAAGTTATTTCAGAATGTATACAGTTTTGATTGTAACTCATATCTCAAGCAAACAATTTTTTTGAACGATCTTTATAAAAAGTTTTATGCAATTTTATTCGACAAAATAATTTTGTATAAAGATGGCCGTTTGACATATGAAAAAAAGTAGTTTGCCCGTATTTGTTTTCCTCAGTCGCATGACTTGCGAAAAAAAGAAAACTTTTATTAATATCTTTTTCAGTTTTGATTCGAATTTCATAAAATTTGAAATGACTCGACAAAATTCTCCAAAGATAATATATATTAAATTTCAAACCATTCGAGTAGGTCGTTTTTGCGCTGTTATATGCGGACGAACTGACCAAAAGACGGCTATATGTACTACGTATTTATATAATTACGAACGCACCAAAACTGGGTTGCAGTTCACTTTGTGATTGACATATTGTGGTTTCCTCGACAACATATATTTTTAAAACAAAGTATTTTCATAATTTTTGTCAAAGTTTCAGAAGGTGCACCTTGCTTCTTATGGAAAAGTCAAGCTTTTTTCCAAAAGCCTCTCTTTTTAAATAGTACTCACTGCAACATAAAAACTGTTAGTCTAAATTCCTTTAATATAAGACTAAGTTAAATTCATGTTAAAGAATGTATTTAGATAAGGAGAAAAAAAAATCCATAATGTTATGTCCAATAATCCGTTCTCAGATTAAAGAGTAGTACCCTGTAAATTTGACTGAATGAGTAGATTGCAACCCTGGTTTCCTATACAAAAATTGTTCTTTGCATTGGGCTTCACCACCTCTTAAAAATTTCAAACATTATACACCCTGTAATCTTATTTGTAAGTGTCAAAAATGTTCAGCATCTTATTTTCAAAGGAACAGCCTGTTAACATGCAGCCTCAAAACAGTAACCGAAAATATTGGCAAAACCACGTCATTTCATTGGACAATCATTGTGCCAATTATTGTATACAGATGTTTTGAGTAATTTCCTTTCCCTCTCGCTCAACTTGTATGGCTACTCGTAATATAATAAATATGTTGTCTGCCTATTTATTCTGTAGCCACGAGAAGTCATTCAGTCAAAAGTCAGTCAGAGTCTAATGCTCGAACATGTATCATTAAATTCACCGCTCCCGCCAGTGGAGACAAAATAGGTAATAATTTATTTAATGTAAGAAAATTTCATCGACTTGTAATTACTACGCTTCAACATTTGTCCTGGTCAAACCAGGAGACAAACCAGCGTGCTATGGAGAGAAATAAGACATTAAAAGGATGTAATTGTGCTCTCGGTAAGGTTAACTCAAAATTATCAATTATTTTGAAATTCAAGGATGAGTATTGACTATCAGATGATGAAAAGAGGGGATATTATAACTAACTGAGTAATACACCCTTTAAGAATATAATAATTCTGGAATAATTATCTTTGTAAGTATTAGAAATCTTCAGCATTCTGTTTTCAAAGTAAGATCCCAATGGCATGCAAACAGGTAACATGTTTACAATATTTTAGAAGATCATATATAGAAGATCATATTTGGTTCTGATTACAGCAGCGAGGACAACAATTAAATAATTAACATTTGGGGAAACTCGTATAATCACATTGCACCATCGTTTTGCCAAATACTGTATACTGGAGCTTCTAGTCGATTCTAATACAAACTTGTATTTATCAGTCTTGATAATTGAAAATATGTAATTTTTGATTCTGCGACTAATGCGATTACGGGTTTGTTTTTCAAATTTAAACGTTAATTATTTGAACATTCGGAGCAAGCCTGAAGATGTATATTTTCTGTATATATCGAATCAAACATACTAATAAAAATAACTGTTAAAGAAATTAATATCTGGTTAAATACTGTAATGAAATTGAGCGCATTTTACTTAACGATTTTTACTTAATTAGCGCATTTTACTTAACTTAAACGATTGCAATGTTTCGTGTAAATTTATAAAGAATTTTGTAACATAATCAAACAAAGAGAGTAGCCATTTCGAAATACTTAAATTTACTTTTCAGCATTTTCGGATATAAAAGATAATTATCGTATTAGAAAAATTTTATAAATCATATTGAAGTTTTAAAAAGCATCAACTTCTAACTTAATTACTTCTTTCGGAATAAAATTATCTCGAAATTAAAATTTATGTGTATTTGATATGATATGATTGATCACATTATAAATGAAATTATGAGTAATAAATATAAGAATAATAATTTTAAGAAAATTTCTTCCTTCGTCTCAACATATGAAATTATGTTATATTAATATTAAATTGACTAATAACATTATAAGTCAAGTTATAAAAATAATACTACATAACGCTTTCGAGACATTATGGTTATTCTTTTATATATTCTGTACCTTTATAAAATAAATATAAACCTTTTAAATTTTCTGTTTTATAGAATAACAAATTAGACTATATATGCATTTATATTACTTATTAGTTATATTGTGTGATTACATATAGTTATTAAATTATTGTTATAGTTCCACTGTTTATATATTTATTTTTATAGATATTATATAATTATTATTTAGCTGTATTGCATAATTAAAATATATGCATACATATGTTGATAAATTTAAATAAAGGATTTTTTGTTATCTTAGTGTTTGTGTTTTAATTTTTAAAATATTAATAAAATTTTAATAGTATTATTGGATATATTTTCAATCATTTAGAATATTCAATGCGTTTATCTGAATTCTGGAATGACTATAGATATTTTCATTTATTTCTTATATATTTATACATGTTTCCTGATTACCAAATGAAGGTAATCATTTAAAATTATGTTGCTGATGTACCTTTATGTAATTCTCTTTTATTTTATAAATATAAGAGTTATTTCTTCGAAAATCTCTTTAAAAAATTAAACTTAACTTATTCAGATTAATAGAGGTAAATGGGCGGGGCTTTACAAGAATGTACTTCATTTAATAAACTGCATTATCACCAGTTTTTTTTTTTTTAACCAGAAAGTAATTTTTGAGAGATAGGGAGAAATTAGACTCGTATATAAGTTATTCTTCAAACATTTGACAGCAATTGAATAAACAAATTGATAGAACGTATTTCAGAACTGTCGTGCGAATAAACATTTTAAAATTTGCTTCTATATATATAAAATGAAAATATATTATATAAATATTAGTAAAAATACCTTTTTAAATA
Organism: Maratus michaelseni; assembly: GCA_963931845.1. NCBI lineage: Eukaryota > Metazoa > Arthropoda > Arachnida > Araneae > Salticidae > Maratus > Maratus michaelseni. Next base: position 196,608,582 of record OZ007590.1, read on the forward strand.
TTTTCGCATTATATTTAGTACTTACTGTGGTTATTTTGAGTTTTGCGATTCATCAGTCTAAGCCATTTGATAAACTTTTATTTTAAAAATTCATCAAATGTCACCCGGTATCATATGCCGTATTATACTTTACGAATTATTTAAATCATCGCCTTAATTGATAATATATTTGTATTTTTAAGATTCCACTGCAATACAAATACGTGTGACAGGCTGGTGAAAATTGTTATAGTCTATAAATCAAAAACAGCTAAAAACGCATTATGTCAAATTCACATTCTCTTTTTGTCACGAAAATCGTCTCATTGCTCATGCTTCAACTTTTTTTGAAGGCTTCTCCCCTCAGAAACGGGAAACGTGTTTAGCCTTTGTGGATTGAAAAAGGTTGATTTAAGACGGATGGAGTAACATGGCCGTTACGTTTAAAGCTTTTTTTTTAAGACCACGTGTTTTCACTACTAAATCGACATATTTTTTCGCAAAATTTTATAGATAGCTTAGGATACAGTTATATTTATAACCGATTGAAATTTCAGAGAGTTCGGAAGATGATAACTGTTTTTTTATTGCTATGTTAAAGGAGCCGATGCAAACAGAAACAAACAAACAAAAATTCAAGAAAAAACATTTATTTTACAACTAAATAACAATATTTTTTCACAAAATTTTTAAAAAGACTGTAAAACCGTTTTATTTATGACCAAAAAATATTTCAGACAGTTCAGACAAAAATAACTTTTTCTATTTAAAAACTTTTGAAACGATCCCACGTAAAAAAAAAAGAAAAAATGAGCGCTTTATCCTAAATATAAATATTTTTTCGCGAATTTTTTCATTTTAAAATATAATTTCATACAAAATCGGATCTAACTGAAACTAAAGTTTTATAAAATTCAGTGCATTAGTACTTGAGATAGGACTGTAGCTAAAATCGTCTAAATCCTGAAAAATGCAGCATAGCAGCGCCACCTGTTGGGCTATTTTCAACAAAACGTAACCAACATCTATTTATGTCATGGTCTAACAGAATATAAAGTTTTATGAAATTCTGTGCATTAGTTCTGAAGATACAGCTAATGCGAAAATCGCGAAAAATGCAGCATAGCAGCGCCACATGTTGGGTGATTTACATCAAAAACTAATCAACAGCAATTTATATCAGGGACTAACTGAATCTAAAGTTTCATTATATTTCGTACATTTATTCTTGACATAGAGCGCACACAAAATTTTTGTTACATACAGACAGACAGAGTCACTGACTCACAGATAGACATTGTCTAAAAACAGTCAAATCGTGTTCAGGACCGTCGAAAACCGGAAGTCGAAAATTTTCATGAATCCAATACTTTCTTTTTGTAAAGATAAAAGAAAGTAAAAATTTAGTAACCTTACTTCTTGTTCCAACCTTATACATTTAAACCCATGTTTTAAAAAAAGACACTGACAGATGTAAAACATCATTTCTGATTCACCTTTCTGAATAAAAATGCATGTAATTATTTTACTATTATTCATATTAGTAACCGATAAAATATTATTTGCATCATGTAACAAAAGGAATCGTACGAAATGAGAGTTATTTTGCATTTTTAAACAGGAATTATGCAATAAATATTTTGAAAGTGAATATCAAGCTCCGAATAGATAATAATAATAATAGATCACATATCATTTTCTTTTTAAATTTTAACTATGTAATTTAACAAGCATGAAGAATCTGCATAACTTTTAATGAGCATCTAAATAAATAATTCTAAAATTGCATCCAAGCATGTTTTGAAGGAGTCAGATTATAAAACTTTTATCTGGTTCGCTGAGCGTAAAATGATTCCTTTTCTGAAATATGGTGCTTGTTCTGTATTTACGCAGACTTCAGAGTTAAAGATGTGTAGCAGTTAATGAAGCCTATAATAAAAGCCAATTGTCCACTTTTTGAATACTTTATAAAGCAAAATTGTCAAGAATAATATTTATAAAAAAAAAAGTACTTATACTGGATGCATCTTTAAATAAAAAAATAGGATTAAGGAATGACGATATATCTGGCAACTAAAAATTGAGGTTATGGTGATAATCTCCATTTACAAAATGTATTCATATAATTTATAACTTTCAGATTTTTTACTTATTTTGCAAGGGACTGTAGTATTAAAGCACTTTTTTTTTTTACATGGCATCTGCTTTCTGTATCTTATAATTCGAAAATGCTTCCCTGCATTTAAGAAGGGCATTTGAAAAATTCCTCTCACTTAACGATTTATGATACTTTATGATTTTCCTATTTTCCAGCTCTGTAAACATGTCTTTTTGTTCACCAAGATAATATTTCTACATTAAGCGTATTAAATTCCCATGGACACACTAGGACAAACAATTGATTTAGATGTAAAATAAACTATATCGAAAAACATATTTGACGTACTTCTTTATTTGAAGGATAAAAAAGAAGCTTAAAATGACAAAATAATAATAAAAAAGGGAAATTTACATTTCATGATTAAGTAAGCGAAAATATTGAAACATAATGAGTGTTTCTTAATATATTGATTTATGCATGAATTGGAAAATACCTTTTTTTTTTTAATATGAAAAATTTAAATTAAGGTCATTATTTCGCCTCACATTGTGCCTAAATGCGAAGACACATAAATGTGACAATGTTCTTGTAATTAATATCTTAATGCATGAATCGTATATAAATGTTATATAATGAGACATCCGAACTTCAGGAACAAAACTCAAAATTTTTCTGCGTTTAAAACTTTTTTTTTTTTTTAAATTTTTCATTACAATACACTTTAATCATTAAGCAGCGCCCCCATATTCCTAAAATGCGACGAAAAATCAATAAAATGGTTCACGAATTTTTCTTTTTTACTCATATAACAAATAATAACCTATAATAACCCAATATAACTCTTTTTAATTGCTAAAACTTTTATCAATTAAAAAGAAGTATATTTTACTCATTTTGGTGGCTGGTTTTCTTTAGAGACCTGTTACCTTTTAACTGAATGCCTTAAATGCGGCGAGACCTTTAGGAGATTATTTATGGTAAGTTTATACGGTATTTTCATTGTATTAAAATGATTTTTAAAGAAAATATTGTGTTTAATTCAGCTTTGTTGAACAAATAAATGAGGAATTTCAATATGATCCGAAAATAGTGTTTTTCATTGACCGAATACTTACCGAGTGTTTCACATGACCAAAATAGAAAACAAAGTATATGTAGTTAAAATTTATAATAAAAATGGCATTTTCTATTCAGTCGGTGCGCTGTTACAGGATAATCATTATATCTCAATGCCGTTAAACGCTATAACACTTTACAAAATCAGAAATATGCATTACATTAATTAAATACTTCGATACCAGTCATAACTACCAATGCATTGGCTGATAGCAATCTAGCTTTTATGCACATTATGCACTGACCTTCTTCCTGCAAGTTGAGTATGATTTTCCTGCTGAAGATGGCAATATGTTTCTTTATTTTGAAATTAGACATGATTTTATAAATATGGATACTTAGAACGTAACAACTAATGCTGACTGTTCTGTAAGCACATGTTTTGAAACTGAGCTCCATGAAAGTAATAATACAATTTCTAAAATAATGTATGATATGTCTGTTCAAACAAATTTAATATTGCATAGAAATATAGGTGACGAAGATTTTTAATTTTTGCAAACAATGAATGCATATTTTCAAAATATATCGTTCAAATTCAGATCAGGTTTTATTCAAGTACAGTCTGGAGTTCAATCAGAATCACACTCACAAATATATCTTCCTGAAGCTGATCCATCGCATGCTTTTAAAAGCTTTTTGTTAAAAGCAGTTTCAGCAACACTTTCAGCCAAAAAAGGGAAAAGCTGTAGGGTCAAACTTTGCTGGATGCTTAACAACTAAAGCATATATGACAAAATTAAAAGAAGATAATAAAGTGAAAGAGCAAAAACAAAGACAAAAAATCAAAAAGAGAGAACAATTAAAGCTTAAAAAAGTAAAAACAACACTTCAAAAAATGAATTCGGTATAAACTCAAAGTCTGTCGTTAAAAAAATCTGGAAGTAAAGGTGCAGCAGAAACAGAAGTTACGAAGAAGCCTAAACCTGAAATTCATCTAGATCCATGCCATTCAGAAACAAAAAAAAAGGATACTGAGGCCTACGCGGAAGATGAAAACCAAAAATGAGTTAAAAACAAACTGAGATTTAAGAGATTTGGTAAAATTTAAGTTGTATCAGTCATTCATTATTTGATTCTTGTTTTTTTCCCATGGTAAAAGCTAAAGTGCGTAAAGTATGCATTAATTACAATATATTCAAGATTATTTATATCAGTTATTATTTTGCATTATTTAAGTTTTTATTAAATAAAGTTATTAAGAAATTAAGTAGTTTCAATAATTAGCTATTCAGCTTTCAATTTTATGTATTTTAAATCTTTATTAATTAAAAATTTTTTGCAGTTAAATGAATATTTTAAGATGAACTGAGATGTATAAAATACATCGTCTCATTTAGGACTTTGGATGTCTCATTTAGGTTTTAACTACTGTAAATGCGACAAAAATGACCAAAATGCGACAGTTGGTTCTGTAAACAATTTCTAAAAAAAAATATTTATTCTTAATATTTCTATTTGGGAATATATGTAGAATGTTTTTAAAATATTTTACACGTTTAAACTTTATCTGCTTATTAAAAAAAAAAAAAAAAACGTATTTTGTATAAAATTTACCAAATATTTTTATTAGAAACCGTTTCTACTGGACCGAAAAAAAATTAAAGTATTATATTTAATAAAAGTTCATTTCATTTTTTAAGTAACATAAAACCATTTAATTTACCTGTTGTATGAATCACTGTTAATTAATTAATGTAATGTATCTTAACTGAATAATTAATACAGGGAATTTTTATGTGGCCATAAAATTTTAGAAGCAAGAGTTTATAATGCATCTACATAAAGTATGCTTCATAAAAACTTATAGTTCGTGCCCGTGTCATAAATATTGCGTACGTTAAAAGAGGAATGTGAATCTAAAAGATCATAAAAAAAGTGACTCCCGTAAAAGAAGAAACTTTCTGCTAGCAGAGATATTATTTTCACTCTCCGCCCATTAAGTCGGAAGAACTATTGAACTAGCTGGGAAATAAAGTGTTTTGGAAAAAGTATTTGATTTACTTGCCTATTTCAAGTGTAGGAAAGGATTTAAATATGAAAAGTTATAATAAAAGCAGTATCATTATGCTTCCGCTGATTTGGTAAAGGGAAAACTAAGATATTCTTTTCCTAATTACATGATTTTTATGTCAGTTTTTAAATTCTTAAATTAATTCAGAATTTTTTTAATCACTGAACAGAATCTACTTTGTGAAAGTACAAATTACTGAACATATATTTTTATTCAACAATAGATTACTATACTAGATTAATTTTAACACAATTATTCAAATTGGTAAAGAAATCATATGAGTTTTAATTAACTGGGTTAACTGGATGAATTTGGTCCTCCAGATTCGACCGGGATGGTTCAGTTGGTAGAACATGGCAGCTTCATCCAAGAGATCCCAGATTTGAATCCTGGCCCGGACATTTTTCGTCCAGTTGGTAAATTACAACTAAATAGATTACTATATCTATATAAGACATGTTACCTCTTTAAAGGCAGGAGCAATACGGTAAATAAAAGTGGTAGCATGCCTTCTTTGTGTTTGATGAAAATAGACAACGAATGGTCTTTCGCATTTCTTATTTTTATGGCGTTATTAAAAATGTTTGCCCTTATATGTGCATCACACAGATGTATGTTCTAGCTGTTTGTACATGATTATTTTTTAGCCCAACCAGAATATTTTAAGAAATTTGAATGGTTAGAAAAGTATTGATGAGCAACAAATTATTGATGAGCAATAAATAATGATGAGCAATAAATTATTTATTTATTAAAATATTTCGATTCAGTCACTTTGTAGTTCATAAACGAGCACACTATAACAAAATTTAATGCAATAAACCTAGACGTATTCTGAAGAATAATGCATATTTAAATCTTGATATTTACCAATTTAAATGCATCAACAATTCCAATGTAAAAAAAACAATTATAAAAAAATTCCAAGTATAATGGTATGGAAGTATAATGGAAGATTTTTAATATTCGAAATTTATCTGATAAGCTTATGTAATTGTATTAACAAAGACTCCGCCTAATTAGTGCTTATTACTCCGAAGAAAATATTTTACTACTTAAAATTCTTCTCTGCAATTGCAAATATTTATTCACAAGAGATCGTCTTACACATACGAGAATATCGAGTATGTTATTTAAATATTTGATAGGTTACGTAAATTTTTAACACTTTTGTACAGTAATTATTATGCAATATAAAATGTAATAAATAATCAATCAGATTTCGATAGCAGCAAAAACGTATTTCAAAAAGAAAGGTGTAAAGATGTATTGTTCCCTAAAAAGTATTTAATTAATATTTTTTATAAAGTGAAAATATGTCCGCGAGTAACGCTGACGTCATATTAACGGTTGCAACGGTCAGGCCATAAATTTCGGTTTTACAACTATTTTTGTTAACTTCTAAACGTTGCATAATTTCAAATTTTACATCGTCGAATAGAGAAGACAATGTACTTTCAAATGCAATTTGTTTCAAAACTGTATTTCAGTTTACTGACTTTTTATGATTTTAAAAATAATTTTCAAGTATGGCCTTTTTTTAAAAAGTCTACCTAATTAAATTTATATTTCAAAAAATTATTTCAATACATAATTGTTATTTTCTATATAATGCTTTTTAGTGTTCTTAAAAGGCAATTTAAAATTATATATGAATAGTAAAAGAAATGTATTGGAGGTTTAAAAAATTTTCAAATATGAGTTTTTAAATATGTTCTGTACTCAGGGCAGTATGTTAGGTAAATCCGGAAACCCTATGGGGATTCTCTGGTTTTAATAATATAAATATTTACAGGTCTTAGTAATGTTAAATTTGTATTATAAGTTATAAATGCTATATAAAATTTCTATTAGAGATTTTTGTTAAATGATTTTATAAAAGTTATGCATTTAATAACTTAATAGTCAATTTGCGTTAATTATGTGTTCATTATTAATGCAATTTCTTTTTCAGGTTATAAATTTCAATGAATTTCAATCACTTTGTTGCACTATTTGAAATACGCATTGAAATGACGTATGGTAAAAACAAAGAAAAGTGCTTGAAGATGAATTGAAAAAAGAAAAATGGAAAAAAGAAGGAAATGAAGAGAGACCTCAAAACTAGCGAGTGCGATTATGAGGATTGTTCTGACTGTAAATGTTTATATTGCGGTGAATTTATTCAAAGTAAGTTGAAGATTGGGTCGTTTGTTTTGTGCGGTAATAGATAGCAAAGATGATGAGACTGTCCTAGTATGTGAATTTTGTCAAAACGCTTAAAAAAAGTACACAATCAATGAAAACTATAGTTAAAGTTTTAGAGTCACTTAAAACTAAATGAATATAGAGCACATTTTTTTTTGTATTTTCACTAGTTTTATAAGTTTTTATAAATACTTGTCCATACCATCCCGTTCTGCCCCATTCCCGGGGACGGGGTAAATGACATAATGCTCTGTTTCTGAAAAAAAAAATATATTGTTCTTTGTTTTCTTACAATATTATTAAATTTTTGTGATTATTACATTATAACGTATTCATAGAAAATTTTGCAGCTTTCTTAATTAACCCTTTTCTGTTTCTAAAACATATTCAACTTGGTACCCCGTTCTGTTTTTTTGACTCTGGCCTGCAGGTCTCAGTTGAATTTTGGGATATTCCACCGGAAGAGGTCACTGTAATAGCAATTTGAAGATTTCAAAAAAAAAAATAACAACAAAAATAGAAATCATAAAAGTTTTTTCCTTTAATTGTTCGGCTGATATTTAGGGTCTCCGAAGCAATTTTTGCTTTGCTCTTATCTTAAAAAATGGCTGAGATATAGCTGTTTGAAATTGTACGGTGTCTGGCATTTTGAAACAAGACAGCAGGATCCATAAAATGGTTTAATTTATGAGTTTTAGTGAACTTTATTTCATTATTGTAGCCATTGTTGCAACTCTTATATGCGTAACACTCTGTATTTATATTCACCAACGTCAAATTCACGCCAAGATTGGCGATACTTGGCGAAATATCGCTAAATTTGGCGACAGAAATAGGTTACCATAAATGAAGCGAACTTGGCTATGGTGGACATTTTTAGCGATATTTTCATTCAAATTCAATACTGACGAGAACTGGGAATGAATCTTCTTAAATCGGGCTCCACGCATTTTAGCTTCGTGTTTTCCAGTAAAATTAGCTGAAATCTTAAAACCAAGGAATAGAGAGACTGTGTGTTCCTACCGGTACAGGCCAGAAGGACTTTTCGTAGTTCAGTATTATACATCGGCTGATAGCATCGAAGTAACCCGACTGTTTAGAAGCAGCTGACGTACGACAGAACGACGAAAATATTGATTTTATGGGCAATTTTATAGCGAATTTTGAAGTATTAACATGCATAAGGTAGAAGAATATTTTGGGATTGGCACAACCGACAAGTTTACAGTGTATTAATAAGACGCCATCCCTCGAATAAGTTAAAGCAATATTTTAACATATTGTATAATATGTGCCCTCTCAAATGCTGAGAAATGAATTTGATATTTAAAATAAGGCAGTTTGTATACCAGTTTTAGATTCATTTTCTATGTTTTTCTGAAAATTTTACTGGTGTTTTTGTTTATACGATAAATGAAATTGTTGTATTTTTTCTTAATATTTTAATAGAATATAGAACACACTAATTTTATTAAAACTTCATCTAAACATTTTCTAAACCACATTTAATGATAAATACAACTTGACAGCGTAAATAATGTATTTCAGGACATGACTTTTTTTTTTAATTATACTAAACATGTGTGTGTGAATATAATTTGATGCCTGATCAACGTTTCATTCGTACTTGGAAAATATTTTACAATTTTTAATGTCACATCACTTCAATCTAACCCAATAAAATATATAATACTCAAATGTATTCAGTTTTATATATTTTTTTTCAATTTCAAAAAATCGTTGAACCATCTGTTCCTGAGATATTCTGCTGTTTAAAGAAAAAGGGCTTATATGAAGGATATTAAAATTTGAAAATGGTATGTATGAAGCTCATCTCAGAATATTTGAAATCATTCTCATTTTTATATTAAATGTAGATTAGATATTTTTCTGCGTGGAGGAAACTTATAAACAATTTTATTTGAAAACATATTTACGATTAGAAATTTTTTTTTAAAGAAAAATACTATTTATTTAAATTTTTGCAAACATATGTCATAAATTAAAAATACATACACATATATTAAAAAAATATATATTACTTTCAATGCGTAATTTATTTTTAATACAAAGAAATGATTTAACAAATTTAATGTTTAATAATAATATAATTCTTGTAATAATTTTAATAAAAATATCATTTATACAGAGGTTATAAAAAAAAACTTTTCACATATACTTATGTTATACATGGGTATGCATATATATATATATATATATATATATAATTCATCAAAATATGAAATATTTAAATTTTATGAAAGAAGGTGTATATAAAAAACTTATAACAATTAACTATAAACACTTATAACGTTAGAACATAAAAACTACACAGGAGAAAGACAGTCTGTTTCTTCTCAGTGGATGGACAGACAGAATTAACTATTACTCCCCCCCCCACCCCCCGCTATAAACTTGTAGGTTTCGAAAGACGACTTTACCTTGCATTCAAAACAGGTTACTTTTTAAAAAACTGATGAAATAAAAAATAAAATAAACAGACGAGGCTTTGGATCGAATATGTATTGAGTTACAAAAGAACATTACACAATGACAAAAACATAGTAACTGAACTGAAAATGGAACATCACTTATATTTATAAATTTGTCTGGGATTCTGCAGTCATTTTCCCGGACGTGAAAGAAAGTTTACACAAAAGTATAATCCAATAAAATTTAAGATGTAATGCTACGATTACAATTACGATAATAACAAAAACAAATTAAAAGTAGATTTCGAGGTTACTTTTATAATAGAAAACATATTAGACTTAATTACAATATGCGGGAATTAAAAAAAAAAAAATCAAAAACGGTAAATACAAAAAACATAAAACAAAAATATTATAATAACCAAATATATTAAAATTAAAAAAGGTATATAAATTAAACTTTAAATACAAATATAAATAAAATGAAAGGCAGCCGGTCTCCGTCCATACCTACAAGAAAAAGTTAAATGGACAAAATACCCAGTAATTTACTTACTATAGAAGTCCTCTGCCTTGTAGAGATGAAAATAAAACTCCATTACATTACGCAGTCTCTTAATTTCACAATGAACTAAAACAATAATTTTCTGTTACATACAATATATATTTATTGTATGTAACAGAAACGATAACTTTTCAAAAGCAGCGCCATCTGTGAGAAATTTTTGGAACTATTTTTTTGTTTTTCACTTAAACAAAATTTCATATCATATGAAGAATTTTCGTCCAAACCACACTCTCGTACGCTAATTGGTTGATCTTTTATTCAATTTTAAAATGTGCCAAGGACTTTTGGGACACCCTGCATTATAGGATAGAATAGGATTCTGCTTCCACAAGTTCAAAAAAAAAATTATAGGAAATAGAATACATTACATATATGATTGATTAAAAATTTTATAATTTCGCGAATAAAATAATATTGCTAAATATAACAAATTTAAAAACGAAACAAGAAACAATATATTCCAAAATTCATTAACTATATAACATGAAACTTATGTAAAATGCATAGTTTCACATTTAATACTACATGTACACTATATTTCCAATGATGACTGGTCACTTGTGATTTTAGACGTTTTGTTAAATGTCTGGAAAGATACATGAGGAATTATCCTGAAACTTCAGGAGTGTAAAGAACATGATAAACGTCATATATTTCCGCGAAGATTTTTTCCCGAAACCCCATAAGGGGCAGTCAACAAATTGAAGAAAAACGAATATATTTTGGATAACCCTGTAAAAACTAATATTGCAAAAGCATTCAAACTGTAGATTATGATTAAGTGGATTAGTGTAATAATTTGGGTTCATTTGTATGAAGATAGCATGTACACTCGAAGAGAAATTAAGGTTTTTATAAAAACAATCCCAAATTTTACCAAGTTTTTTGCTTATAATTTGCAGAGTTTTTAATATAAAAACAAGTTTTTTTTTCAGAAAATATGACAAACAAAATTATACACAATACCCTGCAATCGGAATTGAAAAATAATAAAAATTGTATGAAAAATGAGCAGGTTTACTAAATATTGTTTTACTGCGCATGCGCGAATTCAATCAAAATATACTGTGCATAATATATTAGCGAAATCTATAGACCAACTTTTATGAAAGTCTCAAAAACATAGCTTGAAAATTCTGATAGTAATCGTCGATAGAATAAGCTCGAAATTCGCTGTTCCCAAAAGGAAGCAAAAAGATGAGGGGTTGTATCCAAATGTACTAGGTTATCAAAGTTGACTTAATAAGAATGAAGTGTCTCTCATTCTATATTTGATAGAATGTTATTTAACAAAGATATTTAACAAAACGTCTAAAATCGCAAGTGACCGGTCATCATTGGAAATATAGTGTAGTACGGTACTAAGAATTAAGCAAATATTATTTTCCATTTTTAATTTACATTTAATTGATTCAACCTTTATAAGAAATATTTATAAACGCAAAATTTTCTTATTCAAGACATACTTTTTAGATTGTAGCTAAAAAATATAATCTGTATCTTTCAAAACGTATTTCTCCTTAATTATTCATGATTATACAGTAAATAATTTCTGTAATATTTAATATTAAGCACTAAAAGATATAATCTTTATCCATTCTTTCAAATCTAGAAACTGTTTATTTTACAAAATGTTTCTGCTCATCTAATATAAACTCAATGCAAATACTTTGATGTAATGCACAGACAAAAAACATTAAAGCGCCTGCGAGTAGTAAAATATAAAATTCCTTCAGGACAACGAGCTTTTAGTTAGATTGCCTTACAGGAATATATTAAAATGCCTACAGAACTGTTATCAAAATGATTTCTAAAAATGAATTCTGTATTTAATGCACTCATCCAAACAAAAATCTAATTAATCTTAAAATATAAAATCTCATATAAAATATTTTTAATTCATAATAATCCGCTATAATTCTTTTATAGATGCAAATACAATGCCGTATGTAATCTTTCTTTTATTTTTGAAAAACTTTAATTTTCACCATGAAAAGTTTTGAAAATCTATGCACTTTTCGTGTTCTTTTATTAGATTCATTTTAATTTTGTTCCACACGACAAGTTTGAATAATGCTATTTGCTTAAACATTGCGTATTTTTATCCGAATCTTAATCATACTAAATACATTTAATTTTACATTAATTATACAAATAATAATAATAATAATAATAATTTCTTTTATTGATTTTGGCCTTTAGAAACAGAATTTTATTTGACACAAATATTCGATTTATTACTTTCCAAGAGAATGTTTCAAAAGTTGTTTTAAATTTTGAGAACTTTTATGAGATATGCTTCATAAATTAACATAGAAAATAACAGAAACCTTTTCTTTGAAAGTTTATTTAAATTTTCTTCATTTTCTTAAAATTAATTTAAATCGGAAATTTATTAGAAAACAAATGTTACTTAATGTAATGTAACAGGAAATTATCGATATGAAAACTTGTTACTCTGTACCTAAACTAAAATAAAGTTATACTTCATATTACTGAAAACATTATGGCTAACCGAGTTTTGTTATTATTTCGAATCATAATTACAGGCAGCCATGTTCAACTGTACTTTTCTATCTTTAATGATTTTTGTTTAAAATTTTATTCCTATTTATACATCATTTCGGATTTTATGATTGATATACAGCAAAGTTTTTCATCGTGACAGTAGTAATTACAAAAAATCTACCATTAATAAATTAAAATTTAAACTTCAGGTCACGGTGTGAAGGTTATGCCAACTTCCACCTATTTATAAAAAAGCTTAAATTTATGGCAAAAAGTAGTTGAATATTCAGTACCTTACCAAATTATTAGACCCGTTGATAAAAACTTAGCTACTTTAGTAAAATATTAAAATTCATTACTTTTAAAATAGTAATATAACAGTTTTATTAAGAATTTTTTTTAATCTGTGGCACATTATTTAAGAAATTAGCAATACTTAGAACTCAAACTATACATTTCCGTAGTAATTTTGAAGAAGCGGTTGTAAATTTCCTAGCGTAATTTAAACAAAATAAAAATAATGTTGATCTGAAATAAAAACAAAACTGAACAACCATCTTTACCAAAAGTTATTTAATTAAAATAAAGAAACAAAAAAACCTAAATGTGAAAAATTCTCACGTTTATGAAACTATACAACCACCTATTGGAATTATTGCTAAGCACATTAAAGCCATTATCGTAGCTAAAGGAGGCTACATAAAATTTTAAGTTATAAGGGAGATGGGGGATGAATGAGACATTTTCATAGAAATATTTATTTTAAATATTTTATTTAAGTTATTATTATTATTATTATATATCGCATTTCATACATTAGATGTTTGTCTACATCTTTTGCACAATATTTGTTCAAGATTATTATTATACAGAAATATATTATGAAATTAAAAAAAAGTTCCTCTCTCTCCCAATCATCCCTACAGCAGGGATGAATGGGACACAAATATTTTCCTCTATGTATTCAATGATACCAAATTAAAATTTATAATAATAAACTTATATGTAAGTATATTTGTAATATATGATCGTATATGGCTGTTATGTCTCAGTGTTAGTAATCTAAGAAGTGAAAACACGGTTAATTATGCATTAAAAAACTGTAATTTATATTATATATTTTAACTGAAATTTTAATGAATTACAAAGTTAAAGTTGCACGGATGTGCAAATATCAGTAACACAATAAATGTGGTCTGTCTGAAAGATTCTAAATGTGGTCTGTCAGTCGCATAAGCTGGTATAAAATCAGTTTCAGTGAATGTATTGCTGTTAAAAAGGAAAATGGCAGTTTACTTAAAACCACTGGTTACGTTTATGTTGCTAGTACTAAAAGTTGACAAAAATGCCTCCTTGGAAAAAGCTGAGAGGTTTTAAATTGTAATATGCTGTCCAAGACTATTTGTCAGCCAATCATTTTGGACTGATCTCAGCTTTGTCTTTGAAGGCCCATAAACAGAAACATCCAATGGCTGAAGACGACGGTGGCTACAATGAGGAAGAAATGTTAAAAGAATAATTAACATAAATTATTAATTTAAGAACTTATATAATATTATTTAGTTAAAAAATTTTTAATATCCTCTAGGGATGAATAAAGCAGTCCCATTCATCCCCATTTGAAATGTCCCAATCATCCCCATGATGCATATATAAAATTGTCAGCCATTTTGTCTCAGAAATTATTTTGTCACAATGGTTAATATTCATTCATTTTAATTACCAATATTGAGCCGTGAAAAAAAAACTATAACATATCTTAATTGTTTATAATGCATAAAATATGTAAACAACTTCAAATATTAAAAAAAAAATACTTTTAAGCAAAGTTTTCAGGAGATGCAACTTTTAAGGAAAATGAAAACAGCCATGTGGTCTTGCTTTTGGTTTTGAAGCACACTATGATCGTGTCATCTATGAGGATAGGAAACAACTAAAAAAGTGTTTATTGCCAGAAATATTGAGAATGTCCCATCTATCCCTTGTCCCATTCATCCCCCAGTTCCCCTACTCTTCATTTTTAATAACGACATTTTAATCTTTATGTTTAACTAGCTGTCCAGCCCGGCTTTGTCAGAGACACTGATAATAACCTTAATTATAAATAAAATCAATGTTAACGAAAATCTTTCCAAAGGAACATAATGTTGGTGCCAAACCGCCTTTGCCAGCGTTACCCGCGAATTTCTGTGATTTTATATTTTTTAATTAAAATCAATTCAAACGAACCTAGAGTTAGGAACCCCACTACCTTCGGTAGACTACACGCGGAGTGCTACCCACGCTCCGGTCTGTTTGGGTTTTATATTTGTAACGAAAGACTGGCATAATGCCCATGATGCTAACCGTAAATATACTTAAGCTAAGTGTTGAATGAATTTATGTATTCAAACGAAAATATGTACAAACGAAACATTGAGGGATCCTTCTGCCTTCTGTTCATACTCGAATTCGCATATTTTTATATTTTTAAATGAAAATCTATGCGAAGGAACTAAAGAGATATCGTTATAGTGATTGTCGGTTTAATTTCTAACGTTGAAATACTATAAAATTTTAGTTCTGACCAAAACTTCCTAAAACACTCTAAATTATATAAAACATTCTCGTCTCCATCTTTTAAACTCAGAAAGATACTCTTCTGTTGAAAATTTTAGGTTTCCCAGCGCATGCGAAGAAACGAGAATGTTCTAAAGAAGAACGGGGAACTATATTCAATGTCACTGAGACAAAGAAAAAGTGAAATGAATTTTTCTAACAGTGTTAATATTAATATTTTTTTAAACCACAGACGTCGTCTAAAATGTAAATGTCCGCCAGTTAATTTTGTATATATATATATATATATAAAGATGGGATACAAAGTAATACACACACATGTAAAATATTATACCACATTTCACACTTCAGCACAGGAGCGCCACCTGTCTGCCGTCTTGTGGTCGTGAAAGGAAAAGTATCAGTCTCTAACTGTGATTAGGTGTTCAATGCATGCGTAGTTTTCTCTGAGAGAAGCTACTTGATACAAACCTGAATGATTTCCAAAGATGCATGAAAAATATGTCCAAAATTTAAGTTAGCAACGATATGACAGCATACGGGAAAACGGTAAGAATGTGTATTCAAATTTGAACAGTGGGAGTTAAGGTAATGATGACAGAAAATGATAGACAGGTGTTAACGCGCCTGGTGTCCCAAGAACACAACGAATTGACAGGTTGGTTGAAACAGGTACTGCAGGTGACTTTTAATTTCAGATGTCATTGAAGAAAGTGATTGCTTGTGTTTTTTTATCACTATGCACTTCAGCACCTGTCTATCCTTTTTTGACATCATTCTCTTTCACTCATTATTTTGAATGCAAAATCTTACCGTTTTTCTCTTGTGATGTCATATTGTTGATAACTTAAATTTTGGAAACCCTGAATTTTTTTTCTGTTTACGGCAGTAAGACTCCAGCTAAAGTGTGTCAACAATCATGCCACTTTGGACGTCATTCAGGTCTGACGTTGCAGGGTCTCTCAGAGAAACCCATTGATGCATGATGCACCTAGTAACAGTTGTTGCAAGACAAATACCTTCCATTTTACGGCCACAAGTTGGCAGACTTATATTCCATGTCGCGTTCCTGTACTGCAATTGTGAAATGTGGTATAATTTGTTACACGTATTCGTATTATTTTGCCCCCACCTGTATATAGGTTTATCGTATTTCTATATGCAAAACGGATACAGAATTTTAAATATTGCAAAAAAACGATGTATATACCGTTTTAAATGAATACCGAAATTTTATTTCATCAACATAGTATAAAAAACATGGTTTAAATTATATATTTTATTATTAAATAGCAATATCATTAACAAAAAATATCTCATCATGCCGATATAGAAGAAGACCAAGACAAGCTAAAGATAAAAATTATGTTTTTTTTTTTATATTGAAGGCAATTAAACTGTGAAATTGAATTTGGTAAAAAGGGAAACACTCTAAGTGACGCAAACGAAATATTTAATATCATTAATAAGTATTTTGTTGTATGGGGCAGAGGCTTAGTGTCTTACTGCAGCAAGAAATAGGAGTTTTTCTACAGTAGAAAGGGCTGCCCTAGAAAATTTCAATACTAAATAAGACATGAAGTCATCGATGAAAATAACAAATATTAAATCAAAATGATGTTTTCTAACAAATAAATAATAAAACAAACATCTTTCAAGATATTTAAAACAAGTAACTAAAATGGATTTGATATGCAAAAAAGATAAATGTAGATTGACTGCCAATAATTGCTACAAACGTTACACAAAGACAACAAAATAAAATAAAGAAGACAATAGGAAAACAGTGACTGAAGCAATAAACTACTATTAGTAGCATAGAGCACAAACAGTTGATTGTGGAGTTGATTTAGGAGTTCAGAGGATGCCGTCAGTTGCCATAATAGCGTATATGTATACATACGCCGTAAAAACACGGTACCCGTGTATACAAACGCCGTGACATTACGGTACATGACAGCAATGTGACCAGTATATGTATGTAATATCCCTTAATTCGTATAAACAATACACATACTACCTTAAATTGTTTTAACGCTCATATATCATACTAGTACAGTATATGAATTGTTACACTATTTGTAATCGGTATATATTCTGCAAAACAATTTCTAATCGGTATATTTGGTGCATACATAATCAGTACAAAAACCCTTAACTGGTTAAAAGTTGTGACGCAGCACTTTCTTCTGGCTCAAATAATTTTAAATATGGGTCTTAAAAGCAATGATATCAAATTTAAATGACGCTATATTAATAATATTTTATAAAATCATCATTTTCTTTTTAGTTTTATTTATATTCACAGGTGCAATTATTATCTTAACATGAAAAAATATATAAAATTTATTCGCTGATGCTTTTTCAATCAGATCTCTTAGGAATTCAAAACATGGGTTTTAAAAGAAATGAGATCAAAATTTGATTGACACCTTGACGTGAATTTAGTAGGATTGTTTTAAAATTCAATTTAAATTATTTTTCGTTTGTCTTCTAAAGTATATTTACACATACAAACAATACTTTTAATTTTCAAAATATACTGTTAAATATATTACTTTCACTGAGCCTATATTATATATTGAAATGTATTTATTTCAATAAACTGATTTATGTTTTGTGCCTGCTATCCCAAATCATAAGTAAAATTTATGTAAATTATTATTTTGCGTCATAGTATCCAAACAAAGGGAAATGTATGCAAGTGAATAATATGACGCAAAATAATCATTTACATAAATTTTATATATTTTTTCATGTTAAGATAATAATTGCACCTGTGAATATAAATAAAAAGAAAAAGAAAATGATGATTTTATAAAATATTATTAACATAGCGTTACTCAAATTTGATATCATTGCTTTTAAGACCCATATTTAAAATTCTTAGAGCCAGAAGAAAGTGCTGCGTCACAACTTTTAACCCGTTAAGGGTTTTTGTACTGATATCATTACTTTTTATGGTTATTGATGAAAATGTCAATTAGTCGAAATTAAGCATAGGGTATAAATTAATCATTAGAATAAAATTTTAAAGAAATGCTAAAAAAGACCCCTAGCACACCAATAAAAATATGAGGGTGGTGGCCCGAGGAGAGGAGTCCAAGACTCAACTTTAAAGTTATACAGCGAGAGAGTAACACAATTAGAAGGATGAAGATGCATGGCAAAACCCGTTTGTTCCATCTTCCTCCGCCAGAGGCCGCAATCTTTTCTATACAAACATAGCTGAAATTTTTCAGGCTGTCGATTCCGAGTCAAATGAGCCATACCTCGTCGTGATCGGTCCCACAGAACCCGATAGGAAAGCAACCCCTGGTGGTGAATCTTGGAACTAAAATCGATATATCCTGTCGATGCCGAGAATGAATTAAACTGCATTGTGATCAGACTCATAGAACTCGAGTTAGCTGCAAAATCTGTTAGTTCCATCCTCCATCGCCAGGGGGCGCACTCTGTTCTATACAGACATAGCTGAAATCTTTGAGGCTGTCGATTTCAAGTCGAATTAGCCATACCTCGTCATGATCGGGCCCATAGAACCCGATATAGGGAAGCGCCCCCTGGTGGTGAAACTTCGAATTAAAATTGATATATCCTGTCGATGCCGAGTCGAATAAATTAAACTGCATTGTGACGGGATCCATAGAACTCGAGTTAGCTACAAAATCCGTTAGTTCCATCTTCCACCGCCAGGGGGTGCACTCTGTTCTATACAAACATAGCTGAAATCTTTGAGGCTGTGGATTTCAAGTCGAATAAGCCATACTGCGTGCTGATTAGGCGCATAGAACCCGAGAGAGGAAAGCGGCCCCTGGTGGTGAATTTTGGAGCTAAAATAGATATATCCTGTCGATGTCAAGTCGAATGAATTTAACTGCATTAGACACCAATTAGTCTAGGAAAAAATTGCAAATTTCATCATTTGGCAGCGTAAAAATTAGGAATTTTGTTGATCAATTTGTAAAAATCATGAATTTCATCGATCGGCACAGAAAAAACATGAATTTTGTCTAAAAGGGAGAAAAGATCATAAATTTCGTCAAACAGGCGTCTAAAAATCATGAATTTCATTTATGAGCGCATGAAAAACGCAAATTCCATCAAACGCTTGCATAAAAATTAAAAAATTCGTCTATGGGGCATGAAAAAACATTAATTTAGTCAAGTTTGCATGTAAAAATCATAAATTTCGTCAAACGGGTGCATAAAAATCAAGAATTGCGTCGATAGGATGATAAAATCAGGAATTTCGTTGATCAATGTGTAAAAATCATGAATTTCATCGATCGGCACAGAAAACACATGAATTTTGTCGATAGGGGGAGAAAAGATCATAAATTTCGTCGAACAGGCGGGTAAAAATCGTGAATTTCATTTATGAGCGCATGAAAAACACAAATTTCATCAAATGCTGGCATAAAAAATAAAAAATTCGTTGATCGGGCATGAAAAAACATTAATTTCGTCAAGTTTGCAGTAAAAATCACAAATTTCATCAAACGGGTGCATAAAAATCAAGAATTGCATCGATAGGATGAAAAAAAATTTCGTCAATCCGGCACGTAAAAAGTGTGAATTTTGTCGATCAGGTGCGTAAAAATTGTCGAGTCAAATGAATTAAATTGCATTAGATACCAATTAGTCTCTGAAAAAATTGCAAATTTCGTCATTTCGCAGCATAAAAATCAGGAATTTCGTTGATCAATGTGTAAAAATCATGAATTTCATCGATCGGCACAGAAAAAACATGAATTTCATCGATAGGGGGAGAAAAGCTCATAAATTTCGTCTAACAGGCGGGTAAAAATCATGAATTTCATTTATCAGTGCATGAAAATCGCAAATTTCATCAAACGGTCGCATGAAAATCAAAAAATTCGTTGATCAGGCATGAAAAAATCATTAATTTCGTCAAGTTTGCACATAAAAATCACAAATTTCATCATACGGGTATATAAAAATCAAGAATTTCGTCGATCGGGTGATAAAAAATTTCTTGGCATAAGCAATGGCAGGTAAAAAGTATGAATTTTGTCTATCGGGTGCATAAAAATCATGAATTTTGTAGAATGCGTGCGTAAAAATCACTAATTTCAGTAAACGGGTTCCATAATTTAACATAAAAATTATTAATTTCATCTATCAGTCACAGAAAAAAACAAATTTCTTCAATCGGGCACATAAAAATCATAAATTTCATCCATCGGATGCAGAAAAATCATTAATTTCATAGATCAGGTGTGAAAAAATCATTAATTTCAGCGATTGGGTGAAAGAAAATCAAGAATTTTGTCAAACGGACACGGAAAAAACGCGAAGGGGAAAAAAAATCTGAAAATCCTGCATTAGACCGGTTTTTTCCACATTTTTAATCGCCAGTTTTATCGCCGAGTGCTTAATTCATTAAAGCCTCAGTCACCAATACATGTACAAATGTTTTTCGCCCATAATTAAAAAAAAAATTATTAATAAAAAAAAAATCACAGAATACAGCAACCTCAAAAATATATGAAACTTGTTACAGCAGCTATGAGCTATCATTAACATATGTATATGTATGCACATTTCATCCTCTTGAAAACAACAACAAAAAAACATAACTGGATACAGAAACTTTTTCATATAGCGATGTATAAAATAAATGAAATTCATTAAAGCAGCGATTACTAACACATGTATGTGTCGATTCATTGTTATACTATTTGTACTGTTCAAAATTCGCAATCGTTACCCGTCAAATGCATCTACATTATTGCATTAATTAATAATTGACAATATTAATTAATAGATGCAAATTAATTTAATGTTTAATAAAATTACATGTTATATTATTTTGACGATATAAATTAAAAACAGTAGTTTAAAATAATTACCATTTAAAATTAATTAATATTAAAGAATAATTATTTTGGTTAAAAATAATAATAAAGCTAAAAATCCATGATAGGAAGAGCTGAATTCTAATCAAATATTTTGTCAATGCATTTAGAAACAACCCAATCCTTAATATTTTGACCTCTTCGCAAGCGTCTGTAATGTCACAACAGTTAGAGCGGGAGGCGGCAGCACAGACAATCACCTCATCGAGTTCACGGCTGAAATTCCAGAAGTAGTTAAAACTTGATTCGCATATTAAAATGCAATCGGTCTGCCAAGTCATATCTTGGTGGAAAACCCGATTTTAGCGGTTGGCTCGTAGGTTTACCATTTTTTGTTCCTGCTCCCAGTCCTCTATGTTTTCATACCTTTGGGTGCAGGAAAACACAATGGTAAACCTACGAGTCAACTGCTAAAATCGGGTTTTAAGGTGTTTTCCACCAAGATATGACTTGGCAGACCGATTAAGTTTTAATATGTGAATCGAGTTTTAACTAATTCTGGAATTTCAGCCGTGATCTCGATGAGGTGATTGTCTGTGCTGCCGCCTCCCGGTCTAAATGTTTTGAATCTTTAAATTTTTTAACTGTGCAAAAACAGTAAATAAATCTTACATAAAATTGGAGAATATTTTTAATTGTTTGGCATTTAATATATATATATATATATATATATATATATATATATATATATATATATATGTATATTTTTATTTATTTTTTTCTAAAAAAAAATTCTGCAAAGTTCTGAATGTTGGAGAAAATTTTCCGCGCACCGCGTGCGTCCATATTATTGTGTATGTATTCATACGCATTGAATATAGAGAATCGAAGAGTCAAGGATTAGATTTAATATTAGGTATTTTATTTATTTATTTATTGTTTCTTATTTAGTTTGACTTGTTGGTTCTCTATTTCAAAATTTTCGTTTGATTAAGATGCTTAGATGGTCTATAGCATTCCCTGTTTTGTGACAAAACCTTCCAGCTTCATAGGGTAAAATTTTTCTGCTGAATACTGCGCATATTTCTAGGTTCTTAAAACTATTATTTTGGTTAGTGATTAACCAAAAGCATTTTTGGGGTATTTAGTAAATGCGACTGAAATTATTATTTAACAATTGAATCAAATACAAAAAATCGTGTTTAATTAAACGGGAAAAAATATACTGGAAATTCCGAGACTAAATTAAATTTTTAAAAGAAAATAACTTTTACATTGAATCACAGTAGTTTAAATAAGAAAACTTAAAATAATAACAAATTAATGAAATAAATAAGGACTTAAAAATAAAAAATATCTGTTTTTTTTTTTCAAAAAAAGATAGTAAAAGAAATCTAGCATGCTGTTTTAGCAAGCTAAGCCAAACAGATATCCGAAAACAGTGTTTTCTCGCCAAAATTGTGGGAAACAAAATTCACGCCAACCCCGGTGTGTCTGCAACAGCTGTTCCTAAGAATCTACCATCTGCATATATTTTTGTTTTGTTCTGTCTGTGTAAAAATTAAAATGTTACTTAATACTGCAGCTTTATGTAACATGCCTAGTAAATTTGTATGATTTTAAGCATATGAGACGCGAGTTTAAAAACTTGCCTTATTCAAAATTTAAAAATTCGTTTTTTTGTATAAATCTGGTTGGTAAATATATTGGTAAATATGCACTGAATAAACACTTCAACCCACAAAAAAATTAGTTTTAGCATGCCTTTCTCGCATTGTAAAATCTTGGTTTACAATGAAAACTAATGAAAGCAGTTAGGGTTTTTTTGCAATTTCAACAAAATTTATTTTTTGGATAAGACGAGTTTTGAAACTCACGTCTTCATATATAAGGTGAATGTATATCAGATGGGTAAAATATGAACAGCTTGAAAATATGAACCGCAGTCTGCCTTCTTGTTTTTTAAATCAAAACACATTTGTTTTGTTTCTCATTTCCAAAATAATTTTCATCCATATTTACTTATTTTAATCATGTTATTTAATTGACTAGTTTATTTATATTTAATAATAAAAGCTCAATAAAAAAGCTTATTAAAAATGAATTTGAAAATTAATATAATGTTAGAACCCGGAATTCCAATTTGAAAAATTAATATAGAATAAAAGTTGGAATTTCCAGTTTTTTTTCGCTTAATTTAACACGATATATGATTCAATTGTTAAATAATCATTTCAGATGCATTTACAAAATACCCAAAGAATGTTTTTGGTGTATCATTGTTACGACCTTGGTGAGAGGTCTCTGAGACCGCTTGATCAAAAGATTAATAAAAAAGCTCGATTAACTCACAATATACTGTTTATTTACTAAACTTTATGAACATGGACTATTATAAATAAAATTCACCTATCCAAAAATCTGTAGCGATAGTACTAAGTCTCCAAACGAAAAAAAATTACACTAGTATCTATAGTTAATCTCAAAATTACAAGTTAAACTGTGATAATTACAAAAAACAAACAAAAAAAAACAGAAGTCTGTGAGTCCGTTAACAGCCGTTAAGGGTTAATAAGTCTCTTACCATTCGCCTCTATTCAATTAATAGAAAAACAAATCTAAAATAAGACAAGAATAACATTCGTGGTTTCAAATCCTTCTCCAAAATATTTTTCTGACTACGGCATTCGCTATTAAAACAAACTTTTTAAGTAAAAAAACAGGTGATGCTTTGACAATCTAAGCACCTAAATCAAACGAGATTTTTGAAAAAGTAAGTCAAAATAACTAAAAAACAATAAATAAATAAACAAAGTACCTAATATATAAGGATAATTCATAA
Organism: Maratus michaelseni; assembly: GCA_963931845.1. Classification (NCBI taxonomy): domain Eukaryota; kingdom Metazoa; phylum Arthropoda; class Arachnida; order Araneae; family Salticidae; genus Maratus; species Maratus michaelseni. Next base: position 196,632,710 of record OZ007590.1, read on the forward strand.
TCCAGCCGATCCTACTAGCTCAGCGCATGAATACATTTTTCTTTGATGAACAAGCGAATGTTTAGTTGTCTGACTTCTGCTTATAACTAAACAACGGGATATATTTTATCCTTTAAAAATCAAAAACTTGTTACAAATAACAGTAAAATTGAATACATATAATTAAAAAATACCTCCTCCTATTAATACAAGAATATAAATAGTTTTTCGATAAACTGCAAATTTATAATTTAGAAGTATTTTTTTATAAATGGCAATTTAATATAATACATATATATTAAATATTAGAAGTATATAATTAATAAATACCAATCGAATTTTATACATGTAATTACGAATTTCTAGTTTTTAAAATTAAAGATAATTCATTTTTCGACCAAATGCAGATTAAAAATATGAATTGTTTGCATCTGAACAAGAAAGAAAAAAAAATTTAACCATAATTTAATTTAATACATATTTTGGAATGTATAATAAACTGTTTTCGTATTTAAAAAAGAAATCTAAATAGTTTTTCAGCGATATGGAGATGCTTTAACATTTAACTGTAACCGTGATAGCCATGAACATCCTTATTGCGGAGTAATAAAAAGTAGTGAAAAGTCACAAAATCTGTAATGTTATTCAATGATAAAAAGCATAAGAAAAGAGTCCGATTTTGAAACTGGATTATATAAAAAACAAGAGTTTTCCTACGTTAGCTCAAAATCTTTTTCGCTTCATCTAAAACCGATTAATATAATATATTAATTTTTAAAAAATCCTTCGAGTCGTTTTGGAGATAACAGATATGTGCCCATTACATCTCCCATTTTCGCTTAAAAATTGGTTTCCAGATCTCAAAATCTACTGCATGTAGAAATCTATAAATTTCAGGATAGAGTTAGGCCATATATATAAGACTAAAGTGAAAAAATCGAAACGGTATGCCTCATATTTACTGAGATATTAAATGTCGGTGTTTCGATTTTCCTTTGATGTCCTGCTAGCTGTATATATGAGAGTGACGGAATCTTCGGTTTTGGGGTTACGGTTTTCGGTTTTTCGCTGCGTCACTCGAGAAACTACCGTCTCTTATGATACCATTGTATAATAACTTTCAAAATATAGGGACAGAGTGAACGCATCCTAGGCAACACCTCAAGAGGGAAATAAAAAGTTTGGGTAGTCATCTTATTCATAAAGCGATGCTTCGGTGCTAAAGAAACCTGAATCCAACAAAGTAGGAGGAATATATCTTTAAATTGGTGGAAAAGGAAATTTACGTTAGTAATTTAGATAATATTTAGCGATAGATACGCAATATATTTACGAGAAAATGTTATTTTAAGGTATAAATACTATTTACAACTTAAGTGGTACGTATACAGTAGAACCTCGATTATCCGTAGTAATTGGGACAGAACCTACATCGGATAATCGAAATTTCCGGATAATCGAGAATTTATCAATAATCATTTAGTTTAATATGTAATATCGTCATCGAACTACTATTATGACAATAGAACTACTATTGTGACACATCGAACTACTATTATGACAATTTATTTAATTTATTTAATTATTAACTAATTATTAATTATATTTAATTATTAACATCGAACTACTATTATGACAATTTAAACTGCTATATAAATACCAAAATTCTAATTATACATGAAAATAAATTTATTTTGAAACATTATTTTATTTGGTAGGCGTGCCAATCGTAAACGAACAGTAAGCGAGTGCTTAGCGAATATATGACATTTATTTCTCCTCCCACTTTTGAAATTCTGCAGGTGTGAAAATTTGTGTTCGTGGAGAGATGACAAAAAGGGGTTTTGTTCCCTGTTCTAGCTTACAATCAGAGGGTACAATGACATTCGAATATTGTGTCACTCGGCAGTACGGACCTACAAATTTCGAAATGGGAAGTGTTTTTGTTCAGAACAGGGACGTGTACACAGGGCGTGGGGGTGGAGAAAGAGTACACTTATACCGAGATCGGAGCTTGCGGAAGCTCAAGCTAATTTAAAATGAATTCTAAAAATGATAACCAAAATATTTATCTGTACTCGTATTTCTTAAAAGACCGCTTGCATCACAAAAAGCGTGGAAAAAAAGGTCAGGAAATATACGTCGGTTTACGGAGAGTTCCGGTTAAACGAGGGTCGGATAAAAGAGGTTCTACTGTACTGTATTTTTAAGTTTAATGTACAATAGGGTGGATCGATGTTATATGGTGAAAAAATAAATATTATTAATCGAAACCTACCTATGCGGAAAAGATGTTCTATTGTATGGAGATTAAGAGAAAAATAATTAAAAAAATTAATTTTAAAATTTAATACTGCCGCAAAGAGTTTGAATTTTCGAAAAAAAAATTGGAAAACGACCTAATTTTGGTTAGATGATTTTTGATTCAAAATAATTGTTTTAATTTTAATTAAAACATACCTATGCGGAAAAGATGTTATATTGTATGGAGATTAAAAGAAAATTAATAAAAAATAATAATTTCAAAATTTAATACTGCCGCAAGGGACTTGGATTTTCGAAAAAAAGGTCAATTCCAGCTTTTTCATTCCACCTCTCCATAAGTTGGAAGCGCTACGTCATGGAATCTTCCCTACGTCATATGATACGCCCACCTGGCTCTGAATTAGAGCTCCTAAAATAGTTAAAGGAGCCTTACTCTGAATAATACTGGATAAACGTGTTCCCACCGCTCGCTCAATTAGTTCAAAGCTAGCGGCTTACGGAATCGGGCGCTGTTCTCGCAAAGTGAAATAAATTTCGATTTCATTGCGTAAGTTTTTTTTTTTTTGTAAGTGTATTGTGTTGCGTAGTGTATTTTGAATATTATTGCACCATAGCGATGTTAAGAAAAGACATGATTTGCCCTATATATTGGTCTGGTTGTGATATGCCAACGAATATGCTTCCTACCTACAGTAACATAATAAAGTGCGTATGTTGGCATTCAAAAGAATACCGAAGCAAGGAAACATTGTCTACATCTACACTTTCCTTCTCTTACAAAGCCAGAAAAGGGATTGAAAGCTATCGCAAGCAGATTGACGTTTTCCGGAAAAACTCCAATGCTGTTTTTGATATATCGGCGTGTACTTGTAAATCATTTGAATATTGCTTCTGTAAGAAATAACGGGAAGTACCAATGAACTGTAAGAAAAATGGTAATCGGGTCGCTGCATCGGAAAGTCACTTTACAAATAACTAAGCCCAAGAAACGAAAATTAAAGCATGGGCGATACGTGGGTAAAAACAACGCACTGCCTGATGCTTCTCCCAGTTCAATATATTTGAATATGAATATGAATAACGGGTCTAAATTGAAGCGACGTATGTGCGAGCATACTGACTTTCCTTCATCATCATCTATCCTTGAAAGCGGCGCCCAAAACGTTGACGGTGTCACTGTCGCATCTGTAGTGACGAAATTACATGCTGTAGCAAAGACATTGGACCGTTTTGGCATTTCCGACCAAGCAGGCGCTGCCATCGTGTCAGCTGCGCTTCAAGATGTGGGAATTATCTCACAAAGCGATGTATCGAACGTCGTTGACAGAAATAAAATTCGACGTGAGAGAACAAAGGCAAGAACCACTCTACCGTCTCAGTCAGTTGTGAAAGATTTTGACCATGATCAATTTGGTTTATACTTCGATGGACGTAAAGACAGGACTATATCACTAGGAGATAACAGAAGAAAAGTTATAATAGAAGAACACGTAAGCTTGGTAAAAGAACCTGGTTCCGAGTACATCGGACACGTATCTGTAAATTCTAGGAGAGTGCAAGTCATTGGAAAAGACATCGTAATTTTTTTGTCCTGCGTTGACAACAATCAAGCAGGGCGGTCGCTCTGCCAATCCAAGCTTTAAAAAAAAAAACGCCACACAAACAACGCCAAGAACTGAACTAGACCGCTACTGCTTATTTACAGGAATCAACTTCGCAATGTTAAATCGACAAAACATGCCAGATTAAAATATCAGATATATAATAAACCAAGCGTCGCAGAAATAAAAAACGAAAACTAGAAGAATCTAATGAAGAATTTCTTCAATTTAAGACCAAACTCATCTTCATAAGTGATTTATAAACAGAGATATAGATTTTTTTTAAAAACGTCGAGTTACTTAAAATGATCACCTTTTTCTTCGTCAAACTTTTTTTTTCAAACAACCTACAGACCATAATATTCGGCAGAATAAAAAAAGAATTGCATTTTTGGACAAGTAATTACGTAATCTGTGTGCTTTTATAAAATTCAGTGTAAAAAAATATTATTTTCTATCCTTAATTAGCAAAAAACTGTTAATTAACTTGGCGATTAAAAAATTATGCCAAAACAGATACAAAACCCGCCAACGACCATGTACCATCTATATAATAAAACCGTAAGTCATGTGACTATCATCAACAGTTCCGGGATGTCCGTTTCACTTTTTCATATGCCAGGCGGCCATTTTTATTCAAAATTATTTTTGCAAATAAAACTGCATAAAAATTACATTTTTAGAAAGATCGTTCAAAATAAATTAATATTTGAGAGATGACTAGCGTTCAATTATGTATACATTCTGCAATAACTTCAGTTTAAATTAGGTTCGCAGTTAAAATTCTCTATATATGAAAGTAAACAAAGAAAAAAAGATTAATTCGTTGTGAATGTTTAAAATATTAAACCATGAATTTTTGGATCGCTGCCTGGCGTAAAAAAAATAATCCGCACCAGTGAGACAGTCAAAGTTTACCTTAATTCTGTTCCATACAACTCAACTTCCGGATCTTTTTTGACGTAAGTTGAACTCATGTAATAATATTTAATGGATCAAATTTCGAAAATAATTGTCAGCTTTTATTTTTTGCGCGTGCAAATTAGAAACGATACTTTAATTTGAAATCAAATGTTTTGATTTATGATAATTATTATTTTTCTATTTTCTATTTTAAATGAAAAATGTGAACGTCATGTATTTTAAATTGAAACAGCTGTCACGGACGCACCGGGGCTGGCGCGATTTTTGTTTTGCGCCAAATATGTTTAAGAATCTCCGCATTAGCGAACATATTGCAAGTGATAAGCAAAGGACATGAAGCATAAATTCTTAAGTGGGTTAAGCGGTTTTTGTCAAGAAAGATGAAATACATAACAACAAAAAATATGCGAAATGCTACCGCGATCGCAAAAGTTCTTGATTTATCTATTAGATTTTTCCAGTTATGCGAGGGATTAAGGAAAAAAATAAATTATGAATAAAAATAATTTGTTACAATGCTTAACATACATTTAAGGGCGACCAAACTGGTCGCCAGTGGCGGCTAGTCTCTATAATAAAACCGTAAGTCATGTGACTGTCATCAACAATTCCGGAATGCCCGCTTCACTTTTTCATATGCCAGGCGGCCATTTTTATTCAAAATTATTTTTTCGAATAAAACTTAATAAATGTTACATTTTTAGAAAGATCGTTCAAAATAAATTAATATTTGAGAGATGACTTACGTTCAATTATGTATATATTCTTCAATAACTTCAGTTGAAATTAGCCTCGCAGTTCAAATTCTCTATCCATGAAAGTAAACAAAAAAAAAAAAAAAGATTCATTCGTCGTGAAGGTTTAAAACATTAAACCATTAAACCACGGAGATAATCGTTCGTAAAGTAAGTTTTCCGTGAAAAATTTTTTGGAGCGCTGCCTGGTTTCAAAAAAATAATTCGTACCAGTGACACAATCAAAGTTTACCATAATTATGTGCTATACAACTCAACTTCATTCTTTATCTTTTCTTGATGTAAGCTGAATGTAAACAAATACAACTCCTGTAATGATATTTAATGAATCAAATTTCGAAACAAATTGTCAGTTAATTTGGTATTTATGTATTATACGTGCAAGGAAGAGAGACCACTGAAAATGATTGTTAATCACCAATCATATTTACCATTATTAATGACCAATCGCTTTCAAAACAGTAATTTAATATACATTTACAAAATACATAACATCATTAAGTACTTTTGTGTTATTTGGGCGCAAATCTCGCCAATAGCATATTTAAAATCGCCAATACCAGCTTTTATTTTTCGCGTGTGCAAATTAGAAACGATACTTTGATTTTGAAATCAAATGTTCTGATGGAACAGCTGTCGTAGACGCACCGAGGCACTATATTAACTATAGAGTTGCAATATAGAGAGAAAAAACGGGTTGCTGTAATTAGAATTATAGGCGGTAATGTTGGCGTGGCGTATTTACAAGTTACGGATCTTAATAGTCAGTAGACATTAAGCAGAAATGCCAAAATAAGGGAATTATGCAGTTATGAAAACTCCTGAACTATATCAAAATAGGAGAGCAGAGAAAAACAGAGTCGAACAGAGACCGGCATCTAGAAGGAAGTTCGTGAATTTTAATCAGATTCTACGCCACGGGTCAAAAGTGCTGATAGCAAATATGGTTTAAAAGGAATGTGATTATCAAAACTGGCTTCCAAAAGTTCAATGTTTCACCAAACCATACTCGAAAATTACGTGTTATAATATGCACCCCGATTATGTCACATTATTCAAGACGTTTTAAATGAGAATAATGATAGATTTTCTAATCTTCCGTAATCAAGTCTACAGCCAAAGTTAGCGAGAAACAAACAAACAAACAAAAGAATATTGGCAACAATATGGTTCAGTGTAAAAGTGGATATCATTAAAGACTTTCAAAAAATAGACTTCAATGCACCAAATCGTATTAACTAAAATACGCAATTTGCCAATGGATCCAATTACGGAAAACTACATAATATGTTTAAGAATCTCCTCATTAGCAAACATATTGCGACTGATAAGCAAACGGATATGAAGCATAAACGCTTAAGTTGGTTAAGCGGTTTTTGTCAAGAAAGACGAAATACATAACAACAAAAAATATGCGAAATGCTACCATGATCGCAAAAGTTTCTGATTTGTCTATTAGAATCTTCCGGTTTGGCGAAGGATTACGGAAAAAAATAAATTATGAATAAAAGTAACGTGTTACAGTGCTTAACATACATTTAAGGGAGACCAAACTGGTCGCCAGTGGCGGCTAGTCTGTATTATAATAGCACAAATCAGTTACAAGTTATAACAACATCAAATTTCATCTGCAAGTCAGCCATTTTCTTCTGAAGATATTTAAAAAAATAATAAAACTCCATAATTATAAGAACACACATTTTATCAAACAATTAAATATGACTGCAAACTGCGGCAGATGACTGTTTCCAACAAGAATAAGTATGAGAAATTCCCGTAAAGCGTATCGATCTGGGTGGCTCAGTCGCAGAGAGTCGGCACGGTATGCGTAAGGTCCCAGGTTCGAGTCCTGGCCCAGGTCAATTTTTCACTCGTGTTTGTTTAGTGCATTTAATTGTCTGATAAAATGCGTGTTCTTAAAATATTGTAAAATAAAGTAATCAGACGTAGTGTTTATGCTTTAAAAAATATTTTAAATATATAATATACGTTTTTGAAAGATCTTTAAAAATAAATTAGTTTTTGAGGGAAGATGTACCTTCTAAAATGTATACATTAAGAGTTATCGGTATTTAAAATTTCTTTCCAAACGTAAACAAAATTTTTGAAATGAATTAAATGTGATTCATTTATTTCTTAAAAAAAAAAAAAAAAAAAAAAAAAAAAAAAAAAAAAAAAAAAAAAACACGGTAAAGGACAGGCATTTCGTTCGCAGGAATACCTTTCACGTCATTTTTCTATAAATTAATGAAATCCAGTTGTTAAATTATTTTTGTTTTAGAAGTGAAATTTCCATTTAAATTTATTGTAACAGTACAACGTGTAATTGAATAAAATAATGTAAATCTAAGAAATTGCTAAGAAATTCCAAACATGCACAGGGTAATGCAAATAAATAAATAAATAAATAAATAAATAAACAAAAAATAAATAAATAGATAAATAAATAAATAAATAAATAAAAATCAGCTTTCATAAATTCTAAAAATTGTTCATATATCTCAATTACAATCTAAAGGAGGGTTTATTTTTATATTATTCTACATATAATAGTAATTTCAGCAAATATATTAAATTCCAATGCGATCTGTTTTAAACTTTAAGATAGTTTATAACACATGATAAAAAATTTATAAAAAAGAATGGCGCGTCACAGTTCGGGGAGAGGATGGGGAGGAGCGTGAACAAAATTAGGAAGTATAATAAGGCTATCTGTTTGAAACTTTACGATGATTTATAACACATAACATAAATTTTAAAAATAAAGCTGCGTCAAAAATTATAGGGAGGGGCGGAGCGCGTTTTGCCTAAACAAGGGGGGGTGACACTTTTCTAAATTTTAACGATATCCGTCATGTCACATATCGTTACAAAGGACTGTGACCACTTATTCATGTTACGCACCACAGGTGAAACCCCCACATTTTGCGCCTCCCCCCCGACGCTAATCATGTGATATATTGTTCGAAAGGCCTGTGACCGCTTATTCATATAATGTATCTTCGGGGTCCATCCTCCCACTTTCACCCCCCCCCCCCCCCAAAGGGGGCACTTTTCTAAATTTTGCCGGCACCTCTCATGTGATATATCGTTGGAAAGGTCTGTGAATGCTTAATCAAATTATGCAGGTGTGGGGGGGGGGTATTTTCTGAATTTTGCACATATCCCTCATGTGATACATCGTTGGAAAAGTCTGTGACCGCCTAATCTTATTACGCATCTCCGGTGTTCATCCCCCACTTTGCTCCACAAACGCGATTAGCTTTCACCACCAGTGGGCGCTTTTCTATCTCTGTTCCTATGGGTCGGATCACGACGGGGTATGGCTCATTTGACTCGACATCTATAGAGCTTTCCGATTTTAGTTAGTTTTTTCACCACCAAGGGGCACTTTCCTATCTCTGGTTCTATGGGCTAGATCACGACGGGGTATAGCTCATTCGACTCGACATCTATAGCCTTAACGATTTCAGTGCCCGAGGTTTGTATAGAACAGATTGCGCTACATGGTGGTGGAAGTTAGAACTTGAGCGTGCGCAGCACGACTGCTATACGGTGCCGAAGGCAGCCGGGACCCGTGTCGGAAGTTCGTTTGTTTAGATGTTTATACAATTGGATGTGCAAATTAAGGGATTATCAGGTGCCGAAAGCAGCGTGGAACCAGGTCGGAGGTTCGTGGTTTATCTTATTCGAGGTTTTAAAAGGATTGAGGCCCCGGTGTAAATTAGGGGCCCGCTAGCGGGCGAAGCCAGCTAGTGCTAATAATAAAAGAGCGTGATATCACGTTTGATTTCAAATGCAGCGCTGACACGCTATGTACGTATTCCATTTTTATTCATTTAATGAATTAGTCAGTGATATTTTTTAAAGGAGGATAACAAGTATTATAACAAGCCCCATTTAGTATGTTGTTTTTAAGAGTGTAATTAATTTAATTGAAAAATCTACTGCTATTTCTAGTTAACCCTTTAAACAATGACTGAAAGTAAAATGTAATTTTAAATTATTTCTCATGTTTAGATTATTTAAATTATGTTCAATATATTTAAAAAAAAGAAATGATATCTACAAAAACAACTTTTCAAAAGTAAAAAAAAAAAAAAAAAAAAAAAAAAAAGTTGTGGCTAAAAAATGGTGTGATATCAAATTTCCAAGCTATTATATTGCTTATTTAACTTTTTTTCCATTAAATAAGTTATCATATATATAAGTCGAGTGCCTACGTATATGTTAATAGAAATCGTTTTCTCCTGTACTAAATACATCCTAATGAGTTTCTGAAAATTCAATTTTTTTCAAATTATGCATGATGGGCTTGGCAGCCATCTTTCCATATTTCTAAATTTCTAAGCACCCAAATTTGTAAAGTAAAAGCGTAATATGTTTGCAATGTAATATGTTTATAAAAATTTCGAACTTCAGATTCTAACTACGGACAGATAAATTAGATAAGACTGATATTTTGATAAATTGATTTTTACTAGTTTGAAATTAATAATTACTCTAAAAAATAAATCATAAGATGAATCTTTAAGATAAGTCATCATTATCTTAAGACACAATTTTCAGAGCATACAAGTCTATAAATGAAACTCTTAAATATTTGCTTAAATAACAATTTTGAACTTCGGATTTTAACTACGGATTTGGGTGGTTAGAATTTTGTGAATAATATGCAAAGATGGCCGCCAAGCCCATCATGCATAATTTGAAAAAAATTGAATTTTCAGAAACTCATTAGGATGTATTTAGTACAGGAGAAAACGATTTCTATTAACATATACGTAGGCACTCGACTTATATATATGATAACTTATTTAATGGAAAAAAGTTAAATAAGCAATATAATAGCTTGGAAATTTGATATCACACCATTTTTTAGCCACAACTTTTTTTTTTTTTTACGCTTGGCCTTTTTTTACTTTTGAAAAGTTGTTTTTGTAGATATAGATGTAACAAAGTTGATTGCGATCATTTGTGACGGAACATCTATTAACACAGGTGTTAAAGAAGGTGTTATTCGAAATTTAGTACTGATTCTGAAGCGTCCACTACAATGGTTTTTGTGCCAGTTACACGCCAATGAGCTTCCACTACGTCATCCTTTCACGTACGTAGATGGAACCACGACTGGGCCCAGAAGCTTCACTGGTGGAATTTGGCCTTAGTATTAGGAGAAATGGGTTGTTTACCATCATGAAAATATCCTGATATCGATGTTACCTGACGACGGAACTCACATGAGGCGATTGGCCCTTCGAAGAATTCTAAAAGCGAGCGAAGTCAAACGGTCTACTGCAATCCCAAACATTTCAACGAATAATATCCGTATCTTCAATTTACCAGCTTTTGAACTTTGTGCGACGGATTATATTGATTTGATTAAATGGAAAAATGTGACAGAACTTCCACTAACTGAACGATTTAGTGACGACATGATTTTAGAAGCAATAGTAAATCCACCAATTATTCCGGCGGCAATAATATCTACTATCAAGGGGTTTCCATGCCACACTCAAGCTACAGAACGGATAGTCAAAACGGTCACGGAAGCATCTTCTGCTGTTTGTTGATCATATAGAAAAGACAGTTTTATAAGAAATCGCATCGAATCACGAAACCTCATGCCTATTTTCAACACCAAACGTGATTATCGCTCACTGTAATTTCGACGATTTTATAGGTTTTTCTTTATTTAATAATAAAAAAGCTGGTAAATAAGAAGCTGAAGTTTTTTGTTGTAACCAACTAAGTGTCCTCTTATTGCACTTAATATTTAAAATTACTAAAATGTATATTTCATTTAACAAAAATCACTTTGACTTTTTACCGTAAAAAGACTCAAATACATACATTTCAAACACCTTGCGGCAGTATTAAATTTTGAAATTAATTTTCCTAATTATTTTTCTCTTAATCTCCATACAATAGAACATCTTTTCCGCATAGGTAGGTTTTGATTAATATTAAAACAATTATTTTTATTAAAAAATCATCTAACCAAAATTATGTCATTTTTTCATTTTTTTAGAAATTTCAACCCCATTGCGTCAGTATTAAATTTTAAAATTAATTTTTTTAATTATTTTTCTCTTAATCTCTATACAATAGAACATCTTTTCCGCATAGGTAGGTTTTGAATTTGTGAAAACAAAATTTTCGATCCACCCTAATGTACAATAGAAATGTTGCACGAAAACCGAAAAGAATAAAAATGGTCCAAATACAGTAAAATATCTGTACATGAAATGAAAAATTAATAATTAGTTTTACAGTGTAATAATTAGCAGTAGCTATGGTATATTTTTACCAGTAAACACTTATTTTAAATGTATAAATGCAGTTTACAATTCAAGTGGTACTTATAATGCATTTTAAAGTATAATTTATCGTAGAAATACAATAATCATGCAGTAAAGTATGAAAATGGTGTAAATGGCTTAAAACTCATTGTACATATACTGAAAGCTTACGGAATATTTTTACAATGTATCAACACACACATTCACACACAAACACTCACGCACACACACTCACACTGACACACGCACGCACTTACACACACTTTATATATGATAGCGTATTGTAAGAATTTGGTTATATTAAAAGAATTGTGGAAATATTTTTTATGTCTTAAAACCTGCGTTTGTTATAAAAGTAAATTAATATACAATAATTTAAGTACTTTTTAATTCATTATTTAAAAAAGAAACGAAAGTTAATCTAGATAGATACATGAAAATGGAAGAATAACAATACCATGTACGATGAGCAATATCCAGGTTTACTTTTTTTAATGCAAAGACATTTCAGATTGAACTTTTTTTCAAAAACATTATATTCAGAAATACTTTATTATGCTATATTTTGAATTCATTTTAAATAATAATGTCGGAATTTATTTCATTAAATTATTCAGCAAAACAATATTTGGAAAATTTATTTTCGTATTATTTGTACCTTAAGAAAAAAAAAAAAAAAAAAAAAAAAAAAAAAAAACTTTACTCGAAGTCAGAGAGAGAAAATTTAATTACATTTTCAGTTTAAATATACTCTTAAGTTTAATTTTTTTAAATCCGGAAATAAGGAATTATATGTACCTAAACTTTTTATTAAAAGAGACGTTGTTATTTTCCGTCCCTGGAGGAGGAATTAGTTAATAAACTTAGTTTTTAATCTGTAAGTTCCTCTGACATTTCCATGTTTAGATGCGTTTATAAAGAAGTGATATTTATTGAACGTCAAGTCTAAGGTAAAATAAAGGTGATAAGATATTTTTCTTAATAAACACAGACTGGATATTTTGTTTGTTTACATAGAATATGAAGAAATATTAAATTTTTCTAAAATGTTTAATTGTAAGGGAACTGATGTTTATTTTCTCTGAAATATTTACTTTTTTATAAAATTATTTTTTTACCACAAAAGAAATTATTAGAATAAACTTTTGACTAAATTACTAATGATATACATATTTTTTCTTTATTTTAGTAAAATAGTTCATTTTTAATACGTAAATTTGCTTTTATACTTTTAAGATAAATTAATTTTAATGAACATGAAATATTAAATTTTCTTACTTAAATAATAATCAGTCATAGTCCATACTAATAAAAGAAAGTTTCGCTCTGTGTGTGTGTGTGTTGGCGATGTCTAGGAAAGTCTACCGCACGTAGAGGTCTGAAAATCTGTATGAGGATAGTGGTAGGGTAGGGCTACATGCCCCCGATAATCAGATTTTTCGTTTATTGATAAATAGTCGAGATATTAATTAAAACCTTATCAAAAATCATTATTTTCCCTGAAAATCGTCAAACACGTCCGTGCATACTTAGTTAGGAGCTACCGGAAACCGACAGCAGAAGAAAAGAAAATTGCGGGATCATTTTGTTTTAATATGCTATTTTTCTTAACGCGCTACGGCAGAACCGTAAAAATATTAAATAAATGGAATAATATTCTTCCATTCTGTACTTTTATGTTTGAAACGGTGCAATTTGTTTGAAAAAAAATATTAATTTGAACTCTTTCAAACAATTCATTAAGAAACATCGAATTCATGTTATTTCATTTTCTCTTGTTTTACGAGTCTTGTATCTACCAAACTAAAAGAGATATACAGAAACTAACTAGATCAAATTAAAGACCATAGTTCCCTTTCAAGTGCCACCTTCGGTTTTGAAAAATACTGATATTACTTCTTTGAGAAAAATATTTTCCGTGCTCCGTATCGAGATTTTTGCGATTTTTGCAATATTTAAAAATTTGTATCAGCGCTTCCAAATAAAAATGCGAAAGAAATAAAAATACCTGACCATATCTATATTAATTTTCATTTTGAAAGTTGCAATTTCTTTAAAAAATACGAATATTCATTGTTTGAAAGAAAATCATTTGGAAAAATTTCTTTTGCGATTTCCTCTATTGTGCAAATTTTCAAATTGTGCATAGACTCCGTAAAAAACAAAACAAACACTCAAAGGCACCAAATTTCATATACTTCTATTTTTTTTTTTGCGACGAAGCCCTTGTTTTTTTTAAAGAATATTTATATTAACGCTTTCAAAACGTTCGTTTATGTAAGTCACTTTTGCGATTTTGCGATTTCTGTAATATTTAAAAATTTGAATCTGCGTTTCTAATCAGGATACAAATAAATAAATAAATAAATAAAAATACCAGACCAAATCTACTTTTATTTCGTATCCAAGTCTTTAATTTGTTTTGAAAAATATGAATATTAACTTTCTGAAAAAAATTAGTTTCCGAAAGTCACTTATGCAAATTCGATTTTTAGGGCCATGTTTAAAATTCGGCATTGTCTTCGGAAATTAAAATACGAACAAACCAAAAATACCCGATAATATCTACTTTTATGTCCTTTAAAATGCAGCCTTTGCTTTTAAAACAAATCATAATTAACCCTTTCAAAAACGCTCGTTTCCGTAAGTCACATTCGTGAATTCCCCCCTTTTTTGCAATGTTTAATGTTTGCCCCCCGGAATTTTTAATCAAAACACGAAATAACAAATTGTACAAGCTTAACGATCGTACATTCAGCTTCTAAAAGACGCTTTTGCTTTTAAAAAAATACGAATATTAACTCATTGAAAAGAAAATCGTTCCCAAAAGTCACTTTTGTCGAATTTCGAATTTGCCCATATCATTTGTATTACGCATATTTTGTTTAAAAAAACACCTTTAATTTTATACAATATCTCTTTTAACATGATATACTAAATTTTAGATAATGAACCAGTATAAATTTGGTTCAGACATTTTGAGATTTAGGATGAAGATAATCTGTTTGAAAATGAAAATTTAAATAAATTCCCATAAAGTTTAACATTACATATGCTTATAACGTAAACTAATTTTTGCGGTATTGCTTTTAAAATTCTATTACCCTAACAGAAAATTTTAGCTGCTGTACCAGTAAACTTCTGCTTTAGATATAATAATATTTAGGGGTAAAATAATCAGTTTGAAAAAAAAAGAAATCTCATTGGATTTCCATGTATGAAAAAAAATAAGTAAAAACGCTGTTTTTTACAACTTGTAATAAAGACACTGTTTTTTACAGCTAAATATTCATATTTTAGCACGAAATTTATTCACAGATTTCGGTAGTATTGTATTTATATCTCATAAAAATTTCAAATATTTCGAGAATAAAAACATTTTTTTTTAAATATTAAATGGCTCGATGTGAGAAAAAAAGGGAGGGGAAAATACTTTTTAGCCAAAGGCAATGGAGTCCCCATTATTACGTTCGTTTGGAATGATTTTCGTTTAAATATATAAATTCATTCAACAATGATTTTAGGTACATTTAAAGTCTGGGCTACACCGCTGTTTCATTAAAAATATAAAATCTAAACAGATCGGAGCGTGCGTAGCCCAGCCGGTGTAGGCTATCGAAGGCACTGGGGCCCCTGACTCCAAGTTTAGTTTATATAGATTTTTATTTGAAAAAAAATTGTGCAAAGTCGAGAGTGTACGTTACTGAAAGCAGTGGGTTCCCCAGCATTAAGACCGTTTTGAAAGACTTTGCTACCAATATATAAAATCATTCAACATTAATTTGAGATACATTTAAGGTTACAGATCCGAGTTACGTCAGTCGTGTCAGATGTTTATTAATAAACTTAATTTAAGTTTATTGTTCTCTATATAAAATGTATACCCATAAATCTAATTAATTACGAATTAGTGGTACCATATGGTCTCAGCATAACTGTCAGCATTCCCTTTTAATAAGTACCACAAATTCGAAATTGCTGAAAATTATCTATAAAATAAGACAAATATTGTTATTTAAAAAATATGCCATGAAATGATAATGGTCTTAAACAAAAAAATAACAAACAAAGTAATTCACTCCAGAGATCAAACATGTATCTCAAATTAAAGGATCGTTTTAAGAGTTCTATCTTTTAAAGTATTTGATAGAAAATGTGTTTTGTTTATTTATCTCTGTCTGTTAAAATTATTTTAAAAGGGTACCATTAACAGAAGCACTTGTAATTGCACTAAAAAATGTATTAGTTCAAGCTTACCAATCCTTCTTATTTTGAAAACTTCACACGCGCTCATCCGTTAGTTTTTTATTTTTATTATTATTATTTTTTAATGAATTCAGGAAAATGTCTCAGCTACACCACATGCTTAAAAAACATAGTTTGTCCTATAGGTATTAAATTTAATGAGTGTACTTCAATGATTTATTAATGTGTAATACCAGACTCACTTAAATGAAAACTACGACAGTAAATAGATTATCCATAAAATAGGAAAATATACAATGCGCGAAATAATTATGGCCTTTTTGCTAATTTTAAGCAAACGCAAAAAATACAGTTACAATTTAATAAAAACATATGGTATATAAAAGATTATATTCTATATTGTATGTAATGAACATTCAAATCTTGTATTCTCAAAAATAGACTCATACAGACTTTGTACTTGTTTAAATTATACATAAATTGCGAAATAATTATGGACTTTTTTATTTTAAAGTCTCCGATACTAATTGTTCAAACAAGAAATCTATCTATATGTAAAATATAAAGTATTTGCTCCTCCCGCCTTTTGCATTGTAGCAAGTTTCCATTCGACATGAAAGTATTTCATATAAGTCATGAATATATTTCATATCAGTAGAGTTCCATACTTCATGAATAGCTGTTTTAAAATAGTCCTTGTACATAAAATGTCGGCCATTTACACTTTTGTCGGCATAAACTTTTCTTGCCATTTTATACCAAACATTCTCTATTATATTCAAATCAGACAATATGGCTGGCTAACGTTCTAGCAGTTTCATTTTTTTCTACTTGAACCAATCCTTGGATGTCTTTGACACACGAATTTTGCAGAAACAACTGGTCGTTTCAAGTCCATTTCGCGGAAACTGTTTACTTAGCATGTTCAGGTAATCAGAACTGTTAATTTTTCCATGTAGAAATTCAGAATTGCTTTTCTTTTTACATCCTATTGCGTTCCATATCATTATCGAACTCCCTTCCTGATGTCTAGTGGAAAATACTAAAGTTTCTCTTTTATTATCCTTCCAATAGCTAACATCTAGACAATCCAAATTGAACTTTTCCTCATCAGAGAAAACAACTTTTCGCCATTCACCGCTGTAGCTCGTATGGCTGTGAGCTAATTATTTCCGATCCGCCTTATTAATTGAAGACAACATAAGTTTTTTCGGGAGTTTCCTCGAGCTAAGTCCAAATTTATTCAGGAACTATTATTTTCGACGAACAGTAACTGGGAAATTTATTTCATTTCGTAATTGTCGATCTGTGCCTCAGAAGACGGACTTCCTTATTCGTATCTGAGATAGCCTGCTCGTGCTC
The DNA here is from genome assembly GCA_963931845.1 of Maratus michaelseni. Taxonomy (NCBI): domain Eukaryota; kingdom Metazoa; phylum Arthropoda; class Arachnida; order Araneae; family Salticidae; genus Maratus; species Maratus michaelseni. Next base: position 196,650,104 of record OZ007590.1, read on the forward strand.
TTCTTCTTTCCATACACTAATGGACCTTTAAGATAATTTTGGACTACTTTTGAACTTCTGTCAATATCTTGGGAAATATCTGTAAGATTCATACTCGTTTTAGCTCTTAAAATATCAATTTTACCCGTTCGTCATTAGAAAATCATGAGCCAGATGGCATATTAATTATTTTTTGATGTAACACTTTAAACAAATAATTTAGTGAATTCTCTATTTAAACTGTTGTCACTAATTAAAAAAATGTTTCTGCTAAACGACACGATGCAGATGACCTTTCGATTGAGTAACGCTGTAATTTCTTCGCTTCTGAAATCCAGATTTGATTGATAAGCTTTCACAACGCATTCCCAAGTACTTCTATAGCCACCAATTTATACGTGTTTACGTTACATGTTACAACGGATGAAATAGCACACGATTTTTTTTGTTGTTATTACAATATATCAGGTACAATTGTGATAGGCCATAATTATTTCGCGCACTGTAAGTACAATTGTCAGTTTTATCGTTCTGTAGAAGTAAGTTTATAGGCGGCAAGCACATTTCTTTACTTCTCTATTGGGAAAAATTCTGCTTTTTTTTTAACTGCGATGACAATTTCTTGACACGGGTAAGACCTTGAAACAGAAATGCTAAAACGATAAAAAAATTGCTATTGTTTTTGAAACTGCTTATGATTAAGAAATAGAAAAATAAAACAATTCAATGAAAACTTTTAAACTATTTAAAAACAAACTTTAAAATAATTCAGGAAAAATCAGCTTTAATATAATGACTCAAAAAATAATTTATTTAAAATTAGAAATTTCAGCCCTTTTTATAAACACCGGCAATCTAAAAATTTCCTTTAAAAATTACATAACAAATAATGTCTCTCATTAACGTGAAATAATACTAAAATATTCCGTAATATTCATATCTATCAGTTATAAGGTAGGTGCTCCTGTTATGGCCATGTTCCTGATATGGCCATGGCCATCCCCTTATTATACGTTAGTTAACCAAAAAATTCGCTAGAAGACATAAGCATACCGTGAAGGAGTCTCCTATTGTATCATGCGATCACTTGCTATCCAGCTAGCTTGTGGATTTTGACGCAAATAATCGCTGCTTGTTTTTATCTGATAAGTCTCCCTTTTTTATGTGCGTTCTTAACTCATTGACGGACAGTAGGAACAAGTGAAGTTCGAAAATTGACACTATATGTTTTTGTAATTTTTAGAATATTAGAAGTATAGTTTTACTCTTTCTGCTCAAATAAACTTAATTTTGATTAATTCAGCGCCTTTAATTAGGTTGCACTACTCCCTTCACAACCACGTCAGGGTGGCTAGTGGTCACGGAAAAATACAGTCAAAAAAAGTGATACATCCAAAAAAGTGACACAAGTATATTCTTATAGAAAAATGTATGTTGATTATTCGATCAAATAATCAATTTGAATTTTTCTATAAGAATATACTGGTAATTATCATTTTTTACTGTATTTTTCCTTGACCACTAGCCACCCTGCACGTGCATACTGAAGCTGCAACTCGTATAACAGGTGGAAAACGAACTTCAATCTAAAAAATTGTTTCCAAAATATGACACTGGGCTTCTACTTGTACGCCGGTAAATGCACATTTGTGCTGCTATAGCTGTAGTGTATAAAAACGACCGTTTCGTTTTGAGGCGGCTATAGCCGTCATGCCACATTGTGAACTTCGCTTTAACGGATGTAGCCGCAAGTGTCCGTCAACGTGTTAAAAGAACTTTTTTATGTCGTCATACTCTATTCAGTTTTTAATGCTCTATCAATTGGTTCTGTCGTTGATGGTGTATATTTTATGAATTTTTCCAAAATAAAACGATTTTCATGAAAGCTGGCCTGCTCTTGATGTGGCCATTCAGATGACCATATCAAGTGCACCATGCAAACCTAGGATAAAGACATTTTAATCTGTTCCAATTGCGACAGTTAAATTTGTTTAAAAAAATTTTTAAAGTCCAAAAGGATTTAATTTTTTTTACTAAATAAAAACTTAAATTGTAATGTAAGTTTTGCAAACAACTGATGGAAATTCCTGTTTCAAATTCCCTTTTGAATAACAAAAATAATTATTGAGTATCATGTTTAATTATTTGACACCAAAATCATTTAATTTAGCAGAACAGCATTTTTAACTTGAAAACAATCACGATTTGTTCAGCATGGAACAATGGTGGCCATATCATGTGCACATTTTCCTGATATGGCCACTTGGTAGACTTTTAGAATTCTGTTTTTTTTTGGACTAGTAAAATTATTTCCATGGGAATGCAATATTTTTTATGAAAGTCCATTATCATGAGAACGTTAAATAAATAAAACTTTTTTTTTTCAAAATGACGGCAAGGAAAATTCTTAAACTTTAGCATGGCTATATCAGGGACACCCACCTTATGTTTATCATATCAGTACAAGAATAATAACAAAGTAACTTTGTATAATAAGTACCCATGTACTCTCTTATGAAGGTAGTACAGGGTCAAAAAGATTTTTAAGTAAAATGTGTGATTGTGTTTTCCTGATTCTATAACATTTGTTCCTGAACGATCCACCTATTCTGTCGTCTCTTTAATTTTCACATATTGTGCCTGAATCTCCACGAATCTGGTTTTCACAGTTACTTTGAGCAATAATATGATAATTAGGTACTTATAATAGTCTAGCTGTTATATATGGTGGTAGGAGTTAATTCAAGAGGAATTATTTGTTGAATTTCGCTCATTGTAGGAGTCAAGATTAGATTTGAGCTTCATCAAGTCAGTGATGTTCATTTCTGACTGAGTTTGGAGTAGAATCTTCAGTTGAGAATCAGTCAACGGGGTAAGGTGTTGCAATTTGATATTTTCAAATAAAGAGAATTGGAATCGGAGGGATTCTCTTGTTTGTATAATTTAAAGTAATTTAAAGTAACTTTTTTCATAAAGATACTATTTACAAGTTCCTAGTGACAGATTTGAGTAATCTAGAAGTTATCTTTTGTTAGGGTCCAGCGAACTATCCGAGTAACCACTTTGCTATAAGTTTGTGTTTGAATTCAGTGCATTTCTTGAAGTAGCAACCCCCCGCCTCAATTCTTAGTGTATCAAGATTAATTTCAATCATCGAAAGTTTAAAAGTTCCCTCTCTACAATCACCATCCTTACTTATCGCTTTAAATACATCATTGTTATTGTTAAATTCTGCGTCATGAATACTTTCTAAGCTTACGGCCTCAAAGGGTCCACTACAACATTTTTCGAAAACGCTGATCTTTCAAGTGGTATGATTTTCAATGCTTTCCCAAAGAGTAGTTTTCTTATTTCAAGAAACAAAAAGAACATTTTCTATAGGCTTTTATTACATTTCGTAATTTGTCTGATAATATATATGCGATTACATTAAATAAATATGTGAACATTACTTCATTAATTACGTAATCTGCAAACTTAGATGGAAATGCTTTAATACTTTAAATTAATGTCTCTAAATGCAATTATCTACTCATCGGAAATTATCTGAGTTATTTTCTTTCGAATGCGTGCTTTCTGGTATGTTATGTAAACATCTTTTAAATTATGGGTAATATGAAAAGTCTTTGAATAGCATTTAAATGTACGAGTATTACATAGATATGATTCAGTTATTATTTGAACATGGAGTGAATTTATTCAAAACATACTGTTTAAAGTACGAATATAAAAAATTATTTCTAATTATTTCTAACAGTATATAACTACAAAAATCTTCAAAATAATGTTTAATAAAATGATTGTTACACTGAACTAAGTATCCATGTCACAGACATTGGTAAGATTGAATTACATTTTAACAGAAATTCCATATTCGCTGGTAAAAAAAAGAGAAATATTTCTGAATCTACGAAACTATGATTTAAACACTTACGAAAGTATACAGCAACTGCTTCGAAGTTACGCACGTTTCCGAAAAGACATATTAATCGGTTTTCTCAAACAGTAAATTCGGTTTTAGGATGCTATCAGTTCTAAGTTAAACATGTTCAGTTGCGAAACTTAATGCACAGAATAATATTAATTTAATGCTAATATTAATTATGTTAATTTACTCTGTATGTCTGTAAAATATAATTGTTGAACCTCAAAATGGTTACTTGAGAATTGATAGCATCCAAAAAATAGATTCGAGATTGAGAAAACCGATTAATACACTATAATGAAAACTACTCGGAAACTTTAGTCAGTGGCAGCAAAAGTAATTTAGCTTTTATACATGTTTCTTTAAATCTCGAAAATATATTAGTTTCTGAGGTATCAAAAGATAACGAACGCCTTTCGGAATTGTGGGTAACTTGGAAGAGGTTATTGTATATTTTCGTTTGTGGTTATATTATATCTTCCTAGATTAAGAAATGTATGTCTTTTTATAGTGTTAAAAAAATTATAACAAGTATGCGTATCATTCAGAAAACCGCACATGTAATCCACCTAATCACTTAGCCTTACTATTCTGATACAATTTTACTCAACATTCATAAAAGTATGTCGCAGCAGAATTTGTATTTAAAACTATTTAACATATTTATTTAACTGTGGCTTTTATTTAACTTACTTTATGAGGAAATTAATGGTTCGAATTGAATGAAATATATTATTGAAACGGGTCGATTCCAACCATTCAGGGAAGGAAGGTTAATTCTTAAAGAACTTAAAATTCTTGTCTCTAAATGCGGACGAGTTATCATCTTTCTCATATGTGCTTCTCAAGAAAGCTACATAAACATTTCGATAGATTAAGTGTATTGTATAAAGCGTTTGAATATTCTTTAAATATATTAAGATTAACGTTTGTTTGCGGCAGTTATCACTAGACATACACAAACACACCAAAAGCTTTTTAAGGACTTCAAATTTAAACTTGACTGACATTTCAGCAATTACATATAATACATTCAATACCTGTTTGGATGCTGCGGGAATTTACATAAAAAATGTTGTTAAAAGGGTGAATATAAAGGATTTGTAAAACAAAAAATGCATACAGTTATAAAAAAACAGTATATAACTTCAAATAACAACAAGTACATTTAACTTTTTAAATAATTAATTACGATAGCAAACACATATTTACAAAAAATAAACTCTGAAGGAAGGTGCAAAATAAATATATATATATATATTTCTTTTTAATTTTCTAAAATCAATATGCAATTCCATTTTTAAAAAAAGCTCAATCATGATATATCTAATAATTTAATAGCCCAATGATGCCCATGTATTGTATGATGTATTTTGCAACTTAAAATTCTTGTCTCTTCATGTCAGCAACTCACGTGAGATTACTGAATTATATTCTTCCAAATTTGTGCTTTTCGAGCATGTTATGGGAAATATTTGATAGAATAAGGTAAATGTACTCTCATGAAGGAGATCGACGATGTACATTTTATGTGTAGTGTGTAGACGTATCACTAGGGAAAAGGCCGTCCGGTCATTTTTTAATTTTATTTGCACTCACACACAAATTACAAACACAATTTACAACACAAACGAAAAAGTAAATACTCGTAGTAACAATGGCTATTATAGTTTCATCACTCTGAACTACACATCTCTTCACCTTCATCACTCAAAATCCGAGCTCTGACTCCCTTTTGTGTAATTCTTTGTATTTCGACAAACAGTCCATTTTTTATCTCTCATCGGATGAGTACTGTCATCTATCGGTGGCCTAAAAAATAAGTTCTCTGAAAGAGTTCTTTACAGAACTAATAATAAACACTTAGAGAACATTTTTCGCCTATTTTTAGTGTGCAGTTCTTACTTTTTGTGACTGTGATAACAGCGATTGTTCGATATCTCAATTAACGCTTTCTACACAGGACTGTGTTACAAAAGTTTGTACTTTAAGCATTTTGCCGCACAAAGTTTATTTTCTTCGCAGAGCTTAAAATGCGGAAGTAGTCCATAGCAAAACCCACTAGTGGACTCTTGCCTGTTTCAGAAATCAGCAAATTTGTATTATTGGGGAAAATGACAAATAAATTACGAAATCGGCCGACAATAAAGAATATATTGACCGATAATATATATATATATATTAAAACCTCAAATAATAACTACCTAATGCGTTTAAAAAATTGTGTTGGTTTCTTCGCAAAAATGCATTAAACCATTTACAGCATTCTGTTATCCACAAAACAGTTTCTCCAGATTCACTTTGCGAAGTTGTCCAATGACACCAGGATTCTATCTTTTGACAGGACTGTGTACTACTGGTTATGGTTGTATCTTGGTAAGTGGTACCTAACTATAGTAGACACGCTTAAGAAATTCGTTCAGTTGATGCAAAAAAAAAAAAAAACTAAATAAAAGCATTCTGCATGCACACTTTAGTCATATTAAAGCAAAAAACACAAAAGGATTGCTTACACATAGAGAGAAACAAAAAATAAAGCAAACAATACAAAAGGATTGCTTACAAATAGAGAGGAAGAAAAATTAAAGCAAACATTACAAAAGGATTGCTTACAAATAGAGAGAAATAAAAAATAAAGCAACTATATAAAAGGATTGCTTTTGACATAGAGAGAACCAAAAAAGCAAAAATAAAAGGTTTACCTTTTCCAAACTCCAAGTAGTAGCTTTAAAATGGTGACACGGGCGCAATATTTGTGTTGAAATCATCTAACGTCGGAATTGATGTCCTGAAGTCTCTATATTTAAAAGCTATCATGAGAGAGTTGTATAATCAACCCCCATTTTACTCGCAAAGCTCTACGCGACTTTCAAAGGGTATTATTTTAGTTCAAATTTAAAAGTTTTCACTCCTTATACAGTGTTCTCTATTACGGGTAACGTATGTGTAATATGAAAAGTCTTTTAATTGAGTTTAAATATATTACACCGAATGCATTCAATTAGTCATCGAAGACACAGAAATGTATTCGAGAACTTTTATCTGAAAGTATATATAAATGTATATAACTACAAATAACTATAAATGTTTCATAAATTCATTATGAAAGGAAACATATTATTCACGGCTTACACATTCGTACATAATAATCTCATAAATAATCAATGTGAAATTCTATTAACGGAAGCTCAAACATAATACACCTAATTACGTAATCTAATAACTCCCAATATGAAATAATTACTACTTAAAATTCTTCACTCTAAACACAAGTGTGTTATTTTCTTACACAGACGTGGTGGTTCTCTAGCATATTTTGGGAGCATTTCGAAAGATTATGCGTAAGCCTTTAAATAGAAATTAAACGCATTACTTAGAATACCTACAATCATACTTCAAATGTTTCATGAATTTATTTGAAAAGTAATTTTAAATGGATGCATATAAATTTGTTTATATAACCAAGTATATATAATTATAAATAACACTATATAACTATGATTAACTATAGAAATAGTTGTTTAAATAATTAATTACAACAATAAATAAAGTATCTGTACTAGGAAATGATAAGAAACAAACAGAATTTAAAAAAAAAGAATTCGTATTCGCAATTCTCTGAGAATAAATATGCAATTCCATTAACGAAAGGTTGAACATGAAATTCTTAATTGCATAACTTAATAAGTTCCAAGGAAATATTTTACTACTAAAAATTCTTGTCTTTAATTGCAAATATCTACTCACGAGAGATTATTTAGTCTCTTCTTCCACATACGTGATTCTCGACCCTATAAAGCAAACATTTTGTGATATTTTGTGTAACAAGAAACGTCCTTTAATAGAATTTAAATATATTACGAAGGAAACATTTTTCACCATTTAAATTTTGTTTGAATTTATTCCCAAAATATTGATTAAAATAGGAATATAAATAACTATTTACAATAAAAAATAACTGCATATAATTGAAAATAGGTATAACAAAAATGCGCGAATAATTAATTACGTAAGTAAAGAAACTATCCATGATATAAATTTTCGAAAATTTCTGATAATTAGAACTCCGGTGCATTGATGAAAGAGCAAACACAATGTTCCTAATTACTTAAATCTAATAACTTCCAAGGAAATATTTAATACTTAAAATTCTTGTCTCTAAATGCAAATGAATCATTTTTTTTCACATATTTACTTCTCAAGCTTGTGATGTGAACGTTTTCTTAGATTATGTGTAATGTGTAAAGCAGTTGAAAATAATTTAAATGTATTACATACAATACATTAAATTATTATTTGAATGTTGCTTGAATTTATTATAAAATATTATTAAAAAATAGGTACTCAATATTCCGGCGTCTAACGTTCAGCTCCAGAAAGCATATTTCGCAATAGAAAATATTTTTTCATAAATGAAGTCTAAATGAAGAATTATGATTATTCAATATGTTTAAATTTGTTAATTTATATTTTTGGGTCTAAATATGTTTGTTTGAGCCGAGTGTTATACTTTGTAATATAAGGTATATAAAACACAATTTATAATTTTAAAGAGCTATATATAGAGGTACAAATAACTGGAAATACTAGAAGAACGGCATATTTGGATTATCATGTCTAGCCACTATAGCATCAAGATTTACGGCAGTAAAAATATCTGTGTCATACCCATGATACGAGAAAGAAACATAAATATATATTTTATAATGAAGATAATGGTTTTGTTTCAATTAGGTAAATCATCTACGTTTTAGAAGCACAGATGAGTTTCATTCCAAGACAGTGAAAAAGACTCGCACCTGGGTACCTTGGCTATCTGCGCCAATGCATTTCCTACTGAGCTACTCGAACGAAACCTAGTGGAATAATTCACTTTTATTTCTTGGACGTGGCTGCTAACTGCAATGCTAGTTTTATTTGAGCTTGTTTCAATGTCCTAGCCTGGAAATTTTTCCGTTCTGTAGGAATACACCTCAACTATGCTACTCGAAATTTGAAGATAAGTAACATGTTTTTATATTTACAATTTTCTAATAATGAGTATATATTTCCATAAACCATTTGCATTCCTTTGTCGGGTGGTACCCAACAAATTCGCACCCTCTAAATGCAAATAACTACTCGCAGGAATCTCTTAATAGTCTTATTGCACATACATACCTATTGACCAGGTTTTCTAAAAATTTGGATGGATTATTTGTAATATAAAACGTACTTAAAAATAATTTAAATGTATTATATAGAATACATTCAGTTGAGATGGTCGGGGCAAGAATGTGCCAAGTCACATTTTTGGTGAAATAAATCTAACACTGCAATCTGTTGCTTAATATTGTAAATTATAATATCCCACATGTAATTTGTTTCTAATGTTACTTGGTGGTAGCACATGTCCCAGTTTTCGTTTTTGCCGCCGATCTTTATGCCTCCAATGAAAGCTAATTTACAAAGAACGTAATAATAATATAATTAAAGTAATGCCATATTGTTACTCAGAATATCTCAAATGTTACTAAGACATTGGAGAAAAAACTGTATGTTATATATTTTGATTTGAGTATTTGATCACATTTTCAAATTGAAATATCTTAGAAGTTAAAAAAAGTGTCTTAGCACTCTCTTGCCCCGACCCCTTCAATTGTTGTTTGAATACTGCGTTAATGTATTTTTAAATTAGTAAGAGTATGTATGTAAACAACTATTTATAGTTATAAATAATTGTTTATAAATAGAAATAAATAATTGTTAGCTTTTTAAATTATTAAATATAACCAGCTAACAAATTTTTATGATAATTAGTATGCAGTTCCATTAACGAAGGATCAAACATGACATTCATTATTATTTCATCTAATAACATCCAAGGAAATATTTACTACTTATAATTAATATCTCAAAATGCAAATGAGTTAACTATTTATTTCCACATACGCGCTTCTCTAGCATATCATATTATGTGAATATTTTTAAGGATTATGTGTAATATATAAAGCCTTTGAATAGAATTTATATGCATTACATAAACAGTTTTGAATCATTCTGGAATGTTGCGAGAATATGTACGAAACATAAAACTATATATCAAGGAATGTGTATAAGCAGCTAATTTTAATTATAAATATCAGTATAAAACAATACATAAAACATTAAGTATTTAATTACACCATTAAACAATTGTTTATGACGAAAGTATTAAAAAAGAAGTACAATGAAAAAAAATCAATATCAGGATTTTCTGTTAATTTATATGCAATTCCAATAAGGCAAGATCAAACATGATATGTATAATTACTTAATGTGATATATTTCACGGAAATTTTAATATTTAAAATTCCTGTCACTAAAAGTAAACATTTACTTTTGCGACTATTTATTTATCTTCTCCCGCATACATATTTCTAGAGCATGATATGTAAGTATTTTGATAGATTATGTTAAAATGAAACGTCTCTGAATGGAATTCAGATTTATTACATAGAATATATACAGTCATTTATTCTATCTTTCGTCAATTTTTTTAAAGATTAAAAAAAAGAAAGTATATAATTATCTCGATTTGAATATCAATATATGTTTAAGTAATTACGATAATAAACATATTATTTATGATACATAAATTTCAAAGAAGTAAGTAGAATTATCTTTTTATAAAACCGCTATTTTCTGTATTATGCAATTCCATTAAAGAAATTTCTAACATGTTCTGCCTAATTATTTAATTTAATTAATTCCAGGTTTAAAAATCTTGACTCTAAATGCAAACATTTATGTATTAGAGATTATTGAGTCATGTATCTTCAGCCACATGCGTGCTTTTTGAGCACATTTTGTGATCGTTTAGATAGATTATGTGTAAGATATATGTTAATGGAATTTAAATGTATCACATATAATAAAGTCAATAGTTTTTCTTTTAATGTTGCATGATTTTATTTGAAGTTTATAGTTGAAATGATGTAATGCTGCAATAATTTATTATACCAACAAGAACATACATGTTTAAATATTAAATTACAATTAATAATAAAAAAATTCGTCGTAATATATCTAAATGAGAGAAATGTTAATCATCATACATATTTTTTTTTTCAAAATAGTTTACCACATGTTGCCACATGTGTGTTTGTGTGTGTGTGTACAATGATAAATTGGGAAAATATAAGGTTTCATGATGATATGAGAAGTAAAAGGTTTACAGGAACTCTAATTTGTGGATTTCAGCCCAAATCGTACTAATAATCCATTTACTAAAATTAATCTAAGAAAGAATCTGATAAGTACTATTGACTTAAAATTATATGACATCGTTTTCTAATTCTAAAAAAACAATTGGTTGCAAAATGTTGCGGTGTTAACTCCTTTCGTATCTTACTGGAAAATAAATTACTAAAAAAACACGAAATATTTTAAACTAGCAAATTTGACCAGCGTTGCCCGGTCCCGTCAAAAAATAATGCGAAACGCAAAATCACTCTAAAAATCGCTGCACGAAACCCATCTTCTGGTAACTCATAGTCTTTCGGGAATTAAATAAAGAGATTTACCCGAAGCGGAAGTAAATTTAATACCACCCCCTCAAGTGTCTGGATCATTTGATTCAAACCGGGTCAGTTTTTGGTCAAAATTTTAAAAAAAAGTTACCGTCTGATTTTCACAAAATTTGCATTTTCGGAATCTGAAGAAAACTGCGAGTTTCAATTCAAATAATCCAAAACTTTTCTTAATACTCGAGGATGAGTGAAAATGAAAATTTTTCGTTTTCTGGGATTATGAAATCGGTAACTTTCTCTTGCGGTTTCAATAAAAATAGACATTTTTGGTGCACGTGCAGGAAAATTTTTTAGTTCCACCGCCAGGGGATGCATTTTGTACTAAACAAAATATCCCATACGTGTCTCCGCTACCTACGATACCATGTATAGCAGACGTGCTAGGCACGCGCTGCAAAATCTTTTACTTCCAGTTTCTACCACCAGGTGGAGCATTCTGTTTTAAATAAACCTATTTCCGAACGAAACTCCGGCACTCGTTCCTGCTGCTTACGGCACCTTGTAGAAAGCGTGCCGAGCATGCGAGAAAAATCTTTTAGTTCCACTTTCCACCGCCAGGGAATACCAAATCTATGTCTTAAATAATTAACTATATCTTAATTAGTTCATGTTAAGTTGAATGAATTGATTCCTGTTGAAATCAGACCCACAGAAGACGAGAAAATAAATCACATACTGGATATTAATATTCATAAATGGTGGTAACCAAAGGCTGAAAAAATTATACCGACGTTTATTTAGTTCTTGGGAGACCTCCGAAGAATGTCAGAAAAGATTGCATTTGAATCGGACCAAGATTAAATGCAAAATCTTTTAGTTGCATTGTCCACCTTCAGGGGGTGCACTCTGTTCGAAACAAACCTCTTTCCGAACAAAACTCCGGCACGTGTCCTCGCTGCTTGTGACAACGTATAGAAGACGTTCTGTGCACGTGCAGAAAATCTTTTAGTTCCGTTTACCACCGCCAGGCGTGTCAAATCTATATCTTAATTAGTTATCTATATCTTAAAAAGTCATCTATATCTTAATTAGTTCATGTTAAGTTGAATGAATCAATTGTAGTTGAAATCGGATCCTTTGGCTAAATCGGACAAATTTTAAATACAAAATTGTTTAGTTTCACTTCCCCGCGCTAGGAGTGCACTCAGTGCTAAATAAAACTCTTTCCGATCGAAACTCCGTCCCGGCTGCCTATGACACCGTATAGCAGGTGTGCTGCGCACGCGCTGCAAAATATTTTAGTTCCATTTTTTACCAACAGGTGGCGCTAAATCTGTATCGTAATTAGTTATCTATACCTTAATTAGTTCGTGTTAAATTTAATGGACTAATTCTCATTGAAATTGGGCCCATAGAATCCGAGAAAATAACCCTCCCTGGTTAATGTTCAGAAATACTGGTAACCAAGTGTTGAAAAAATGATACCCTGGGGACCTGAGAAAACGTTTCGTTTGAATTGGACTAAAAATTAAATAGTTCTGATTTTGGAGGCAGGGGGTGGGGGGGGAGAGACTTTCGATCAGAGCATTAACGCGATATTTAAACTACAACCGAACACTCACCGTCCTCCCCCCCCCCACCTACAAACAGAATTTAACCAACGACGTTAAAAAAATAGGACATATCATTAACTTTCTAAACAGAAACAAAATGACTTTTTTTGCATACAAAAACAGTAAGTTACCGTCGTTAATTTCTGAAATCAAATACAAAAATGATGTATACATGTGAAAACTCTAAAAATCGCATAAAACAAATCGCAAAATTCACAACTCGTTGTTCGAATTGCAATCAGCTGACGAGCTTTTCATCTGCCAATCACAACTGCCCGGTTGACTTCCAGCTGTGCCTACAATGCTATCAGCTACCGATCACAACTGCCCTCCAATGGTATTTGACTTGTATCGGGTGATTTGTGACGTCATTTGAAACAAAACACGGTTCTAAACATGGAAAAAAGTTAAAACACTAATAAAAAGGAAATTAAAAGAAAAAGTCTAATTAAAAAAATCGGGATAATAAATAATCCACCCTTCCCTTTTAAAATCATGATTTTTTATCTGTAAAGAATTATCAGCTTTCTCCAAGCCAAAAAGAGTAGAAAACAAAATACGATTATGAGCGTATCTGAGGCTGAAATGGAAGCAATCACCGAACCAATTAAGCATTCTGGGCAAAATTACTTCGTGCTGAAGGAAAAAATTCACCAAAAAATCAAAAATTGCTGTACGAATTTCGCATAAACTTTATTGAAAACAGGATAAAAAAGGTATATTGTGCTAAAAGATTGGAAACGGATTCCGGTTACTAATGTGGGTAAATCTCAGCGAAACGTCAAAAAACACTAAAAATCGGATTTTTAAAATCATGATTTTTTATCTGTAAAGAATTATAAACTTTCTCCAAGCTAAAAAGAGAAAAAAACACGATTCTGAACGTATCTGAGGTTGAAATGGAAGCGCAACCACCGAACCAATCACGCATTCTGGCAAAATTTCTTAGTGTCAAAGGAAAAAATTCGCCAAAAATTCAAAAATCGCTGTACAAATTTCGCATAAACTTTATTGAAAAGAGGATAAAATTTACTATATTGTGCTAAAAGATTGGAACCGGATTCCCGTTTCTAATGTGGAAAAAAAGCAGCAAAACATGAAAAAACACTAAAAATCGCATTAAAAATTAAATTAAAAAAATCTATTCAAAAATGCCAAAATCTGGCTTCGAGGTGCAAAACGACCTGCATAGAGGTACCTTCCCACCAAATTTTGTAGATCTGCGTAGAGCAGTCTCTTCAGAACACAACGGAGAAACAGACAGACACACATACACAAATTTCATTCTTTATTATAGTTGGAGATTAGTGCCTCATTCTAATAGACAACATACATCAAAATAAAGAAGATAAGAAGAAAGTAACACTTTGGTACTATGCACATCAGATCAAACAAGAAACAAAAATCATGTGTCAACCCTGGATTATGAAACACTTTCAACACTATCTAAATACTGTAACAAAATTTTAATTTTCAATTAGGTGAAAGCAGATGTATTAACAAAGAATTTGGAAAACCATAACTCATTTGAAAATTCAATTTTAGCAATTATTATCTATAGTCTTGCAGCCCCGTATATGCTATAAATAATTTATACACACCAAGTAATACTAAAATAAATTGTAACATTTAAAAACGCATACCTTAATTATAACCTCACTTCCGGCAATTAATGCTCATAGACATTACTATAACTGAATTATTTTGTGTGTCCCTGAAATTGAATGATAAATGGTATGGATAACGTATTCTATAGGAAGCATGTATCCCACCTGAAGTGATGTACATCAATTTCAATATGTTTGAAACAGTGCATTACATTACGCTGCAAACGATCTTTCTCCATAGACCATTATGCAACGAAAATATTCTAACTGTCCATGTAAACGCAGTATAATTGCTGCAAGCTTCATTTTAACTACAGACCATGCCATTGTAAGCATCCATAACATATATAAATTACATGAGAATCCGTGTACATTTACGTGAGTTATATCACGGACAGACAGACTTGCAGATGGCCATAAAAATCGAATTCATAAATACTTTTCAACTATGATAGAAAGAGTTAAAAAGGCTATAATGCCTCTAGAACTGTCCCGCTAATAAGACCTGTGGCCACCACGCCTACTTATACACTTCCTTCAACGAGACATGTTACTGATATTGTTTTTGACTGTGCCAGTTGATCCAAATTATGCAACACTCAAGGAGTGAATTTTAAGTTCTGGATTTTGCTGGGAAGTTGTCACAAACTTCAGCATGACCTCAAATCATACAGCCCTCAAAGTGTGAATTTTAAATCGTGCATGTTCTTGAAAAGTGTAACATCCCGAATATGCTCAATGTGCGTATGGTCTGGGGACCTTGTGGACCAATCTGTACGAAGAATATCCTCTCCACCGAGAAAAACATTAAATAAACATGGTTCGCCTTGCATTGTCATTTTTAGATTATGATCTAGATCTAGGGCTATCCAAAAATGTCGCACATGAGGTTCAAAGACTTCATCAATATGTCACTGTGTGCTCTGACTACATTACTTTGAAGCCATAACTTTCCAACACCATGCTGCCTCATGCAAGGCTTCCACAATTATTCGAATAGTCAGTTTTACATATAATGAGATCAAAAGCTATCTTCTAATGATGTGTTGCCAATCAGTTGAGTGTTGTAATGCGACACATAAATGAAAAACATGTTGCTCTAATCTCGCAGCGTACAAGATGAATCTAATTAGCTGCACGATTTCTTTTCCCTGTGCAAATATTTCAATAGAGTTAAAACGAAACTTGTTCATTTTTTATATAAAGTTTTAATATAATCTGTAAAACTGCATCAAAATATACAATCAGAAATGAATCTACATGTCTACTAAAAATATTTAATGCAAACATCTTACTTATAATAAAATCCAAAAGCGAGAAAGTGTCTGTAACGTTACCGGGCTGTACCACTCTGGTCTGCGAGTCGATCGTAGTTAAACGCCACGTTAGGCTTAATGAAAAACATATACTAACATATTGCAACCAAATGTTAATTTCTTCTACGTGAAATCATGTCTGTTCTTCATATTTTCACATATAACATGTATATATTATCCAATTATAATGTATTAAATTCCAAATTAAAAATAAGCTGTTATAGACATCAGATTACTAAATATAAACAAACAAGCACTGTTGCCATTCGGAATTTCCGAATCGTCAAACAAATGAATGACTCTTTGAACGCTTCAGTAAAAAAATATAGGTTAATTATCTCTGTTCTTAAAATATTTGTAAAAGCATATTAAAGTCTTTAAATATTTTAATTTTGTTTAAAATCTTCAAAAACTATTTTTGCAGCCATCATTCGTCAATTAATTTAAACAATCGAACTTTATTAAAAATACAAGTTAATATTGGATTTAATTAGCATATTAAAATTTAATGTGAATTTTTCAGAAATTACATTTCACTTTGCTAAATTATTATTATTATTATTTGGAAAAAAAAATGTGGCGAGTCATTCACTTTTGAGAATCATTCATCAAAATTATTTGTACTGTACAGATTGCCAATTGGCAACGTGTGTTTTACTGTTTTAACATCTTTGTTGATCTTTTAAATGCTGTTTTAAACACGCGGTTGTGGATCATTCGGGACTATAGCCGTGCAGCTATAGGTCTCAACCCCCTCCCCCCTTCAAAGTTCAAACATGCGGTGGATTTGAATCTGTTCAATCAAATCAGTTTTTATTCTTTTTTATATAGTTTAAAGATCGTTTTAGCGATGCCTCATGAAAATGATGAAACGCCGATTGAACGTAGACGGCGATTAATTAGAGAAAGACAGTCAAGTTGGTTTGCTTCGCAATCACAAGCAACTTTGGACCGCATAAGGGAAGATTGCGTTCATCTTGCGAAGATTGCGAATAATGCAAACAAAGTTTGAAATTTTGTTTCCATCGTAAATAAAATTATTTTTTTCTTATGAAACGTAATTAAAATATAAGGAATAAATAGTACCGAGTAATTTCCATTTAATTTTGCTTATATAATCAAAAAATGAGCTATGTGGTGAGTCAAGCTCTTTAGAAACTCATTGATAACACTTTTTTTACAGAAAATTTCACTCATGGATTTTTTATTTATTTATTTATTTATTTTTAATGTTTAATTTGAATGTTTTGTCCATTCGTTGAACTATTTCAACAACTGAATATTGAGTCAATATCCTATCATTTTTGACGGGGGGTATATACTAGTTTTTGTTATAATTAGCAGTTCGCTCTCCTTGAAAATAGAATGTCCGCATGGCCCATTTAACACATATTAATCTCATATAAAGAAAATATAACCAAGAAATATTATTTATGTAATTTTACTCAATTATTTCACTTTTATGCATGAAATATCTTTAATTTATTTTATTAGATACTAGAGACTCGCCCGGCGCTGCCCGGCCCGAGATAATAACAATCTCAGAGCAAGGCGTTAACCCATTTCCTCGCCATACCCGCAAATATAACGAATAATTTGTTCAAGAAAACCACCTTCACCTACATTAACGCGATCATTAAAAAAAGAATTAAATTTTTCTGATAATTAGAACATAACGAAAGCGCTACGCTAAAATATCCGACAGATGACAACACTTGTAAATTAGTAAAAAATGGCAATTATTTCGTTTCATTTTCGCAAACTAAAGGGAGGGATCGGCCAGAGAAACAGATCTCTTTATAGTTCAGTTTTTAATGAAAGCAAATCCCTGTCTGAAACTTTTTTCAGATGTTTTTCACTGGCGCCGGCAGATTTTTGGCAGTTTTTTGCATAAATTAAGAAAAATTACCGGCCGAATTTTTCAAAAATCACATTGTCGGATACAGATTTTTTTTTTTTTTTACATATGCTAAGAAATTTTCAAATTGATATCTTAATTAGTTTTCTTAAAATTCGCAAATTAGCAAAATAATTTCGAATTTTTTCATTTCCTCTAGCAAATTCAGACTAACAGTTTTTTTCTTTAGCCATTTTGATTTAAAAGAAGGCATTTTTGATGCGATGTTTATTGCTATTCTAATTAATATCTTGAGTAATTATCAAAATATTAAAATTCTGAGACTCAGGTGCACATGGTCAGACCTTGAACTATCCACACCTAAATTTTCAGATTTCTAGGTGGACTAGATTTTCCTATCCAGCGCCAACAGACACACACACACACACACACACACAGAGCGAAACTTTATTTTATTAGTATAGATTTCTGATCAAATTTGTTTATTTGTCCTCGTTCAGAATGACCAGAATTACGACTCCAGTGCTTAAATGACTTTTCGTTTTACTTTTTATAATAATTGAAGCTCACCATGCTTAGTTACACCATTTATATTAATTTAATGATGCCATGCCACCGCATGCAAAAATGCGCACTAATTACATTCAAAGTACAAACTGTGTATGTAATTACGATAACTATCAAAATATATATGTATCTAGTTTTTCCCTTTTAGAAATATTTATGAAACATTCGTTTATGACAGATTCTAAGACCCATTACATGTTGCATAAATAAAATAAAAGATAAAAATAGAATTAAAACAAAAAATGTTATATTTAAAGTGGATGTAGGAATACTTGCTTTTATTCCCTTTTTAGCATTATTTCATTTTCACTAAATAAAAGAATTTTGTTTTGATGTAAATTTACTGACAAATTTATCAGTAAAATATCAGCAATATTACAAAAATAGTATTGTTAAACAGATATTCAATACTACTTCTGCTCAAAAAAGTGCTTTTGATACAGAAGCCCTAGCTCATTTTTTTCCTACCATATAATATAGATATTAAGGTTGGTGCAAAAAGTACAGACAATTTTTTTTATTGGTATGCCGCTAAAAAATTGCAAATTAAACAGTCAGAAAAAAATTCTAAGAAATTTATTAATATTTCACGCTTGGGCATAAGTTTATGAAATGGGCAAAAATTTATGATTATTAAACTTTATAAGATTTGAACACAGAAGCTCTATTCGCTAACTAACGAAATCATTTAGATAATAAATGTAAAGTATAGAGTAATGACTAACGGGTACTAACGGGTGACTAACGGAACACGTGCGCTATGTTCTTTATTTCCTTCATTCCCCCATACGTCGCATTGTTCTATCTGCAGTCGGCAGATCGTTTGCTTCGATGTATTGATATTTTTTAAATATACTATGACCGCAACTAAGAAAATAATCACAAAACAGGTACATGAATGTATTCAATATCCCAAAAACTTCAAATTAAAAAGTACGAAGAAGTTACTCGGTGCTATTTCCAGAAAATTTAGAATTTATCTCTAGATGTGACAGCAAAAGAGTCATTCTTTTAAATCAGATGGTTAGTTTTATTTGCAAAATAAAATATTTGTTTGAGAAATCATTCATTACGACAGTTTCCGATTATAGAATCGAACAACGACAGTCGCATTTAAATAAAACGTCTCTCAAACAAAATGAGTTGATGAAAATAATCCGTTTTCTGTTTTTTATTTAACATCCTGTAATTGTATCATTGCTAATACGTGTATAAAATCCTGTATTTTTGTTCATATGGCATTCATATAACTTATGAATAGGCATAAATTAATAAAACGCCTCTAATTGAGTTGAAGCTTGTTTACTTACAACGATCATTCGGAGGAATAGATTCCCAAGAATAAATAAAATTAAACTTACTAAAACGTCTGGAAGGAAAACTTTTAATATCGATAAACTACGTATGACACTTTGAAGTTAGCACGCTCACAGTCAATGGTCAATAAATTCGAAATTGAAGAAGGATGTTCTTTAGATGAAGATTAAGACATCGATAAGGATTTTAGGATGAGCTGTCAAGTTATCAACAATTTGTAAATGAGAGTGAAGTTGCAATTTACTGAATTTCATAGAGTTCGCAAACTGCTTCTTTTCGTGCAGCTACCGCGATTGTATAAAGTTTTATTGCTGAATCATGCCATGAAATAGACAAGAACAAAAAACTTTGGACAGAAGGATTGTAGAGGGACATTATAGATTTTCATTTCGCACCCGTCTGCCAACTGTTGAAAATACGATAGATCATCTTGAAGTTCTTGTCTATGCCTTTAATCCCATAAGAAATATATTCACCATTAATTTCTAGTTCGTTAACTGTTCACGCTGAACGCAAGCTTCCAAATACCATACGCACTTTAATTGAGGTTGCGGTTTTTCCCCCAGAACTTTTCTGTCAGTATTCTTGTTTCTTTTGAGTCATTTCCTCATTTATTTCTAATTTTACGTCTTTTAATTGGGCGTAAGCAATTAACAGCTGAATAACAGGCATCTTTCTCAATTTTGCATAGTCAACATTTATAGCATTGACACACCCACTCTAATCCGAGTATTTGTACAGTCAAAAGCAAATGGGGTATTTCCAGTACGTCGAAAATCAAAGGAAGAGCATGCTACAATGCATCAATGTTTAGCTTAATTTTGTTGTTTTCTTTCTTTTTATCTCTCCTTTATGACGTTCGTAGTTTCTTATATTTGTCATGCAACGAAATTATGAGTTGGGTAGTTTTGTAATCGGAAACCGTCAGTATTAATGCTATCTCGCTCAAACCTTTTGTTTTGCGAGTCACTAATCTTAGAATTTAATTACTGACAATATTGCTATTTGCTTCTGGAAGCAAATTATACATTTTTCTTGAAACAGCATTGAATCAAATATTCATGCGAGATAACATCATTATGTTTTAAATATTTATGAATACCAATTTCAGGTACAGTTTTGGTATTCTTTTCTTTGCTTAGGACATAATATATTAAAAAAAGTCATAATATCATATCAAATGATCTACTGACTACCAAGAGAATTAAGTGAAATACACTAGAAGGAAAGGCGAATTCAAAATTCATTCTTCAATATTCTCCATAAATTCGCAGTTGATGCACGATTGGAATTGTTTGTAATTTTTTTTTCGCTTTTGTTCTTATTAGTTTTAGTACTCTGGAGATAGAGCTATAGTGTTCAGATTCATACAGTTTACTGATAATAACAAATAACGAAAATATTGGGATTTTGCCCATTTTCATAAATTTAATGCATATGCTCAATCGAAAGACATTAATAAATTCCATTTTTTTTATATTTTCTCTTCTTTTCCCAATTAGCAATTTGTTTGTGGTCTAGCGATTTTCCCGTGGTTTTATTTAAATATTTTTGGCATACTCTAATAGCTATAACAAATTGAAATATAGCGTAATATAATGATATTTATTATAAATAAAATAAAAATGTTTTGCATGTCCCGTGCACATCCGTACGCACCTAACCCCTTCAATTTATATTTACAGCAAAATACCAATTAATCGAACTCCGTATATCAAAAGGACATAAGGAAATTTAAAAAAAAATCAGGGAAAAGACAACCTAATGAAATCCATATTATATGTATTCCTTCGTATATCAATTCTATTCATAATTCGTTTAGGGCACCAAATATCAAGCAAATTCGCAATTTAATATTTCATTTTTTGTTGTAATAGACTAATGACAAATTATTATTTGCAGTCGGTTATTCATGCAGCAAAAAATCATTTCTCGCAATTCCTTAAAAAATGCCTTCCACAGGTTTGCTTTTTTTTTTTAAACCAATTACTTTAGTTTTAATATTACTTGAGCAATTTTAAAATTACTTTCAGATAAAAATATTTATTTGAAAATTCATTTTTTGTTGTAATAGACTAATGACAAATTATTATTTGCAGTCGGTTATTCATGCAGCAAAAAATCATTTCTCGCAATTCCTTAAAAAATGCCTTCCACAGGTTTGCTTTTTTTTTTTAAACCAATTACTTTAGTTTTAATATTACTTGAGCAATTTTAAAATTACTTTCAGATAAAAATATTTATTTGAAAATTATTTATAAAATTTGAAGATTTTAAATCTGAAGATTTTTTTTATATAGATAATTAAAGTAAAATAAAAAGTACATATTCGAGGAATTTCGTTTAACCCTATGAAGGGCGGTGGTATACCTTATATACCACCTAATTTTAATTCTATTCGAACCAGAAACTTTTAATTAAATTTTACTTTTTTTTTACTTTCACGGGAAAAGTTGAAAAATCGCTTTTCCTTATTTTGAACTAAATTCTTTCGTAAATACCGATGTGAGTTCGAGGTTACAGGAACAAAATTGCTTGCCCCTGAAAGGGTTAAAAAAATATTCCATATCAGTTTTACTAATACAAAAAAATTTACTACATATCCTAATTCTTCTATTGTTTCTATAATGTATTAATTATTGATTAGTTGTAATCAGACAGAATGTAATGCTTCATCGAAATACATATTTTACGTACCAATGATACTTTAATTTTACTAATATTTTGTATTTCGTACAAATGTAATTATTGCAGATCTGTGCAGAAGGAAATCATAATTCAGTTAAACAAATATTGATATATCTACTTTGCAACATTTAGAAAAATATTATTCCTTAATCAAAACACGTGATTTATCTAAAACTAACAAGCATGTTATATTATGCCAGTAAAAATCATTTCTTTCCCTGTTCTTTGAATCATTGATTTTCACGAATGAATCGAAAACAATATATTTTTACTGATACGAAAAATACATTAACATCAACAAAAAACTTTAATTGTTTAGCAGGGAACTTGCAAACGATCTAAATGCATTACCTTAGGACTTGGTAATGGCTTAATGTGTTGTAAGCTGCTACATTTTCAGCTCAACAATTTTCTGGAAAGAAAACAAAAAAGAAAAGAACACCTAAACGTTTTTATAAAGTGCAAACCACATGAAAACATGTATTTTTTGAGTTTTTATCAAAAATATGATAGTTTCATTATTTTACTTTTTCGAAAACTATAAACTGCATATCATGTAATTGGTAATGCAGTAGGATAAATCTAATAAGAAATTATGAAAGTTCAATTTAGCATAAAAAACGAAATTACTTTACACAATTACACAAATTTAATATATTTAACTTTTTGTTTTCATATAAATTTAACATCAGAAGTCGAAAAAGATTTTAGTTTATCTAAAAGAATGGTATGCAGAAACATAAATACATGTACAGGGCCTGTTTACCAAATAGGCCCGGGAAGCCTGTGCTTACCCAAAGAGATACAAAAGGGCCTCCTAATATACCTTTCAAAATAAAGTTTTAGAAAAAAAATTCAATCAGGGTAACAAAAGCATTTTTTCCTTACAAACTCTTATCTAAATTATGAAGTTTGCTCTTTCTAAAGTGTTGTTTACTCAAAATTTTGATGGTAAACTTTCAAATTGTTGCAGCATACAAAAAATGGATTTAGTAAATAACAAAGCAATTGGTAGAGTAATAGGGTGGGGGGCCTTGAGTAACTACGGGCTTCTCCTACTTCTATGTCTTAAGCGGGCCCTGTATATGTGAGGAGATAGATTTCGTTCCCTTAAATTAACATCCAAATAAACATTATATATTATATAAGACTGTTTATTTTTAGTAAAAGGAGTTTTTTTAATGAAAACTACTGAAGTATTTTTACATTAGGCATAAATAACATAAATGCAAACTCTAGTATAGATGCGTCTCACCGATCGCATTCAACCCTCCATGTCATTTTGTATATTATGAAAAAAAACTTCCGAAGTGTTTATTAGGGAGGCTAAACGTTTTCTTTAACTACAAAATGACTAAGAAAATTGGTGGTAAAGTCATGCAGTACATACAGTTTTCTTCCACGTCAACAACAAATGCCTGAAAGTGAATTTGCTCATATCGTGCCACAAAATACTCGAACTTTACGATACGTATTATGCTAATAGCTCCGGAAGGTATATATGTTTCCTTTATAACGTATCAATATAGTACTGTAGCAAACACAATGTTGCAGCGTCTTTTGCTCACGTAATTGCTATTCTACTTATTCTTTTTATTATCCTTAAGCGTACAGGGCTCCCTTTGCCAGGGGTTTCCTTTTGATTACCAATTTTTCGAAAAAATAATCTTCGTACTAATATTTTTATTCTAGGAAACTCAAGAAGAATTTAAAATGAATGGTATTCAAAAAAGAACCAGTGTAATTCATACTGCTACCGATGACGAGGCAATTATATGAAATTTCTGGTGATAAAATTAACAATTATGTGCATCATCATCTTATAGTATAAATACAATTAATGAAGAAGAAGATGTTACTTCTGCACTTTTTTCAGCATCTTTGATATATTATCTTTAACCCTTTCGCTCAATAGCCTCTGAATTGTGACAGGGACATTTACTAAGATTTCCAGTTATGAAATTTGCATGTTTTGCACTTTTGAAACTTTTAGCACACACTTGTCCACTTTTTACTAATTAGTACAGACTTGACAAGGCTCTGCTATTTAGTAGTGCTTAAAAATTACAAAAATTTCAAAGCATATAAGGCAAAATCTTACAAACATTCCCTGTCTCCGTTTGGAGACTCACGACCGATAAGGTTATAAATCTATATACAATCCACTATGGTCTTGCAAACCAGACATGTATACAGTTATATAGCTCTGGGTATTTAATTGAAATATGTGTTGCCCGCAAAATATTAAGTAATTATGAATTCGATCCCAGGCGAGAAAGTTTGACGTCTACTTTACAGCATCAAGTATGAAATATACAGCTCGAGTTTTTGAAATTTAAAGAAACGCAATGTAGAATTATCTTTTTCAAATTTATAATCTGCAAATATTACGTTTCCTTATCTTATTAAACTTTCTTTCTATGTTAAATATTGATTAAACACGTGATTAAAATATTCAAAAGCAATATTTCGTATACTTATTTTTCTAGTAATTTTATAAAATATCCTTTTTTTAGACAAAGAGAAAAAATTTAGTTAGAATTTCATTTAAAATGAACTCTTAAGTTTAATTAAAACAATTCCTCGAAAAAAAGTAGTGTATATATATATCTAAACATTTATTAAAAGTGATTCTTCCAATTTTCGTCTGGGATGGAAAAACCTAATGTTTTACTTAATATTGTCTCTATATTAACATTTGGAAGTTTACAGATGTTTATAATGAAATGTTATCGATTAAATCTACCTAGACTTTACCATTTAAAGTAAAATAAAAACAAGTTGAGACATTTTCTTGCTAATCATCTAAATACAGAATGTAATAATAATATTTTCAAAGTCATGCTCAAGTCTGCAAATATGATAAAGAACTGAAACTATTACGTAAAGCACTGAAAATATTTGCATAGCAATCGATTGAAATGCAAATATTTTTATCCTTGTAGTCTGCAGCATTATCATGAAGAAGCATTCAAATATATAACCCTTCATCATTTAATATTAAAGATTTTATAGATCACGTAAACGAAACTTTTCCCCAGTGATCGTTTGCTTAGTAATTTGTGCTACTTTCAGAATGGCAGTATTTGCACTCGGTCATGATGTAGAAATAAATATGAAATATAAAGAAAGCAAAAATACCCGTGTGACTCGTTTGTCGAAATCACGTGCAGATTTTCTTCGAGAGTGAATTTTTCATATTTCTCGGAATACTAAGAAGTATTTGGTGAAGGTTTTTCATATAACGTAAATATATATATACATATATTCTGCAATCCCTGTCGTTTTGCATTATTGGCAAAACACTTATATTGGGATTTCGGCAATTGACCTGGGCTACTGATTTAGGACATTGCGTATAATTGTGTGTTATCCGAGATACAATTTAATCGTTTTGCTATTCATAGAATTTGATTGTTCGGCGTTGAAATTTAGAGCAAAATGAGTTCTATTAATAAAATTTCAGTGGTGAACAACAATGATATTTGCATTTCTTCCATCATTATTTAAATATTTTATGTATTTATTTAGTGGAAACAAATTCATTCAGATTGCAGACAATTTTGTTTCACAAATATCATTGTTATGCCAAAAGGCACCATTTGGGGAGCATTTGGCTGGTGCCCTCTGAATATGATAATTTTGAAAGTTTCAGTCATCACAGGTCAGACTGAAATGAAATAAAAAATTACACAAAAACGAGAATAATTTGTCGGATTTGAACAAATTAGAAACATTATCATTATATAAATACTTTAAATATCAATATTTTCTGCTAACACCTTTCTATTGCGACATTGACAATTTATTATTAACAACTACTTTGGATAATTAAAAATATATATATCAGAATGAAACAGTATCAGTTGCTTCTAAAATTTGAACAACACTATCAAGATAGATTTTTGCGTCACTCAAAGAGATCTTCTTTCCCCCCTTCAGGCCGTAGAAAGTTCTGAAATGTTGCCCCTGGCTATAAAACTGTGTAAAAAGTATGAAATAAATTAAATTTAAACTTTTTTTAAATGTTGGACATTAATATTCTGCTTTATAAAAATGTGCTCAAAGCTATGAAAGATGCTAAAATGTAATCAGTTATGGAATGCAAGATTCGAAATCCCATGCCACTTTTGATGTATACTATTCTTTAAGTTACTATGTCAAACTATAGTTATTCATTCACACATTATTAGAAATGTTCAATCTTCGAGACATAGAACTATACGATGAGGCAAAAAAAATCAATAATCTTTACATTGAATTTTAGTATTTTGATTTCAATAATTTTAATAATTTAACATTTAAGTACAAATGATAAACATTAACATATTTAAATAAATAATTATATACGAATATATTTGAGTAATCATTAAAATTACATATTTCAAAATTAGCAACAAGATTTTAAAGAATAAACAAAAAGAACAGTTAATTATTCTTATATGATATTTTTCTATTTATGATTTTGAAAAAAAAGTTTTCAGAAACTTCGAATATATAATATACTAGCGGCCCTCCCTCGCTTTGCTTCGGGTTAACCTTGAAAACCTTCATCTCTTTGTGTTTTCTGTAGACCTTTTTAATGTGTACAATAATTAGTACATTATTTTGATAAATCTTGTAGGGTTCAGCCTGCGTTTGCAATGTATAAACGGTTAAAAATGAAATTATTTACGACATCACATTAAAAACCTCAAAAATAACAGTATTTCTCCACTATTTAATGGATATACATATAAACCTTCCTCTTGAATCACTCTATCTATTAAAAAAAACCGCATCAAAATCCGTTGCGTAGTTTTAAAGATTTAAGCGTACATAGGGATATAGGGACAGAAAAAGCGACTTTGTTTTATACTATGTAGTGATTGTTAATGCATGTATTTTATGCAATGAAAATCAAAGCAATAATTTGTGATTTCAAAACTTTTCTTCAAACAACAGAAGTCAAAGAGTATATTTTCCAAAGTTAGAAACAGAATACATTGCTTTTATTATAAAATATGAAACATTTAATATTCGATAAACTTCTTAATATTTAAATTGTTATAACAAGCAATAGTAAGTTACAATAAAATAATAAAGAGCGATAATGGATTAAAAAATCAATTTAATTTTGTTATTAGTTGTTTTTTTTATCATTATTTTTTTCCCAATTTTCTCCACCCATATATATCATTATATACATTGATAACCCCCATAGCTGTAAAAATGTTTGAAAATCAGTTACAACAGTTTCTTTTATGTGTTATAGACGTTTCAATTGGTGCTAAAACCAACCTAAATAAAGTTCTGTATACGTGATCATACCGTACATACCAATTTAATATACATGCAATTTTAGATTCCTGTTCGCCGAGGAATCTGATTCCACATTTTTTTTTTTTTTTTTTTTTTTTTTTTTTTTTTTTAACCATTAATGCAGAATACATTTTCAGGTATCCCTCGCTTAATACACAGATCGAATATTGCATGCACCGCTGTCAGATAACGACAAATGTGTACGATTCATCTATGCTGTATCGGTAAATGGAAACTCGCTGCCAGCACATTTGCAATAATCATTTTATAGTTTTTATGACGCAGAGAAACCAATGTTTTTGCCTAGTTAACCAAATGAACAAAAATAGAAATAGTTACCTTTTTACTTTCTTCTATCTATAATAGAAGAAAGTATTGTAATCGAACTTTTTTTTATTTCCGATTTTCGATGGATTTAAACGTTTTAGAGGTCAGAGATTCTGAAAACATGTTTTTACAAAATGTCTGTCTCTCTCCTCATTTTATCATCGAAAAGTATATGAAGTTATGCTTCAAATTGAACCAAATATGATTTTAAGTTTTTTGGGTATGACCAGCAGATCCCACTTGAATTTGGAAATATTACGACGAAAAGGGGCGCTGTGATAGCGATCTTTGCTCCATTTTCACTATTGTATCATCGAAAAGTGTATGAATCTATGCAGATAATTGAACCAAATTTTTGTATATGTTTTGTATTATGGCCTACATGTCCCAGTTGAATTTGGGGATATTGCGCCTAGAGGGGGCGCTGTGATACCCATTTCAAAATTTCAAATTTAAAAAGATGTACAAACAAATAGAAATCCTAAAATGTTTTTACGTCAACTGTTTGGCCTTAATGGATTCCAGAGCATTTTTTGTTTTGTCTATATTTTAAAAAATGGCTGAGATATGACAGTTTGAAGCTTTAGGCTGGCTGACATTTCGAAACAATACAGTTTGGTTCTCCACAAACGATTTTAATTTACGAGTTTTAGTGAACATGGTTTCGGCAAATTTTCTTTTATTTCTTTTATGTAACCAATCTTTTCAACCCTTACATGCTTACATTATATATTTATATTCGTAAACGTTAAATTCTCGCCAAGCGTGCCAACAATTAGAGAAATATCGCCAAATTTGGCGAGAAAAACACGTTGCCATATATGAGGTCAACTTGGCTATATCTGTCTAATTTGGCGATATTCTCATTCAAATTTAATATTAACGAGAACTGGGAATGATTCTTCAGCAATCGGGTTCAACGCATTTTAGCTTCGTGTTTTTCAGTAAAATAGGCTAAAATCCTAAAACAAAGCAACAGGGAGGCTATCGTTTCTTGCCAGTACAGGCCAGAAGGACTTTTTGTTGTTTAGTATAATATATCGGCTGCTCGCATCCAGGTAACCCGACGATTCACAAGCAGCTGACTCACAACAGAATGACGAAAAATATTGATTTTTTGGCGGTTTGGATGGCAAAATTTGAAGCTTTAACATGTAAGAGATAGTTTAATATAAACTATTATATTAAACGTTTTATTTATCACCAACTCTTTGTCTTAATTTTAATGTATCATAGAAATAGCGTACGAATACCGAAATAAATGAAGATACTACAGATACAGTAAAATTAGAGTACATATACTGAAATTTTGGTAAATATTTTTACAGTGTAATAACTACCGGGAGCTATGCAATTTATACAAACATTTATTTTAAATGTATAAATGCTATTTACAATTACAATTGTACTTGTACAGTATTTTCAAATTTATTGTGTCATATAAATACTAACCTCATACTGTAAAGAATGAAAATGGTATAAATCCCCCAAAATTTACTGTACATATACTGAAAGTTTGCTAAATTTTTGCAGTTTATAAACACACACACACACGGTTTTGTTTAAATTAAATGAAATGGGGAAAAATTCTTTATATCTTAAAATCTTTGTTTGTTATAAAAAAAGAATATAAATTAATTTAAATACTATTTGTTCCCTTTTTTTTAATAAAAACACGAAATTTAAACTAGACAGATACATTAAAATGGAAAAATATCCGTACCATATACGATGAGCAATATACAGGTTAATTTTTTTTAATGCAGAAATATTCAAGAATAAATCCTTTCTCATAAACCTTTTACTCATAAATACTTCATTACTCTATCTTTTGCATTCTTTTTAGATAATGAGTTAATTTTTTCATTAAATTTTTCAGAAAAACAATAGTTAGAACATTTATTTTTGCATTATTTATTCCTGCATTATTTATTTTAAAAAATTCTACTCGAAGTCAGAAAGAGAAAATTCAATTACATTTTCAGTTAAAATATACTCTTAAGTTTAATGTTTAAAATTCTAAGATATAAGGATTTATATGTACCTAAACTTTTTATTAAAAGTGACGTTGTTATTTTTCGTCTCTGGTGGAAGAAGTACGTAATAAACTTAGTTATTCTTGTTTAAGTTTCTTTGACATTTACATGGTTAGATGTGGTTATACAAAAGGGTTTTTGGATACATTCACCGAAGGTCAAATAAAAGTGATAAGATATATTTTTTAAGCCACACATAGAATATATTCCGTTTGTTTACAGGGAATATGCAAAAAAAATAAATGTTTGAAAAATTTAAAAAACTTTAATTTTACTTTCACTAAAAAATGTACTTTATATAGAATTAAGTATTCACTTTAAGGGAAAGTATTTAAGAAAAAATTCAGACTAATTTACTAATGACTAAAAAAAATTATTATAGTTACGTATATTCTGTATATCAAAAACATACAGAATGCAGTAATTGGGAAAAGGAACTGCAAACACCTGCAGAAACAGAACGAAATAAAAATATGGAGTAAAACATTCGTACAGAACTGCGCAACTAACGCATACAATTTTCAGTGTGCTGTCCAATGTTTTCAGCTACGAGTTGGAAACGTGAAACCGCATGTTCCACAACAGAGTGAAGAGTATCCACTGTGCGTGTGTCTTGCACAAGCTCCTCTCCCGACTTTACTGCATATACAGCGCCATCTGTCAGTGAGATTTTAAGTTTTTTTATAATCATGCCTAAAAATCCCCATTGCTTTAGGAGCATACTGGTGAAATTTCCGGTCATTTGGATCAGTGGTTCTTTCGTTATAGGGTTTTACTTTCACAACTTTAAAAAAAATCACCCTGTATATGTATTCCTGAAGGCAATACATGAATTGGATATTATTTCGTTTAAATTGGATCGCTAAGGGTGGTCAACGTCGGACCAAAACTTGATTTATCCACATAGAAATAACGTTATGATTGTTCAATTGGAAAAATAGCTCCATTGTTGCAATTCATTTTCACCACATTGCTATCCGTATTATTATCACGTCAGTATTGAGTGACGCATACATTTGTGCTTTATAATATAAGTTGACTTTTTTGTGAATTTTAATGAAAGTATGTTTTTTAATAATTTTTTTTTTACATTTAATTATTATTATTTTGAAATCTTCACACTTCCTGCAACTCGTTAGCTGTTTTGTTTTAATGATTTCACGAAATTGTCTTTAACTTCCTATGCTTTAAAAACAAAGTTGGTTCAATAGGCATTAAATTTAGTGCATGTACAGGGTGTTTTTTTTTTTAACTGACGCTGTTCAGAGCCGCCTGTAGTTCGTTCTAATAACTGGATTGACACAAAATTTTGTGAATGGACTAAGAAAACCATGGGGAAAAAAAGATTCCAACAACAAAAAAAATTAGTTCCAATCACCGCCGATAGGGAAAAATGTTGCGCTGTACATTGAAAAAAAACACCAGAAACAGACAAAATTAATAATTTGGATAAAATGCCATGTTTTATTCATCATTTACACTTTCCCTTTCGTTGATCGCAGTTGAAACATCCATTATCACTTTTTCTGCCACCGGTTTACGTCCTCTGCCTGACCGAACTGCTAGCGAACCTGTTTCTTCGAATTTCAGAATCATTGCTTTCAATACATTAACGGATAAAGGTCCTTTGCGCAGTTTATGGCGTGTTCTAAGTAAACGAAGAGCGGCTGGTGCATTGCACTGGTTACAATAATAGAACTTCACAAGTAACGCGCGCTGCGGTAACTTGAGATTCATTTTCAACCTGAGCTGAAATTGTTTCTCGGTGTTTTTCGCATGCATTTATAACTTAAAATATTGGGCGCTACTGTCGCTTGCGTAAGTAAAAATTTGCATTTTCATTTATTGCTTGTATTTTATGCTAAATCTCAGTTGCATAAATTACCACAGCGCCACATTTTCCCCTATCGGTGGTGATTGGAACTAATTTTTATTTTGTTGGAATCTTTTTTCCCATGGTTTTCTTAGTCTATTCACAAAATGTTGTGTCAATCCAGTTATTAGAACGAGCTACCGGCGGCTCTGAATAGCCTCAGTTTAAAAAAAAAACACCCTGTACTTCAATGATTTGTTCATGTGTGGTACTAGACTTAAATAAAATAAAAGTCTGATACCAAATAAATTATCAATAATATAAAGAAATATAAACACATTGGCCAGTTTTTCCGTTATGAATGTTGAAATAGGTTTATTGGCGGCGAGAACATTTGTTTACACTTTGTATTCAGGAAAATTATGCTTTTTCTTGCATGCGATGTCAATTTATTAACATACATACGTCCTCAATACAAAAAAGAAAAATAGATAAAAATTTATGTTGCTATCGTTTTTTAATTGAGATACAAATACAAAAAAGAATTCAATGAAAACATTTTAATCTATTTGAAAACAAATGTTAAAATATATTTAACAAGAATGAGTTTAATTATAATAGCTTATAATTTATATAATATAATTAAAATTAAAAATTTCATTCCTTTTATTATACATTGGAAATATTCATCTTTCCTCTAAACTTATATAACAGATAAATTTTAACATTAACATGAAATTATACTAAAATAATATAAAAGTATTCTGAAATATCAGATATATTTTTATCATATCAGTACAAGAAGAATAATGAAGTAACACTGTATTATAAGTGCGCAGATACTCTCTTATGCAGGTAGTCTATGGTCAAATGGATTTTTAAATTTTATATGTGATTGTGTTGTCTTGATTCTAACATTTGTGCCTGAACGAGCCTCCTATTCTGTCGTCCCTTTAATTTTTGAATAGTGTGACTGAATCACCTGGAATCTGGTTTTCGTAGTTACTTTCACACTGTCAGAAAAAACGGCAAAAATATCAGCATAATTTGCTGTAAATTTATGCACCCAAATTGCCAGATTTTTTTTTTTTGCTGTAACATTTAGTATAATTATAGCCATATTTGCAGTAAACGTAGCATGTTTAAAGCTCATTTTGCCGTAAAATACTAATCATAATATTATTTAAGTCCTCTTTTGCGGTCAATTTACAGTAAAATATGCTGGCAATTTGGGTGCATAAATTTACAACAAATTTTGCTGTAATTTTTGCCGTTTTTCCTTAGAGTGCAGCAATAATATGATAATTACGTCTCTGTGGTCCTCTGGCTGGTTCTTACCATATGGAGATAAGAGCTATTTCCAATGAAAATTTTCAAATATCGCCCATTATGCAAATAAAGATTAGATCAGGATGTCAGTGACATCCAATTCTGACTGAATTTAGAGTAGAATCTTCAGTTGAGTGTTAACCAAAGTTGTAAGGTGTTACAATTTAGTATTTTCAAATAAAGAGAATTAGATACCACGGGATTCACTTGTTTTAAATATTTAAAGTGACTTTTTATACTGATACTAATTGCAAAGTTCCTAGTGACACATTTGAGTAAGTTATAAGTGATCCTTTTTTATGTTCCTGCGAACTATCAGAGTGGCCATTTTGCTGTAAGTTAGTGTTTGAATTCAAAGAACTGCTTGGGAGAAGCCTTCCTACACTTAATTCTTAGTGTTTCGAGTTATATGTGCTTTCAGAATGCGTGGTTTTTGAGCATGGTATGTAGCTATCTTTTAGATATTGGTAATTTGAAATTCATTGAATAGAATATGAGCATAGGCTTGCATGGAAATAAATATGTTATCATTTGAACGTTCCGTGATTTTATTCAGAAAATATTATTAAAAGGATGTATATAAAATGTATTTATAATTATTTCTAAGAGTATATAACTACATATAACGATAGAAAAGTCTTTGATTAAATTATTACACTACACTAAACTGATATCCATAATGCAAGCATATGCAAGGCTGAATTAGAATTTAGTATAAATCTATATACATTGGTAAAAAAGACAACTGTTTCTTAATCTACGAAAATATAATACAACCACGTACGAAAATGTACAATAAAATCTTCCGAGTTACCCACGATTCCAAAAGACCTTTTTTTTTTATTTTAGACAACCTCAGAATTCATATTTCAGTAATTTAAAGAAAATAAATTAATTGTAAAAAATAGTTTCTTATGCTGCCACTGATTTTTGGAAACTTTTCAAAGTAACATAATAATTTATTAATCCGTTTACGCAAACAGAAATATCGGATTTTAGGATTCTATCAATTCTCAATCAAGAATTTTCACTTACGTAACGGAATAATATATTCAAAAGTAACATAATAATATTGAATTAATATTAATGTTAATGCTCTTAATTTATTATGTATATCTGTAAAGCATGTTTGTTGAACTTGAAAATGTTAACTTGAGAATTGATAGCATCCGAAACACCTATATTCCACGTTGAGACCACACTATAAAAACTGCTAGGAAACCTTACCGAAAATTGCTGGTAGAAACAGAATTTTAGTTTTCATAAATGTTTCGGTAACCCTCGAAAGTATATTCATTTCTGAGGCATCTAAAGATAAAGAACACTTTTGGGATTTGTGGTAACTCGGAAGAGGTTATTGTATATCTTCGTGTGTGGTTATATTTTATCTTAATAGATTAAGAAATATATGTATTTTTAATAGTGTTTCCTATCTTTTGATAACACATATGAGTATCATTTATAACACCTCAAACATAATCTACCTAATTGCTCAACTCTCCTAACCTGTTGAAATTTTACCACCCTTTGATTAAAAACATTTCACACCAGAATTTTTCTGTAGAACTAGTCAAAATGTTTTTAAACTTTGTTATTTCTTACATTTCTGGCTTTTAATTAAATTACTGTATGGAAAAAATTCTAGTTTCAATCAAATGAAATACATTTTAGAAACAGGGGGATTCGACCCACCCAGTATAGGAAGGTTAATCTATTAACTTTTAAGGAAATATTTACTACATAAAATTCTTGACTCAAAATGCGGATGAGTTACCTTGTTTCACACATGTGCTTCTCAAGCAAGCTACGTAAACGTTGTGATATATAGGTGTATTTTGTAAAGGTTTTGAATATAAATTAATTGTATTAAGATTAATGCTTTTTGCGGCTGTTATTAGACATACACACAGACACCAAAAGTTTCTTGTGGTCTCCACATTTAGCTTCAACACCACGTTCCAGCAATTACATACAATACACTTAATAACTGTTTGGATGTTGCGTGAATTTATATTAAACATATTGTTAAACGGATAAATATAATTTTTTTTATAAAGAATTACTCACGATTCTAACTAACGATATATAACTACAAATGGCTACAAATATACAGTGAAGCTTTTAAATAATTAATTACGATTGGAAACAATATTTACAACACATAAACTTTTGAGGCGGTGCACAATAAAAAAATATATATGCAATTTTCTGATAATCAATATGCAATTCCATTTTTTTTTAAATCTCAAACATGATCTATATAATTACTTAATCTATACTCAAATAGGTATTTTGTAATTTAAAAGTCTTCTCTCTTAATGCCATCAACTCATGTGAGATTACCGAGTCCTCTTCTTCCAAATTCGTGCTTTTCGAGCCTGCTTATATGAAAATTTTGAAGGAATAAGATAACTATACTAATAATATAGAGTGCCGTTCTTAGTTTTAGTGACTACAATAACAGCGATTGTTCGATATCTCAATTAATTCTTTCTACACAGGACTGTGTTACAAAAATTTATTTATACAGTAAGCATTTTGCTGCACACAATCATTTTTCTTCGCAGAGCTTAAAATACTCCAGTAGTGGAGAACTGTCTACTCCACTAGTGGGTACGTATGAATTCGTGGAAAGATGACGAATAAATGATGAAATCGGACGATAATAAATATTTATTAACAAAAAGGCTTTTGTTATTGCATTAATAAGTTAAAATAATGCAAAATATAATAAAAAATCTATTAGAAGCTGAAATAATAAATCTGTAATATGTCTACGGTATTTAACAAACTTTGTTGTATTTTAAGGCAAAAATACATCAAATCGTTTGCATATTTTTTCGTTATCTACGAAATATTCTCTCCCGATACAGTTCTGCCTTTAATTATTGCACATTATTCGCAAAGTTGTCCATTGTCACCAGGATTCCAGCTTTTTATAGGGCTGCCCAGTACTAGTTATGATGGTATCTCACTGTAGTAATAGTGGGCATCCATTAGACATAGAAGTTGATGCAAAATGTTAAAACTAAACACAATAAATGATTTCTGCATACCCATTTTAGTCATAATTAAGTAAAACTTAAAACATAATAGATTACACATAAGCAGAAAAAAAAGGGGGGGGGGGTGGCTTATTTTTCTCTCAACTGCAAGAAATCAAGTTAATATGATGGCATGGCTATATTGTTGGTGTTGAAATCACACTTCTCTGGAATTACTGACCTAAAATTTCTATATATAAAAGCGTTAGCACGAGAGGGTTGTATTATCAACCCCACTGTAGTCGCTAACTTTTGACCGAATTTCAAACTGCATTATTTTATTTCTAATTTCAAAATGCCCACTAATGGTACAGTGCCTACCATTGATATTGTTAACTTATGTGTAATATGAAAAGTCACTAAATTCAGTGTAAGTATATTGCACAAAATACATTCAATTATTCCTTGAAGTCGCAAAAATGTATTCAAAAAATGTTTAAAATTATAAATAATCATTTAAAGTATATAGAACTGTGTATAACTACAAATAACTAGGTATGTTTCATAAATTTATAATGCAAGTAAACATTCTATTCACGACTCAGATATTAGTTAGAAAGAAGTACAATTGGAAAAATGTGATAATCAATGTGCAATTCCTCTACTGGAAATTCAAACAAAATCCACGTAATTATTTAATCCGAGAACTCCCATGTGTGAAAATACTTGCTACTTAAAAGTCTTCACTCTAAACACAAGTGTGTTATCTTCTTTAACATAAATGCTTCTCAAGCATATTGTGGGAAATTTTCGATAGATTACGCAAGAGCCTTTAAATAGAAATTAAATGCATTACATAGAAATCCTACAATCATACTTCAAATATTGCATGAATTTATTTGAAAAGTATTGTTAAACGTATGCATATAAATTTGTGTATATAACCAGCTATATATAAGTTTAAATAAGACTATATAACTACGAAATACTATAAATAGCTCTTTAAATAATTAATTTCAACAATAAAGAAAGTATTTTTACGAGGATTTGGTAAGAAAGAACCAGAATTTAAAAAAAATTCGTAATCGCAATTTTCTGAGAATAAATATGCAATTCCATTAACGAAAGGTTAAACATGAAATTCTTAATTACATAACTTATTAAGCTCCAAGGAAATATTCTGCTACTAAAAATTCTTGTCTCTAAATGCAAATATCTACTCGCCAGAGATTATTCCGTTCTCTCCTTCCACATACGTGATTCTCGAGCATGTTGAGTAAACATTTTGCAATATTTTGTGTAACAAGAAAGGTCTTTTAATAGAATTTAAATATACTACGAAGAAAATATTTTTCACCATTTAAATTTTGTTTGAATTTATTGCAAAAATATTGCTTAAAAGATGAATATAACTATGTGCAATTACAAATAATTTCCTATAACTGAAAATAGCTATAACAAAAATGCACGAATAATTAATTACGTAAGTAAGCCAACTATTCGTGACATAAATTTTCGCTATTTTCTGATAATTAGTATGCATTAATGAAAGCTCAAACATAATGTTCCTAATTACTCAATCCAATAAATCCCAAGGAAATATTTAATACTTACAATTCTTGTCTCTAAATGCAAATGAGTCATCTTCTTCCACATACGTTTTTCTCAAACTTCTTTTGATAGATTTTGTGTAATGTGTAAAGCCTTTGAAAATAATTTAAATTTATTACATATAATACATTCAAGTGATCTTTGAATGTTACGTGCATTTATTCTAGAAATAGTGTTAAAAATACGTATTGAATATTCCGGAGTATACCGCGTGCAGATAGAGCAAACATATTTCGCACCAGAAATTATTTTTAATAAATGGAGTCAAAAAGTTACGACAATTCAATAAGTTACATTTTGTTAAAACATATTTATGCGTCTAAATATGTTTGTTTGAGCAACGCGTTATACACTGGAATGTACGGTATATAAATAGCTATTTATAATTGTAAACATCTATATAGGGATAATTAGAAATACTAGAAATGAAACATATTTGGATTATATCTAGATATATCTACACTCTATAAAATCGCGAATAACGATCGTAAATGTACGGTATATAAATAGCTATTTATAATTGTAAACATCTATATAGGGATAATTAGAAATACTAGAAATGAAACATATTTGGATTATATCTAGATTTATCTAGACTCTATAAAATCGCGAATAACGATCGTAAAAAATATCTATAACATGCCCATAGAAGAAAGAAATATAAATTAAAAGTTTTCATGATTCAATTTTCTCATAATGATTATGTAATTCCATTGACAATTTGCCCACTCTTGTGTCAAGTATGACCCGACAAATTCGTATCTTCTAAAAAAAAAAATCATCTACTCACAAGTTTTATTTTATAGAGTAGGACCCTACTCATAAGATCTATTATTAGGGAGTCTTCTAGGGATTTATTAGGGAGTTAGGGTTTATTAGGGAGACTTCTTCCATATACATACTTATTGACCCTGTTTTGTAAATATCTGATGGATTATGTGTAATATTAAACGTACTTGAAAAGAATTAATTGTATTATATAGAATGCATTCAATTGTTGTTTGAATGTATTTGAAAATTATTAAGAGTTTGTGTTGTATACAACTTTTTTACCTTTAATCGTTCATAATGTCATTTTTAACATAATAATTCTTTGCACTACCCATTTTCACAGACATTATTTTATTTTCAAACACATGTGTACAGGTCCATACTGTGTGGCAGTATACAGGTCTCAAAAAATACTTTTAAACTACACAAAGCTAGTCAATCTGTTAAAAATTTTAACAGAATTTTAACAGATTTTGTGTAGTTTTAAAAGTATTTTTTAAGACTTTTAGACATGTACACTGCTTGTTTATGTGTTTGAAAATAAAATAATGTCTGTGAAAATGGGTAGTGCAAAGAATTATTTTGTATACAATTATTTTACAATTATGAATAACTGTATATAAATACAAATAACAATAATTAGCTGTAGGCTTTTTCATTTTAACGAATAATGCTTGACACATATATCCAAGTACAAATGTATAATTCTTCTTTTTCGCATTTTTATAATTATTAGTAAGCAGTTTCACTAACGAATGATCAAACATTACCTTCATACTTAAGTAACCTAATAATTTCAAAGGAAATATTTACTACTTATAATTATTATCTTTAAATGCAGATAAGTTAACTATTTACTTCTACATACACGCTTCTCAAGCATATTTATGTGAACAGTTTTAAGGATTATGTGTAATAAGTAAAACCTTTGAATATAATTTATAGGTATCGCATAAAAAACTTTGAATAATTATTTAAATGTCGTGTGAATATTTTTGAAAAATAAGATTGTTTTTCAAATATATAAAGTATAAAAATATACATAGCTCAGTACATATTTAATTACACCATTAAACAGTTAATAGCTACAAACAACACAATCATAAAAACTCAATTTCACGATTTTCTGTTAATTAATATGCAATTCCATTAACGCAAGCTCAAACATGATCAGTTTAATTACTTAATCTAATATTTTCACGGATATTTTAATATTTAAAATTCCTGTCACTAAATGCAAACATTTACTTTTGCGACTACTGAGTTATCTTCTCTTGCATACATACTTCTCGAGCACGATATGTGAGCTTTTTGATAGATTATATTAAAATGAATGTCTTTGAATAAAATTCACATTTATTACATAGAATGTATTGAATCATTTACTAAATGTTTCGAGAATTTACTTGAAAAATATTATAAAAATACTATATATAAATTTATATTATATTATAAAAAGAATATATAATAATAAAGTATATACTATATAATAATATAGAAATATCTATATAATAATATAGAAAAATATTATAAAAATAAATTATATAATTACCTCTATTTAAATATAAATATCAGTTTAATTTAT
Organism: Maratus michaelseni; assembly: GCA_963931845.1. Lineage (NCBI taxonomy): Eukaryota > Metazoa > Arthropoda > Arachnida > Araneae > Salticidae > Maratus > Maratus michaelseni. The sequence continues at coordinate 196,690,221 of OZ007590.1, forward strand.
TACGATATTAATTTTTTTATTACATATAAATTTCTAAGTACAAAATATAATTGCTTTTCATACATAAATAACATTTTCTAATATTCATTATGCAATTTTCCATTAAAAAAAGCTCAGACATGATCTATCTAATTATTTAGTTTAATTAATTCCAAGTTTAACAAGAACGAAAAATCATGCGTCAAACATAGATTATGTAACACTTTCCAACCCTTCCAAAATAATTTTACAAATCATATTGTTTAATAAGCTGAAAGATGACATCTAAGTAAACGATTTGGAAAACGCATAACATATTTAAAAACATAATTTCAGGAATTTCCAACATATACAATATTCGGGAAAATATCCGAATACTTTTATTCAGCCCTGTATAGGATCTATATACATTTGTATATAGACTACTTAGGATGCTAAATTTTAGTTCAGTTAGGAAACGCGTAGCACAGTTTAAAATTCTCCTTCTGGAGTTTCTGTCAATAATCGGAAATGTGTTCGCGAACTTTTGTGCTCCCCTGTATATGATCTACAGAATTTATACACACCACGTAATAGACAAAAAGTGAGTTAAAATTAACATTGCTTTCAGTAACTTAAAACGCACTTCCAGGAATTATTGTTAACAGACAGTAGATAATTCTTTTGTGTGTCCCTGCAAATGAACGATGACTGCTATACACACAATATTCTGTAGTAAGTCTCTTGTAATGCACCTTAGTGATATATATAAATTTCAATGCGCTTAAAATAGTGAAACATTATTTAAATAAACCGCAGACGATTTTTCTCCATAGACGTAATGTAATGGAATTCGTTTGACTGTCCCTGTAAAGTATCTATATGTGCTATGCACACCGTATTCCATATTAAGCTTCTTGTAATGCATCTTAGTGATATATATAAATTACAATGTGTTTGAAATTGCGTAACATCATTAAAATAAACCGCAAATGATTTTCTCCCATTGACCGTAATGTAACGGAATTGTTTTGAGTGTCCCTGTAAAAAAACTATAAGTGCTACAAACTTCCGTTGAAATAGGCAACATGCTATAGATAACGACAATAACATATAAAAATTGCAGAGCAATCCGAGCATATTTACGGGAGTTAGAGCACGGCCAGACGGCAGACGGCCAGACAAACCGAAGTCATAAACATTTTTCAACTAGTTTGGAAAGTGTTAAGAAACGTTCCTCTAAATGAAAACATTTATATATATAGATATTATTGAGTCATCTATCTTCTGCCACATGACGAAACTCAAGTTTTTTCAGCGATCCTTTGAAGAATTTAGCATTTTTCTCGCGATCCTTTAATGAAATTCGCATTTTCCAGCGATTATTTGATAAAATACATTTTATTCCGCAATTTTTAAGCGAAATTTTGTAAAAAAGCGTGATCTTTTGGTCAAATTTCCTGTTTTGCGATTCTTTGACAAAATTTGCTTATCTTTCGCGATCATTTTGCGTAATTCACGTTTTTTCTGTGGTCTTTTAACGAAAGTCATGTTTTCCCATAATCCTTTGATGAAATTAGTGTTTTTTCCTCAATCGTTTGACAAAATCTGTGACTTTTTTTTCCCTGCGAAGATTGGTTAGATGTTTTTAAGTCTGCAGGTGCCCTAAAAAGTCTGTGACGCCTGTTTCTGCATTGCATTCTTGCTACACCTGTTGCTGCATTCTTCCATGGGGCATCGAACGAAGGAAATTCATCCTAAAGAATCATTGTTTCTTTCCTGACATTGGCTTTCCTGACATTCCTGACATTGTTTCTTTCCTGACGTTGTTTCTTCCCTGAAGAAACAACGTTCAACTCATTGGCTGAATTGTAAAGGGCGAAATGTGCTAATGTGTCAAACATTAGCGGAAAGAAAGTGCGCAATTTGTTCGCTCATGTAAAAAATCGTGAAATTCGTTAATCGATAGTCAATAAATCGCGAAATTTGTCAATCGATAGTGGAAAAATCGCAAAATTCATTAATCGACAGTGGAAAAATCGCAAAATTCATCAACTGGTTTCGGGGGGGGGGGGGATTTTTTCGAATATCGTCGAATGGCTTCGAGAAAAAAAATCACAATCCGTCAATTTCGGGGAAAAAATCGTGAAATTCGCAGGCAGGGAAAAAATCATTTTCTATTCAATCATCGCAATTAGTGAGTGTGACTATTATGTTTGACCAGTGGTGGCAATAAAGTCATTTGCCAAATTTTCAGTATTACTCGGCTGTTTGGCCTTCTGATCATCGCATCAGCGTGCAGGACAATTTTTTTACCCGAGACCATTTGATGAATTTCGTGATTTTTCCGTTATCGATTGACAAATTTTACTGCTATCGATTGTTGAATTTTATAATTTATCGACTATTGATTAGCGAATTTCATGATTTTTACCATGAACGTCTGACGAATTACGCAAAAAAATTAAGAATATCGTCAAATTGTCTTGGGTAAAAAATAATTAATACTGTCAAATGCCTTCGAGAAAAAAGCTTCAAGTTGAAAGGCCTGTGACCTCTTTTTTATGTTATGCATGTCTGAGGTCCATTCCCAACACTCCCTTCTAAATTTTGCACACACCCCTCATGTGATATATCGCTGGAAAAGTCTTTGACCGCTTATTCATGTTGTGCATCTCTGGCGTCCATCCCGCTACTTTCCGTCCCTCCCAAGGGGGGGGGGGGCACTTTTCTAAATTTTGTTGACACCCCTCACGTCATATATTGTTGGAAAAGTCTGTGACTGCTTATTCATTTTATGCGTTTTCGATGTCCATCTCCCACTTTGCCCCCCCCCCAAAGGGGTACTTCGAAATTTTGCACAAAACCCTCATGTTATATATCATTGGAAAGATCTGTGACCACTTAATCATATTATGCATCTCCCATGTCTATCCCCCCACTTTGACCCCCCAAGGGGGTACTTTTCTAAATTTTGTTGACACCCCTCATGTCATATATTGTTGGAAAGGTCTGTGACCGCTTAACCATATTATGCATCTCCGATGTCCATCTCCCCACTTTGCCCCCCCTAAGGGGTACTTTTTAAATTTTGCACACGACCCTCATGTTATATATCATTGGAAAGGTCTGTGACCACTTAATCATAGTATGCATCTCCCATGTCCATCCCCCCACTTTCACCCCCCAAGGGGGTACTTTTCTAAATTTTGCACATACCCCTCATGTGATATATCGATGGAAAGGTCTGTGACCGCTTAATCATATTATGCTCCCCTCTATGAAATTTGTCAAGCGACAGCAGAAAAAAAAATCATTTTTCATTCAATCGTTGCAATTGGTAAGTGTGATTATTAAGTTTGGCAATAAAATCACTCGCCAAATTTTCAGTATTACTCGCTGAGTGACGAATGCTAATTTTTTACTATATCACAAACTGTATTTAGATGCACTGTAATGACAAAATGGTCATTGGATCAGTAGATGGAAAAGTGTGTAGTGTATATAAATGCATTTTGCATTAACTGAAATCGTATAATGAGAATTGTGTATGATTTATCGCTGTTGTGTCATGGTTTTCCATTTACTGGCAGAATAGCGCTAAATGTGTCAGATGAAAGAAATTCTGTGAGTGCATGTGCCAGTAAAACTTAGCAAATTGCTCTTCTCCAATCTAGCTTTAATTTAAGGTTGCGAAATTACTAGTTTTGTTATTATTAAGTAATCTTTTCATAAATTTTCCAATTACTTTCTTTTATACTTTCTCTTATTTTTCTCTTTTTTAACACTTTCCAACCTAGTTGAAAAGTGTTTATGACTTCGGTTTGTCTGCCATATGGCCGTCTGACCGTCTGCCGTCTGCTCTAACTCCCGTACATATCCTCGGACTGCCCTGCTATTTTTATATGTTATTGTCGTTATCTCTAGCATGTTCCCTATTTCAACTGAAGTGTGTAGAACTTATAGTTTTTCTACAGGGATACTCAAAAGAATTCCGTTACATTACGGTCTATGGGTAAAAAATATTTGCGGTTTATTTTAATGATGTTACACGATTTCAAACGCATTGTAATTGATATATATCACTAAGGTGCATTACAAGAAGCTTAATATGGAATATGATGTGCATAGCCCTTATAGTTACTTTACAGGGGCAGTGAAAAGAATTCCGTTACATTACGTCTATGGAGAAAAATCGTTTGCGGTTTAATTAAATAATGTTTCACTATTTTAAACGCATTGAAATTTATATATGTTACGGCCAAAACCCGAAGTTCGGCCAATTCGCGAAGTGGCCGGCCAGTTCGCGAATTGGCCAAGATTCCTGGCCAAAACCCGAAGTACATGAAATAAACAATGCATTTCGGGTTTTGGCCGGCCAATTCGCGAAGTGACCGGGAATCCTTGGCCAATATACGAAATGGGGATCCAAGACTGTCCGATAGGTGACACTCACGTGCACATGTGACACGTGATAGGAAAGGAAGTTCTATGCTGTGACCATTATACTTTTTTGAAATTTATGACAGATGTTCTCTGAGGTAGAATTTCCCGCTTCTGTAACTTATTGTGATACCGTGAATTCATTGTGACGATTATATTCTGATCTGTTGAAGAATTAATTTTCTGTCTCTGTGACTCAGAATTCATTGTGATTATTGTATTCTTCGTATTAGTATAGTATTTTATATAAATATTGTAAAAGGCTATTCCATATTTTTTTCGAACGCAATTTCTTGTGATTCATATAAAAAATATCCTTAGTTCAAAATCATTATTTGTTACGAAAAACTAGTTTAAAAATATAATTTTTTCTATTATTATTAATCTGACGTTAAGCCAAAGTATTTGTATGGAGTAATTTCAAAACATTATTATTCGTTTAAAAATTCGAAAAACAGGGGTGGGGGTGGGAGGAGGGGTCAGCGGAGAGCAATTGCCACTTGCTGCATTTTCAAATTTATGATTTTTTTTCTCTTGTGATTTTGAAAGCAATAGTAAAATTTATTCTTCTCAAATGTAAAATAATTAAACACTAAAAAGGGAAGTAATTAATAATTTTCGTCACGGGTTCAAAGTCCCCTTAGCCCCCCGTTAAAGACAGTTTTTCGTTATGTTGTTCTTTTTATGTTCATGTGTTTAAAAATTATCTTAAACGGAGGATGAGGGCAAAACCGCCGCCCTGATTAGGAAAAATAGTAAACTGTTTCAACTCTTCATTTTTAGCTCACAGGTTATCAAAGCCTGAGAGCTAATGTGCCCGCCCGTTCTGTATGTACGTATGTATGTACGTAACGTGATAACTCTTGATAGAACTAACCGTTTTGCTTCAAATTTTGTTTATAATTCATTCTAATAAGACGCTTCCCTGATTACTTTTGGGTGTTCATTGGTTAAGTATAAAGGGGGGGGAATGGCGCTAACTCCCCCTTAATTTAGATAAATGGGTTTTTCATGCAGAATTATCCATTTTTCTTCAAATTTTGTATATAGGCTCTTTGTGATAAGGTGCTTTCCTGATTAGTTTTGGGAGTTCATTAGTTAAGTTTAAAGCGGGGAAACGGGGGCTAACCCCACCCTCTTAATTTAGATAAATGGGTTTTTCATGTAGAATTATTCAGTGTTCTTCAAATTTTGTATATAGGCTCCTTGTGATAAGGCGCTTCCTTGATTACTTTTGGGTGTTCATTGGTTAAGTACAAAGGGAGTAACGGGGGTCTAATCCCCCTTAATTTAGATAAATGGGCTTTTCATGGAGAATTATCCGATTTAATTTCGGTCATATGCGTTGGCCTTGCTATATTTTCTTCTCCTTTTTTCTCTACTAAAAAAAGTTTTCTTATGAAGTCTTGAAATATTTGAAACGTAAATTTACAATGTTTATTCTGCTATTTACGTTGTTTTTTAAAAGTCGCATAATCATCCTAGCGCAAGAGTATTTGTATTTGTCATAATGGTCACTTCGTTCACATTTATCGTTAATAAGGTAATCACTGTAATGGAGTCACTTACAAAACGCGACCTTGTGCAATTCGCCCTTATAATTTGTTAATACGACAATCACTGTAACATGTTTCCTGAAAAGTGAGGCTCCTGCGCGTTGCACTCATAAACCGTTAAAATAATGATAATTATAATGAACACCTTTTATATAATGGGCAATATGGGCTTCGCGCCTATTAACCTTTTAAATTGTGATCAGTATAACGGGGTCCCTTAATTTAATGGGACTTTTTGTGCTACGCGACCATTAAGAGGCTACTTCAATCACGGAAGAGCATCCGCTCGCTAATATTAATCCTATGGGAGATTTTTTTTAAATATCTCTTTTATATGTCAATATTTTTAATTAAGTTTCTTTTGCATTGGGTAGCTGAGGTCGATCTCTACGCAGGCCGTTTTTTTGCTTTTTCGATTCTGTTTACAGATTGTTTTTATTAAGATACTTTCAATTTCGAAACAGGCTCCAAAAGTGATAGTAGCCTCATAATAAAAAAACCCTGTAAACAAAATCGAAAAAGTAAAACAAATGACCTGCGTAGAAATCAATATCAGCTACCCAAGGCAAAAACAATCATTTAAAAATATTGAAATACAAACGAGATATTTTTAAAAATTCACCTATAGGATTAATATTAGCCAGCGGATGTTTTCGCGCGAGTGAAGTAGCCTCTTAACTGTTACTACAGCTATCACTAAAATATGGTTTTGTGCTCTTCTAGACCTTTAATCCGGCAATCACTGTAACGAGAAACCCCTCTGTAACGGGTCTCTACGCTTCGCGCCTAGAAATCGTTCATATGGCAAACATCAATTTATAGAAGAAAATGAGTGTTTTCTCTTAAACATGATTCCATTTTTTCAGATAGAAACATATTGTAAAACATTTGGGTCTGATGTCAATAACAGAGGAATGAAATACCAATGAAATTTTGTCTTTTGGACACAATCGTAGTCAAATATTGCTATTTACCGAATAAAAAATATTTTTTCAGTCGAATGTCGTTTAAAAATGACGTCATTACAACAGGTAAAAGCAATTTCTTCTATTGAAATTTTGGTACCTAATTTCAGAGTGGGCAGAATGAAAAAATCTGAAAATAATTTCATTTTGACGCAATCAAATGCTGCAGTTCATGTTTTTAAAGGAATGTTTTCTTTTGATACATGATGTTAGTCAAATTTTAATGCCCTTGGCAAACACCATGTTTTGCAAATTAATATGTTATTTATTATCGTTATAATACAATGTCATCAATGAAGATAAAGAAGGAAAAATCATATGCATCAAGATTAGATTATGAAATACTTTGCAACACTTATAGAATATTTTAACAAAACCGTTTAATAAGGTAAAAAAGATACTCAAGTAAACATTTTAGGAAACGCATAACACATTTGAAAGCCAGATTTCAGCCACTACTGTGCATAGCCTGAGTAAAACTCTAATTATTTTGTGAAACCCTGTATATGATGTACTAATTTGTATATATTCTATATATTATTCTAAAATTTAGTTTAGTTATAAAGCGCATAACACAGTTGAAAATACACCTTATGAAAAATCTACCAATGGCCAGAAATGTACTTGAATTATTTTGTAAATACCAGTATATTACCCACAGGTTTTTATACACGCCAAATATTAAGCTACAATTTAATTTAGGCAAAAATACACATAAAACTACTGAAATCACACTTCCAGGAATTACTTTTCATAGTCAGCCAAGTATCAAGTTCTTTACATATCCTTGTATATGATTTAATTTATATTCTAGAAACTTCTCTTAGTAATCTAAATACTATATTTGTGCTTGAGTAGTTATGTACTCTAAATACTATATTTGTGCTTAAGTATGTTTTTTAATTCAAATTAAAAGCATACTTAATGTACCTTTTTAAAATAACAATATTAAAGCTTAAGAAGTATTTTGTTTAGCCCTGTATAGGGTTAATAGAATTTATACACACCCCGTAGTATGCAAAAATTTAGTTAAGCTTAAAAAGGCATAACTGAAAACGCACTTCCATAGCAATCATCCATAATAGATAATACTTCCGATACAGTACTGTATTCGGAATCAATTGTATGTCCCTGTAAATGAAAACTAATTGATATACACATTATATTCTACAAAAAAAATTCTTGTAGTAAAAATCAGCAATGTATATCAGTTTCAGCATATTTCAAATAATGAAACATAATTAAAATACGCTGCAAACATTTTTCCCCGTACACCATTATGTAATAGAATCATTTTGTGCGATCCTGTAAATCAATGATAAATTATTTGCGCTCCTTATTCTACAGAAGCATGTTTTAGTGCACCTCAGAAATTCATATAATTTTAGTATATCTGTAACAGTATAACACCATTAAGGTACTCCGCAATTGATTTTCCCCATAGACCATTAAGTCACATATTACTTTTGAGTACTCCTGTACATGAATTATAAACTCTACATGTACTTCATTTTCAATACCGAACTTGTCAAGCACTTACATTCAAACTACCCAACTACCCATATCTATTTCGGGAACTGGCCGACGGCATCTGGCCAATTCGCGAACTGGCCAACAGCGTTTGGCCATTTCGCGAATTGGCCGGCCAATTCTCGAATTGGCCAATCAATTTAAAAGGAAGTTGGCCAATTCGCGAACTGGCCGGCCAGTTCGCGAATTGGCCGATTTCGGGTTTTGGCCGTAACATATACAAAGATCTCAAGACATAGAAAATAGAATTTTAGTAAATACTTCACCAGTTTTATGCATATTTGTGTTTTTTCGGTAATGACAAAAAATCGTATATTTTTCTGTTGCACCCACCAAAGACAACGTGCATTCCCATTTATAAAGCAGGAGGATATTATTATGAGTGCGTGAAAGTAACGTCACTACTTCCAGATTATAGTTTTAACACTTTACGTGCCTGAATGCACAGAGTTCCGTTATTGTTATCGTTGTATTGTTACAATATTACATTTTTGTTCAATTTATCCGGAAGGCCTCATGATTAACACGACAAACGCCGGGAGGATGATTTAAAAATTAAACATTATATATTCTTATTAGTTTATTTTAAATCCATTTTAATGGAAAAATGTGTCTTTTATCTAATTAAAATTACTTCATGTATGTATGGATTAAACTGCTATTAGGAATGTGGTCCAGTACAGAATTTTAAAAGTTTTAAGTCAGTGTATTATGTAATAATAATAATATATTTTATGTAGAAATATTATTTTCCGATAAATAATGTGATTGATCTTAGAAATATTAATGAAAAAAATTAACATGTATCAATTTTAAATAATAAGTAGATTGAAATTTGGATGTAGTATGGATAAAACTTAGTACGTACACTAATGTTTATATCCGGAAGAACTAATTAAAAATTACATATTTTATATACATTATTAAAAAGTCTTGATACTCTCTATGCATATTTTCATTTTTCAATATATCTAAAAAGGGCATTAATATGAAATTTTGCATTTGTGTATATAGAAAAGTATTCACAGCTTTGGTCGTATGAGCATTCCATTGAAATATAACCAATAATGCACCTGGAATAATTATAATAATTGACTAAGAATGTTTGGAAAAGAGAAAATATTACGTATTTTAACCTCTCTTGTGTTGATCTCCGCATCTAGATAATTTCTAAATTGAGCTTCACATTTTATACTTTGTCACGAAAATAGCACTTAACGCTGTACGTTTTTAATTGCTAACGTGTCTTTCGCAATAAGAGATTTTACTATTTATTTATGTCTTTGTATGCTTCTGCATATAGTTTTTCTAAATAGTAAAGTAATATATTTTTTACTTTCTTCAATCTTTACAAGAAGCAAATATTGGATTCATGAAAATTTTCGCCTGATTTATATGTTTTAGATCTGAACACGATTTGACTGTTTTTAGAAAATGTCTGTCTGTGGATCTCTCTGTCTGACAATTTGAAGAAAAGAAAAATTACTTGATAATTGATTATTCAAAAAAAAATGTCGTACAATATTCTATTTTTGTATAGTGTGCAGTAAGTGTAAAAATAAAGAGTCACCTCATAGATTTTAATCGTCAAAATCGTCGCAGAGAAAAACGAAAATAGCCATTCGATAAGAAATAATGTCTTCTTTAATTTTATATTAAAAATATAAGCTCAAGTGGATCGTCTTTATTTGAAATCAAACCAAATTCTACACTTTTCAATATAAAAACTGAATCTTTGCAGATTTTCTGATTTTTTTATACATATTAATTTCGGACACCGAACGAGATGCCATTCGGTCAAATAGTTAATGACGGTTTAAAATTTAGAACTCCTAATATTAAATAGCTTTTTAACTTTTGAAATACAGATTCGAATGCGATTAGCTTTTAAAGCATAATTCAAATACTTCTTGTCGGAAGGTGCTGTAATTTTGGATTCGAATGTTCGAAGCTTACAGAAATCGATTTCTACTAAAACAATTTATTTGTTACACTATTTTGATTTTGAAAATCATTTAAAAAATGTACATTTTCGATTATTTGTATATGATACCTTCAGATGCTCGAATGCCGTATTATAATATATGATTCCTTAGGTAAATTTCTTTTGTTCTCGTAGTGAAAGAGATGAAGACATCTAGTTAATTCATGTTAATGCGACCTTTCATATACCTGTCGAATTGGACATCCGGCTTTAGACTAAAAAAATCAGTTGACTGCTATATCTACATGTATTACAAAATATGTCTACAAAATCATAAAATATGCTTAAGGTCTTATGGTATAGTCTACAACTCTATTTTGTGCATCGGAAATGTAACATATATCCATTAGTAACTTAAGCAAAGCATTTTACTAAATTAGTAGGTATGGTAAAAATCAATGAGTTGGGAGGATTGCATTCTATTGGCGTTAGAGCTATTCAGTATTTGTCAGGTTTCCCTTTCAAGTTTGGTCGTCATTTTTAATCCATTACCTAATTATACTCACGATAGCTGTCGTGACTTCTTTACAGACGCCATTAAAATGACAACATTTAGTAATCTATGTATATATAAACTATGCCTTTTTCCAGACTGCTTTGATCCAAATAACTCAAATATGGTGTTCTGTCAAAAATGGGTGATATTTTCTAAAAATTTAAAATTAGTGCAACTTTTAATATGTAGACGACCACCAAAGAATAAATTTATGCATAGCATTGACTAGCACACACTCTGCTCAGTTGATTCGTACGTATATATTTTTTTATTAATATTTTTAGCGGTTTTAGTAGGGGCTGATTACTTTTTTCCAAGACTGTACCTATAACATTTTTATCAACGCATTTATAACATTTCACACACATTCATAGTTTCTTCAAAACACGCTGAATATTGAATATTCAAAATCAAAATTCACATCGCCAAGGTCTACATCTCAACTAGAACAATCAGCAGGAGCACAAGATTTGCAGATGAAGCATAGGAACTAGAATTCATCTTTACCCTTTTCCCTTATATAATGCGGTCTTTACTCTCATGATCTCTCTACTCATTTCCATCCTCATTTCCTCCTTCTACACCACCACCATCATGTCTAATTGAACTAGGTTTGTACTAGGTTTTTTAGCCTAAATTTCATATGAATTTCTAAGTTTTGGTTTGCACTTTGGGAATATTTTAGTAGTAAAACATTGAAATAACTTAACCCCGAAATTAATTCCCTGCTCTTTAAGTCCAAGAAAACACAAGAAAACACTTGAAAATTGAACTTCGGTTCACAAGTACTCGCAGCTTACTCTGGGGCGAATTGTTGATAATAAGTTATCTGAACATCCAGTATTTATCTGTAGTTCACACGGCCAGGTGCCGCTATGTATGACTTAAATGCAGAAAACCTATGTTTGTCATCTTACACCCCCCCCCCCCACACACACAAACACATAGCCTTTTCCTTTTTCGTGGTCTTTTATGTCATGAAAAAATATATTTTTCAGAGTGGTATTATTAAATTGCAAATTTATAAAATATTTCAAAAGAGTATTCACTTTTAAGATTTTCAAAACATAATGAGAACTTTCTATTTGGCATACATCACAAATTTAAAATCATTCTGTACAAGCTGAATATCACATGTGGAAGCTTTTTGTATGACATTAAAATTTCAAAACATTATAAGCACACAAGAGAGTATTTTTATTTTTCGTGTATTTTTCGAAGATAAATTAGAGTATATTTTAGTCTTAGTAGAATAGAGTGTTAATTCGAATTTTTATAAGATATTAGATTATAATGAATTAAAACTGAAAGATTTTTATAAATACATCTTACAGATCCATTAAAGTAAAGATATGCAATATTCATCTGTAAGTTTTTATATTAAAACTTTTATTTTTCATTATAAAAAAAAATATTTCTACATAAAATTTAAAAATACCTTACTCTAAACATTTCGGAATGCCATTTAAAATAAATAATAAGGTATGTACTATTGATAAAAAAAGTGAAAGGCTTTATGTTTATTCACCAATCATATAGATTTATAAAGATGGTTTTGGTCCATGAAAAAAGCATGCTTTCTATTAATCTATACTTATAAAAGAGTAGCTTGATTTTCTCATAATCAACGTCGAGCCTCAACCATTTATCCTAGAACAATGAAATTTAGAAGACAGATTCTTTACACAATGAAGGCACCCACTAAGAAAGGATTTTTTTAAATTCACAACCTAAGGGGTTAAATGGGAGTTCGAAAGTTTTAGATAATTTCGTTTTTTTGGCATATCTAAGCAGGAGTTTTAAGTAGGAGCATGAAATTAGGAATAAGAATTCTACTAAAAAATAGTTAAACATGTGTTTCAGGCGATTTTAGAAATTCAACCACTAAGTGGGCTAAATGGGGGGGTCGAAAATTTTCGGTGATTTCATATTTTCACCATATCTCATCAGCAGTTTTAGGTAAAAGCGTGAAAATCAACATAAAAAAATCAACTAAAATAATAATTAAACACGTATTTCAGCGATTTTAGAAATTTAACCACTAAGGGGTTAAATGGAGGGGTCTAAAGTTTTAGGTCATTTTGCCTTTTTGCCATATCTCAGCAGCATTTTTAGTTAGAAGCTTGGAATTCGGGATAACAAATCTACAAAAAAATATAGATAAACATGTGTTTCAGAAATTTCAGAAATTCAGCAACTAAGGTGGGGGGGGGGTTAAATAGGAGGTCAAATATTTTAGGTCATTTTGCCCTATCTCAGTAGAAATTTTAGGTAGAATCATGACACTCAGAATAAAAAATCTACTACAAAAATAGTTAAACACGTATTTCAGCGATTTTAGAAATTTAACCACTAAGGGGTTAAATGGAGGGGTCTAAAGATTTAGGTCATTTTGTCTGTTTGCCATATCTCAGCAGCATTTTTAGTTAGGAGCTTGGAATTCGGGATAACAAATCTACAAAAAATATAGATAAACATGTGTTTCAGAAATTTTAGAAATTCAGCAACTAAGGTGGGGGGGGGGTTAAATAGGAGGTCAAATATTTTAGGTCATTTTGCCCTATCTCAGTAGAAATTTTAGGTAGAATCATGACACTCAGAATAAAAAATCTACTAAAAAAATAGTTAAACACGTATTTTAGCGATTTTAGAAATTCAGACTCTAATGGGTGTTAAAAGGGGGTCGAATGTTTTACGCCATTTTGCCATATCTCAGTAAAAGTTATAGTTAGGATCGTGAAATTCGGGATAACAAATCTACTAAAGAATCGTTAAACATGCATTTCAGGCGATTTAAGAAATTCAACTACAAAGGGGATTAAATGAAGGGTCAAAATTTTTCGGTGATTTCACCTTTTCAACGTATTTTATCAGCAGTTTTAGAAAAATGCATGAAATTCAGGATAACAAATCTCCTTTAAAAATGAGTTAAACAGGTATTTCAGTGATTTTAAGAAATTCGGCCAATAAAGGTGGTTAAATAGTGGGTCGAATGTTTTATGTCATTTTGCCATTTCTCAATAGAAGTTATACGTAGGAGCGTGAATTTCGGGATAACAAATCTACTAAAGAATAGTTAAACATGTATTTTTGGCAATTTTAGAAATTCAACCACTAAGGAGGTTAAATTGGGGGTCGATAATTTTCGATGATTTCACTTTTTCCCCATATCTCATCAGTAGTTTTGGATAAGAGCGTGAAATTCAAGGTAACAAATCTGCTACAAAAATAATTAAACGCATATTTCAGCGATTCTAGAAATTCACCCATTAAGTTGGCTAAATGGGGGTCGAAAATTTTAGGTCATTTCGAATGTTCAACATACCTCAGCAGTATTTTTAGTTAGGAGCATGAAATCTGCTAAAAAATAGTTAAACATGTATTTTCACTATTTTAGAAATTCAGCCAATCAGGGGGGTTAAATGGGGGTCGATTTTTTTAATGTAATTTTGCCATATCTCAGTAATAGGTAGGAGCGTGACATTTAGGATAAAAAATGTACTAAAAAGTAGTTAAATATATATTTCAGCAATTTTACATAATAATCCATCAAGGGGGTCACACTGTATGTCAAAAGTTTTAGGTAATTGTGCCATATATCAGCAGCAGTTTTAAGTAAGAATGTGTAACTCCGCTTTACAAATCCACAAAAAGTACTTTATCATGTACTTCAGCAATTTTAGAGCTAGCGGGTTTGTGGGCAACATCGGCTGTGAACCCGATTGCGGAAGATTAGACGAAAAAGAAAACTATTGCTGATTTTTTATTATATATTTTGTGTGAAATTTTTTCAAAGGACTATATTTTTTAATTTATTTTATATTATTTTTTTCGATTTTCGTCTTTTTGCGATAGAATTTAAAATTTTAAACAAAATATTACACTTCCACCTTTTTCAAAATACATTTTTTTGAATGTAAAAAATTACGATTTAAATACTAATTGCTATATTTATGGACTAGGGTATGCACAAGGATGCCTTATGGTGATTACCGTATAGTCAGATTACAAGCGTGCAACCAAATGGGTCCTGTTAAAGTTATTCCATTCTAATGATTTATGCACGCAAAATAACGGAACCACGTAATAGTGATCGCTGCATTAATACGGTATTCAAAAAAATATTTTTCCACGCTCAACAGCTCAAAATTTTGAGCGGCGTGATTTATAAAGACATTTATAAGGGCCCCATATTTTTATTTTTCGTTCAATTAATTAGAAATTGATTTACAGACAATTATTTTCACAGTACGATAATTTTTTTTTGTTTCCAGCGCTGTCGCTTCGGGAAATTTGGTTCAAAATGTCTACTTTGACAGCATTTTTTGAAATATATTCTGCCTTTATCACAATATCGAGACAATACGGACATTATAAAGTTTCTGAATAAGAGAACCTGTCAATTGGATGCATTTTAAAGCAAAAGTGAATTTACAAATGTATCTCAAAATAAGCAGTTTGGATTTGAATACACCCTTAACGATGTACGGCTGAGCAATACACAGGGCCCCGTTATTTGTATCACCTCATTAATAATTTATTGACGTGACAGTACCCATTTACAATGATCGCCATTTATCTAAGGCAATCCCATTTTTATTTATTTCATCTGAATGCTATATATATATATATATATATATATATATATTATTTAGTTATTTTTGTATAGTTTAAAATAAAGTATTTTATTTAAATTTCTCTCTTTGCATGTAAAATGCAATTTATGTGCCCCAAGGGAAGTCAAAACAGTAAGCTGTAGAATGTATTTTGGCCCCAATCAGAAGCGACCGGATAGTATACGTATGTTTAATATATATCTATATTAAATTACAATAACAAATTTTTAAAAATATATAGTTTTCTTATTAAAGTATTATTTTTAATTTTGCTGTTACAAACTTTTGCTGCATTACAAAAACGAATTTTATAAAAAAATTCAATAATTAAAAAAATAAATAAATGGAAATCTTTGAATTTGTAATATACGAAGCTCCAAACTGAATGTATAAAGGATGTTTTGCAATAAAATGTAAAAAATGGAATTTTTTAATTTTATGTATCTTATTCTATGTATATCGGATGGAAAATATGTCATTTATGTTTTTTTGATGCAATTATGCGAAATGTAATATCAATCTCTTATTTACCATGTACATAATTTTATTGAGGACATATTTATTGACACTTAGCAAACAAAATAACAAGTGAATTATTATTTTTTTTTTTTTTACAATTGAGAAAAGGAAAACATTTGCAGATACTTACAAGTATATATATATATATATATATATATATATATATATATATATATATGTGTGTGTGTGTGTGTGTGTGTGTGTGTGTGTGGCGTTTTGACTAAGATCAGACACCACGAGATGCAATACTCCACGAGAAAATGACAGTCCGTCAAAGATATAGAAAGTTGCAGTCGATATCAACAATCACGGCGAAGAGGTGAGGCAATGAAAAGAGTCCACAAGAGTTTCTTCCATAAAGACCAGACAATTTTCAGACAAATCTTTTATTTAGAATAAGAGCGATGCAGTAACAATTCCCACAGGTATAAACTTATAGCCCTCAGGCTCCACGATGGCTCACTACATGATTTAATAGATGTTAAATAACTGATTTGAAAATTCTACGAGACTACAACACCAGATACATATTTGTTTATACTTCCAAACACGTCAAAAATCCTGTTCTCCGAAGGATGCCAGCGAGTTTTGTTCACTGAGCGTAGACATACAGAAAAACGACGTCACGTGCGCATAAACTAATGAGTGAGAGGCGACCTCCAGCCCAGCGATTGAGGCGAGACGGAGAAGCTAAAACACGAAAGAGTTCCTCCCCTGGCCGCGCATCAATTTTGAAGTGAAAAAACCCCAGCGCGCGAAATCAGAGCATGGAATAATAATAATAAAAAGAAAATGCCTTTTTTAAAACATTCACATTGAGAAAGCGTCTCTCGGAATTTTATAGATTGGGAAGCTGATAAAGGTTACGAATGAACTTAATTTTAGATTAAGATTTGGAATAAGATAATTATATTAATATACGGGTATTTACTTTTAAAAGGACATTAAATAGGAATAAATATTATTAAGAATTAAGGAAATACTGACTATGTCAGAAGTTAGATTAATTTAAAGGACTAATGCGAAATAAATGTAAAGGATTTGCGAAATAAATAAATTATATATATATATATATATATATATGTAGCATTTTGACGAGGTTGAGATATTACGATGAATAATATTCGATGAAAAGATGGCAGTCTTTCAACGATATAGCAAGTTGCAGTCGATATTAGCGAGTATGGCGAAGTAGAAGGCAATGAAATGAGTCCACCAAAGTTTTCCAATAAATCCAGCCAATTTCCAGACAAATAATTTTATTAGAAGACGAACAACACAGAAACAATTCCCAAAGGTCTAAAACTTATAGCCCTCGGGCTAACGTTGCTTCACTTCATTGAATTAAGATGTTACTGGGCCAGTTGAATATTCTACGGACATAAAAATACCAGACGCATATTTGTTTAGTTTCCGAAAACTTCAAAAATCTCGTGCTCCGACCGATGCGACCTGGTTTTGTTCCTTCAGCGGAGACATACAGTAATTTACGTCACGAGCGTACAAACCAATGAGTGAGAGGCTAGCTCCAGCCCAGCAAATGAGGTGCGAAGGAGGAGCTAAGACGGTAAAGAATTCCGAACCTGGTAGCGGATTAATTTCGGAGTGAAACTACCCCAGCGCGCGAAAAATTTAGCATAATAATAATAAAAAAAAAAGAAAATGGCTTTTAAAAAGCATTCGAAATGAGAACGCGTCTCAGAATTTTATAGATTGGGGAACTGATAAAAGCTACGAATGATCTTAAATTTTAGATTAAGATTTGGAATAAAATAATTATTAATATACGGATATTTACTTTAAAAAGGACTTTAAATAGGAATATATATTATTAAGAATTAAGGAAATACTGACTATGACAGAAGTTAGATTAATTTTTAAATATTAATGCGAATAAAATGGAAGGATACGAAGGAAATAAATTTTTATATAACACACACACACACATATATATATATAATCTTGAAAAATTGGAAAAAAATATGATAGTGTTCTTAATGTGAAATAAATTCAAAAAGTATCGCTAGCGTCATGTTTAAAACGAAACTTGCATTAGAAAGTAATATAAAACGATTGCAACAACATGGCGTAATATGTACTGACTATTTATTTTTCTAGTACTAAAAAGAGTAGATATTGACAATTATATACAGTTCACGATTAAATAAAGTAAATACTCTTAATTGAAAATTCAGGTAGATATTTTGAAATTAAAAAAGTGCTAAAATGCAACAATAATTATTGCATTAAACGAAATTGAAACATTTTGTTCTGACAATATTAGACGTATTTTTTAACACATATTTCTATATGTTTCCAATAAAGGTAATGCATCAGAATGTAATATAAAACGATTGAAACAACATGACGTAATATGTACTGACTATTTATTTTTCTAGTACTAAAAATAGTATATATTGAAAAATATATACAGTTCACGATTAAATAAAGGAAATATTCTTAATTGGAAATTTGGGTAGATATTTTGAAATTAAAAAAAGTGCTAAAATGCAACAATAATTATTGCATTAAAAGAAATTGAAACATTTTGTTCTGACAATATTAGACATATATTTTTTTAAACACAAATTTCTACATGTTTCCAATAAAGGTAATGCATTAGAATGTAATATAAAACGATTGCAACAACATGACGTAATATGTACTGACTATTTATTTTTCTAGTACTAAAAAGAGTATATATTGAAAAATATATACAGTTCACGATTAAATAAAGGAAATATTCTTAGTTGAAAATTCGGGTAGATATTTTGAAATTAAAATAGTGCTAAAATGCAACAATAATTATCGCATTAAACGAAATTGAAACATTTTGTTCTGACAATATTAAGACATATATTTTTTAAACACAAATTTCTACATGTTTCATATAAAGCTAATGTAAACAGTTTGATGTAATGCTTCGCAAAAAGAAAGAATCGAATGTCTTGAGACTGTACATTGTAAAGTATTTTACGGAAACGTGCTTTTAGTCAAATTGAATTTTTTCACTAGCAGGTTTTAAAATTTACATTGGCCTCCTAAAAACTCTTTTTTAAATGCCTTTATTTAAATGAAAACTTTAAAGTAAATAAGAGATTGAATTTAATCACATTTTACTACAAATATGTTGTTTCACAAATTCTCCTTTAAAGAATTTAAAATTTTAACCTGAAACATTTTTATATTATGGATAGCTAAGACATTATTGTTTTTATCATGTCTACACATTAAAATATGCAATGCTGCATTCCAATAAATGTGTTCGTTTTATCGTATATAACTTTTCTAATTCGCTTTTATTTTAGAGTATTCTGTTAAAATAACCGGCCTAACGTTTCATTTCTTTTATAATGTTTTCATGCATAATTTCAATTATTTGTAGATAATTTTATTTTCCCTTTACTTCAAATTTAACTTAATATTTTGCCATAAATTTTTTTAATAAAAGAAATATTAACGAAAATGCGCATTTCGAGTTGAGATATAATTATGCACCGCGAACTATCGATGTCCCTTTAAATGAGTATAGCAAAAGCAATTGCATTTGCATAACTTTTAGTGACATACGGCCAATAAACGAGAAATAAATTTATTTACATAACTTTTAATGACAAACGGCCAATAAACGGTAGATAAATTTATTTTTTATTACAAAAATTTCACGAAAAACACTAAATATGACTAAAATATTATTAAAAAATCAGTAAAAAAATATTATGCTCATCACTAAATGCCTAAGATTATATAATGTTTTCATGTATATTTCCAATTATTTGTGGATAATTTTATTGTCCCTTTACTTCCCATTTAACTTTATATTTTGTCATAAAATGTTTTAAGAACGAAACATTAACGAAAATGTGCATTTTGAGCTGAAATATAATTATGCACCGCGAACTATCGATATCCCTTTAAAGGAGTACAGAGAAGCAATTGTATTTGCATAACTTTTAGTGTCAAACGGCCAATAGACGATAAATAAATTTATTAGCATAATTTTTAGTGACAAACGGCCAATAAACGATAAATAAATTTATTTTAAATTACAAAATTCCCTGGAAAGCTTTAAATATGTCTAAAATATTATTAAAAAATCAGTAAAAAAATATTATGCTCATCACTAAATGCCTACGGTTATAAGACAAGAAAGATGTTTAAAAAATATTTAGCGTGATTATTTAACAAACAATAATTCCACCTAATCTTAATTTGAGAGCAAAGTGTATCAATAATATGGAAAACTGGTTATTTTAATATCGATAACAAAATTTCTACGCATATATAAATGTTTATAAATTGCAAAACACTAAAAATCACGTTACGTTTGTTAATAAATAATAATAAATAAATATTATTGTAATTTATGGCGTATAAGACGGTTCTAACAAATCTGTTTCACACAAGATATTTTATTTCATAAATGGAATTAAATAAATACGAAGCAGAAACAAGTTTGATTTAATGTCATGAAATTTCAGGTAGTAAACAAATATGTTTGAGCTGCGGCTTATACGCCGGAAATTACGGTAATTAATACATAATTATTAATCAGTAACAAATTAATAATTGATAATTAATTATTAATTATTATATAATAAATATTTCAAATTAATAAATAATAATAAAATAATTATTATATAATAAAAAATATTAATTATTAATAAATAAATAACAATAATATAATATGGTAAATCTGAAATTCAATTCACTTCAGAATCTGTCTTCCGGAGATTCAAATTTGATTATTCAGTTGTTTACCTTTTTAAACTAGCAATGACTAGCAGTAAAATGCAATCTTATTATCGTTGATGCGTTGAAAATCTCACCAGAGCTTAAAATGTTGAAATTATCTTTGTAAATTTGGAATTCAATTTAATTTAGAATCTGTCTGATGGAGATTATTAATCAGATAAATACTGTTGGACGTGTATTTATTTATTCAAATGTGAAATTCCAGTTGGTTTCCGCGATTAATTATTACTTCTTATTTTAAAAAGCTATTACTCCTATATATGATAATTATGCACTGAACATTTCCCCAGAAGTTTAATAATTAAACAAAATATTAAAAATTATATATTTTGTAAATACTTTTATGCAGATAATGCATTTAATATGTAAATTGTATATTCGTGTTGTAATTCTATTACGTACTTTGCAATTATCGTAGTGGTTTCTTGTTTTTGAAAAGCGACCTTAAAGTAAAATATAAATGAAATTTTATTATTACACAACAATAAAAAATAATTTATGGGAAAATTTTCGGAAAATCGAGTACAAATAATAAGTTATACACAAAACAAGTAATATAATTTTGTTTTGAGTCAATTCCTACTTTTTAATCATAAATATATAAAATAAACCCGTGCAGCATTAATGTCCCACGTTATCTTTATTGAACATTATTTTATAATCTTCGTTGCGGTATTTTATTTCTGTGGCATCACTAATTTGAGATAAATCTTTCATTTCATTTATAGAAACAATGGGAGGAATTTTTTTCTCCCATTTAAAACTAAAATTAATTAATTTAATTTAATTAATGAATTAATATTTGAAAAAAACTGTATTAACATAAAGTGTCATCCACTACAAGTTTAAAAAAATTTATTTGAACTTGAGTGGATGAATTGAAAATATTTTATTAACGATTAAAAATTTGAACAAGATATATACAGGGTGATTCATAAAAGATGGGCAGAACTTTAAGGGGTTATAGTACACTTAAAGACAAATAATATTAAATAGGAGACTAAGGGTCCCAGACGTATTCCCAAGGAGATAGGGGGCATTAAAGTTTAGGGTCCGAAATTTCAAATGATTATAAAACATGGAAAAATTGGTCGATTCGTTTGCGGTTTTTGCAAAAAATTTTCTTTATGCCAGTATTTTCTTGAAATAAAATTTTAAAGTTCAATTTCAAAAAATGCCGATAGGGGGCGCTTTAGACTTTGGAGTAACAAACAACTATTTTTTAACGTTATTTTTTGTATTTCTTTAAATGATTTCGAAAGCTTAGACTTAAACTTAAATTTTGATCTAAAAATCTGAGTCCTAACGAGTAGTTAAGTAGCGTAAACTGAAATTTGAAATTTGAAACCCTTCTCCCCCCAGAACAAAAATCAGTTATTCCCGATCTTTGTGTCGTAGATTAGGCTCTAACTACTGCCGCGTTTTGCTAAAATTATTCTTTATGTCAGTATTTTCTTAAAAATAAATTTTAAAGAAAATTTTCAAAAAATTCCGATAGAGGGCGCTTTAGACTTTGGAGTAACGAACAACTATTTTATACCGTTATTTTTTGTGTCTCATTAAATGCTTTCTAAAGCTTAGACTTAAACTTAAATTTTCAGCTCAAAATCTGAATCGCTGAGCGTGGTTCAGTAGCGAGGGGAGGGGGTTCAAATTTCAACTTCTGAACATAGTTCAGTTTGCACTACTTAACCATGCCCAACGATTCTGTGCTGTGATACGAGGCAAAAATACAACTTTCGTCAAGGACTGCATAGTCGGAATTCACTCATAAAGGCACTGGCACAGTTGGAAACGTCGCTCATGCAAACGTTAAAGCTCCATTCCTGACGCTAGTCACCGGGTGAAGAAGGAAACAGAAAGTATGCAAATGTCAAATGGGGAAGAAGAAGAACACGTATGCAAAATTTCGACACGATTCAGGCATAAAAACCACTGAACGGTGAGTCAAGTGTAAGTCGCTGTAGTAATGAATCGGAAGATGGTGCCCTTCACGAATAAGGAAAAGGCTGAGATGCATTTAATTTACGGAGCGGCAGATGGAAATGGTGCAGAGGCACAACGAATGTACGGAGAGCGATTTCCTAACAGGCGGTTGCCTAACCGCAAAACTTTCGAGCGCTTGCACAGACAGTTGTGTGAGACGGGATCATTTCTCGCTTCCCGGTCGAATGCAGGTCGTGCAAAAAAGGACGAATCAGTAGTTGTTGCAGAAGCCATTCTGGATGTAGTAGCGGCGCAGCCAAGTACAAGTACACGAACAGTGGCTAGCCAGGTGGATACCTCACAGTCCACGACTTGGAGGGTACTGAAGGATGAACATTTGCTCCCGTTTCATGTGCAACGAGTCCAGAAACTGTCTCCAGGGGATTATCCAAATCGTATTGAATTCGCCCGCTGGTTTCTGCAGCAGAACGCGCTAAATCCACATTTTGGACGAACTGTGCTTTTCACCGATGAATGTACCTTCACACGTGAAGGTACATTTAACACACACAATGCACATGTATGGGCGGATGTCAATCCACATGCTACGTATCCACATGCTCATCAGAGACGCTTTTCCATCAATGTTTGGGCAGGAATCCTCGGAGACCACCTAATCGGACCGTACCTTCTTCCTGAACGCCTCAACGGTAAAACATACCTCACATTTCTGCAACATGTGCTGCCAGACCTGTTAAACGTTGTTCCTCCACGCATCCGGCGGGTCATGTGGTTCCAGCACGATGGAGCGCCAGCCCATTACGTACGAGACGTCCGCAACTATCTGGACATCACATTTCCGAACAGATGGATTGGTCGAGGTGGTCCTGTTGCTTGGCCTGCTCGCTCGCCAGATCTTTCACCCCTCGATTTCTTTTTTTGGGGACGATTGAAGGCTCTTATGTATGAGACACCCATTGAATCCCCCGAGGAACTGGTCGCCAGACTTTCCGCCGCTGTAGGGGAAGTGCTCGAAAAGCCTGATGTTTTCGCGAATGTTCGCCGTTCCATTCGTCGCCGTTGTTCTGCGTGCATAACCTCTGGTGGTCACAATTTTGAACATTTATTGTGATTACATGTTAATAAATATGCTTTGGTAACATAATCCTAATTTGTGTCTTTTTACCTCGTATCACAGCACACAATGTGTGGACATGGTAAACTGAACTGTGCTCAGGAGTAGAAATTTCAAACCCCTCTCCCCAGAAACTTAACCACGTCTAACGATTCAGATTTTGGGCTGAAAATTTAAGTCTAAGCTTTAGAAAGCATTTAATGAGACACAAAAAATAACGGTATAAAATAGTTGTTCGTTACTCCAAAGTCTAAAGCGCCCTCTATCGGAATTTTTTGAAAATTTTCTTTAAAATTTATTTTCAAGAAAATACTGACATAAAGAATAATTTTAGCAAAACACGGCAGTAGTTAGAGCCTAATCTACGACACAAAGATCGGGAATAACTGATTTTTGTTCTGGGGGGAGAAGGGTTTCAAATTTCAAATTTCAGTTTACGCTACTTAACTACTCGTTAGGACTCAGATTTTTAGATCAAAATTTAAGTTTAAGTCTAAGCTTTCGAAATCATTTAAAGAAATACAAAAAATAACGTTAAAAAATAGTTGTTTGTTACTCCAAAGTCTAAAGCGCCCCCTATCGGCATTTTTTGAAATTGAACTTTAAAATTTTATTTCAAGAAAATACTGGCATAAAGAAAATTTTTTGCAAAAACCGCAAACGAATCGACCAATTTTTCCATGTTTTATAATCATTTGAAATTTCGGACCCTAAACTTTAATGCCCCCTATCTCCTTGGGAATACGTCTGGGACCCTTAGTCTCCTATTTAATATTATTTGTCTTTAAGTGTACTATAACCCCTTAAAGTTCTGCCCATCTTTTATGAATCACCCTGTATATAGAGAGTGTGAGCTAATAGTAGGAATTTAATAATAAATATGAAACATTTATTTTTTGAAAGTGAAAAATAATGTTATTTCTTATTTTAACACCTACAGTTTAGAATGATGTTACAATAAATATTTTTAGTGGCAATCAAATGCCCTAAAATAAAATTTTAAAGAATAAATGTAAGAAAAAGAAGATGAAAATTTATTTGTTTATTTATTTATTGAAATGCACACTACAGACGAATCCATTTACAGTATTGCAAAATCATAAGAAAAAACAAAAATTGTAATAGATTAACTGTACAAACATTAAAAAAAGTTCACTTTTCTTTTGTCGTTGTCTTAACATGCGATTTGTTTTAGTATATGCCAAGAACTTAAAAAAGTTTATAATCCATAAAAAGAAATTTAAAATTTATACATTAATCAAATCTATTTTTCTTATTTTTCTCTCATTTAAAACTAGATCCATGTCATATAATTATTATGTATTAAAACAAAATATAAAGAAACGGAAAGTTACAAAATTCTACTATCCTAATTAAACTATTTCTAATTTAGATTTATATCATAATTATAATCATATTATATTTCGAAAAACTTACGTTCTTAAAAATGAGATAAATTTGAAGATAAATGCACTTAAATTATCACACGTTATTTATAATTGAAAATTTAAAAATTAATTCTAACAGGAACAATTCTAAATTATTATATGAATAAAGATTAATAAAATGAATTTCAATAATATTTTAAATGCACACTAATATTCGTGTGCAGAAATTTTATTTATAAAATTCTATTGCTTCTAATGTATAATGATTTATTATTTAATACGAATTAGTCTATGGTATAAAGTTTGCAATTCCTAACTGTTTAAATATGCAAAGTACAGCTATGTTTCTGAAATTTTATTACATTATTTTTAAATGCATCATTTAAAGGCGAAGAAAATCTCGAATAAAAAAAAACATATTTTGCCTACACATTAAATTATTTTACAGAATCTTTAATTAAATACCTTTTACATTTATTTAAACTAGTAATAATTATCAGTGGAAAGCAATCTTATTATTGTTAACGCGTTGAAAATATCACCATAGCTTAAAAATGTTAAAATTATCTTAGCAGATCTGGAATTTAATTTAGTTGAGAATCTGTCTGACGAAGATTATTTATCAGATAAAATACTGTTGGGTTTATATACAGGGTGTCCATAATTAAACGACCCTACTTTAAAGTTGTCTACAGACGAAACTATTGGTCAGAAAGTTGTGAAATTTTGTGAAGGACATAATGAAGGAATGGGAATTTGTTTAAGCGAAAAAAAAATTAGTTCAAAATTTCGCCACCAGAGGGCGTTTTTTATTAATTACACATTTAGCATACATTTTCGATAGTTTACATATTTTATTGCAACAAAAAAAAAACATGTTCCACATGACGGACATCATTTTCAGCTACCATCTGGAATCGAAAGATAGCATGTTCCACAGTTGACCACAGTGTTTTCTGGAAAAGGCTAAAAACATGTCGCGAAAAAAGTTTTATTCAACATGTTTTGTTATAATAAAATTTGTAACCTATCGTAAATGTATGCTAAATGTGTAATTCATTTAAAAAACGCCCCCTGGCGGCGAAATTTTGAACTAAATTGTTTTTCGCTTAAACAAATTCCCATTCCTTCTTTATGTCCTTCACGAAATTTCCCAACTTTCTGACCAATAGTTTCGTCTGTAGACAACTTTAAAGTAGAGTCGTTTAATTATGGACACCCTGTACTTGTTCAAATTTGATTTATAGATTTATCTATACGATATTTCAATGATAAGTATCAATTGTTCTGAAGAAATGATAGAGAACTTTAATATTTGACATTACATTTTGTGCAATGTTTAATTGCATCTTTCATTTATCATAAACAAAAAAACTTTGTAATCTGGGTTACAGTTGTATTTTAATTTGTAAAAATAAGTATAAAATATTTGAAGTTTATAGTGTAATTTTGTTAAAAAATTTTCATTTAACATATTATTGAATAATTTTTTAGAGCAGGCTTATTTGGTTACCTTTTGAGTTCCTTTGATATTATCCTCAATAACATCTATAACTTTAGTATTTAAATTGCTACGAATTTCAGTTTTTAGAGAAAGTTTATATTTAAATAGAATAAATGTACTGAAATTATTTTATAAATTTAAATAACTAAAACTGTTTTTGCATATTACAAAAATAATAAAAATATTTTTTATTTATTCGAAGCATGCTGGACATTGTGAAGGTTTAAAAATGCAATATGTATAACAGTAAATAATATTCAGAACTCATTTAATAAAATTAATTTTTAATTGCATATATAATAGATAATTATAAGACGTGATTCGAAATTCCACGTAGAAACTTATATGAAAGTATAAAAATCCCCACGACAAAATTGAAAACTGAAAATAAATTTGTCAACTGATAATAATAAATCTGAAATTCTTAAATTGCTCCATCCTAAAAAAATACAAATAAAACACGAAAACATAACACTAAGATATCTTAAATAATTAGAAATACCTTTGATGTCAAAATGAAATATTCAAACTCCGCTTAGTAAAGCAAACATTAGCAATACGAATCCCCTAAAATATTTTTATAAAATTCCACGTTCAATCACTGAAATACAATCCTTCCACATTTAATATTCTCCATTTTAGTGGCCACGTAAACAGAAACTTAACTTTATGATCGTTTTCTAGATAACTCTGCTATTTTCAGAGTTGCAGTATTTGCACTAAGTCGTGATTTCGAGATAAATATGCAACATGAAGAAAGTGAAAGCCCCCTTGTGCCTCATTTTGGAGAAACATGCAGGGAAGAGATAAAACTCCTCTAAGGATGATTTTACCTTTTTCTACGGTGTACGTAGAAATATTGGTGTTTGGTTTCATTCACTTTATAAGAACGTGTTTGTTTCATTTTTTTTATATCGCTATTGCTGAAATAAAAATTTATATGGAGTCGTATAGTCTAAAACTGATTTTTCTAAACTGTCATTATGACAGTCGTGTGAAAATATATAACAAATAAATTATAATTTCCGCCAGGACAGTAGCTATGCAGGAAAAATAGTTTTTCAGGTACGTTACTAGAATAGATGTCTGTAATATATGAAATTTTTTTATATATGAAAATAAATTGGTCCCGCAAAACTGTTGTATTTTTGAGAACGACTGCTTGTGCTATCGACAGCGAACTTACCGTTGTCGATTGAACTCACGGAAGAAAATGTATGCATGAAGAAGGCGAAGTGTGTAAATATGTTAATAGATATACTGGAGAAAGCAATGTTTAAAAAAGGATTTAAAGGAGGATAGAGGGATTTAATGCTCGTCTGATCTTGAAAACTGCTTTATCCTTGATGTAAAATTATTATCTACTGAATGTGTTCTTGAGAGGTTTAAATATATTTTAGGTATTGAGCATTGTGCTCAATAAATGCTTCTTTAATTTTCTTGAATTTGTAGAATTGTATAAAAAGGAAAGACAAAAACAGAAATAAACTTTGATCTTACTACACGCGCAATGGATAACCTAACAGACTAGAATATCATTGAACCGTTTTAGAAAAAAAACTAACTTTTATTTCTGTAAAGATATAACTAAATAATGTCTAATAAATATTAATAAATATTAAGAAGAATTAAAAACATAGAATGTAAAATTGCCATTCTCGCAAATAAGAAGCATCACAGGTAAAATGGGGATATTGATTGAAGCGTTTTTGTAGTGCATCATACTGCATTATCGTTATTCGCGGATTTATGCAAGTGAATAAAATGATGCATTTCTCGTAATGCCATAAGGAAAGCCATTCGCGTAAATAAGAAACATCACAGGTAAAATGGGAATATATGTGTGCGGCATATATACGTTTGGTTACAATGACTGAAGCGTTTTTGTTGTGCATTATACTGCATTATCGTTATTCCAAGATTTATGCAAGTGAATAAAATGATGCAAATTATTAAGAAAATATTACCAATATCAACATCTGTAAAATCAGAAAGAAATGATAGTTAAATTCGGTTAGAATATTAGAATTAGCAGTGAAATAAATATAGAAACCACACCATTTTATAATATTTTAACCATCATTCAATGTAGAAGAAAATCGTAGATGTCAATAAATGAAAACTAACGTCTAATTTTATTTGACATTTAAAATTTTTCTTTGTGGGATATCGGCATATTAAAAATAACGAAAAAAAATAAACTTTTTCAATAGTATTTGAAACAATAAAAAGTTCCATACCCTTCAGTTTTTTAAATAAAAATTTTCACAAAACTTTTACAATTAATTTCAAAGTTATTAACGCTTTTATCAAGAACAGATTTCGGGATTTTTTCATGAATCGCATTTCTGTATCTATGCCGAGTATACGAGTATCGAGTATATATAATCATAATACCACACACCTGTCTTTTTAAAATCTCTTTAATGACGTTTTTCAAGTATAGCTAATTAATAAGACACATGATAAAAAGCTAAAATTTAGCATACCGCTATGAGAAACTTTTATTAATAGATTCCAATACAAAACGTTACACTCTATAATTCATAATTACTTCGAATATCAAATTTATTATTCAGATTTCATACCACAAAATAACGGGAATTACAAAATTGATGTACTACTTGTTTGTTTTCTTAAGAAGTATATTCATACCACTGATAAGCGTTACAAGGCTATAATTTCAAGAAAGATTGGAGGAAATTGGGAACAATAATTTTACACTAGAAGAATGAAATTTTGAATAGTTGTAATTCCAAAACTTCCGTCTGAATATCTTCAAATCTGGAAACAAGTAATTAATTACAGGTGGAGAATAAAAATATAATGTAAACACTGGGTGTTGCTATTGAAAGTTGAAAACTGAATTCAAATTTCTAAGTATGATATGCAATGCATATACTGTGCCAGAGACATTATTCCTTATCGGTTTGAACCTTTGTTTTTTCCTCTATCATAAATAATACCCAAAATAGCATAAGGTGGAATTTTTTTTTCAATTGCAGAAACAATGAATGCAATGTATTTCCTTTGTTTATGTTCATGCTTTGACTACAACATTTTAATTTGATATACATAATGAATACATACATAATGAATTGTATTTACATATATTGGCGTATCTTCGCAACGTATATTTGCATAATTAATTTAGCACCATCGAAGTGCAGAAAAAGACTTTTATTACTGAAAATATTTTTTTACTATTGAAAAGTAAATTTATCAACATTCTATGAATACAATCAAAACTTTTACTTTAATTATTATTTATTAAATTATCAAAACAACAAAGGAATAGGAATACATTTTTTGGTTATAAACAATATTTATTTTTATTCAGTGACTACTCTAAGAACATTATTATGTGAAACAAAACTTCATCTATCCGTTTAAATTAACAGGTAAGCCAAAATGAATATTAAGAAATGTTTCGTTAAAACACTCAGTAATAATGCTAGTATTTACTATTGACATCGTTAACTAAACATTATTTATTGATAGTGAATTACTAAAATGATTCAATAATCTGTTTACGTATTTACATTATAAAAAAAATGAAAACTTCTTTCCCTGAAACTTTTTGCGAATGTATCTACATAAAATGTGGAGGTTTTCTCCGTATACGAAATCAATACAAATATAACTTGTAATGCATATACATTAATTATATTTATGATTTAAACATGTTTTGATTGATGAAAAATAATATTTATTTAAATCTAAGCTATGTACGCAAACACGCATATAGCTAACGTTCAAATTGTGCTTCAGGTTTTATACGTAGTCACGAAAATAACGTTATGTAATCTAAAAATGTATATTACTAACATATAATGAACAATAAGTGTTTTTATTGCGCATGTATATATAATGTGCATCTGTGTTTAATTTCCTAAACAGTGAAAAGCTCTTTCAGTAGTTTTCTAGTCTTAAATTCAACGGATAATGTGAATTTCAGCACACATAATGTTTACAATATCAGTTTTGATGAAAAAATACAATAGTCAATACTTTTTATTGCCCGCCTCTTAAATAAATTTAATGTTGGAATTAATATTAAAACTAACAAGTACACTTTCTTTTAGAAACCACTACAATTAATAAAATTATTTCAGTTTCCGAAAATACGTTTAAGTGCAAGAACTGGACTCGCTCTCCCTTCATTAACTATATCATAAGTGTGATAATGATGAGACTGTAGGGTTGAGAATCAATGTTTATTATCTTTTAAACGAATAGTATTGGTTCGAATGGTAAGAACAGAAGCAATTTGAAACATGGCACGACCTCAGATTTTCCGTTACCTCACTAGGTTACATTAGTTTTGTATATACATTATTACACACACATCTATGTACATCGGTGATTTCAAAAAGCTTCATAAACCAATGCATTTTTTTGCAAACGTAACTTTAAAGATAGGCTCATACCTGTATGCAAAAATTACATATGTTTATTTATCTGTTGCCACACATGAGTTTCGTTTATTTGAAAAATAACATTAGTCAAAGCCCCGTATAGACTGGTGACATAACGGCAACGTCACAGTGACATCATATTGTGACTTTGTGGCTGTCGATGTGAAGTCATAGTGACATGGATGCGAAATCGTTATGGGTTTTTTAAGCTCTTCTATCACACCACACTGTGACCAGTTTGTGCAGTCACAGTTATGACCATTTTGTGAAGCTTCTGTATCGGGTCGGATGACCAGATTATACACGAAACCTACCCGACCTTATTGGGTCGGCTGTTGTTTTTCCTGATTCCAGGATACGTATTTGAGTCTTGCATCGGATTAGGTGACCAGATTTTACCAGAACAGTACCCGACATTTTTGTGTCAACTGATTTCTTTTTCTTTTTAACTGTAGATAGAATTCGGATTAGAATCTTTCATCGAATTTGGGTATCCAGGCAGAATTGTCACAAATGTTACATTTGCTTTTCATAAAAAAGCTTAAAATATTTTTTTTCTAAAACATAACCTACATCTAAGATCTAAATGAATCTTTGGAATATAAAATAATTGAAAGTTATTATTTTTTTCTGTTTAACTCACATTCTAATATTTAAAAAACAAAAAACAAACTATTATGAATTGTTAGTGTTTTTAATAACTCAGCTTTAATCTTGGTAGGTTTTTAAAACTTTACAGAAAATGAAGATGGAACATTTTTTGACAAGAGTGGTCACGTCATCAAAATTCTAAAGGGAATGATATTTTTCATCACAACCAGATGTTCTTCAAAGAATTGTTCAGGATCATAAATTCAATTCAATTAGTAAGTAGAAAAAAAAAATTAACTGAAATTTAAAAACTTTCTAAAACTATTAGTCAGTTTTTAAAAAAATATATTAAAATGCTCCATGCGTTCCAATTTTTAAAATATTTTCCCATTTTTTTTGTATTACTTCAAAAAGATTTCTTAAAAAATCTCTACATCCATCTTTTAGTACAAAATAAGTAATTAAAAAAAATATATATTCGAACACAATTTTATAAAAAATGTTGATGTTAAAAGATTTTATTACTAATTTGATGATCTTGAAATACCAACATACTAAGACGAATGTACTGTTTTATTGCAGTTATATATTATGATCATACCTTTACAGGTATTAAAAATTCTGAACGAAAATTAAAATATAAAGAAGATTTTAACGATGAATAGACTACAAAATGTTTGTTTTGAGAAAAATGCATTTGAAATATATTGTTATATCTTATTTTTATTTTTACTTTTCGTATTTATCTTTAACAAGTATGAAAACATACTTTCAGATATATAGTAATAAATTAGTATTTTTAATTATGTTAATATTAATAACACGAAAACAAAAACAAAATGTTAAGGTCCAAAAAACTTTTACACCCTAGCCAAACCTTGTACCCTATATTTATAGAGACTATACAAGAGCAAGATATTTCTGAATGGGCAGTAACAGAACAAGAAGGAAATGTGCTCGAACACGATGACGAATATGTTACATGCTTTAATGAATAGGTGCAGAGGATTTCAGATTGTGAATATCACTATTTTAGAATGGTAATATTCGAACTATTTAATTGCAATATTGGGCAATATAATAAAGCGAATTGCACCTAATGCTAATACCTGTATGTAAAAATTGCATAGGTTCCTTAATTACTTGCGCTGATGTATTTTGTACACCAATGGTTATTATTAATATAAATATGCATATTAAAAATTTAAATTTTTCCAAAATATTGTCA
Source organism: Maratus michaelseni (assembly GCA_963931845.1). Lineage (NCBI taxonomy): Eukaryota > Metazoa > Arthropoda > Arachnida > Araneae > Salticidae > Maratus > Maratus michaelseni. The sequence goes on from OZ007590.1 coordinate 196,723,233, forward strand.
CATATGCTTGTGTTAAAGGATTTTAATAATATTATACTATATGGTAATTGTATTTTAAATAAAATTAATTTTATTAAACTTTTTAATTTAATTTCCTAGAAATTAAAAATTATATGATGTACAAAATACACAGCGCGGTAATTATTGCTGTGTGAATTTGCGCAAATAATAAAGGGAGACTAAGTTGCAGACATAAGTAATTTATGTCTATTTTGTCAGATATCAAATATCTTTTTCTGTGTAATTTTCATGACATTAACTCCCACTGACCGCAAAATAAACATAAGTGGTTTATTATTATTATTATTATTAATTTCCTGTAATTTAAATATCTGATAACCGACGTGCATATTTAAAGATTAAAAAATATATAAGTAGCACTGAAATGTTCTTAAACTTTCTAGCATTTCTGTGGAGCACAATTTTTTTATTCTTAAAAAAATCTTAAAATTTGGAGCTATGTAATTTTTGTAATCGCTGAATCAAATACACAAGCGTATAAAAAACATAAACGTGTAACATACATATATAAACATTTGCTATTACATCCTCTATCAAACGTAATCATTGAACATCTACCGTAAAAGTTGTACGGACAGAAAATGTGGTTATACGAAATGCAACATTATGATTAATTGTGGCTTCAAGCTTCTGGTTCATAAGATCCGTATAGTTACGGATTGTCTGAGGTTTAAATCCCTCTTGTTTTTGTCATAAACACAAGGAAGTGTTCTGTTTTATGTTTAAGAATGTGACTCTCATTTAAGTATCACACTGGACAGTCTTTATATTAAGAATATTTAATGAAACGCACGTTTTTCACAATACAATAGTACAAAATAATGTTTTTTATCGTATGGTGGGATTACGTACTGCTAAATTTTCCCCAATATTTATATTAAAAATAATATCTTCTGCCTTTGAAATCACATATATGTTTGTAATAAATCAAAGAATAAAATATTGGAATTACAGTATATATGATATATAGTATGAATGCTATACTATTTTACTAGTTTAAAAAAAAAAAACAAGCAGAACAGGCTGAATAGTATCTGAAATGAAATATTTATTAATTCAAAAGAAAAACAAAACAAAATGTATATAGGTTTTCAGATGTATTTGAAGATAAGTCCATAACTTTAGCTGTTATTTAGTAAAACACTCAATATAGCGGCTTTAAAAGATAATTCTAAGCAATATAGAGAACCGAAAATCACAAAATGTTTCTTTAAAAAGTAACGGTTACTTCATTATATACCATGTAAATATTTTGTAGCATTTGTTGATATTTAGCACTCTTGCCGAAGTAACGGGAAAAACATGTGGTTGAAAAAAATCATTATGTATTGTTAGAGTTAGATGTCACCAAATTGCAGATACACGCTTTCTGAAAGAAAATAATTACGTTTTCGAGATATTATCACACTTATGTAGAAAAGATTATCAACAAAATAACATGACAGAAAAATCATGCGTCAAGCTTAAATTATTAAACTCCAGCACATTCAGAATACCATAACAAACTTTATCATTTCATAAGGTATATTTGATGTATCTGTGTAAAACATTTGAAAACGTATTACATATTTGAAAAAAAAATAGCAATTATCATCTATAGTCGAGAATATCCGAATTATTTTGTGCAGCCATGTATATGAATTAAAATTTTGTAAATATACTACATAGTAAACTAAAATTTTATGCGGGTAAAAAACGCTCAATACACTTCAAAATTTCCATTTCAGGAATTTCTGTGATCAAACCTAAATATACTCGAATTTTTTGTGCAGACCTGTCTATTATCTATAGAATTTATTCAGACACAGAGAAATATTAAAACAATTAGTTAAATTTGAAAACGCATACCACAACTGAAAATGCAATTTCAGGAATTATTGCTCAGAGAGAGTACTGAAATCGAATTATTTTGTGTGTCCGTGTAAATGAATGTTAAAGGCTATGCAACCATATCTTACAGTAAACATTTTGTGGTGAACGTGATTGACGTATATCAATTTCAATATGTTGAAATGTTGTAATATCACTAAGGTATACAAACGACTTCTCTCCTTAGACCAGAATATAACGGAATTCTTTTTAGTGTCCCTGTGAACCAACTATAAATGCTACATACTTATTTTCAATACTGAACATGTCATACTGATCATCCATAATAAGACTCATAGCTCCAATTCGGGTGCCAAATCTGTGTGGATGCGTCAGCCTCTATTATAGGAGTTCTACTCCATAACATATTCAATTACATGGCAACCTGAGTATATTTGAGCGAGTTAAAGCACGGCTAAAAAGAGAGACGGTTAGACAAACCGAAGTCATGAGCAATTTTCAACTATGTTGAAAAGGGTTTGAAATGTGAATTTAATGAAAAGTTTTTATTTGGATTCACAAAAACCTGTACTGGTCTTGAAATATAATAAACAAACCGGTGTAGAAAAATACATAGAAAATGCTTAGTAAAATTCTCATAGCATGCTGCCAACTGCTACAACAGTATTTCTCAAGTGAAATTTCCGCCTTTTTTTTAATTTGTAGTATCTGAGATCAGACAACTTGATGATTTCTCTACCGCGTGACGAAAGGATTATATCAAAAGAAACTTAATGATGGAGGTACGTCAATATTGAAAGTGAAAATTCAGCTGAAACATCTCATAGCATTAATTCATGGCAAGAATAAGAAATAATATTGCAGCTGAAAGAATATGTGTCTTTTCACGCAGAAAACAAACACTTTGTTCTAATGGTTACAATTAAACTTAGACAGCGAACCTCCCAAAACCCTTAAAACATCCCAAATTTGCCTCACATATATTTATGTATACATTTCATAACTAATAACGTTTTTGCATCCCAGTTTTTAATCACTTTCGAAATAATTGCCCTTAACACTAGAACGACGGTAGGGGTCATTTTGACTCCCGAGCACTTTTGTCCGTTGATTTTTTTTTGTTTAGTTTGAAGAAATGTTTTGAAATTCTTTGACTTTTCCTAAATAGATAACATGTATTTAAAAAAAATTCAATATTCTAGATTGGTTAGTTATTGAAATATTGGACAATATTGAATATATATGTATGTATGAAATACTGATGGAAAAATATTAATTTATAAATTGTTTTATTTTAGTTAGCATTAGTTTTAATTTGTGAAACCAATCAATTTTTATATCAAATTAATCAGTTATTTGAGTAGCTGTTAGTATGATCCAATTGTTCGCCTTGTAAGGCGTTACATTTACAGCACTTTAAAAATTCAATGAATTGTCAAGTAATATATTAAATTTAAATTATGAAATACACGTAAATCGCACATTTTTTCTAATATGTTTTCATTTAAAAATTTTTATCGTTATTATTTCAGTAGTTTCAGCGAGGGGTCAAAATGATCCCTTCCCGCCGTTCCAGTAGGTAAAATTTTCCCAGCGTTAAAGAAGCTTTTTCCAAACTATTCTATCCATATTCTTGTTTCTTCGTAAAAAAGATCACGAACCACATTCCGTATACATCCGTTTGAATTTCTGAGATAGGAAAACAAATATTCTTGTTTCGAGTTCCACATACCAAGGTCTACCAGTATGCTAACCACTGGTTTTCTTCAGCCTTCAGTAATTATAAAAAAAATCATTAAATGTATTTTCATTAAATATCTAAAAATTTAAATAATTCACATTCAATATTCCTATTTTTTTTTCTAATTCTAAAATTTATTCTATTTTAGTCTGACCTGTTATGGTATCCTTTTCCTTTTTTAGCTTCACAGAAATGTATTATAGTTTCTTCACTCAGATATACATCTTCTAAAAAAAGCAAAAGGTTTGAACACCAAAAATGCATTGAATACGACCTTCAGCTGTGTTAGTTTCCGTCAACGAAACTTTTTTGAACTTTATCGCAGCCTATATCTTTGTTCTGAATAACCTACACGGAAAGAATTTTACTCCTTATAAAAGATAGTGGCTGTTTCTGTCAAATGAAGGAAACGTATTTCACATGTCAGAATGTAAAGAAGAAAACAGTATCTTAAAAAAGGTTTTATAAATCTGGGGGATTTTTTTTCGTCAATTTGCTGTTTCCAAATAAATTAAAACACCAAATCTCAAAAATGTTTTTTACACTTTTTCTTTAAAATGATTAATTTATTAATTCTTAAATAAAGAAAAAGCAAAAATATTAATTTGTAACTAAAACGCTATTTCTAATTCATACTCCGAAATAATTACAATTGCGGTAAAAACTGTCAAACGCAATATCTAGAGAATGGTATCAAAATTATTTTTAGACGTATTACCATCATAATTGAATGGCATCTTTTTTGCAGGCATTTAAAAATGTTTCCGTTTAAAACAGGTTTCTGTTGTACACAGGCTCAATTTTCAAAGGTGTTACGGTATTAAATGTTTAATGTTATTTTTTTCTATACAAAATTATTCAGAATTTCTTTATTAATAAATCATGCGAAATATGCAATTCTATTTAACTGATAGAGTATTCTATAAGTTTAGTTATAATGAGAAAGGAGATAAGATATTAAGAAAAAAACAAATTCGCTTCAAAATACATTTGTATCCATAAATATATTATTCTACCTGCATATGTTGTTAAAGTCTATTTCGATATATTTGTGCGGTGTTCCAAAATATTAGGCATATTTTAATAATCGGTGACTTTTGTGTAACTGATTTAACCAGCAATAATAATCTCAATACTTGTATATTATATGTTGTGTATTTTCATATTATGTGTTTATTACAGCATATAAAATAATTATATGAAATATAAAATAATTCTAAAAGTAAGAATCGTTAAACTACATATTAAAGTAAACAACAAAATCAATATTTTCAAATAATTTATTAAAATTGTCTTCAATAAATTTAAATATTTCATCTTTCTACGAAATTAGTTAATTATCGCATTATATTTCCATTTCTGATATGCGAACAGATCTCTTTTATGGTTTTTTAAGCATATGAAAAGATTGTTATACTTGACTAACTTGCTAATATATGTACATTTTCTCCATCATATATAAGATATAACATTTTTATTATGATTCATATGATACATAATCTTTACTAATAAATGAAAGTTTTGCTCTGTGTGTGTGCGTGTTTGTTTGTCTTCGATGGCTAGCAAACTCTAGCCCACCTAGAATCCTGAAAATTTATATTTAAGTAGTTCAAGTCCAGTCCTGTTGCACCTGAGGCACAAAAATTTAATATTTTAATTATTTTTGAAATATAATTTAAAATCCACAAATAACTCTCATCAAAAATACGTTTTTTTTCTTCGGTTGGTTGGTTGTATAGTCTTCACAGAAGAAATTAAATAAATCAGAGTACCAATGAATTGATAAGAACGAAATAGTGTTAATATGTGTTGCAGTTACCGGCTTACAGCCAAACTAATGTGGCGCCACATGCACACGGCAAATTCCACAGACGCCACCTGATTGAAACATTTTCCAGGCACGTTTTTCTTCATGATTAATTTTTTTTTCATGACATATATTATTATGAGAGATATTATTAATACAGAAAACTTTATTTAACACAGTATTTGTTATATTTGCGGGGATGAATAGGGGTAAGGGCAAACAACTTTTTATTAAATATCGCATTCATTTTACGTGACCGCACACCACCTGGCGGCGGTTATTTCCTTAATTGACCCTCTTATTAATAAATCCAAATCTTCTGCTCTGATTTGAACATAACTAATTACATTTAATAATTTTAACATTTTAGCTTCACACGTAGCGTTTACTTGTTGTGCTATACATAGAATAGCGCTATTTTAAAAATCAGCTAATAATGTTCCGAACTTCTACAAACCACTTGCATTTTTACTAAACTATCGTAAAAATCAGCATTCATAGCTTCAAGGTGTATTTATAGAAAACAGTTAGCATTATTTCTGATTAATACTTTAAGCTAAATTTGTAATTAAGTTCCTAGCTTAACCAAACGGCTGGATTTTTAAACGATGCATAATGGTTTTCCTGAGTAGTCATTTGCTGAAGAGCACTTGAACATCCTCTCCCCCCCCGGCCCCTCCTTCAAGGTTTTTCTCTAACTATGCCCCGTTTGCATATCTCCGAAACTATATTTCCGAATTCAAGGTTTTTTTCTCTAACTGTGTCCCGTTTCCATATTTCAGCAACTATCTTTCCGATTTCAACGCAAATGTGATTTCAAACATTATAATTAACTTAATAGTCCCCCTCTATAACATTAAAGTAAATTTATGAGTAGCGGTTACCACTATTTCCGAATACTAGTTTAAGCCAAATTTGTAATTAAGTTTCTAGCTTAACCAAACGAACGACTTTTTTAAAGTTGCATAGTGGTCCTTCTAATTAGTCATTTCCTGAAGGGCACTTAAGCATCCCCTCCCGCCGGCTCCTCCTTCAGGGATTTTTCTCTAACTATGCCCCGTTTCTATATCTCCTCAACTATCTTTCCGATTTCAATGCAAGTGATTCCAAACATTATAATTAATTTAATAGTTTCCCTCTATATCATTAAAGTAAATTTAGGAGTAGCAGTTACCACTATTTCCGAACAATAGTTTAAGCCAAATTTGTAATTAATTTCGTAGCTTAAGCAAAACGAACGAATTTTTAAAGATGCATAGTGGTCCGCCTAATTATCATTTTCAAAAGGACACTTGAACATCCCCTCTTCCCCGGCACCTCCCTCAAGGTTATTTTCTCTAACTGTACCTTACTGCAATAACTCGGCTAATAATGTTCCCGTCTTCTCCAAACCAGCTCAATTTTGTAGCACGCCTACTATATAGTGCCGTAAGCAGCGGGGACCAATTTCAGAGGTTCGTTCGGAAAGAGGTATGTTTAGAACAGAATGCTCCTCTGGCGGTGGAAGAGGTAAATAAAAGATTTACCGAAGCATACGCGAATGATCGGTATACGGTAGCGAAGCCATCGGAGACCGTGGCCAGGGTTTTGTTTTCTAAGAGATTTGCAATTATTACACGGGCTCGGGCAACATCGGACGGGTCAGCTAGTTTCAAATAAACTATAGAGTATGTGTTAAGAATTAACTTTAATGCAATTACTCTGAAAATAAGATTTTTATGAAACTTTTGTTTGTTTTTGTGGGATTCGTAAAACTTGAAAAACGAATATAGTAGTTGTAAAACTCCATTATGGTTAACAAAAATTACATTTTCTGTGTTATATATTCCCAATGAATAATCAGTCTCTTAATATAATTAAACTATTTACAAACAAAGGTATAAAAATAATAAAGTTTTAATAAAATAAACAAAAAAATATGCACTTAAAATATGATGAAATACAAAGCGATTCGAGAATTAAATTAACACATTAATTAAAATTTAATTTTTAAATCTAATTATGAAAGAAATAATAATATGCTAGTATTTGATTTTAGAATAATGAAATTTAAAACAATACTTTAAAAATTGTTTAATTAATAGTTTTCTGTAGAAACGTTTTATATGAAATAATGCCTTGTAAATTGTAATGATTTCTTGATTAACCCAAATTTGAATATTAAATTAAATCATGAAATGTACACTCTATTGAATGCGCAAAGTGTCATTAAGTATTTTATTTATTACTTCATTAGTTTGAAATGTATGTTTTAGAAATGAAGCGGATCTCGCATTTTAAAATTGATTGATTTTCTTACACATTAAATAAATTACAGAATTATTAATTAAATGCATTTTTGTATTTGTTGAACTAAATATTGATTATCAGTAGAATGTATCGTACTATCTTTTACTCGTTGAAAATATCCCCAGAGCTTCAACAAATTCGTAACAAATCTTAAAATTTAATTCAGTTCACAGTCTTCCTGACAGATATTATTAATCAGAAAATATATTTGTGTATATAACTTTCATCTGTATTTTGACTTATACGCAGTTTAAAAATTTTGTCATTTCTTATTTAAAAAAAAAAAAAAAAAAAAAAAAAAAAAGAGAGATTTTTTTAGATTTTTAATAAAATTCCTTAACGGAATACTTCTATATAACAAATAATTACGCGAAAGGACAATCATGCATCATGCATAGATTATGAAACGCTTACAAGCACTATCAGTATATTGTTACACAATTTTTTCATATGATGAAACAAATGAGAAATGAATAGAATAATTGTCAATATCCAGTATTTTTATAATTAATACCTTTTGTTTGCTAAATAATTCAAATAAGATTTGAATATCTTAAGAAAACTAGAACTATTTACAACCAAATGTTAGCAATAGATAAAGGTTTATTAAAAAATCCCAAATAAAAAAAATCACATCAAACATAATAGAATGAATACAAAACGATTTAGAAAAAATCATTTTGTCTCAATTGGAGATCTTAAGCTTCAGTCATTTACGGTAATGGTAGAACATTTACAGAAAACGTGAAACGAAACTTTTACTTTCATTATAATTTCTATGAAATTGTTCTGCAGATTTTATTTTTTATAGTTTAAATTAAGGAAAAAAACTACTGCGTTAAAAATTTGAATTCACAGTTGTGTTTCTGTATATTGGCTGCTTCTTTGAATTTAGTTTACATCAATGCTAAAAATTTTATAATATATATCAACATGAAGAACAAAATAATTACTTTCATTATAAACATTATTTAATTTGATCTATTATAGATATTAGTGTCAGGCTTTCACTGACAGCTACGGTTTAGAACTATTGTTATGTGATATTATCTTTTTGTGTGCTTATGTAGTGTTTGTACTGTAAGCCTTAAACTAACATTCCTTTCTTATCTGGAATCTTAATCCGAGTAGGTGAGTGAAATGATATGAGTTGAAAGAATGTTTAGGACAGTGGAAGGAGTTTTTCTATTGTCATTCGAAGTTCATAGATAAGACAGACATAGAGATTCAAGTTCTTTTAAGGGGTCGAACTCTTGCGTACAGAAAACCCAGCCCCGTTTATTGAGGGTTGCCTCGTGGGAACAGCAGAGAGAGTTGAGTTAGTTTTAACGTGGAAGTGGAACGTGTAGGGTGTTCCAAGGAAAGCTCTGGTACAGGTGTGTGGAGGTAGATCTCTTGGAGTGGAGAGATAAGGTGTTGGTGAGATTAATAGTAATCTTTGGTAACTCTGAGTTAATTAACGTAGCATGAGAGTGGTATAGAGTAGCTTAGCAGTACACAGAACGTATTTTCTGTATTTTATTTAATGTTGAACCGGATCAGCTATATTCGAGTTTGTAAGTGTAAATATTGTCTTGTTATTTGTAAAGATTTTGTAAATAAATTGTTCGTTTAAGTTTAAGTGAAAGAGTTCGTCTTTTTATCAATATACCTCTCATGACGTGACCGATATCACGTAGTCATATCGGTGGTGGCAGCATACTAAAAATACCGGATTATTCTTCAAAGTTGGGTGGACTTAGAGGGAATCCGACAATTAGTATTGAGCATATGCGGATTAGCAGCTTCTTTGAATTTTAATCAATAATAAAAACAACAAAATAAATAACAAAGTGAAGGGGAAACTACAGTGGTGGCGAAAAGTGTGGACATTTTTTGAAAGTTTCATGTTTTTCAACTTTGTGTGCTTGTAGAATATATTAATTTTCTCTTAATTACAAACGTTTATATATCAAATTGAAGGTAATTTAATGTAGAATTTAATAATAAAAACAGTATTACAATATCTGTAATACAAAAAATTGAGATCAGGGCTGCTTCCTGGCCATGGTAATATATCTATGCTTTTATTTTGAAACCATGCTTTGCATACTTTTGCTGTGTGGCATGTAGCTGAATCCTGCTGAAAAATAAATGTTGCGTTGTTGGGGAAGAGATCCCTGATGGAAAGTATCAATTTTGGTTCCAGGACAGTTTCGATGTATTTTTTGGCATTCAGGATGCCATCAATCACTTGAATTCGGCCCACACCATCTGCAGACATACATGCCCAAATCATGACATTTGTTGGATTTTTTGTAGTTGCTTCAATGCAATCAGGATAAAGTGCTTCTCCTACTCTACGTCTCATGTATTTTCTACCATCACTACCAAAGAGCAATATTTTACTCTCATCGATCCAGATTACTTGCTTCCATTGATTTTCTGACCATTTAATGTGTTCTTTTGCTCACTTAACTCATTTTTCGCGTTGCTTTTGATTTAAATATGGTGTTTTCCTTGTAATTCTAGCTTGTAGTCCAAATCCTGATAACCACCTTCTTATTGTTCTGAACTTACTGCAATACCCGCTGCATTCATTTAACATCTAATGGCATCTGATGAAATTTTTCTATCTTGAAGGCATAGCCGTTTAATTTTTCTATCGGCAGTAGCACTTGTAAATTTTTTTCGGCCTGATTTGGCCTTATTTTCCACTGATTTTGTTTTTTCATAACGTAAACAGAACTTTTGTACACCAGAACAAGTCACTGAACCACCAACTTGTCTTGCAATTTCAGCATAAGAGAGGCCATTTTCTCTCAATATAACAATTCGGCTTCTTTTTGTAGATGTCCAATTAGTTCTTCTTGTTTATGACATTGTTTAAAATTAGTTTAATTAAAAAAAAGACTTTAAATATTCAAAAACAGCAATACTCTATTTAATTGTACTAGTATGCATCATTCCGCAAAATATTTCCACAACAATATCTCTTTTACTATCCAAATAACCTAAACTATAGTTACAGACATTTGATTGGTCCTCAGAACAGTGTTTGTGATTGGCTAGTACGCTTTTATTACAAAACACGTCCTTATTCAAAACGATTTGTGTTTGTTTGTTCTACTAAAATGTGCATAACGTTTTTTGTAATACAGATATTGTAATACTGTTTTTATTATTAAATTCTACATATATAAAAGTTTGTATTTAAGTGAAAATTAATATATTCTACAAGCACACAAAGTTGAAAAACATGAAACTTTCAAAAAATGTCCTAACTTTTGGCCACCACTGTATTTATTCCCGTCGCAAGTATAATTGTATTTCACAACAATTGCTGTCACCAATATGAAAAGGAAAACAGTATTCTTTTTTTCGGGAAAGACAAAAATGCGAACTATGCATTTAATAAAAAGTTCACATATCTCTATAACGAAGATGTAAAGAAAAATACATTAGCAGTATGCAGTGCAATGGTTAATGTTATAAATGCTAGGGGATCCAACGCGAGATTAACGGGTTACAGAATATAAGAATTTTTTTTCTTTTTTTTAAAACTCGATTAGGTATTCTACATTAAATATATTTTTATTTTTTTATATTGCCTCCTAACTACACCATTTTAACCACCAACTAAACTGTTTTCATACGAAAAATATCAGTAATTTAATCAAATAAAGTTTTGAAATTCATTGAAAGGAACACATTCATATTACCAGCATGACACTTAGTTAACAGCCGAAGAAATCGCAAGAGATTTTTTTTTACATTTAGCAGCCTTTTTTTTGATTATGGAAATTTAAGTGGTTTAAACGCGTAGTTCGATTACACATCTACTAATTTGTGATTTAATTATATATATATATATATATATATATATATATATGAAGTTTAATTTTGTTATGGAATATTATAATGAAAAAAGAGATAAGTACTAAAAAAAAATTATCTTCAAAATACAATAGTATTGCATAAATATCCTATTCGGCATATTTTTATAATCTGTGACTATTGTGTAACTTATTTAACCAGCAATAATCTAAATATTTAGATGTTGTGCAAACCTTTCTTAATGAATCTTTTTTAAGGACTGCCCGCGATACAGAGAGATTAAAAAATATATATATACTTGAAAATCATATTAAAAACAAATAAACAAAATCAGCAAATTTAAATGCTGCTTTCAATTATATTTCAATTAAAGTAAAAAAAAATTAAACTAATAAAGCAGATAAAATGCTAGTTAAGAAAGTGGCATAATAATTCATTTTACTCATATAACATATTTCGAAATGCAGAAAAGAAAATGTTTTTTAAAGGAAGAGAAATATATCCGTATCGGGTGTAGCAAGATATCTTGCTCGAGAATGTTATTCCAATAAAAAGGAAAGGGGGACAGATTAAAAAAAAATGGTGGCTTTAAGAAAAAGGGGATTTTCTTTCTTTCTGAGAAGATAGAATACCTTGAAGGAATCTAAAGAATGAAAGCTTTTGTTTTGTTCTTTTGTATCTGGAAGGAAGGTAAAACCTGCTAAAACGCATAAAAGCATAAAACTGAACATCTTCCAACAAGTTTTTATATTAAAGTATCTTTTGTAATATATAAGTAAAGACGATTAAAAAAATATATTAATATATATATACAGTAGATTCCCGTTACAACGAATTCCATTACAACGAAAAATCCCGTTACTACGAAATTTGACAAAACCCCTTTTCAAATTTCATTAACCCCAATGTATTAAGAATTCCAATTTAACGAAGTGCATTTTACTAGCAATTCCGTTACAACGAAAACTCTTCATCGAGCTTTTTTCTCTTTTTTCTCAATTGCTTAACAGAAATGAAATATACTTCGAATAGCACGTCGAAGTTAAAAAATAACGTTGTTTTTGGAACAGGTGCTATTTCATACTTTTTCTCTCCTTTGCTATTTTTTCGTTTGTTTACTTCTGTTTCCGAATTCCTTTTTTTTTCGTTAGCCCATACGCTTCAAAATGATCACGTGACAGACAGCAGGTGCACTTTTGTCGCCTATACCTGTTACAGTGTGTTTCTTGCTTCGTTCATTGATAAAATATGGCTTGTGTGAAACGAAAACAATTTTCGTATGAAGAAAAGAAAGCTATAATTTCTGAGATTGATAAAGGATTAGGGAAAGCTGATGTGGCCGAAAAATATGGAATAACACCATCGAGTTTATCGAAATTTCTAAAAGATAAGGAAAATATTGACAGACAATTCCAAATTGCAAGCATTTGTTCCCATAGAAAACGAATGTGACAGTCCCAATTTCAAGATGTCGATAAAGCCGTGTTCAAGTGATTGTGCCGATGTTCGTTCACGCAATGTGATCCTCTGATAAGGCAAAAAGCTCAAGAGTTCGGAACAATGCTTGGTATCGAAAATTTTCAAGTCAGTGTTGGATGGCCCAATCGCTTCCGTACTCACCATGGAATTGTAATAAAATCAGTTTGAGGCGACGCAAGTGATGTACCTACAAAGACTGTAAATGAATGGAGAGCTGGAAAAGCAACTGCCCTTATAAAGACATACAGCTCCGATGATGTGTTTAATGCTGACGACGCTGGAATATTTTATCAACTTGAACCCAGAAAAACATTAACATTTAATGACGACAAATGCATTGGAGGGAAAACTTCAAAACAACGAATTACAGCACTTTTTTGTTGTAACAAATCTGGAACCGAGAACAGAAAAATATTAATTGTTGGTCACTCTGGCAAGCTCCGTTGTTTAAAGAACTGTCATTCGCCTTGTGATTATAAATTAAATATGAAGGCATGTATGACACAAGATATCTTTAATGATTGGCTAGTGCAATTTGACAGAGAAATGAAAGCTAAAAAACGGAAAATTATTCTCCTGATTGATTCTCCTGCATGCCTCATGATAATTCCCCCAAATTAGACTGCATCCAATTTGAGTACTTTCCACCAAATTGCACTTCTATTCTTCAGCCTCTAGGCATCATCCGTGCTGTAAAATCTCGCAACTGAGCTCTTTTGTTAAAAGAAATTCTTTGCGGCTTAGAGAATGGCAAAAGACCAAAAATAAATCTGAAAGAAGCTATTGAATTGATCTCTGGTTCGTGGCAAGGAATTAGCCAGAAAACAATTTATAACTGTTGGAAACATGCCCGATTAACTGACACCGAAGAAAATTAATCAGACGTTTTAGATTTGGATATGAGTCCTCTGAGTTAAACACAATTTGGAAGGCTACCAGAAAATTAACATCAATCCCTGATCAGGTGGATTAGGAGGATTTCTTATCTGTGGATGACAATATTCAAACATGCTCTGAAGTGACTGATGAAAATATCATTTTAACCATTAAAACTACATTAGACCAACAAAATGACGAAAGCAGTGATGACGATATTGGTGTCACCGACGATTCAAAAGTTACCCTCTTCGGAAGCTCTCTCATGCTTGGAGAAAATGCGTGCTTTTGTTTCTCATCAAAAGAATGTTCTAGAGGAGGTATTTTCTCACATTCATTCGTTGCACACGTTTTTGTTATAATCAACTACACACTCCTTTGTACAAACTAAAATTACAGATTTTCTGCAATAATGTATTACTAAATAAAGGTTAATCCGTAATTTTGTAATTTTAATATTGAATTTTAATTTACTAACTTTTTCTATGTTAATTAACTAGTCTTCCATTAAAATCCTCTATAATGAAAGGTACATTTATCTTACATAATTTATTTACGTGTACATGTAATTCATTAGATAAATAGGAGTAATTCCGTAACAACGAAAAAATCGTTACAACGAAATATTTTAGTGGTCCCGTGGAGTTCGTTGTAACAGAAATCTACTGTATAAATATATTGCTTTTGAGATATCTTGCAGTATACAGAAGTATCTGGTCTTCATTGATACATATATTTATATATTTTTTTTTTCAGGATGGAAGATAAATTAATTTTATAAAAACTGATCGTGGTTGAAAGGGTTTAATTTAATTTATATTGCATTTGAAAAATAATTCGTGGAAATTATTAAAAATCTTTGCAGCTTGGAAGATTAAAACAATGTGATTAAAAAATTTTTCTTGCTAAAAATAATCTAGTGTAGTCAGAGATGGGCAAAATACATCGAAAAACCATTTTCGATACAAAATGCAAAATACATTGGTTTTAGGGCCAAAAATACAAAATACTTTTCAAATTTTCACATTTCAAAATACAAAATACATGTATTTTTAAAATACATTCAAAATACAAATACATTAATTTTAATTTTAATTATCTTGCACTACGTAAAAATGTTTTATTGCAATGTCATGTTATAAATTTTTATCGACTATATGGTCAGGTCCGTAACCAAAAAAAGAGGTCTGTACAGGCCAAAATTTCCAGACCTGGACATAGCCTAACACGTAGAAAAAATTTGGTTCCGACTAAGTATAAAAATTAAATGTTCGGCCCGAGATTCGGCCGTGGCCGTACAAAAATTTTTTTGGCCCGACCCGATAGAAAAGCTAAAAGTTCGGTCCGAGTCTGTCCCGGTTCGTGCAAAAAAATTATTAGTCTTGTTTAAATGCTAAAATTTCGGTACAAAATCTTAATTGGCCCAAGTGAATTTCTACAAAAGATAAATTTTTACGCTGATGTGCTTAAAAACTCGCTTGTATAAGGCATTTTGACAACTTTTTATTTTTTCTTATTTTAGCTATTTTTCATGTTTATATTCTTCATTTTTTTAAAAAGCGCCCAGAGCTGCAAAGTAGAGGCACATCCGTTCCAAAATACTGCCCGCCCTAGATTTATTTCTGCGTATGCCCATGTAAACTATGTTTATTTTTTTTATGAATCTCTATTTGTACTCAAATGTCTGAGTTATCATTAATGTCATTAATCCATATTACATGTCTTAGAGACTTATAAATCTGAAAAATATTATACAGAAAAATCTTCTAAGACAGAATCGAGTAGGAGCTAAAAAATCCGTTATAGACAAGTTCCCACCTCAGCTGGTACATCATTTGTTGTAAATGCATTATATTCTTTTCACACATATCATTACATTAATTTTGTATGAATTAACACATTTTTCCGTTTAAGACAGGGTTCCATCATAGAAAGGTTACTTTTCACATGTTTTCGAGTACTTCAATTTTACTGCCTAGAAATGTATGATTATGTACTAGTCTTCAAAAAGTATAAATTTATATTTTTAATTGCTGAATAATAACGATTTAAAAATCTATGCAGTTTTCGCAAAAATTGTTAAACCAGGTCAAATTTTACTGATATTTTCACGGACCAAACTAGGCCATGCCAATGCCTTTATACGATCTGGGTCCAGACCGGGTCTGAAAATTTCTTCCCGTCTAGACTTCTAGGAAGAATGTTCAGGTCCGGCTGGGTCCGGAAAAAAATAATCTGCCTCTCTCCGGCCCGAATTTACAGGAAAAGGTAAAGCCCAAACCACTTTGTGGTCTGAAAAGAGTGATGACCAGACTTAGCTGGCCGGAAACTAGTGTTTTGGTCTTGCACCAATTATCATAAAAAAAATATTATTTTGAAATAGTTCGAGTATACTTCTTTCTATCGCGTAGCGTGATGTATCACAAATAACTAATTTCCTTTCATTAGGAGTTCTCAAGTATGTATTATCAATTTTTTCACGCATCTATGAAACAACTAACGGCATTACACTGCTAACATAGTTTAAAAATCCAATAATCAGGAAAACTCTGGACTATCCTACGTGTGTATCACACAGCAAAATTTTATAATTCACATAGCAACATTAAGAATTAAAAAGCATTATTATAACTATTCAGCAAAAATGTTTCAACCAAAGATAAAAATCCTAGTTATACCAAATTGGAAAAAAAAATGTTTATATTAACTTCTAGAAACGAATGCAAAGACTATACAAAACAGACAAGCATGTATTTCCTGTTATGAATCAGTAATTTGCGGTTAAAACGCAAGTTGTGGTTTACACTTTAAACCATCTTCAAGTCTGGTACGAAGCTTGAAAAATCGAGAAATGTATTTTCAGTATTTTGAAAATACAAAATGCATGGAAAAATCATTTCAAAATACATTACCAAAATACTTACGTTTTATCTGTTTAAAATACAAAATACAAAATACAAATGTATTTTGAAAATGTATTTCAAATACATGTATTTTCGATATTGCCCAGCTCTGAGTGTAGTGCAAAAATATGTATTTATTTTGCTTATTGTTGAAAATGGCAAAAATATTTTATTAATTATATAATATATTTAATAGGCATTTAATTTAATTATACATAAATAAACTGTCACAATTAATGATATAAAAGTAATTTATAATATGTAAGTAAAGGGCATAAAAATTATATTAGTATTTTTTTTTTCGCGTTGACATGTTTTGTAGATAAACAAAGCACTTAGACTTCAATGATAATTTAAGATAATTCTTATTGCATTAGAAAAATACCGCCTGTAATAATATGCATTAAAATCTTCTTCAATTTATAACATGAAAAGAATGTGTTTACAAAAGACTTTTTGTTTTGTGTTTAAAATACTTCTTACAATAAATATTGTAGTTTTACTTGGTTTGCTGAAAATATTTCAAATGATTTCTGCTATTCTATGCATAATATAATCATTAAGCATTTAATTTAATTTTGTATAAATAATATTTCTGCATTCTTCTAAAATATCTAGATGACTTAATTCGTGCTAATGTCTAAGACTTGATTAATTATGACTTTCTTGTGCAAATTTTATATATAATTAGCTAAATTTGTAAACAATTTTCAAATGCGAATTTCGCAGCATCTATTTATTTTTTGAAAAGACATATTGGCGTTACATATAAAACTATTTACATTCGTTGGAATGCATTATAATTATTAAAACTATTTTAGATTAATTGATTTAAACTCAAAGCATGTATGTAACATCAAAAGTGAATTGGCAAAATTTATTATCAGATCAAACGAATTCCGCTGTTTCTTTTCTTTCGCATACTATATAAGTTTATAGAAAAATTATAATTATTGTAACTCTTAAAAGAAGTGTAAATAAATGCTTTTGCAATAAAATTGATTAAGAGCATATATTTAAATGGAATTAAATTTGAAAAATCTAAAAATGCTTTTGTTATGTAAATACAATCTGATAATTGAAATATAAAATGAAATAAAAATTCAAAAAGAAAAAAAAATGTAAAGAAAGTACTAGTAAACATAATTAAATAAAATTTCATTTTATTCATATAACATCTATCGAAATGTTGAGCAGAAATTATTTTTAAACAAATAGAAATATCTCCATATTTGGTCTAGCATGATATCTTGCTCGAAATTGTTGTTCCAATAAAAAGGAAAAGGGGGTACAGATAAAAAATTGTGGCTTTAAGTAAAAGGGCTTTTCTTTCATTCAGAGAAGATGAAATACCTTGAAGGCATCTAAAGAATAAAAGCTTTTGTTTAGTTCTTTTGTATCTGGAAGGAAGGGGGGAAAAAAGCCTGGTAAAACATATAGAAGGATAAAACTTAACATCTTCCTTCAAATTCTTATATTAAAGTAACTTTTGTAATATGTAAGTAAAGAGGATAAAAAAAAGTATATTAAAACTTTATTTTTTCCGTTGATGTATCCTGCAGTTTAAAGAAGTATCTTGTCTTCTCGGGTATTTTTTGTAACATTTTTCTAAATCCGAATGGGATACAAATTAATTTTATTAAAAGTGATCAAGGTTGAAATATTTTAAGATAAATTAGATTGTATTTGAAAAAAAAAATCCTGGAATAAATTTATTAAATTTGTTTTATTAAATTTGTTTGAAGTTTAGATGATTAAAAAATGGTCATTACTTTTTTTCTCTTGCTTAAAGTTTTCTAGTGTAGTGTAACAAATTGCAAAACTTTTATTTATTGTTAAAATTAGCGCGGATGTTTTATGGTATTTTAGGCCTATTATATTGATTAGGCATTTATTTTAATTATGTATGAACAATCTTTCATAATAATTAATGATATATAAGTATAAAGAATATTAATAGATATTTTTATTATATTTACGTCGTTGAGATATTTTGTAGTTGAAAGAAACATTTAGACTTCGTTGCTGTTTTTTACATGGTTTTTTAAGACCAAAAAATTAACTTTATAAGAATAGATCATTGTTGAAATTATATAAGATAATTCTTATTGCATTAGAAAAATGCTGCCTCTTGTAATATGAATTATATTTTTCTTCCCTTTATAAGACAAAAATAAAATGATTAAACCCATACTTTGCATATATGTTGAAAATACTTCTGGTGTAGAATGAAAATTCTATTTTACATGATTTACTAAAAATATCTAAAAATGATTTATTTTTCAAACATATTATAATTATTAAGCATTTAATTTAATTATGCATAAATAATATATATTTTTAGTTCTTAGAAAAATATAAATTCCAAAAACTTGATCAATTATGTCTTTCTTCTGCAGCTTTTAAATATAAACAGCTAAATTTAACCCCAATATACAGGGTGTAGACTCTCAACGGTGGCCAAAGGCTAATTCCTAAATACATAGTCATAGAACTATAGTTCCAATTGCAAATATGTTTTAAATGGTTTTAAATGGCAGCAAAAAGATCAACTGCTCTTTTTGCTGCTTCTTTTCCCATTAACTCTGGCAACTTTAAATCACTAAAATTACATGCTATATCATAATCGTAACCAATCTTAAATGAAGTAAAAAAGTATTTAAAAAGCGATTTGGGTCAATAAAAACATTTCTTAAAAAGTTATGAAATTTAATTTCTTATACGGTCCTCCGGTCCTATAAGTGATATTTAATAAAAAATTCCTATTACATTAACAAGTAAGACCAAAAGAAGTCCCATTTTTCTACGATTAAAACTGACCGAGTAATAGGTGTTATAAGTTGAAGCATCTTTGTTTGCTGTGAAATAGGAGTCATTCACAAATTTACTAAGAAATATCAATAATCGTCAGATATAAAAAGAAAAATAATAGTTGAGAGTAAAATTGGCATTACAATATAAATTTGAAATCTATTTTCGTTCTGACATATTAAAGCAAAATATATAACTTGTATGAAAAATCTAACTGAAAAAAAAAACCTATTTTTTGTTAAGTGAAATGATGAAAATTAACAGTCTCAATTCCTTACAAAATTATATATTTTTTAAACTTCTATTAGATCATCTAATATAAAACTTAATTAATAAAAATTAAAGTTATCTTAAACCTTGTTAGAAGTGACTTCCTTCGGCTTCCATGGAAAAATGTACACGCGATATAAATCATTATTGTACTTTAAGCAACATGGTAGGTGTTACAGATCTGCGTGCCATAAAAACACGATTCTACATATCTGCTCGATTAGTGGATTCTCTTTCATATACTTTATTTTTCAAAAAAAAAGCAAAAGAAAAAATCTATAGGATACAAATCTGGCAATCCTGGAGGCCATTAAATAGGACCTCCATATCCTCTATTATATCATTTCCAAAAGCACTGGTTAAGACAGTGCGTGGCTTAAGTGATCTATGTGCTGGCACGCCATCATACTGAAACCACATATGTGACAAATTTTGTAATGAAATATACTCTTATAAAAAATCGGATACTGTTCCACATGAAATATCAGAATATTTTTCTGATGTTAAATTGTCATCGAAGATGAATGGCCCAATTAGTGATGTCTTCCAGATACCACACCAAACATTTATGGACCAACGTACTTGATGTTTTTTTGGACGAATAATGTGTGGATTTTCCAGGGACCAATAGTGAATGTTTTGAGTATTTACGATCCCCTGTCTTGTAATTTGACATTCATCAGTCCACATAATTTCATTTAGAAAGCTTCTTCTTGTTTCTTTAAAATAAAATTACAGAAATAAAAACGACGTTCTTTGTCTTCTGATGCTAATTCTTGTCCTAGTATTGGTTCATATGGATTAGATACGCACCCTACTTGTTTAAAATTTTCATGCTTGACTTTTTAATATATTCACACTCACGGCTAATATCTCGCTCACTACGTTCAGGATGAACCTGTGTATATCTTAGAACATCCTCCGGAGGTACTGTTGAGCCATTGAACCGACTTAATCGAGGATACTGCTTAAAGCTACCGGTTTCACTAAAACGCTTAACAATTTTACCTAAGTGTTTAGATGTGGTTGGTTTTGATCTGGAAATTTCGTAGCATATGGCCTTGCATCCTCTCGCCTATTTCGATTGCTCTGTCTGTAAAGTAATAACATTTCGCAGTACTGATTGTTGGCAAACATATTCTTTTCTAACGTCAAAATTTAACAAATGCCTGCAAATTAATTAAAGCGCAGACATAAATACGTGAATGTACGTATTGGCACACAGCCAAGGTACAAACTCTTTTGCATAAATTGAGAATGCAAAATATTTGTAGTCCAATGAAATGTTCGTATAGTATTTTGATTATATTATTAAACAAAAACAGTCAAAGTATTATTAACATATCTTAGGTATTTTAACTCTTAGAAATTACTAGCAGGCTTCGCCCGCTACGCTGGACGTTTTTTTAAAAACAATCTTAATCCGAAGAAATATATCGGGGAATTTTTTGATCTTGCATTTTAAAACAAAGTGGACATTTACCGGGAATATCCTTCCGCATTGCTGAAACAATGCGAACGCCTTTACGCTATTACATTTTCGAATTTAACACACGCAATTTGGGCTGATAATAACTTTAGATGATCATTTTCAGTAAAATTTGGTAAACGATGATAGAACGATATCCAATATATTAAAAC
Source organism: Maratus michaelseni (assembly GCA_963931845.1). Lineage (NCBI taxonomy): Eukaryota > Metazoa > Arthropoda > Arachnida > Araneae > Salticidae > Maratus > Maratus michaelseni. The sequence continues at coordinate 196,744,717 of OZ007590.1, forward strand.
CTTCCCTGAAAAATATTTAACTAACAAATCCACAAGACTATATTCAAAGGCTAGTGTTTTATAATAGGATTCATCTGATTAAAGAAATTCCCCTCATAATTCTAGAACAGAGAAACGTGGAACGATATATTACATACTAAAACATTCCCTGGAAAATAATCTATCTAACAGTACAAGCCCCATCAAAATCCACTCAACAAAATCATTTTAAAAGGGTTAAACTTTCATAAATGGGCTCTTTTGACACATAAATTTGTAAATAAACAACGTAGAACGATTTTATATGCAAAAACCTTCCGTGAAAAAATATCTAATTAACATTTCAATTCGCATCAAAATCCATTCAGCACAATGTTTAAAAACAGCTATATTTCATAATCGGGTTTATTCGATTATAGAAACATCCCCCAATAAATCTAATTTCGTCATATTATATTATAACGATGACAATAAGTCCCTCGAATTTTATCGACAGTTTGAAGTTCTTGCTATAATAACGCATGTATTTTTAGAAATTAGCATTTGTATCGTTAGAATTTTGAGGTTTTGGTGCCAAAGACATCGCCAAATTAGACAAAATAAACAATATCTCACGCACTGTCGGACTTGGAAGAACGTACTTGATTTCATTCTATTCAGCATACAAAAATATATTAAAATTGTCACATAGCTACAATAGCTGATTTTCCAGGATTTTTTTCTTTTTTTACACCTTTTAGGGGTAGCCTTTTTGAAAATCCTTTCTTAGTGCGCCTCTACATCCTAAGAAGTACTGTTTCCCCAATTTTCATGTTTTTAGGTTTAGTAGTTTGGGCTGTGCGTTGATGTTCTCCCCAGTCAGGACATTCTTTTATATACAGGGTGATCAGAAAATGAGTATACATTTGAAAAATTAGTAATTCATGGAATAATGTAGGTAGAGAAGTAAAAAGTGACACACATGATTGGAATGACATGGGGTTTTATTGTAACCAAAAAAGTTTAAAAAATAGCCGATAGATGGCGCTTCATGTGATAAGAAAAGCAATAATTAGCATAACAAATTATGACAAAGCAAATATCATGATCTTCAGAACAAATTCTCAAAATGTCCACCGTCATCCCTCAACAATAGCTGTAGTCGAGGGACAATGTTATGCACAGCACTGTACACACATATCTGTAGTTATGGTGAGAAATTGGCGTTGGATGTTGTCTTTTAGCATCCTTATTGATGTCGGTCGATCGCAATAGACTTGCGACTTCATGTAACCCCAGAGTCAAAAATCACACGGACTGAGATCTGGGGACCTGGGAGGCAAAGCATTAGCAGAATGGCTGCTCAGCAAGCGATCATCACCAATCTACATGCGCAAGAGATCTTTCACACGTCTAGCAATATGGGGTGAGCGCCATCCTGCATAAAAATCGTATTTTAGAGCAGGGGTTTTTCACTCACGCTAGGGATGATGTGATTCTGTAACATATCGGCGTACCTCTCACCCGTCACGCTAACAATTACAAAACCAGAATCACGCATTTCCTGGAAGAAAAAAGGCCCAATAACTATGGATGTGGTAAATCCACGCCACACCGTGACTTTCTCGTCGTGCAATGAAGTTTGCTCGAAAGTTCTAGGATTTTCGGTAGCCTAAATTCTGCAGACCATTTTGATAGCAGAGCTTCACTAACACTGCCTTTTCTGGTAACGTCAACATGCTGAGATTGCTGGTGATCTGATTGTCTCGCTCATTACAGCACCTTTTATACACGATTCTCAGGCAGCGTCACTGACGTTTTGCTGTACAGCGCCATCTGTCGGCCATTTTTTTCAACTTTTGTTTGTGTGATTACATTAAAACACCATGTTATTCCAAGAATGCTTGTCAATGTTTGCCTCTATAACCTACATTATTCCGTGAATTATTAATTTTTCAAATGTATACTAATTTTCTAATCACCCTGCACATAGATTTGTATGTGCCTGGTTTTAATGCGCAAATGTCACAACAATTGTGTTAATGCAAATAAAGTTGTTTACGTCATTTCCCTTGTCCAATAGCGAAATTTTTCACTCTATTTACACTTTATTTTTTGTTTAGCAAGTAAAAATTGCATTTTAATTTTGATCAGTAAAATATTTTTTTTAAAACACAAGTTTTATATTTGCTTTGAAGAACTGAAAAGTTAAATTTAAAAAAAAAAGCATAATATCATTAAAATATATTTTAAGCAATCTCTGCTCATACATTGTAATATATCTGACTTCATGTGTGTGGCCATGCAAAAGAAATATAAATTTAACGCACTTTCCTTTGAAAAATGCCATTGTGCATCTCAATACTTTATATACATTTTACTTATTTTAATTGAAATATTCTGCTTGTAGGCCGACAGTAATGAATCCGAATTAATTTTTGTATTCCTCTAAAATAAGTATAAATGGTACGTACCTAAAATAATAATAGTATTACATTATCATCAAATTTATATAAGTATGCATAATTTAGCCTCGATCGGATATTTGGAAGTGAATTAAAATTCTAGTACAAATTAGGAATTGGAAAGACATAGATACGAACGTTGCAAGTTAAATAAAAACTTAATAACACAAATTTTGTTAAAATATGCCATGAAAAGAAACAGCCTTACCTTACAAATTTCCTTACAAAATTAAACATATGTTAAAATACACTTATTTAAACCAATCTGAAACTTAATTAATAAAAATTAACACTATCGTAATACGTGTACGATTTTACTTTCTATTAAAATGCAGATGCAGGTGAAATAAATTCTTCAAATACTTTAAGTACTTTGTGTACGATCCCTCGAAGCATGACTGAACTCATGTGTGTTTAGATGCAGAAAACTGGTTTAAGTCATGTTTCAAAACTCGGTCATTTTTAGCTTTAGATGAATTGGAGTTTTTTGTCTTACTTGTTAGTGTAATAGGGAATTTTTACTAAATATCACTTATAGGACAGGGGACCGTATACAAAATAAATTTCGTAACTCTTTAAGAAATGTTTTTCTCGACCCAAATCACTTTTAAAAAATACTTCTTTACCTCATTTAAGACATTTTTGCAACTGGAACTATATGTCTATGACAAACAGTTTAGGAATTAGACATTGGCCATCGTTGAGAGTGGACACCCTGTATATTGCGGTAAAAAATAACAATGGTTATAGTTAACGAAATAGATTACAATTATCAATGCGATTTTAGATGAAACGATTTAAGCTTAAAGCATTTCTGAGCCATCAAAATTGCATTGAAATGATTTATTATTAGGCCTTATAAATTTTGCTGTTTTTTTACTTTTGTATCTTATGTAAGTTTATAAAAAAGTAATTATTATAACTCTTAAAAAGAAATAAAAGCTTTTTCAATAAAGTTGATTAAAAATTATATTTAAATGATATTAAATCGGAAAAATAAAAAATGTTTCTGGTATGTAAATACAAACTGGAAATAAAACGATAAAGGAATTAAAAACGAAAAAACAAATGTAGATAAAATACTAGTAAATGAAATAAAAGTTCATTTTATTCATATAACATCTATCGAAATGTTGAGCAGAACATGTTTTTAAACTAAGAGAAATGTACCCATATTGGGTTTAGCAAGATATCTTATTCGAAAATCTTATTCCAATATAAAGGAAAAGGTGAAAGATAAAAAGTGGTGGCTTTAAGAAAAGGGGGCTTTTCTTTCATCCAAAGAAGATAGAATACCTCGAAGGTATCTAAAGAATGAAAGCCTTTGTTTAGTTCTTTTGTATCTGGAAATAAAGTAAAAAACCCTGGTAAAACATACACAATCATAAAACTGAACATCTTCCAGCAAATTCTTGCATTTAAGAATCTTTTGTAATATGTAAGTAAAGACGATTTAATAAAATGTATTAATACTTGTCATTATTGTATTCTGTATTTTAAAGAAGTATCTAGTCTCCATTGATATTTTTTAACATTTTTTAATTGGAAGGAAATAGAAATTAATTTCGTAAAAAGTGATCATGGTTAAAATGAATAACTGTTTTAAAAATTTTATAAAAATATTACATTGTATTTGGTAAAGATTTTCTGTGATATTGAAATCCAAGTTGGTTTTTTTCGTCATTTGCCCTAGGGTTTCTAATATTTTTTTTTTAGTTATTTATTTTAATTGAAAAAGTTTTATTTGTAGATTACGCAGCAGAAGCTATTTTACTTAAACAGTTCTATTCTTATATTTTATTTTTAATTAAAATGTTATAATAAAGTTTCTTTAAAATGGTGGCAATCGGATACTTCCATTTTTGCATTTAAAGGAATCATTATATTTGTATTTATTATATCTTTATTGTTGCCCTCAACTCATCACAGTTAATAAAAAAAAAGAGCTGTATATATTATAAAGAAAAACATTACCATGAGTAACACTGGCGTCATATTGACTGTGGCAACACTCAACCAATGAATGCGGCTTTTACTGCAATTTTTGTTTGTTTATTTATTTTTTTTACTTTGAAACATTACACAATTTCTATTCGTACGTTTTAATTTTTAATAAAAGATTGCATTTTGCTTGTAAACTGTGTTTCAATTTACTAAGTTTTATGATTTTAAAAATAATTTTCAAGAATGATTTTTAAATTTATCCTATTAATGATCCGCTATCTCATTGCAGACGATTGGCATGCTTACACTTACAACAATTAAAAAAGTTCAGTAATTGTGTACTGTTGATATTCCATAACAAAATTTAAAATTCATCACTAAAATATAAATAAATAAATAGAACACAAGTTTAAAAGATGCGTAATCTAACAAAGCGCTTAAGTACTTAAATAATCAGAAAAAAATTGCTATAAATAGTGAAATTTTTGGCGATATTTTTGGTAATGTTTATTTCTCCTTGGCTTTTCTTTTCTTTTTCTATATCCTTTCTCTAACCATTGGCATGCGGCTAATACGAAAGTAAAACCGTTTTGAGTATCTCTCTATATTAGAAAAAAAGTAACCACCGCCGCGGCCGCTGTCAATGAAGATCTTGTGCCATGAAGTCTTTTCTGACCAGAAAACTATTGCATATAAAAATATGAAAATTGGTAGTTTTATAAACAAATGTTCGATACACACGCTGAAGCAGAAAGTTTTTAAATAGAAGAATTATTTTAAGAGATATTTAATATTAAAGTTGGTCAAAATAATTGTCTTAAAAAAATTTTATCGAAACGAAAACTATGCACAGGAATTTAACCATAATTTATAAGGATATAGTTGATAAGCTTGCGGTGTGCAGGCTGAATTTTTTTTTATTATTTGAGTCATTTTTTGAGGTTATATTTCACTTTTTTATTCAAAATTTTCATCATTTTGATGAAGATATATTTCATATTTCATAAAATCCATTATTTGACTTGTTGCCAATTTGTAAAATAGCGCACGAGAAGAATTTTACAAACTATCTGTGAAATTTCTAAATGAATGTGAAATTCGGTAAAATATAATTAAACATACAAATAAGCGTTGAATTAAAGATCACTCGATGACATAACTAACACGCGTAATACATCTGATGTCAATTGAATGCGACACCACAGATATGCACTTTTGGCTATAAATCCTATATTTTGGGGACATGTCTTTTCTTTTATAGGAAGTAGGAGACAGGATAATGGAGAATATACCAATTTTCTATAGCATCGTTATAAAATTTCCCGATGCAGCGACATTGCTTACTTAACCATTTTGCACAAATTGATTTTCAAATGTTTAATTAATCTTATTTTATGAATCACGAAAACAGTTGTTAGCTGTTTCGACAGCAGCTGATTCGGCCTTAAAATCCCTCAGTCAAAGGAAAACGAATAGAAACACGATTACAGCAGATAGTCAGAGGTCGTTTAAGTATAATTCAATCTTCCGTAATCGTTTTAGAGTTGATCAAACCTCAGTGTTTGTAAAGTTTGCGGTGTCAGAACGGGTGTTGGCGAGCGTAGCTTGTAGGGGGCAGAGCCCACTAGTATTTAAAAATTTTATTAAATTCATAATGGATATTTTTCATATAAAAATCATGTTTGATCTATTGTTGAGCAATATAAAAACTGAAAATTGTTATAGAATTGGTATCTAAAGTTCTGGTTATATGATTAAAGTTTTTCTTTAATTTAGACGATTAAAATAATGTGATTAAATATCCGCTGTTGCTTATATGTTTAATATATTCAGGTGTACTGTAAATTTGCTATTTTATTTACTTAATGCTGAAAGCAGCTCAAATGTTTTCTACTATTTTCTGCATATTAATTAATGAATTATTACGCATTTAATTTAGTTATGTATGAATAATCTTCTAAAATGAAAAATGAATTTTCAAATAATTCAGTAATTATGCATTTCTTTTGTAGCTAGTTAATATGATAATAATCTGGACAATTGCTTTTTATCCGAATTTTTTATTTGTAGATTCATTTATATTGTCCATTTCATATGACAATATTTACATTTGAAAGGAAAATATAAAAAGATTTTTGTCTAATTGATTTAAGCTCAACGCCTGCTTGAGTCAGCAAAAGTTATTTGACAGGATTTATGATTAAGTTTAATGAATTTACTTGTTTCTTTTCCTTTATATAAAATGTCAATTTATAAATATGTATATATATATAATGGTTATTTTAACCTGAATTGAGTTGAATGATAGGATAAAAGAATTAATGTAATTAACTTAAATAACAGTTCTAAAAGTTGTTCACGTCCAAAATGTCAAGATTTCAAAATGTACTGTTATGTATTTAAATTACATTATGATAACGACTTTTTATTAATACATTATTTGCACTAAATTTTTCTTGCTAATCTTAATAATTACTATGTAAATCACAAAATGCAAAATTTGAAAATGATGAAATTTGTTTTGCTTCCTTTTATAGCATAAAGTAAAACGTAAAAGGTTTACTTTGTGATTAAAGAATTTCATAAAACATTATTGTGTCTATATATTAGTAAAAAATACTTTTTGTTATGGCTTTATTGCATGATAAGTGGCATATATAAGATACTAGTACTATTTACTGTAAAAGTTCTGGAAAAAGACGTTAAAGTATAAGGTAAAAGAACGTTCAGTTTAAATAAAGTAAGTGAGGTTTTATTTGTTATTAAAAGGTGGTTTGATGTTCTAAGATTTTACGCCAATTGCTTATTTTCCTACCTTCCACTTTTCTTACAGATTTGATAATAATAAGTAAACTTGTCGTAGAGAAATGTAAAAAAGTATCTTAATTTAATTACAGAAATTAAAAATCTAAAATTTTCAATAACCTTTTTAAAATTGTTTGAAAAAATTACTTTACATTATACTTTTCAAAAGAATAATTTGGTGCTATGTTTTTACACCGCATGTTTAAGCCCTTGATAATGAAATATCATATTCATTCCAAATCAGAATATGTCTCCAGAAACCGTACTTTTCCTTCTACAAATAAAATGTCATGTTTAACATTTAACCATATATATTAACCACTATTAAAAATGTGTTTTTACAACATTGTAGAAAACACTTACTGACCTATATAGCTCTCGTTATATAATAAATTTAAAGTTCCATAGTCTTTGGATTCAAAACCGTATTGGAGAAATTTACTATAACTCTGCACTATTACACAAATTATGGGGCTTCATCAATTTCAAACTGCAAACAGTCGGGTTTTTGAAGTGTTTATGAATTCGATTTGTCTGTTTGTCCGTGCTCTTACTCGGCTAACTATACCCGGATTGGCGTGTAATTCATATCCATTATTGAGGTTTATCACAGCATGTTCGGTATTGAAAATGAAGTGTGTAACATTTATAGTTCATTTACAGGAGCACTAAAAAATATTCCTTTACATTATGATCTACATGGAAAAACATCTGGGGTGTATTATAATGGTGTTACACTATTTTAAACATACTCAAATTTATACACATTACTGAGGTGCACAAGAAGATAGTTACAATAGAATATGTTATGTGTACAATACGTGCAATTACGTACAATACTCTTACAATACGTGCACAGGGGAACTCAAAAGCATTCCGTTATATTATGGTCTATGAAGAACAATTCTTTTGGGGGCACTAAAACATGAATTTCTGTAGAATATCGGGTGCAAAGCAATTATCATTTATTTACAGGGTCACAGAAAAGATTTCTGTTGTATAATGATCGACGAGGGAAAACTGTTTGTTCGCAGCTTATTTTAATTATGTTGCACTATTTCCAACAGGACTATTCAGGTTTACTACAAGATGCTTGCAGTAGAATATGATGTGTCTTGCATTTATCGTTCACTTACAGGGACACATACAGTGAATTGCTTAACAGTAGTTTTTAATTGTGTTATACATTTTCTCGCTAAACTATATTTAATATAGTAATAGTAGTTTGTGGAATATAAATAAATTGATATACAGGGCTACGCAAAGAACAAGATATGTTGTCGGTTATGGTTTGTAATTGCTGGAAACGCGTTTTAAGTTCAGTTTTCGTTTTTTACCTGAATTACATTTTAACTTAATTTATGTGTGCACAGAAGTCTTTAGATAATATGCAGACCTGTACAAAAGATTTCCAGTCCACTTCAATCTGTTGGCAAAAATTTCTAAAATTGAATTTTCTAAATGAACTAAATTTTAACATGCTATATATTGTACATGTAAATCTATAGACCATACACAGAGCTGCACAAAATAATTCAACTTTCATTTTGGACTATGGAAGGTAAATTGCTAAAATTGGATTTTTAATTGTGTTATACGTTTTCTAAACTGTTTACTTACATATCTTCTTTCACTTTATTTAACAACGAAGTTTCGTTACAATTTTCTGAATGTGTTGGAAAGTGTTTTATAATCTATGCTTGGCACACGATTTTTCGTTCTTGTTTTTGACTACCTGGAGGGAAATCTATAGGTAGTGAATAACCTTTTTCCTAAAGCCCTTTTTTTGAGTTCACATATAAAACAACAAGAATTTGGTGTGAAATACTTGACGCAAAATATAATTTCTTTAGAAATGTCATGTAAGTTTAAAAAAATCTCATTGAAAATAATCACGAATAAAAAGCCATGCACAGCAAGAGATAAAAACGCATAATACAGTAAAACAAAAATCTGGTGAAATATATGTGCGAAAACAGATCAGGGATTGTTAGAAAAAAAAATGATATGTTAAACGTTCTGTAAGTGAACGAAAAACAGTTTCTCGATCAATAAAACAAATTAATGAACGCTGTAAAAGATGATTGGCATATACATGGAATTAGTGCATGCAGAAAATAGTCACGTATAATTCCACTGATAATATATTTAACTAAGGGGCTCTGCGTCCTATGAACTACGCTCGCTAATGCCAGTACAGACCTCGCAGGCTCTAAAAGAATGATAATTTGGTCTATTTTAAAAAGATTTCCCTATTAAGGAAGATTGAATGATATTATCACGATCAGTGGTGATTCTGTGTAATCGGGTTGCATTCATACCTTTTTACTTGGGAATTTTTCGATTTTCAAGGTCGCATCCACCACTTTGCAACAGCTGACGACTGTTTTCGTGATTGAATAATATTGATCAATTGAGGGGCTCTCTGCAAGTGAAAAAAATCCCTGACGGCTCGGCCTACAGGCACAAGTAGATTTCGAAGACTCAGACCTTGGGGCGTCTGTTTGCGGAAGAAATGACCTTTTTGCCATGATGCGGTAGTCGGAACTGCCCACTTCGAAAAGCCAGCAGGGATGTTTTTTTGTTTTTAACTTCTTTTTGCTATAAGGATTGGTCCTATAAAAAACTTGTCAATATAAAAGTTTTAGATAATATTAAGAGGATTTATAATAAATTTAAGCGTATTTGATATATTTTGAATTGACGAAGTTATGAATTTTTTTCTTCTAACCCCCCCTTCCCCCCTCCTCGGAGCCATTTTTTAAGAAATCAAAAATCTGTCATACATAAATTTTCGGCCCTTTTTCTAGAAATAATAATAACTTTAAACGGATTCGATACGTATCATAATTAAGGAATGATGGGTTTTTTTCTGTTTTCACAAAAAGCCCCCCATTTCCCTCCTCCCTTGGTTCGATTTTGCCTATTAACGAAATTGAGCGAGATTTTATGCCCCTTGATTTTATGTAGCAGTTTGGAAGAGATTTGTGCAGAAGTACTGCAGTTATCGTGTGCATAAAAAAGTGACATAGATAGATAGATAGATAGATAGATAGATAGAGTTTTGAACTGGGGGTGGTTTTAGGTTCTGGGAGTCATGGTCGGCTTAGATCTGGAAAAAAATTTCAAAAATTCCAACTTAGGTGAGAATGTAATAGGTAGTATTTCCTACGAAATCTACCTAAAATGGAGTTTTCAGCTACAAAGCTTTTAAATTTAATTTCAAAATTTATGTTTCTTTATATGCTGAATATGCTCCGAATTTATATGCTGAATAATACATTACATGAATATGAAAATTGAACGCTTACCTTATTATTGCATATCTTGTATTTTGGGTAAAAGAAAAAGTACATTTGGAACACATAATGACTTTTTTTTACAACTTTTATGTAGTGCAACACAAGCGTTTACAAAATATGAAATCATCTTAGATCTTTTCCTAAAAAAAAGTCCTAATACTACTCTAAACCCTGTTACCAGAATCGGGAAATTGAGACACGTGAGAGTTGAAAAAAGATTTTACCAGCCATAACAGTTCGAAAACGAAATAGGACCCGAGGAATAGCAACGTAGTTCAACAAGCCTTGTTTTAGGTGGTTTACCAGGTATCAGGTAACTTCACTTGCCTTGTTATTGGAGTAGGCACCTCAATTACACATTTGAAAATCATCTTGTATAAAATGGTTAAATAAAAATGTCGTTGACTTCCAAAATTATAAAACGTTTAGAAGAAATGTTTTATTTGAGATGCTATACGAAAATCGTTTAAATATGACGTTATCTTTGCAAATATGGCGAAATTTCCAACCTTAAATGCTTTTGGTACGTAATAATTTAATTATTCTAAAGTTTACTTTCTTTTTTAAAATAAAAATATATACCTTTAACTTGTAAATATACTTTTTTATTGGAAAGTATTCGCATATCATAATATTTGGGCTTTTTAAAATCTGGCAACTACAGTTAAAAATGGCTATTTCAAACTATGAATTAAATCTCTTTCAAAATAAAGAGATTTTGAATAAAAAAATTGATAAAACAGATAAACAAAAAAAATATATATTTGGACATTCCACACTATATCTAGTCATGTATAGGTCTGCAAATGATGATTAAATTGCTATACATAGTTTCTGATCCTATAAAAGTTACTTAAATAAACTATCTTGGCCACGTTTAACATTAATTAGCACTTAAAATATTTCTTCGATTTAAAAACTGTTTTCTTAAACGTGTTTATCATACATTTCTCTATAAAATTACCAGTTTTCATGTTTTTTTCGCAATATGTATTTGAGGATAAGCCGAAAAAGTGAAAAAATCACATTAAATTCAATAACGGCAACATCGTTAGTTAGCTTTTTTAGTATAGAGTGAAATAAAATAAGCATATATTTTGTTAAATGAAGAGCACCATATGTAACCAAGGAAAAATGTGCATTGGTACAAACAAACATTGCATGTTTCTATTTATAGATAAAACAAAATTGAGTATTCAGAAACTCACACACAAAAAAGGCGAAATGGGTCTTTAGAAAAAAAAAGTAACATAAAAACGAATGCAACCCAGGTTTAAAATAAAAGTGCATATTTATAGGAACAGAAAATAATTCTGAAAAAATGTTTTAAGGAGGTATGTTTAAAAATTCATTTTTAGTCCCTTCTTAAATAAAGTCAGTATTTAGAAAAAAAAAAACAGCTACTTTTTGAACATTAGAGCTATTACTACGGATCGTGATAATGCAGTTGTATCGCTAGTAACTTACTAATAGCCTAATTAAATGTTTTTGTTCGTCTTTGAAGGAAAAAGTGCTTCGTAAATTTATTTCTGAATGAAAAAGAAAGTACTTAGAAGAAAAACTAAAAAAATAAGATGTAAATGGAAATTGCTTTGCGTAGCTTTAAAAAATTGGCTTCACTTCCCTGTAATGTTATATAAATATTTAATAAATACGCTTAAATTAGTAAATTAGTCAAGGAAGTTGTTTTCTATACTCGGTAGAAACTTTCGGCATTGCTTACATTTTTAAATTAATTATATATGCAACATTTTATGAGAGTGTATCCGAATATTATGAGAGAAATTAAAGCGAGCTGAAGTTATCTTACTTTACGTGTTATGAACTCCACTTTTCGAATGGCTCATACTTAATTTAATTATTTAATTAAATTATTGTTTGTTTACTTATTTCTTATGTTAATTGTAACTCCACGTCAGAACGCCAATGCTTAAAACTTAGTAACGGTTCCTTCGCCTCAGGGGATTTGAATATCAGTATTTTCGTAACTTAATCGTCGTAATATTTAATATCTGAATTTCTTCAATAAATTTGACATATATTTCTTTCAAAAATACTGGTATTCAAATAACCTGAAGCATAGAAATTGCGACATAGTGGACCGCTTTTAAAGTTTTATAGTTTTGTTTTAAAATTTAATGATCAATCTACTGAATGCAAAAATTTCTGATTACGCCTTAGTTATTCATCATTCTTTATTCATCATTCTTTATTCATTTTCTCATAGAATAAGTCTTGAAAGTTTTTTTTTTTTTAAGAAAAATACTTTTGAAGTTTTACAAATGTGTTTCAGTATTTTTAGGAACATATATTAAACAAGAACGAAAAATCATGCATCAAGCATAGATTATGTAACACTTTCCAACGCTTCCAAAATAATTTTACAAATCATTACCGTTTAATAAGCTGAAAGATAACATTTAAGTAAACCATTTGGAAGACGCATAACATATTTAAAAACGTAATTTCGGGAGTTTCCAACATATGCAATATTCGGAAAAGTATCCGAATACTTTTATTCAGCCCTGTATATGATCTGTAGATTTGTATATATACTACATAGGATGCTAAATATTAGTTTAGTTAGGAAACGCGCAGCAGAGTTTAAAATTCTCCTTCTGGAGTTTCTGTCAATAAACGGAAATGTGTTCACGAACTTTTGTGCTGCCCTAAATATGATCTACAGAATTCATACACACCAAGTAATAGACAAAAAGTGAGTTAAATTTAAAATTGTGTTCAGCAACTTAAAACGCACTTCCAGGAATTATTGTTAACAGACAGCAGAAAATTCTTTTGTGTGTCCCTGTAAATGAACGATGACTGCTATACACGCAATATTCTGTTGTAAGCCTCTTGTAATGCACCTTAGTGATATATATAAATTTAAATGCATTTAAAATAGTGAAACATTATTTAATTAAACCGCAAACGATTTTTCTCCATAGATGTAATGTAACGGATTTCTTCTGACTGTCCCTGCAAAGTACCTATAGGTGCTATGCTCACCCTATTCCATATTAAGCTTCTTGTAACGCACCTTTGTGATATATATCAATTACAATATGTTTGAAATTGTGTAACATCATTAAAATAAACCACAAATGATTTTCCCCCATAGACCGTAATGTAACGGAATTATTTTGAGTGTCCCTGTAGAAAAACTATAAGAGCTACACACTTCAGTTGAAATAGGGAACATGCTATAGATAACGACAATAACATATAAAAATTGCAGAGCAATCCGATCATATTCACGGGAGTTAGAGCACGGCCACACGGCCAGACTGCCAGACAAACCGAAGTCATAAACACTTTTCAACTAGGTTGGAAAGTGTTAAAAAGATGCAAAAAGTAATTAACATTAAGACGAGAATCGGATGTAAGCAGATATAAGTAAATGAATATAAAAATTTGTGTACCGTAAACCCACCATACTAGATGTCTGAGTTATGTTGGGACACCGCATGAGGCATTGCGAGTCATGCATAGTAAAATATACATTACAATATCAATACATAACTAAAAGAGCAGAATGCTTTATTAGAAATTATCGATTTATTAGAAATTTTTATCGGTATTTTTTCGATGCACATAAAATAACTATTGACTGACTTTACATGCCTAAAACGTTTAAAAGGATTTTGTGTGCGGAACGACATTATATACATAAATAGCATATCTATGAATGTTTTACTTATTCATTTAATTTTAAATGAAAATGAAATTTCTTGTGTTAAACAAATAGCTTTATTTTAAAATAACTACCATAATTTTAGATAAAAATGTAGTGAAATTACATTTCTATTCAATTACGTTCGAGAATATAGCAAGCAATTATAAGTTAGTGAATGTATATCATGTAAAAGGCAAAGTTTTGTATTCATTTACTTATACCTACTCATTATTTAACAAGCAAACTACGATTTTCGGTTTAATGCTAATTATTTTAATAACTCACAATTAATTCATTTACAATTTTTACTAAAAAAATGTTTAATATTAATAAAGGTGTTTAGTAATTACTTTAAAATAAAATAAAATATAAAATAAAATATCTAAAACCTAGTACTTTCAAGCACAATCGTGCTCGTCTTCAGAGTTGAAAAACAAATAATACATTTTATTATCTTTTTTTCAATCCTGAAGACGAGCACGATTGTACTTGATAGTGCTAGATTTTAAATATTTTTTTTTACTCATTACTCACTTATATCTACTCATTATTTAACATGCAAACTCCGATTCTCGGTTTAATGCTAATTATTTTAATAAATCACAATTAATTCATTTACAATCTTTACTAAAAAGGTGTTTAATACGTACATTAAAATAAAATAAAATAAAATATCTAAAACCTAGCACTTTCAACCACAATTGTGCTCGTCTTCAAGGTTGAAAAACAGATAATACTGTATTATCTTTTTTTCAACCCTGAAGACGAGCCCGATTGCGCTTGATAGTGCTAGGTTTTAAATATTTTTTTTTACTCATTACTCACTTATATCTACTCATTATTTAACATGCAAACTCCGATTCTCGGTTTAATGCTAATTATTTTAATAAATCACAATTAATTCATTTACAATCTTTACTAAAAAGGTGTTTAATACGTACATTAAAATAAAATAAAATAAAATATCTAAAACCTAGCACTTTCAAGCACAATTGTGCTCGTCTTCAAGGTTGAAAAACAGATAATACTGTATTATCTTTTTTTCAACCCTGAAGACGAGCCCGATTGCGCTTGATAGTGCTAGGTTTTAAATATTTTATTTTACTCATTACTTAACAGGCAAACTCCGATTCTCGGTTTAATGCTAATTATTTTAATAACTCAAAATTAATTCATTTACAATCTTTATTAAAAATATGTTTAATACGTAGGGTAGACCAGGGCACATTTACGCGTTTTTTTTCAATGGATTTTCTAATTTTTATGTTTTAACTAAAGAAATTTTAGACATTGTGGTTTTATAAAGCAGTTAATAAAGTCAAAATTTGTGTATTCAGTTGTTGCTCTATTTGTGTTTTTAACCGTAAAAAAAATTTTTTTAGGCCCAAGTTTACGCATCAAGTGGGGCACGTTTACGCATATTATAAGTGATACAAAGGAGTAAGTGAAATAAATATATAATCAAATTGAAATGTTTTATTTATAACTTAAAACACTGTTTAAAAATAAAAAATTAAAGAGAATTAATTAAAGAACATTTTATAGGCTAAATTGAAAACATAGGGCTTATTGCTAATTAAAAACAGAAACTATATAGTCATCTTCATCATCACTCTTACACTTTTTACAAACAAAAAATAAAGTATTTCCTTTTGCACACTTGTCATGGGACCACCTTTCGCATCTAAGACATTGAACCCAGTCTTGTCTTTTTTTGGATTGGTTGAATGATTTCAAACAATAAATACACACACAGTTTTCATCTTCACAGTTTTCTTCCTTTTTTCCAGAGTGTACCAACTTTTTCCCTTTTGCAGTTTTTGGTTTCATACTTTTTCCTTTGCTGTCTTCTTGTTCTGCTTCCATAGAAACTAGTAAATTTTTTCGTAATTTCTTCTTTTTGTTTTGTTGTGCCATCATTTTTTTTCTTTGATTGTATATGATTGTAAGCTATAAGAGACGAATCTGTTACTCAATTAAACATTAAATGATAATTTGCAAAACTAAATAGCCTAAAAATACTAAAAAGGTTTGAAACAGTACGGAGAAAAAAAGCTTCAGGGCACGCTTACGCAGTAAGAACGTGCGTAAGGGTGCCCTGATGTCAATGCGTAAAAGTGCCCCGTCGCCCTTTTTTGGATTTATTTTTAACGTCAACGAAAATTAATAACATTTCTGTTCATACAAATACAGTTCTCAAAAAAGGATAAAATTCTGCTAATGTTCATATATTTGTTTATCCTTAACTAAGTTTTATTAGTTCACAATAAATTTCAATAAGTTCAACACAAAATTTACTCACCTTGACAGAAAACAGGTTATCCTTTGCGCGTGCTATTCCGAAGCTCGACTGACGCTCAAAAACTTGTGCGAATACCCGCTAGGGAGCAGCATCAATCTGTCATGATTGGTGGCGCGTCAGTTATAACTCGTTTCGGGAAAAGTGAGCTGAGTAAACGTGCCCCATGCGTAAACGTGCCCCGGTCCACCGTACATTAAAATAAAATAAAATATCTAAAACCTAGGACTTTCAAGCACAATCGTGCTCGTCTTCAGGGTTGAAAAACAGATAAAACATTGTATTATCTCTTTTTCTACCCTGAAGACGAGCACGATTGTGCCTGATAGTGCTAGGTTTTAAATATTTTATTTTATTCATTACTCACTTATATCTACTCATTATTTAACAGACAAATTCCGATTCTCGTTTTAATGCTAATTATTTTAATAACGCACAATTATTTCATTTATAATCTTTACAAAAAGGTGTCTAATACGTGCATTAAAATAAAATAAAATATCTAAAACCTAGCACTTTCAAGCACAATCGTGTTCGTCTTCAGGGTTGAAAAACAGATAATACATTGTATTATCTTTTTCCAACCCTGAAGACGAGCACGATTGTACTTGAAAATGCTAGGTTTCAAATATTTCATTTATGTTATATTTTATTTTAATGTGCGTATTAAACACCTTTTTAGTAAAGATTATAAATGAATTAATTGTGCGTTGTTGCATATAATAGGTGAATTTGGATTCAACATATTATATTTTTTATTTCTGTCATAAATATTGTTTATTCCTAATTGTTTTTGGAGCTGTTTAATTTGCATTTATTCTTAAACAATACAGTAAGAGTTATATTTGGTTAATGTAAATTAAGTGAACATCATTTTTTTATTCATTTACTTACGTCTGCTATTATATAACAGTCAAATCGCAATTCTTCTATTAATAATGTTAGCTATTTCTTACTTGTGATTTAATGAATATTTCTTTTTTCAAATATAGTGAGGGTTAGAAGTTGGTGAATATTAATTTATTGAAAGCAAAACTTTTATTTTCATTTACTTATGCCTGTTTATTATGGAACAACGTAATCCAGATTCTTATTTCAATTTTAGTTATTTCTTACCGGAGATTTCATATATATTTCTTCTTTAAAGTACAGTAAGGTACTATAGTTGGTGAATACTAAATTAAGAGCAGGACAATATTTTATTCATTTAGTTATGTCTATATCTTATGTAACAGGAAAATCGCAATTACTTTTACTGTTTACTATCTTTATTACTGGTGATTTAATGTATATTTCTTTCTACAAATACAGTATCGGATAAGATTGGTGAATATTAATTTAGTGAAAGCGAAGTTTTTATTTTCAAATACTTATGTCTGCTTATTATGTAACTGCATAATAGTGATTCTTATTTCAATGTTAGTTATTTCTTTTCGATGATTTATGTACATTTTTTCTTGAATGTACAGTAAGGAACTATTGTTGGTGAATACAAATTAAATGGAGAAAAGGTTTTAGTCATAGACTTATACACTTATTTCTTCTCAATATTTAACAGCCAAATCGCTATTCTCATTTAATGTTAATTATTTCTTAGTGGTGATTTAATGTATATTTCATTTTACAAGTTCAGTACCTGATAAGATTGGTGAATATTAATTCAGTGAAAGTGAAATTCTTATTTTCAATTACTTATGTCGGCTTATTATGTAACAGCGTAATCGCGATTCATATATTAATAATATTCGTTATTTGATACTGGATATTTTATGTGGTGCCGGTGCATGAGCAGTTGACCATGAACAGTTTAGCGAATATGTCTTCAAGTTTAATTTTATTTCCTTATGAAATTATTGATATAATTTTCTTCAAACTTCCATATATACTAATCAAGGAACAAGGATTCATCATCTGGAAATATTTTTTCTTTTTCTTTTTTATATTTTAAATTATTTGCAGTATTAGTTAGAGAATGAGATTGCACCAGTAATTGACAATAACTTTTTGTTTTCTGCAGAAATCAAAATATGAATGTTCGTATTAAAAGCTGCTGCTAAAAATCATGTTTACCGGTTAAAAGTCAGGAAACATTTTAAAACACGTATTAGTTAACAATGCAATAGAAATACAAAAGTTAAAATATTTCTGATTTTAAAACAGTAACCTTCAATCACACCTTTACTTATAATAATAACACTTTAAAAGGCATTTCTTTGGATGTTAGATATACCTTCAAACAACCAAACTTATAATATATAGACAATTGTTTTTCTAGAGTTTTACTTACCCACATATGTAGTATACGGTCTTGTAATCGTTTTGAATATCGAAAAAAAAAATTGACGGATTTACACGTTTCAGACGCTGGAGATTCCGAAAAACATATTTTTAGAAAAAAAATTCCGTTCGGCTGTCTGTGTGTCTGTATACGCTCTATCTCCCGAACAGATTGAGATAGAGACTTGAAATTGGTATATACTTAGTGTGTAATAATGGGAAGAAGCTTATTGAATTTCAGTAACCTCGATTATCCGGAAATATTTTTTACGGACTCTCGAAATATTCGTTCTGATAAAAGGCACATAAAAATTTCCGAAATTGTTTATTTTAAGGAGTGAATATAAAAGACAATAAAAAAACATAAGTTTTGCATAAAGAATGAAGTCTATCGGATGATTAGTTGCCGAGATATTTGTAATTATATTTTCCACACTCTTTTATTTTTCATGACCCTGTATTTCATTCAAATTTCAATTCAAAGATATATTTTAATTGGACATGAGACGCTTAATCCGACGCAGTAAACCGTTAGTTAACATGATTATCAATTTTGGAGTTATAAGGAGTCTTTTACACAATTTAGTAATAGAACATTTAAAGTTTGATGACGTCATCAAGCCAAGATTTTATTCGACTTGCAATGCATTTTATAAATAGTTTACACATGTATTATTTTCATATTTTATATTATGCATATCCATGATGGGTAAGTATTACGGTGTCCCCCAACGACTAGTTTATATTCCAATGGTAAATGATTGGTACTGGGTCAAATACTGGTACACTCACACTCTATTTCTTCTGGAAAATACAGTAACCGTCTGTAGTGGGTGAATATAAATTAAGCGAAAATCAATATTTTATATTCATTTATGTACCTGCTTATTATTATATACCACATCAGTCGTTACATAACGGACAAATCGTAATTTTCTGTTCGTTGTTGATTATTTATCACCGATGATTTAGTATATAGTTCTTCTTAAAGCTGTTCTCAAATCGAAACTGGCTACTTTATGACATATTTTTTAGTTCATTTTTGTTCGAAAACTCAGAAATTTGGCTTCTGTTGTTATTCCGAAACTTTATAATCTTAAAGACGGTTTCAGGTTTCCATTTTTTTTTTTGGTAAAGGCAGAAGACCTTTCAGAAAATACTGTAAAAGTGGGCATTTTGAACCGAATTTCCGTCTAAAAAGTGCGAGAAGGGAGATATAGAGAGAGTGGGTATGAGGAGGGGCGGGCGACAAATAACTGCCAGGGCAAAATGAAAAATACCTCTAGAGCAGGGGTTGGTACAAACTCTGGTACGCGAAGTTCTGGCTACTGGTGCGCAGAAGTCTGATGCTGGTACGTGGAATAAAATGCAGAATACAGCATATTATTATGGAATGAAAAACGGCTTGTCTTTATTGCTTGGAAATTAAAAAAAAATTTCGAATGCGATTTTGGAACTGTAAACGCTTTTTCTTTTTTGTTTGTTGTTACGAGAAACGTTTGTTATAACACACTTTCTTACACACCGCTTATGATATAATAAGTTTTCCAGACTGAAAAACATAATTATTAAATTTATATGGATAAAAATTGAGTTTTTTAATAAAGTCCTAATTATAAAATTGTTGAATAAAGTATTTTTAATTAGCAGAAGAACTTTTTTAAAACATGCTTTATAAATTAAATTATCTGAAGGTAAAGTCTGGATGGTTGGAAGTAGGAAGAGCTTGTGTTTGTAGAAGCAGTTAGAGCAAAATAAAGTTCCAAGTGTAATTTATAACCCATTGTTCTGTTTGTACTAAAAGAGTTTCTAAGAGGTGATGGAGTTTTATTTCAAACTTAATTAAAAAAATAAATCATTCTGTTGATTTAAATATTTTTTTTTCTCTTGTACAAAATGCGTATAATTTCTTTTTATATCATGGAAATTAGTTTTTAACAGATTAAAGTTATTTAACACGGTGATCTGAAATCAAACAATAACTGTGTTTATATACAGTGCGGATTTGAGGCAAAGCATTGTACATACGTTTTGAGGTGGCATACACATAAATATATGAAGAAACTTGCAAGTGTTGCCTACTGCACGACATTATTGTCACATTTAAAGGTATGCAGATTATTAATACAGTTGTATACAGCCTATGTTAAATGCGCTAAGTAAACTCTGGATAAGAAATCCGTTTCTCATTTTAGACAGCCTGCTACTGTATCTCACGAGAGAGGAAAGAAGTGAACTTATTCAGCTCTCTTGTGATGCATTACTGGAGTTCACTTTCAAAAGGATGAATGTAACAGATTTTTTGTTGGCGAGAATATGAGAGTACCGTCTGATTCGTCAAAGTCTGCTTGTGTTTAGTACAACATATCTCTGTGAATGTGCTTACTCCCCCTTTATTATTTCAAAAACAAATACAGGAATAAACTAAACATCGAATCCGACTTATGACTAAAATTGTCTAATATTTAGCCAGACATCAGGAAGCTGTTCTTGATAAAACAAGTCCAACCTTTTCATTAGCGATAGAAGCAAATTAGTACAATCATCCTACTGTAGCATTATATGAATCAGTGTGCGCCAATATGTCATTAAGTATTATGGCTTTTTTCTTATACCAAAACACTGTATTTTAATATTGTATGCATTATTAAAATTTAATGGTAATACTACTTTTTACTTGAATGCTATTATGAAGCAGTCAATC
This sequence comes from Maratus michaelseni, assembly GCA_963931845.1. Lineage (NCBI taxonomy): Eukaryota > Metazoa > Arthropoda > Arachnida > Araneae > Salticidae > Maratus > Maratus michaelseni. The sequence goes on from OZ007590.1 coordinate 196,766,147, forward strand.
TTTACAGTACAAATTTAGTAATGTAATCATTCATTTTTATATAGAATAAAACCTGCTATGACGGAAACACAAAAGACCGAAGATATATTTCGTTTTAGGCAGGTTCTTTTTTACAGGTTTTTCTATATTAGTTTTACGTTTGTTACCTGGTGGTGCGCGGAAGTATGGATTTCGATTTAGTGATACGTCGGTCTAAAAGTTTGGGAACCCCTGCTCTAGAGGAACATTGTCATGATATATCTTCTATTTAGCATAAGGATATCCCTTTGAAACCGAATGCTAATAATCGTACAACAGTCCAATCAAAGAGACAACAATATTGTTAAATATCCTGTAGAAATCATTATTATTAAAATACATTTTTTTACTTTAGCTAATGCAGTCATATTGCGTACATTGCTTTATTGTGTAGGGAAAGTGGACTTGAATGAGATAGGGAATGAACGTAACAACAAAAATGTTTATATGGTCTACAATCATAAATAACTTGGCATTTCATTTGATAAATGGTAGTACTGAGATCATTCAACAGATATATTGATTGGAAGGAAGATTAAAAGATTCCCACAAAGTGCATTATTTAACAACTTCAAAGTAAGTCTCTATGTTTGATTTTTAAAGCATTTATAATAAAATCTGAAAATTTTGTATATTTTTGCACGCTAAAATGTTATAATCTCTTGTTATATTTATAGAATGTAAGTTGAAAATTGTTGACAATATTTACTAAAACTAATACACTGCTCAAAACAATTAAAGGATATTGCAGTTTTAGGTGGATTTTGTATCTGGGAAACTTTTTAGCTGATTGATACATGGTCGACAGACATAGTAGGTTATATGAGAATAAATTACACATGTTTGGCAGAAAAAAATGCATTTTATTGCGCATTTGTGTACAAAAGGAAAAAAACACAATTTGTGCATATGAGAAAAAAAGAATAAGAAAAGGTGTTTTCTTCAAAGAAAATCATTTTCAGTAGGGGGTATGGTTTCCACGGGCGGCCAGCAACGTTGAACACCTTTGAGGCATGGACTCAATGAGGCTATTAATGACGAGTTGGGGTATTCTGCCCCACTCTTCCAGAAGAGCTCTTTCCAGTTCTTGGAGAGTTTGTGGGGGTTGTTGGCGGCCAGAAACTCGTCTTCCTAGAGCGTCCCAAACGTGCTCGATTGGATTCATGTCTGGAGAACACGCTGGCCATTCCATTCGAACGATTCCTTCCTCGAAAAGGAAATCCTCCACCAGGTTTGCACGATGTGGCCTGCAGTTATCGTCCATTAAAATGAAGTTATCTCCGATTGCTGCAGCGTAAGGGACTACAATAGATCTGAGGATCTCATCCCTATATCGGCGACCAGTCAGAGCTCCATCTCGAATGATGTAGAGGTCAGTGCGCCCGTCAAGGGAGATGCCACCATACACTAACACTCCTTCACCGCCAAATATGACATTTTCGTGCACGAACGCATGATTATTCCTACTGCCACGGTCCCTCCAGATGAAAATACGCCTATTATCCGGATGCACAGAAAAACGGGACTCGTCAGAAAACAGAATATTGCTCCATTCATTTCTCCTCCAGTTGACATGCTCGGTTGCCCACTCCCTGCGGTCGCGACGATGCCTTGACGTTAATCTAACACATACCATCGGTCGGCGAGCATACATACCTACAGCATGGAGCCGGTTTCGGACAGTCCGAGTTGAAATCGTGGTGCCTGTAGCCGAGCGAAGGTGTTGTTGGAGAAGAGTAGCGTTTATGTTTCGGTGTCTCCGAGCTGTTAACGCTAAATACCGATCTTGATTGGGCGTTGTTGCCCGTCTACGACCTTGCCCTGGTCTTCGGCCTGCACATCCACTCTCCAAAAAACGGTTCTAGATCCTGGAAATGACACTTTGTGACACTCCAATGGCTTGCGCTACTTCGGCTTGAGTTTGGCCCCCTTCTAACCTAGCAACAATTCTCCAATCTTCTGAATCTGTCAAATGACTTCGCTGAGACATCGTACTCATCGAAACAAAGCAATCACTGAATGCCGATCATCCTTGTCTTCATTCTCTTTTATCCAGTTGAAAGTCAAATTTCATTCGCTGCCGCTGAAGCGACGTTTTTGACGTCGAGCTCAAAATTTGCATACTCCACAGTTTGAAAACCAGAAAAATTTGCATTTGTGATTCTCTTCTTCTATTTTCGGCAAAAAAAATTTCGTTTATATCTTTATTTTATATAAAACTTCAAATATCCTTTAATTGTTTTGAGCAGTGTATTATGACCATTTTTATGAAAATAGTAATCTCAAATATTTTATTGATAGAATTTTTAAATTTTACAAGAGATATAAATACATAATATTATAAGGAACATAGGAAAGTATTTTCAACTAGGTAAATTATATTCAATGGTTTGAGTATCATAGTTGAGATTTATTCCAACAGAGCGAAAAATGCCGGGCCCTGAGCTCGAACCTGAGTAGTTTGGCTTGGCATGCCAACGCTCTTCCTACTGAGCTATCATAACATTATCCTGGCTGGAATGTTTCACTCTTATTTGAGGTGGTTAGAATGACAGTGGAGTAAGGCAAAACTTTGAAAAATCAAGATAACAATATTTTCATTGAACGTATATTAATTTCTGTTCAGTGCGGAAGTCAAATAAGTCATAGTTCACTTAGAGAGTCGCTAGAGGACAAAACAAGTTGGACCACTTAATGCAATGGCAATACGATAAGTTTCACAAAACTCTTCATTTCTCAAATTACAAAATATTGACTCACTCCACTGTCATTCTAACCCCTTCATTTGTTGGACAAGGCTGCAAACCGCAGCGCGAATTTTATTCATTCGCGCTATAACAATAGCATTTTACATGATGAATCTGAAATAACACGGAATATGTACATTTCTCCTGGACTATGAGACTCTTGGATCCATGCGAATACGTCATCGTAAACGTCACAGTAGAAGTAGATATAGAAGTAACGTCAGCTGAAACTGTTTCATTTCACAGCAAAATTTAAGAAATCTTGGAGTGATACATGGAGATTGAATATTTGTAAATAAAAAAGTTTACCACAGGAAAAAAATATTTAATACTTAGCACCTATTAATTTAATCAAAAACTAAGATTGCGTCAAAACAGGATAGATTTTGTTTTAACCTTTTATGGAAAAACCGGCTAGCGTAGCCTGCTAGTTGCTTATAAAAATGCTAGGAAGCAGAAGAAGAAATTCAGATGTGTTCTATTTATTGGTTTTAATTGAAAAATATTTATATGAAGCAGCAAATTCTTATACATTAATGTGAGTAAAATGTGCCTCTTTCATAAAGGATAGTGATAACTTTGATGACACATTTATATCTGAAAGATACATAAGTCAACACATCAAAATTTCAATATTTCCAAACCGAGTAAAATGCTTTAAAAATGAGCACAGTACTCTAAAAATTGTCACTTTATGATACATCGTTATTTACGATATTAATTTATAACACATGAAAAAGTAAAGAATTTTCATTTGTCGTTTCAACAAAAATCGTTATATAATTGTATATAATAATAAACAGTAGCACTTTTTATAGTACTTGCGTCATATGTTATAACCTTTAAAATCCTCTGAAACATCCTTAATATTGCCGGTAATTCACATTCTGTAGTCATAAAATTGGAGAATAAAAATAAATAGGCATATTGTTCAGCGCCGTAACACAGCTTTCTTTACCAGTAACCTAGCGAACTTTATAGATATTATTCAAGTTAAATAATTCGAGCGTTGTATTATGTCTTAATGGAAATTTCGCACATAAAGTTTGAGCGTTATGAGGCGGTGAGAAAATGGAACTTATATTACATGGTATGTCAATTTTGCTATTTATTATCGCCATAAAATACATTTGACCGCTATTTAAAGTTGAATTTCAAATTTTATGTGTAGGAATTGTAAAAATGACATTTTGATGATTTATGTATTTTTCATTTAAGATGATTATAACTTGTGTAGCATGTGCTAAAACATATTCTTTAATACCCATTTGAACTGAACAACAACGTTTGTGAGTGATTTAATTATTACATTTTTTAAAAAGGTTCATAAGCTCAAAACTTTTTGGAAGAGACTGTTTACTCAGTTTTAAAATTCAGAGTTTAAATGTTAATCAACTAATACCAAGAGCTTCTTTTGTCCAATATTATATAGTGTGTTTTACATTTTAATAGCATATCTATAATAGCGGAATTTTTTTTTCATTATAGTGGAGGAGAGAGAGGAATATGTAAAATTTTATGATATATTTTTATTAGTGTCATCTTCTTAATAAAAGTGAAAATAAAACCAAGGATGAAATTTTATACTTTCTACATTCAGTTCAACGATTACTATTTAATATAATCGCTTTATATATCCGAATCAGTCATTTCATAAAATCGTTTCCTAAATTAGTTTCATTAGGATTTTATACATTTAGAGTATATATATATATATATATATATATATATATATATATAGACGACTTGGCTTTATTCGTTATCTACAGCTTCCGAGGAGAAACAATGGACCTTGTGTCGGCCTCGCCGTAACCTACTTTTTTACAAACATCCAACAATCCTCTTCAATATTTTTCCTCAAATCTAAATCAGCAGCAAGTTATTGTGATTGCAGAATTATAGATGCATCGCCAGTCACTACGATCACATTTCATTTGTAAATACTGGTTATGTTTTGTAATTACTGTTTTTAGCTTCTCAGTGCAAACAATCTATTGTTAAATATCTCGGTTTTAAAATTTGTGAGTTAATGGAGGATTGACTTTTATTTTCTAAGATGGCTATTTTTTCCCATTGTACAATCATCGATAATCACTCATAACTTCATCGGTGCTTCAAAAAAATGATGTATGGGAAACCAAACTTGACGGCATAGATGACGATGCATTACTTTTCATTCACAATAAAAATGATTTACATAAAATGGGCATGCGGAAGCCCACTATATACAAGAAGATGTGAAGATAACATTAAAAGCCTTACCTGAACTGTTTGCTGAGTCGGATGTAAGATGGGGATTTATAGGATTCCAGTGGCTATATTTACTACAATTTTATATAGATTCAAATTATTATTTTTTGTATATTTATGTATTTATATTTTGTTTCCAAATGTTTTTGAGAAGATGATTATTTTTTGTATATTTATGTATTTATATTTTGTTTCCAAATATTTTTGAGAAGATAATTATTTTTTCCTTTCAAAATCAATAAATATTTTTTTTTCCTTTCTGAGAACGATCATGAAGAGGAAATAGAATACTATTTTCATACAAAAATATTTGGTTTCTCCTCTCGAAGTATGGGGTTGTCTTAAACGCGAGTTTTTGATTAATTTCGCTCATAGTAAGTGGTCATTATATATATATATATATATACTAAGGGGCTCAGCCCCCTTCTCGCTAACGCTTGCCAACCCTGGTGAATCAATTCACATTAAGAGCGCTACGCGGTCCCAGTTCGCTTCTCTCGATCGTTCCTTTTTGTTTTTGCAGCAACTCCTTCCGGAATAAGTACTACCATATATCATTTTAATATATGAAATTGACAATTTTTTTAATGTAAAAAAAGTAATTAAAAACTTTGTTGAAAATACAATTAAAAATGCATTTAGTTGGTGCTACCAATGAGTATAAATCATTTAAATACTATGAAAAAATTATCTTGGAAACGCAATTAGTATAAAAGTGAATGATTGATGAGTGAATAGTGAATGAGTGAATGATATATGTGAATGATTTGAACTCCCCCGTAGGCTCTCAGTACAGAGACATACTGTTTACAAGACTGTCATATGGACGTTTGTGTTTTAACACCTGTTTTTATAAATCCTGATGAAGGCTGGGTTCACAGCCAAAAGTGCTTGATTTTAATGTTTTGAAATCTAATTAAAGTTTTAATCATCTTTTAGGTAATGTAATCACATGTTTTTGTGTGAACTTTCAACTTTTAAGTATAAAAGTCACTGCGCCTATAATACTGTACAGCATGGCTTAAATTCATTTACAAAAACACGACGTGATAGGAAGATAGTTTCAATCATTGTTTAAATTTCGTTCGATATTTTACTGTTCAAATTCATTATAGATTTTTGCAAAAGAAATTATTTATTACTTCATCAATATAGCAACAGATGGCAGCCGGTGCAATCTAGACAGTTGTTATTTTTATTATCTCCGATTTTCATATGAGTGAAATTCGTAAATAAATTCTAAATAAGAGTTGATGATTCATTTGAAATTAACGATATTACTCATAATTAAAATGGGTAATCATTTCAAACGCTTTGGATTACGTACATGTTATTTTATTTTTAATAATTGCTGGTTTGAGTTTGACTACTCTCAAACTGGTCGCTATATTGGAGGCAGAGCTAGCTGATATTACCCAATCTAGTCTGTTCATTGGTCTGAAATCTGGAAACTATGATGTTTGCCATACGGTAAGCTAGAAATTCAGTCTTATTTCCGTGCCACGTAAGATATATATATATATATATATATATATATATATATATATATATATAATTTATTTATATCACTACATAGTATAAAACAAAGTCGCTTTTTCTGTCCCTATATCCCTATGTACGCTTAAATCTTTAAAACTACGCAACGGATTTTGATGCGGTTTTTTTTAATAGATAGAGTGATTCAAGAGGAAGGTTTATATGTATAATAACATCCATTAAACAGTGGAGAAATACTGTTATTTTTGAGGTTTTTAATGTGATGTCGTAAATAATTTCATTTTTTACATTTGTTATTTTGGCCGAAAAGGTTACCATTGCTATTTTTTTGGCGATCATTATTGTTGCAGAAAGAAATGAAAAGGCTATACATCTCCAAAAATAAAAGAAAAATGTGTTAAATTAATTTAAAAAAAAAGAAAAAGAAAGGAAAAAGAGTTTTGATGAGAGAATATTATAAAACGAAAATATTTAATTTAAACATGATTGGGAATGTTCGCAATGCTTAAAAAATTATTCAAGGGGCAAGATTGCTATCGAAACAATATTTCGCGATTTATCTTTTGTTTTTGGCGATTTTGATTTTACTTTTGATCCTAAACAATTTGATTTTAAGCCAAAAGGTGTCTTTTTTTTTTTTTTTTTTTTTTTTTTTTTTGATGCAGAAAGAATTGAAATGGCTATACAGCTGGAAAAATAAAAGAAAAAGCTGTTATTAATTTTATTTAAAAAAAAAGAAAGAAAAGAAAAACAGTTTTGATGAGAGATTTTAAGCCAAAAGGTGCTTTTTTTTTCAAGTGTACGATCACTGGCGCCCGGCTAACCGAAAAGTACCTTTTTTTAAATTCAAATGCAAACTATATTAATGGCAATATACTTCTATTTACTTCTACATATATGAAATTTCGTTCCGGCTGCTTATAACTCGAGTTCTGCTGAATGGATTTTCGTAGAGCTTAAACTGTATACGATAATTTTTCAGGGAAGGTTTTATTGTATAACATACCGTTCTGCGTAGCTTAGTTATAGAATTATTCTGGGAAGTTCTATAATCAGATCAATCCGTTTATGAAATATTAGCCTTTTTAAAAGATTTTGCCGAATGGATTTCGATGAAACCTACACTGTTAGATAACTTTCTAGGGAAAGTTTTATTATGTAACATATCATTCTACGTTGCTTAGTTCTAGAATTATAGGGGGAAATTCGAAAATCAGGTGATATTTTTTTTATCAAATATTAGCTTTTTCAGTATTTGATTCGGATTATGAAAGATTAGCCTTCTGAAAAAGTTCTACTGGACGGGTTTTGATGAGAATTGTATTGTTAGTCAGATGCTATTTCAGGAATGGTTTTAATGTACTACATATTGTTCTACGCTGCTTAGTCAAACAGTTGTGTGAAGGTTATACAGTCAGGAGAACCCGATTCCGAAAGATTAGCCTTTTTGAAAGTTTTTACTGGGCGTATTTTTTGCGACTTGCATTGTTAAGTAGATAATTTGTAAGGATGGTTTTAGTATATTTTATATTGTTCTGTTTTAGAATTACGTGGAAAAGTTCTATAATCAGATGAACCCGATTATAAAAGATTAGCCTTTATAAAAACTTCTACTGAATGGATTTTGTTAATTAGTTTGCATTGTTAGTTCGATAATTTTTAGTGATGGCTTTAGTATATTGCATATAGTTTTATCATTCTTTAGCAAACCTTAACTGTAAATGACCAAATAAAAGAGTTGGTCCTTAACAGCTAAAATTTTGACTGCACATTAGAAAATATAATAGCGCAATCACGTCATTTTTCAGTAATGTGGAAGAATATTCCAGGTAAATATACAGATTGCTTTCAAATACAAGGTCAAATTAAACGATATATTTTGTTTGCTTCAAGGTTCATTTGTAGAAACTGACCAGCGTGCTAGTTATATATATGTTAAGGTGAGCTGATAAAATATTTTCAGAAGATGATGAAATAATAGCCATTGTTTGTGCTCGTTCATATGGATTATCGTATGAAAACGTGGAAAAGGACTTCGAGGCAGTTTCGAGCTATTGGTAATACTTATTAGCCAAGCTGCATAATCTCAAGCTTCAAGTCTAGGCACAGTTTGAATGCTATAGGCTTGTTTGAATACTGATAACGTGGAATTTTTTACGTGAACGAGTTTTGACTGAGTATTTGCTTGAATGATTTAAAGCTACGAGTAACCACTCCTTTCATTCTTCATAGAACATCTGATATTATCAGAGGTCTGCGTTAATAAACTTCAACTTTGACGCTAACAGTGTGCATGATTTTTCTTACCAAATTTTTAATAGCTACTCCGGTGGGGGCTGATTTTCTAAATTTGCCATTGAAATCCTCCTTGCCTTATTCAAAATTAATTAAAATAGACGAGCACAAACAATAGATATTGTGTGTTTTGTTAACTGCATTCTATTAGATCACCTGTAATTTCGAACTTTTTCTCAAAAATTTATAGTAGATTTTGTGACACCCTGTATATATATATATATATATATATATAGAGAGAGAGAGAGAGATAGAGATAGATAGATAGATAGATAGACAGATAGATAGATAGATAGATAGATGTAGATAGATAGATAGATAAATAATATCTTGAGTGCAATACAATTTTCAATAATTTATCTGACATTTCACTAAAAATATTTTTATTTAATGGCATGTAAGTGTTTTTATCTACGTATAGGAAATACTTCCAAAAATTCGATAAATATTTCATGTGTACGAAGCTTAATAACTTATTTAACATTTAAAACTTTACAAAACAGCTCATTTACTTGAAAGAATGATTGTTTTATATTCATAAATGTATATGTTGCGTTTAGCAGGTACACGTCTCTTTGAAATTCGGATTGTAACAGCGTGCACTCAGAAGAATTTTCATTAAATATGAACTATCGTAATACATATACTAAGATAAGTTTAAATGTGTGGCATGTGATTCAGAAATCAATTCCAAATGCCATTTGAAAAAAGATGTATATTTAGGATGTTTTCAAAAAGAATTTCATGTCCTAATTGGAAAACTCTTTTTCTTATGCACAGATTAACATTTTTCATGTTGGCAGAAATACCTGTTCCCCCATAAATATTACTAATTTAATACAGCAACGGAACTTAGAAATAACTCAGAAATCAACTGATCTCAATAACTTAGAAATCGTCAATTCTGTGTTATTTGCATAATTAAAACCCAAAAAAGAGAATATCCCATATTAACTCTTCATCGTATAACAAAGTGACTTAAACCCATTGATTAAGCAAAAGTCTACTAATAATTTATATACTTAAATGTTGATTAGGGTTCGCCTACACATACAAATTTTACCAAACTGGAAACTTTGTGTTACTAACATATTATTTTGACATGTATTGTGGATTATCTGGTAATTTTTCCATTAGAAATACCAAATGGCAAGTCATTCTGTCATTCGGTAGTCTAAGAATTATGCACCTTTAAATTTAGGCACTCCCATTTCTAAATTCATTTTTAAACATTGCAAAACACATTACAATACTAGTAGTTTTTCAAGCATTGATAATAAAAAATACAGCTAATTCCACATAGTGGATTTTAAGCTCTGCTTTAAAAAAACTAGCGGCATTGCAATTTGTTTTGCGAAGATTAAAAATGAGTTTAACAATAGCAGTTCTGAAATTTTAGTATTTATCATTCTCAAACCTGTGTAAGCGAATGGAATGAAGTTTGTTATCCTAGTGTAAAAATTACCCAAGAATCCAAATATATAATCTAAATTGGTTGTTTGTATTAAACATTTTCGAGTTTGGAAGAATTGCTATACGTAGATAATCCCCTAAACAAATTTTCAGACTAGCAGTAGTTAATAGAGTTATTACTGATTGAATGGTACCAGTTTTTTCTGTTGATTATACATTTTGAGAATTGTTAACTACATATCTGGAAGCTAAAAAATGGCCACCAGTGGACACTTTCAAATGCACTGTAACTTGGAAATTTAAATGAACTTAAATATTTCAATTGTATTTTTGATAAATAGTGTTTTTTTAACATTTTTTTATAATTTTAATCAGCGATATGTATGTCACGTTCTAAAACACGTAGAACAAAGCAGCAAATCTTTCTAAGATCATCCTATTCATTAATATTGAACAATTTCAGAATAAAATTGTACTGTTCTACTAATATATTTGTCAATATTGGCCAACACCAGTTGTGATGGCATATTTTTGTTAGAAAATAAATATATATTTTGTAAATTGCAGAAAAATACAATTACTTGTTTTTTGGAGCTATGCACACTCAGTCAGCATAGACAGTCACAATATATTGCCAAAATTCACCGTTCAAATTCGCGTTTAGACGTTTTGTCGAATATCTAGAAAAACGCTTTACAAATTCTTCAGGAACTTTAGGAATATAAAGAACATGTTTGACTCTTTTTATTTTTTGGGGAAGGTTTGATCATTAAGACAATTATGGGATCAACAAAAAAATTAAATATTATTTTGGCCGATAAGTCCTGGTGTTTTTTTAAATGAAAATTTTGCATAAAAATTAAAATGTTTTGGCAATGCGTTTTACGTTATTCCATAGAGAATTATGTGCTCTACAAAATAGTTTGTTTAGTTTTTTTATACTCATATATGTTTTGTTATTTTCAGGTCATTAAAATGCAGTCTTAAGTTGACAAAAAAATCATTTTGGAGACCTTCTGCTTTTTGCGTTTAATCAACGTGCCAAAGCCATCGAATGACCTCTCAAATGTATTGCATGGCGTTTCTTTCGATAATGGCATGGAATTGAAGGTTTGGTTAGACGAGTTCTTCGGGTCTAAAACACGTGATTTCTACAGTCGATGCATTTAAAAACTTGTTGGACGTTCAGAAGACGTTATAAACAACAACGGAGATACATTATTGATTGATTTGTTGTTCATTTCTTGTTTATTTTGTGTGGAAACCTAAACTTAAAAAAGAAAAACGCCAGAACTTATAGTCCAACCCAATAATAATAATAATATTTGCAATCACAACCCTATAAAATAAATGCTGGAAATAGTCTATAGAAGTAGCACATCACTATATCGAACTCTTACAACATTTATTCTTATTTGTGCAAGAATAGAACTGAAATGAATATTTTCCTGAAGATATAAAAACTTCTTTAAAAAATTACAGAAATTCCCGTATGTGTTTTGTTCATAGTATGCATTAGAGATGAGTTCGGGCTCTCTTTTTGGAGCCCGGGCCCGCCCGAGCCCGATAATTTTTAATACCGAGTACGCCCGAGCCCGAAACATTTTGTGTCATCAGAGCTAAAGCCCGCCCGAGCCCGATACCGAAGAAAATTGCATAATATTTAAAAATTATTTTAAAAGTAATATGTCATTTTTTAAAAACTTTGTACGTGAAAATAAATGTTTATCCCGTGCACATAATTAATTTTATAGAAATTTACATTCAATCTTATCAAAAGAGAAGTTTGGTATCAAATATAAATATGCTTCCTTAAAAGGATGTAAATATTTTTCTCTCCCAACAAGCAAATCTGATGGCCAAACTAACGAAATGCGTTTTATGAATAAATGCATGCAATTTGCAGAAATTACTATTTCTATGCTGAAGAATCGAACAACGTTTTCTATTTCTTATAAAAGGTGTATATCGTAACTTATAATTGATTACTTAATTAAAACAACATTTCGTTTCCTTGAAAATCAGCTTAAATAAAAAATTTGACACCGTTATTTGAAAGATCCTGTGCTTTTACAGGAAAACTGGAAACACTCTTCAATTGCTTTCTATCGGAATAACAATACATGACAATTATATCTACTTACGAATGAAAGTTTCTTCGTAAATGTGCAGATCAGAGCTTGAGCATGAGCAGAGTTCATGATTAAAAATAGAATCACTGACATTATTTTCATACAAAGAGCGAGTATGACTCGCACACGATAAAAGACTAAAATTTTACAAACCTAAGCTAATGCTCATTGACTAAAAACAAAAAAATATATTCATCTCGCATTAGATCTCTCTAAATAAAAAAAATAATAAACGTTGCAATTAAAAAACATCCTATCCATAGAAAATCTAGCAACAAATATTAATCGCGCAACATCGTATTGGCTGGCGCCATATCACCCTGTCGCCAGTCGCGTCGCAAATATCGTAAATTTTCTTTTAAAGTAACATTCTATACTAGAAAAGAAAAATAAGACATTCTTTTTCCCCTTCTATTCATTCTGATCAAAATAAAATTAAAATTACTTGAAATGGAGTAATTTTTTAAGGGAAAAGTTATTTTTATTTTTTCTATATGACAATAAATAAAATTGTCACTTTCAGAAAGAATGAGCCCGAGCACACCCGGGCCCGAAGGCTGACATAAACATTGAGTCCGAGCCCTGTCAGGTCCGGGTTCGGGCTCGGGCTGAGCCCGTCTCATCTCTAGTATGCATGGTTTTCCAGAAAATTTAACGCTACTTTCAGGAACTTGACAAAGTGTAGCTGAAATAATGTAATACAATTAGATTATAAATATAATTAATATTTGTTTAAATACAATAATTTGTATGAAATTGTTTTTAACTGCGCATGCGCTAACGGTAAAAAAAGTTTTTTCTACAATTTAGTAGCCAGGAATTTAGGTCAACTCATATAGGAAGGCTAGTCTAATATCATGACACTCAGAAAAGTATCGGCGATATAATGAACTGAATATCAGTTGCTTTATAAAAGTAACTGAATACTGAGTAAGAGATTTTCCACAATTTGTCATCTGTCATTTTTTAAATATTATTTATTTTTCTCATTTTTTTTATTGATGCATTAGTTCTTTTTGAAAGAATCATATGAACGAGCCATTCCAACAAAAAAAGAATTATTAACATCGAAGCATCTATTACGAAGCAACTACGAGTGGAATACGTTAGAAAATAATTCTTTTGTTGGAAATCTGTTAGTAAAAAATAACATTTTGTACAAAATCTCTGATCATTCGGATACTTTTAGAAAACAACTGATAATCAGCTCCCCATACCGCCGATATCTTTCTGAAGTTGCACGATATTAAACTCCTGTTTTATATGAATTGTTCTATATAGCTATCTATTGAATTAACCAAAACAATTTATGTTATTGCTCGCGCATGCGCAGTTGAAATGTTATTCTACAAATGCCAGTATTTCATTAAATATTTATTATAGTCATATTATATTTGTAATATGTTGTTTCTACTGTACTTTGTCAAGGTTGCTGAAAGTGCCGTAAAATTTGGTTGAAAATCTTGCATGGTATAAACAAAAAACATGCAGACATTTTTAAAATTTTTTAAATAAGCCTTCATATTTCCATGAATATATGTTATATCCTTTCACAAATGAGTACAAATATTGTACTAGTTTCGCATCTGTAGGTGCTACAGCTATAGACAATTTCAAGATTTTTATTTTAAAGTGTGATTGTAAATTTTATTTGTTGTTGTTCACCTAATTGTAGTCGTGATCTAACCTTCTCTGAAAAGTATGAGGTCAAACAGATTTTGTATATTCCAGAAGTTCCGGAAGAATTCGTCTAGTATTTCTTTAGATATTCGACAATATGTTTAAAATCAAATGTGTTCGGTGACTTTCGACAATATAGTGTATATATACAGGATGTCATATGACAGATTAAATAAAAAAAATCAAGTAACTGACATATGACTATATAGTTTGGATTAAAACCGTTGTGTATCGTTGTTAACTTTTCAAAATAAATGTTTTATAACTACAACTTGTGAAAAAAAGGAAATGTTCTAAAATTGTTTATTTTGTATTTTGATACTTTATGTCCTTGTTTTCTAGTGTATAGTGTCAGAAAACAGGTCGTTGTAGAATAATTAAGAAAGAAGATCTTAATACTGCATAGGATAAGTGCATAAATTCTCAAACTCATATTACTTTTTCTCAATTTCAATAGATACATTGTTCTGCTAGCACTTAGCTTATCATTAGTTATCTCCCATTTCCCTTAAATAGTGCTATGACAACATATTTTGTAAAATAATATCATTTGAAATTTAAGCAAATATATTTAATATTTAACTTATTTTAAAAATTAACTTAAATTATTTTTAATTTTGTATAAAATTCGACATGGCACAACTTTTTTTATTAAATCTATTTACTTTACATAAAGTGATCCCATTAAAGTACTAATGCAGCTATATCCAAAAGATATATCGATGATTATTTTATTAGGCAGTATAAATAACCAATGTTTTGTTAGAATTTATCTACTCTTAGATAACTGGCTCTTTCAGATATGAAACAAATTAACATCGTTAAACAGAATATCTGGAACCTAACATAATTCTACAGTAAAGCTACAGTTTATCTAACATAAAAGATAAACAATATAAAAAGAAACAATCCCTTTAACAGCTTTGTGTAGTCCGCTTGTTATAAAAATGCCAAGAAGAAAAGAGTAACAATTTAATTATCCAAATAAAAAATGACACTGATCGGCACAAAAATACTCCCTATAAAAATAACGGTTCGTCGTTACAGATTTCATCTTAATAAATCAAAATATGGCAGTAAAATTACTGTATCGCGTACTAATTTTTAGGAGGCGTGGGTTGTTTTTAAAATTAAGCTAATTTATGTCTTAGCAAAACAAAAGTAAAAATTGCGTAAACAAAAAAAATTACTTTAATACATAGATAAGCTATAAGTAAATGTACATAAACATTAGTGAAGATACAGTGGCAAAAGGAATTAAAATACAGGCTAAGCACAAAGTATTGCCATTATTATAAATATTTATTGTGCGAAAACTATTATAAATCGACATATGATTGGATGAATACATTGCAAGTTCTGTTATAAAGTTCTTAATAAGACCAGGTACTTCCATGCAATTTCACCGCTTGCCCCATTGATATTTCTGAGAATGCCAAAGCGGTATTCTAGTTCTCGCCAAGTGTTCATTAACATATATATTTTATCCTAGCCTTCTTCAACGCCATCAACTGATGTGGAGAAGCCTCTGCCCTTGATAATCCCAAAAGAAAAAATCAAGAGGAGTAATGTCTGGACAGTGTGGAGGTCATGGTGTTTGTCCATCTCTTCCAATCCACCGTCCCGGAAATTTTTCATCTAGAAACTGACGAGCTATGGAACCCCAGTGACAGGGATAGACCTTCATGCTGATAAATAATCCCTGGTTGAAACAAACACTTGGCGAGAACTAGAATGACGCGTTAACTTTCTCCGAGCGACCAAGGGAGCACACGTTGAAATTTCCTGAAGTTTGCGGTCTTATTAAAAACTTTATAACAGTCGTTTCCACACAACCATATGTCTAGTTATAAAATTTTTCACGCAATAAATATTTATAATCAGACCATGGCTTTGTGCTCTATGTTAGTGCATACTGCTAGACGCGAAAGAGGAATGGACACCAAAAGAAAAATATTAACAAAATGTATTTCCATTATTTATTTTATTGATTTGTTATCTAAGACAGTAAAAATTCCTTTTTTTACGTTTTCACTTTTAACTAGCAATGTAAATTGATATAAAAATCCTTCAATGTTTGTTATTATCTTTGAAAACTGTTTCTCGGAGAAAAAAACGCGAGTTTTAGGCCAAATTTTCTCAAATTTTAGGCCTTTTGCGCTAACACCAGCAGTAAAATTTCATTTATTTTGTTTTTGCATTTTACTAAGCCATTCTAACACTAGTCTTTTTCGGTATAGCGAATCAAAACAGATAAAAAGTACCCGGCCCACAATCCGGCCAACATTCACTGAGTGATCACAATTTGATTGCGTTAATTTAAGGATTTTTTAAATGCTTTGCGCTACCTCAAATAAAGTAATTTTGCTTCTTTTTTTATTATAATGTATTTATATATCTTTCTTTTAAAGATTTTTCACTATAGCGTTTTTTTTTCTTTTATAGCTTTAAAAAAAGGAAAAAAACTATTGCTTTTCGATAAATTCATTTGCGTTGCGCTGCCGCAAAACTTAAAATGTATTTTTATTTATTTATTTATTATTTTTTTTTAACTAAGCAACCCTAAAGCCAAGTTTTCCGCGGTATAGCGAATTTAAAAAAAAAGTTTTTTTTGGCCCACCCTAATATATAAGGTTCTGTGTATGTAATTGACTATGCTATGGTAACCCTCTGTAATAAACTAGTAATCTCTCTGTAATAAACAAGTCATAACATGTCACCGGATACCCCGTTTTATCTACATTTGCAGATAACTGATACTATTTAGAAAGGTTTATTTTTTTTTAATAAACATAAAAAAACACAAAATTCTGTGTATGTAATTAATGTAGATTTTATTTTTCATTCACTGAATAAATTTCCATTTTAAATAAATGTGCTCATTAGTGTGAAATCAAAATTTTGAAATGCCTCGGGACATTTTTCAAATTTCTATTAATTTTAAAAGGAAATGAAAACATTTCACAGATATCGACGAAATTTCTAAGTAGAATAATGAGCTTTCAAACATTTCAATTATAAAGTTCACTAAAGATTGCATTGCATACAGACAATTTCATTAATTCATAAATTAGTAATTGTAAGCTGGGAAAGAGTAATTGTTTCTCAGAACTTTAAAGGAATGAAAGGAAAACGAATACAGACTGCTGCGAAGAATTTCATTTTCCACATCAAAGCATAAATTTATAATAAGGAAGCAGAAATGTATTGAATTTGTCTTGAAAATAACTCACACGTTGCATAAATTGAAATATACAGGCTGTCTTCAATTACAATTTTCTAAGAGCCATTTCCAAAACCACTGGTTTATATGGTTCAGTTCGAATTAGAAAAATATTTTAAATGTTGTTTTCCATTACTTCAAACTCATTTAAGTAAAAAATGCGATTTTTTTCTTTACGTAACCTGGGTCCTTTAAATTTTATGCAGAAATTCTTTCTCCATCTTTTTGTAAACGAACGATGAAAATAAATTTTCCGTCTGAATTTTTAACTTTTTCTGACACTAAAAAAGGCGTTTGTTTATTTTTTCTTAAAATAAAGAATACTATATTTTACCAAGTTTTAAATTTTAATATTATAACCGTTTGCCAATTATAATAACTTTGTTCCTGAAAGCAAAATAATTGTATGTTTTATTTGGCGATAATGCAATACATAATTTTCATTTAATTGTTAAAACATTAAATTTCGTTACATGCTTATCTTGAAAAGCATACACTATAATAAAATACCAGTGAAAAAACCAATGATGTTCGGGCAACAAAGTTGCCTTCTCTTCTCCGTCTTTTATATTATATATATCTGTAGGATTTGAATTAAACGTACTTCATTTCCTTTATGACGTGTGTGATCGTCAAATTAACTGATGCTCTGGTATTTTTATTATCCATGATTTCAAAGCACGAGTTATAAAAGTTTTGGATTACGAGATCAAGGTTTGAATATCTTCAAAATTGAAAAAAGAGCCAGTCTTTTAATTTTTATCATTGAGGAAGCGTCGAAGTGTGAAATATCCAATTAAGGCACTATTGGACCTAATTGGACTTTTCGAAAACAAATATATTGTAAATTTTGGGCGAGAAGTGTATTACATGTGAATAAATTACTAACGAATATTGTAGAATTGTATTTCTAGGACTGTATTGCAGTTTATATTTTGTTATTCAACGTCTAGTTGTTCACATAATTCCAGTAAATTAACTGTTTACATATCATCTTCTTACAAATTTGGGGGCTCGATGCCAGGATCTTAAAGGGGAAAAGCAACTAGTAGTGAAATAAATAGTGAAACGGGAACCAAAGCTAAAGTGTTGTAAAACGCCAGTATCAAAAGTTGGGTTACGGATTAGCAAGGCAAGTATGAAAACCGTAATCGTATTACTCCAAGTACAATTTATAAAGGTAGACATGGGAACCCTAAATAAAGCTAAGAGGATTGATCTGATAAATCTCAATGAAGAATGCGGAATTGAGTCACCAGAAAAAACGACAAAACCTGAGTTAATACAGCTGATTAAAAGCTGGGAGAGTTACGATGAAGATTTTATAAAGGATCGCTTAGAAGTAGTTATGGCAGCTAGAAAAGAGAAAACAAAAGAAGAAAGAGAAAAGAAAAAAAACTACAGACGCAATCGAAACTTGAATAGAAGAAATTACAAGTAGAACTAAAAGAAAAGAAATGGCGATTACAGATTGCAAAGAAGAAATTACAAGCAGAGATTAAAGAAAAGGAATTGAAAATGGAAATGGAAGAGAGAACGTTATAGAGACGTTATAGTAGACGATATAGAAATACAAGATACATTTTTCGTCGTACAAGAGACGGACTGCGATTTAATAATAGGTGGAAGGCATAACGTTAAAAGTAGTGGAAGACGTTGTTAGAATAATAAGTGACAACAAAGTACGAGTAGGATACATTAAAATTAATGCAGTTCCGTTCAAAATTGACGAATTAGCTACGTCAAGTATAAACAACGATAATTGAGGTCTGAAAGATTTGGAGCTAGAGACTTTGCAGTCCATCCTTTTTAATAAATTAGAAGTAAAAGAAGACGAGAAATTTACTACTGTTTCAATAGACCTGTATCCTACTACTGCTGATAAGTTAGATGAACAGTATGTGAGAATGACCCTTCAGATCATTCTGAATGAAGAATATTCAGAGAAAATTCCCACAATAAAAACTCGAAATCCACGAGGATTATCTGATGAAGAATTAAATAGCAATACTCAGGATTTGTTGATGATTACTGAAATAAAAAAGGGTTGTCCAATGCTGTTTGAAATGATTGATGCTGCTAAAGGGCATTTGACTGATGGGAACCAACCAAGTAGAGAGTGTGCAATCTGTTTGTATGAATTTAGTGACAATGATGATTTTACAAAAACTGAATGTTACCATTATTTCCATTCTCATTGTTTAGCTAGATATGCTAAGATTTTTTTTCAGAATCCAAGACATAGTGGGGATGATGCAGAAAGTAAAGTGAAAAGTGATGAATTATTATGTACATCCAATTGACTTTGATGAATGGAATGTTGACTATCCACCTCCAGAAGAAAGTGATGAAATTTGTAGTACTGAACATGATAGAAAAGACTATGTAAAAGATTGCAGCAGAAATTTTGATCATAGGGGAAAGAACAAAAATTTTAATAGACCAGTTGATAACAGAAGTAATAATAGATATGGCCAAATATATTTTAAACAGTCATTTAACCATGAAAATTACAATAAATATAGCTATGGGAAACAGAATTCCGAGAATTCTCACCAAAATGAATCTGAGATTCTTGAAAACTTTGAGACTAAAGATTCTTTGATACCGCAAGACATTACAGAAAGTGAAGATTTCATTAATGATGCACCGGATGTGGTTGAACCTAATGATGGATTTGAAATGCCAGAAAGTGCTTCACCTAATTCTAGAAGCAATAGGTATACAGATTCTAAAGATCGAGATCAATATGCAGAAAGAAATTACAGAGAAAATAAGTATACAGCTTCTAAAGATAGAGAGCAGTATCCGGAAAGAAATTACAGGGAAAATAATTATACTTATTCTAAAGATAGAGATCAACATTCAGAAAGAAATTACAGGGATATTAGGTATGCAGATTCCAAAGATAAAAATCAATATGCAGGGAGAAATTAAAGAAAAAACAGATATACAGCTTCTAAAGGTAGAGATCATGAAGGTCCGGAAAAGACGTCATCCGGGGCCGAATACATGAAGCCGTGGTCAATGGATTAAATTCCTGGAGAAGTCAAATAGATTAAGTAGATGTGTATGTGTGTTGAACATGTAATCAAATTTTTATATAAAAGAAAAATATATAAAAATCTCAAAAGTTTAACTGTTTAGGCACAAAAAATAGTAAGCCAAGCTGCTGATGTTGAGACGCCATCAAGTCAGGATGACTGATTTGTAGGATTTGAATTAAACATACTTCATTTTCTTTATGACGTGCGTGATCGTCAAATTAACTGACGCTCTGGTATTTTTATTATCCATGATTTCAAAGCACGAGTTATAAAAGTTTTGGATCACGAGATCAAGCTTTGAATGTCTTCAAAATTGGAAAAAAGAGCCATTCTTTTAATTTTTATCATCAAGGAAGCGTCGAAGTGTAAAATAGTCAATTAAGGCACTTTTAGGCCTAATTGGACTTTTCAAAAATAAATATATTGTAAATTTTGGGCGAGAAGTGTATTACATGTGAAGAAATTACTAACAAAATATCATAGAATTAATTGTATTTCTAGGACTGTATTAAAGTTCATATTTTGTTATTCAACGTCTAGTTGTTCAAATAATTCCAGTAACTGTTTAGATATCATCTTCTTACACACACACACACACACACACACATACACACACACACACACACACACACACATATATATATGAGTAAATTTGGCTAATTACCATTGAAGCACATGCTATGGTAATTTTATGATTGCACAAGTTAATTATTAGCTATGTGGTATTCTGATTACACAATATCATTAATTATCTCTTAGTAGATTTTAGTAGAATGATATTAGAACTTGATATGTTTTTGAAATTCATAGATATTATAATTATATATATATATATATATATATAACTTCCATTGTAGTATTCCCCTTTTACAAAATGGAAATTTTTCTATGTTGAAGAAGGGAAATGTTTTCTTTTTGGAAATAAACGTGAGCCATAATGAGCAATACAGAAAAATTCTAAATAATAATTATATATACTGATGCATATTTAGACGGAACAGATATTTCTACTGAATATTATCTCACCCGTTTATTATCGTCTTGCTTTTCTGCGAATTTGAACCACGTTATTAGCCACTAGAAAATGAATATCCTGTCACCTACACCAATTCGCTACCAGAGGATGAATATCCTGTCGCCTACACCAATTGGCCAAATGCAACGACTTGGTTATAGGCCAAAAGTTGTATTATCATAATAAAACTGGATTTTTTTCGTTTTCTCTTCATTAAAAAGAAATACTTCCGTTTGTCTATCTTGAAAGGAGCATTTATGTTTTTAACATTCAACGAGTAAGGATAAAACGGAAATTTTCCGTTTATTCCTAAAAAAATTACGATTTCCATTCAAAATAAAAAGATTCCACTAAAAGATCATTCCATTAAAATTTCGCATAAAATCAATTTCTGTTACAAAAATTTAAAAAAAATAATTTGAAACGCATTTTATTAATGAGAAAATGTTCAAATCAAAATTATTTCTTAAAGTTTGAAACTATTATCTTAATCTTCTCTTAATCAATAAGAGAAAAAACATTACAAATTTAAAGACAACCATATTGAAACATTACTAACATGGAAACATTAAATATTTCTGTTTCAAATTACACCATTTAGTTTTAAAATTTTAAAGTACATTTTGAAATGAGATATGAGTTTTCCTCTTTCTGTTGAATGGTACTTCAAGGAAGAAAAACGTTTAAAAACTTTAAAAGCTTCGCGAAATTGAAATAAAAAACTAATTCATTTCTTTTATTTCAAATCTCATTTCTCTAAATATATTTTTGATATGAAGTGCTGAATTTCGTTTCAGAATATTTATAAAAGTTATTGCAGATTTGAAATATCATTGTGTGGAAATTATTTTAATTTAAAAGAACACAGAAAAATAGATACATCTATTATGACTATATATATATATATATATATATAGGTTAATATTTTCATTTATTGAGAAATAATATTCGGTATCATTTGGTAATTTTCAACAATACTTACTTGGTGTTTTAATCATGATTTACTCGAGTTTAAATTTACATATCTATAATATACAAATCATCAAAATCCATTTGTCTGTCCACTTGTCTCAACGGCAAAGATTAAAAATTCCAGTGAGTTTGAAGATACCAGATATCTTTAAAAAATTATTATACTTCAGAGAAGAAATTTCTATCGGTTTTTAAAAAGTAAAAATTTAACTTTTATTCACTTAAAAATTTGTGCAAAAGGTGGACAAAATGTTCTTCTTTTTAAACTACTCAAATAACAGTTTTAAATTTTCTTTGTATGCATCAAAGGACCCGCTGTACGTCTTGGCTTATTAACACTTAAAAACAAAATTCTTGTAACCCAGGTTAATTGAAAATTTCCTTAATGGTTTGGGGCTAAAATACCTTTCGCATAGCTTCATCTTAGATAATTCCTTAAATGTAGTTCTGATAAAAACATTTTTGTTTACGGCAATTTAACTTATTTTCGGGAGACGGAAAAATTATGGAACAGACGCTTATTGGGTAAAAAAGAAAATAAACAGGAACATGGTATGGACAATATTTAGACACGTTGTTTTTGGAATTTATATATTTAATCTACATATTTAACTACGGTCAACATACATAAACGCGTGTACTTTGTGTTAATAATATGATAAAAATTAATATTCATGTTCACTGTGATATTACAAGAATATTGATCATTAATTTAACACTTATTTATCAGGAAGATAGGAGTTATATTTAGCACAGGACGCGCAGTTTCATTGAAGGTGTTTTTAATTCGCCACAAAGGTTCCTTTTTGTGAACAATTTGAAGATTTCATTCGATATTTTGCGCAAGATATTTTTCCAGATGAAGTTTAATTTAATATTGTTTTTATTTGATGAAACGTTAAAAGTTATTTTTAATCTTGCACGCTTTAGTAACTCATTTTCCCTCTTTTCAAAAAATAAAGTGTTTTTAATCCTCTTTTCAAGAAATTTCATTTACAAATAGAGATTTGCGATAAATACTGATCGACATATTAAAGAATTATGAGGGCGATGTGCATAGGACTCCATTATACAGACCATTGTATTAATGATTTATGAACGCGAGGACGGGGACGCCGGGGTATATGCCGAAGGCAGTAGATTCCCCATTACTAGGTTCATTTACAAAACCCGTCTGGGTAGATGGACAAATGTCATTTAGACCAGGCATCTGAGTAACTTTCGTACAAACACTCTTTGTATTCATTTGAAAATTTTGTTTATTATATATCACATTCTGGATTTACATGAAGGAAAACCTACGATATTTAATTTGTAATTTTATATGTAAAACAAATAGAATGGAATACACAATTTGAGCGACAATGCCTGGATCATCCAATACATTATGTTACTGTTAAATTTTTCGGTTTAAAACATTTTACATTCAATTATACCATAGTCAGCGACAGGCCAGGTAGAGCTGCCAACTTATGAAGTCAATGGCTTCTGTTCTCTACGGTATTTGTTTTAATAAAAACGTTACATCTTATATATATATATATATATATATATATATTATTACAATTGACATATACATACAAACCAACAAAATTTCTATAATAATCCCACAGACATTCAAGTCATAAAAAAAGTAAAGAACTTGCAGAGTAAGCAGATATGGTGTTAGCCCAGAAAGGTTACAGTTCAATCTCTGAAAGGATTGAAACATCAATCATAGCGTCTATTTTAAATGAGGACATATTAATAAAAATATCTGTTTTCATAATTAAGTTTTCGAATGACGTTTTAATGTTTCTGAAACTGAATCATCATGAGCTTTCTACACTGCTCAAACAAATTAGGGAAGCAAGAAAATAAGTGAAGAGAACCATGCGAGACAACCGTGCATGGGCATAAATAAGTGTGTACACGTGTATCAATGCGCAATGCAGAAAAAAAGTCACTGAAAAATTTCTAAGGGAGTATTAATTCCTTGAAACGATGGAAAGAACATGAAAAGTTGGTTTACGGCAACAATTTGGTAACATGTAATTGACAAAGAAAAGTAAAGATTATAAATAATGCAAGATGAATAATATGGCGTGTGGTTCCCCTGAACATCTAAGAGTGATGTAAACCTGTTTTGCATGGATGTGATGAAGCTATCCATAAGAATTTAGGAATACTGTTCCACTCTCCAAGAATTACAATCTCCAAGTCCCGGACAATGAAAGGAAGCCTTACACTAGCTGCAATGAGACCCCCCAAGTGTGTCTCAGACAGGCGAAATTGGATTTAGGTCAAGAGAGCAGGCTGGTCATTCCACACGCTGTATTGTTTTAGCCTCAAGCATGTTCTCCACAAGACGGGCTGAATGCCGTCTGATATTATCATGCATGAAAACAAAATAATCACCAATGGCTGCAACGTAAGGTACGACATAAGGTCTAAGTATCTCGACTGAATACTTTTATGCCGTCAAAGTGTTATTTCGAATGATATACAGGTCCCTACGTCCACCTGATTTCTCCTCATACGATTAAACCACCTCGTCTGTAATATGCTCTGTCACGAAGGAATATAGCGTTATTTCGAGTACCCCTTTAGCGCCATAGCAAAACACGTCGGGTGTCACACTTCAGACTGCATCGGGACTCGTCTGTAAACAGCACTTGATTCCAATCACGGTGCCTCGAATCTCGATATTCAGCTTCCCACCTTCTTCGGGCCACACGGTGACTCGAGGTTAACGGAAGACAGACTATTGGCCTACGTGCATAGAGACCACTCTGAGGAAGACTATTTTAGACTGTTTTGCTGGACACCTTTCGTTCTGTTGACAAGAGAAACTGTCTTTGCAGCTTCGTAGCATTACCAGTTCTGTGTCGCAAGCTATTAACAGATATATCGGTCATCCGCTTCTGTTGCAGCACGTAGCTGACCTTGTCCTGGTCAACGTCTAACATTCTGTGGTTCTTGGAATCAATTCCAAAGTCTTGCAATGACACTTCTTGCAACTCCAACAGCATCCTCTGCACATTGTTGTGTTAGCCCAGATTCAAGTCTTCCGATAATACCACAATATATGGATTCCGGTAAATCACGTTATTGTGACATTTCCAAGTCCCCTTTTCTTAAACCAAAAGCTGGGCAACTGAATTTCACAACTGAGACGGTGAAACAGACGTTTCTGCAAAATCGCGATTTCTTCACTTATATCCTTTTTCTTGTTTTTTGACGTTTATTTCATTTGCATTGATATGCATATGAAGTTTTCTTCTTCTGTTTTCTGCTACACTTTCAGATATGAATGTTTCATTTTACGTTACTGATCGGTGTAAGTATTTGGATAATTTCGTTAACACCATGTGCTCCAATAATTGTTTCGAGAAGTGTATATATTCATAATAAGTTGCACCTTCATGCGAACTTATGAAAATGCAACACGATACATCAGTGAACTCTTCGTACAGTTCTTCGCACACTAATTTAAAAATATTAGATGATCATCTTAGATTTATTTTGAGATACTTATAATGATATATATATATATATATATATACACATATATATATATATTAAGGTGTTCCAAAAATTGCTTTTTAAATATGATATGCGTAGGATCTTAAATAATGAGAAATGATGAATAAACACGCTGTAAAAACGTTTTTTTAATAAAAGAAATAAGTAAATATCATCATAAAATTATAGAATATAAAATTGAGTTCTGCCACAGAATAACCTGGAACATCGAATACTGCCACTGCAAAATGGAAAAGGAACCATCACCTAAGTAAAAAGCGAGTTGTCGATGATTCATTGTGTATAGCAAACTGGGATAGAACCAAAAGTACACCACGGGAGGCAATGGATATAGTTGCGGCTGCATTGAAGGATGCGGAGTTTGATTTGAATGGTTTGACACTGCCAACATCCTCACTCTATAATTGCAGAAAAGGTGTGATGAAAGTGATCGGAGAATTTTTTTAAAAATATGTTTAATCCAAGCACACAACTTGTCACTCATTTTGCCAGAAAATTTATGCCTCACAATGATGGTGAAGTTTCTTATCGAATGCAAGTTGTTTTTGGCAAAAAAGTTGAAAAATTACTGGGTATCTCAAAGTTATCATCCAGAATTTGTCTTGAAATGGGAAATGCAATAGTGAAGCTACAGCTTGGCATGAATGAATGAATGTTTTGTGGGTTTGTATTTCGACGCAAGTGTAAAAACGGGCATTCGTACAGGTGCTATCACATTTGTTCAAAACATATTTAAAAAGCGTCTGCTTTGTTTAGTTTGTAGATATCATATCCTTTAAATAATTGCTTCTGCTGTATTTGGCTTATTTTGCACTTCATCAGAAACTCAAATTGCTATTTTTGGTAGATTTAAGGATTACTGGACTTTTATAAATTTTGTGCCAATTATGCATCAATTGATAAGGATACTGATGGTTATGTTTTAACCGAGGGTAATAAACACTAGCTACAACAAAACAGAAGTGTTATTTTAGCTTTCCTTCACATAGAGTTAGAGAGAAAGATATAGCCTCGTGATGATTACTTACAGTTCATAAAACTAACACTGATTACTTTGGGTCACATCAAAATTTCTGTAAGGTAACAACTAAGTTACCCTCTCGGTGTATGTTATCATACACAGTTGTGGACGAAAGGAAGTTACTGCCTTAAAATATTTTGCTTTCGTGAGCAATTCAATTTGACGAAATATGATCTACGCGCATTAAAATGCATATTTCAGTTAATGGTGATAACTTATGTGAAATCGTAGTTTTCTGCATCTGCAAGCCTGTATTTCACCATACAATGATTTGTGTCTGATGAAAACTCTAGAATTATTTGAAAAAAATGATAGTGAACTGGCACAAAAGGTCTTGATAAAACTAAAATGGTAACTTTAGTACTTAATTGAAGACCTAATTGGGTTATTAGTCTTTTCAGATCATGTGCTAATTGAGGAGAACGAAATTTTTTCAGCTTTACAAAAACCTTAGAATAAACTTGATTCAAGATTGTTAAATGCAACGAATATTAGTAGTTTTTAAAATAAGACATTATCAGATTTTGCAACCAAGTGATCACTAAATCTTTTCACAGCCTTAAACATTGACTGTATATTTCTAAAAAAACAATGTTCATTTATGGGTAGATAGTGACAATTATAATATTGCCAAAGAAAATATTTCTTCTTTAAAAGTGGTAAAATATTTTCAATAATGTACTCACGCAAGATAAGGATCAGTATCAACTCCTGTATCAAATAGTAGAATATCATTGGCAATTAATTGCTCGACCAATGAAGTAACCCTTCAGAAACAAAGAAATTAAGAAATTAAGAATATTAAATTCAAACTTCAACATACTGTAAGAATTCCTATAATTATTACTTTTGTAAAAATGCACACCAATTTGTTGTTTTCGAAATAAATGCCAATTTTTTAAAAGTTTGACGGGCTTGAGAGGTCACTTAACATTTTCCTAGTTTTCAGAAATTTTACAAATATGCTTATAAAATCACTTTTTAAAATATAATAGGGTAAGCGATATCATTATGAAAAATGTTTTTGAATCCCTTACCGTGTGAAACACCTTAATATATATATATATATATATATATATATATATATATATATATATATATATATATATATAATTATTTTTATTAATTTTTAAACAAATATTTACACAGTATAAACAGCATAAAGTTCAATTCATTAAAATTCTATGGACAACTTTTGTATAAAAAATTTAAACATAACACTCTGCTCTTTTTGGTCAAAAGGAATTTAATCCTAAAATTATTTATACTTAATTTGTAATTTTTTTTTCGATTGGTGTATGTCTACATCGGTATATCTCAATGATTGTGGCGAGGTAACTTTAATCCGAACGGGTCTGGCGTCATATTAATTGGATATGTCTTTAATTTATATATTTAAAGCTAAAAGCACTTTTAGTAAGATTCCACATTCTTTTTCCACAAAAGATTTTTCACACGAAATTGATATTTTTTCGCATTCTTCAATTTTTTGAAGGCTTCTCTCATCCGAAACGAGAAACCTGTTTAGTCCTCACCCTCCAGGCTGACTATTGCCCGGAAGCGATATCGCGAAGCAAAAAGGAATGACGACGAGAGCTATATCCATTCTTCTACGTGCTTTGTTTAAGAGCGGTCTGAACGAACCGGATTGCAATATAATTAGAGGCATTGAAAATGGTTGATTGAAAAGGGATGGAAACGTTGTTCGGAATTTTGCCGTGATTATCAGAGACCGGATCCGAAGACAGTGGGGCACCGAATCTTAAGTTCGTTTAATTCGAGGTCCGTTTGGAATAATCCGACGAACGTAGCGGGGGAAACTCCGCTAGTTGAGTATTATTTTGTCCTAATAATTATTTTTGTTATTCTCTGCATTTAGTAATGACTGTATATGTCTATACATTTACTATTATGACCTCATTCATGTCTTAGTTTTTAGTCAAAATAATAATAATAAAATTTAGCGGAATTCCCATTACACCTTTGGCGATTCTTTTATGTCAAACACATGTTTCACACTTTAATTTTAAATAGGGGCTACTTTTCTGAACGAATACATTGTGATAAAACACAAAAATTACTAGAAGGTTACTAGGTCTCTTTAATAATGTTATACACCATTTTCCTAATGTTATGTAAAATTATTCTCCGCCGATTTTCCTGAGAATATTGTCCTACGAATTGTCCTATCCGCAAAATAACAAAATTCGTTACATTTCAGTAAATGACATATTAATTAAAATTCAGTACATGTTTCTTTTTATTTGAATAGTTACTTTTAATATTATTAACTTAAAAGTATTCCTCCCCCTACCCACCAAAAATAATTAAGATCAGAAATAATGAAATACGTTCTGCATATAAATGTCATTTATTTTTATCATTGTACCACTGATTAATTGAATACAGAAGTACATATATCTACGGATATTTTTAGTCCACTCCCCTAAATAAAAGAGAATAAACTCATGGCAAACTTGAAATTTCAAATAGACTAAAGGCTCTTTCCATTGCATTAATATGAAATTCATCTTCATAACTTTATATTTAATATTTTATAGACGAGATAACACTAGGAATATCCAATCATTCCGAATATTAAATATCACGAGCAGGGAAGACCTAGCTATGCTCGGTCTTGTTTTGCGTTCAAATATCATAATCCATGACTAAAATAACCCACTAATCTAATTTTCTCGAACATGTGACCTAGCCCAACAGTCTTCTCGTGCCCGAAAACCATTAGATGCAAAATTTAGTGTAAATAGTCTGAGCAGTTTTTAAGATAAAATAGCTTGACCCATAATGACCCATGATCAAAATGACCCACTAATCATATTTTCTCGAACATGTGACCAAGCCCATTTGTCTTCTCGTGCCCGAAACCAGTAGGATATAAAATTAAGTCAAACTAGTTCGATCCGTTTTTTAGATAAAATTTTCTGGACCCACAGTGACCCAAAAATGCCCCACTAATTGGATTTCCTCGAGCATGGGACCTAGCCCAATGAGTTTCTCGTGCCCAAAATCCGTAGGCCACAAAATTTATTTCTAATTGTCTGAGCCTTTTTTAAGATAAAAGTAACCTGACCCATAATGGCCCATGACCGAAATGACCCAAAATTTCTTGGACATGTGACCTAGCCCAATGATTTTTTCGTGCCCGAAACTCGTAGGATACAAAAATTAATCAAAATCGTTAGTGCCGTTTTTTAGATAAAACTAACTTAACCCGCGTTGACCCAAAAATGAACTACTAATCAAAAGTCCTTGAACATGTGACCCAGTCCAATAGTCGCCTCTTGTCCAAAAATGGTAGGACACAAAATTTAGTCAAAATCCTATGAACCGTTTTTTAGATAAGATAGCTTGACCCTGAGCCAGGGTGACCCAAAATGACCCACTAATCGAATTTTCTCGGACATGGGACCTAGCTCAATGCTTTTCTGGTTCCCCAACACGGTAAGATACAAAATTTCGTCATTATCGTTAGAGCCGTTTTTAAGATAAAATTTGCATATATATATATATATATATATAACTACACACAAGATTTGCTCATATTAGAATATATATCATGTAAATGGTCGGATTGTTGAGAAATGTAACACTAATTTATCATACAATTTCAAAAACACTAAAATAAGAATAAGACATCGAGCATATGGGATTAATTAAAATTTAGTATTATAATTATTAAAATATTATAAATAGATATCGTTGTTTATTTATTTAAATATATTTGCTTCCCTGTTATTTCTTCCGTAAAAAAACTAAAATATTGATAGGTTAATGTAATATGAACATTAAATAACATAGCGTGAAGCCAAAATTCTTATTAAACTCAAAGAATACCATTAATCATAAAATATTGAGAAATACTGTAGTGGTCTAAACAACCGCATCCTCTCGCATTACATTTCACAGATCATACGGTTTCAAAACATAACAAAGAAAATCCTGATGAAACCGAAATTATAATGACAGTTTAATTAATATGTATCTAAAGCAAAAATGCTGCTTAAGAAATAGAATAAAATAAAAGGAATATAAAATTTCACAGAATGTTAGAAAGAAAGCTTTTTCATCAGTAACTTAAAACATAAGGATTATTCGTCAAAAAAGAAAAACATAAGAAACTTCTTTAAATTTTTGCAATAGAATAAAAAACGAAAATTTAAAAAAAAAAAGTTTGAAATTTTACATTTTCACTGAATTTTTAAAAATATTTTTTATTAAAAATGTATTTTTCGGATACATTGTAAAAATGATGTTTTTTTTAATATGTGATAGAGAATTAAGAAACTTATTCAGAATAAATTTATTTTCTATATACTTATTATTTAGTATTATGCAATATAAATACTTTAAAAAAATCTTTTTCATACTTAATCCCGCATTTTCTTTTCAATGTTAGTAAATCCGTTTACATTTTTGTATTATATTGTTATTTAGAAAACTAACTAACAATAATGTAAATAATCATTTCTTAGTAACTTCTGAAAAAATTTCGTCAAGAAATATGAAACAAAGTTCTTATTAATCCATAGAAATTCATAAAGTTGTACTAATATATATAGAATAATATCTGTAAAAAGGACAGAAAACGTCTATAATTTCTGTTTATATGTAAAACATAATAATTCTAGAAAGAATGTTTAATAATACATTTTATTAAAAATTTTATCACGTATCATGCATGAAAAGGTACCCTATACAACAATATCTGACATGTAATTAAAATAATGTAAGTACGCAGGTATAGAATACAAATATATTAAAAGTATTTATTACTGTAATAACACAAAGTGTGCGTGTCATAAAATCTTGCAGACAGATAAACAAAAGCTGTTTAATTCTAAAAAGATAAAAAAACAAATATATAAAAGTATGTTTTCTAAACTTTTGCATATTATCAAATTTTACGCATAAATAACATTGATTTTCCATCTTCGAGTTTGATTTATAAATATTACACGTTTCATGCTACCTTAATCGTGTGTTATGCAAGTTCAGGAAGGTGTGAATGCATTTCCTGAATGTAACAAAGGGAGTTCATAGTGGTATAAGCAGCCATAAATATACGCAAACACAATGAACACGTGATTAAGTGTTTGGGTTTTCTTTAATGTATTCCTTCATCAACAAGTTTCATATCATTTTTGTTAATCAGTCACATTTGAATGATTGCTCTGGTAGCTGAAATAAAAGAACAAGTAACTTGCATTTTTTTTTCTATTTATTTCACGCGCTTTCAGATATTATTAGATTTACCGACTCTACACTAATATACAGGGTGTCCCAAAAGTCTCCGTACAACTTCAAATATTTATTACAAAAAAAATAATAATAATAGGCCTACAGCAAAAATAATTGCAAGAGTACATAGAGTAACTTAAAAAGTTTTTTTTCTACTACCTTAGTATACTTGTATATGAGATCCGTTCGTTGCACGAAGAATATCAAGTCGATATTCCAATTCCATCCACGTGCGTTTCAGCATGCTAACATCAACAGTAGTTATAATTGTTTGATGAAATCTTAACAAAAGTTAATAGTCTCATGGAATTGAAACAAAAGATCCAAACAGCAGTAGCTACTGTTGATGTTAGCATGAAAAACTTTCGTGGATTGAATTGGAATATCGTCTTGATATTCGTCGTGATAAGAAAGGATCTCATGTTAAAGTTTACTAAGGGAGTAGAAAAAACTTTTTAAGTTACTCTTTGCACTGTTGTAATTATTTTTGCTGTAGGCCTATTATTTATTTTTTGTAATAAATTTTTGAAGTTGTACGAAGACTTTTGGGACACCCTGTATATTTTTGCATCTAAAATAAAGTATAAACTATATTTAAAGAATTCACAAAACCAAAGAAACAATTGCCAAACATTCCGATTTTTAAGTATCAATATCTCCTAATTGTAATCATTTTAATTATTAGAAAATTTCTGTAATTTAATAAAACGAATGTTTTTATTCGTAAATAGTAATACAAAAAGAATTGGCAGATTTGGCAGCTACGTTTAAGGTACATTTAAGAAAATATTATTAATTACGTAGTTTAATGTTTTGTTTATATTTTTTGGGAGTTAGTTTTTCAAAATATTTTAATATAGCATTTTTGGTGCTCAAATATCAGATCCTAGAAAATTTAATTATACATTTTTCCACATTCCATTATCTATGAATTTTTCTTTAGTTTTATGAATGGATTTAAAAACGAAAAATTGCTCAAATCTGACATTTGTCTCTAAAACTAAAATTTCTGCAAATTTTGATCTGCGATGTTTCAGGCCCTATATTATAAGTTTTATGAATGGATTTAAAAACGAAAAATTGCTCAAACCTGACATTTGTCTCTAAAACTAAAATTTCTGCAATTTTGGATCTGCGATGTTTCAGGCATTATATTAAAAATCACCCCTATATTTCTATAGATATTTATCATCAATAACCTAAAGGTCTTTCATTCCAATCCTGCGACATGGGAATTTAAACTACAGACAAACAGGCATATTTCATCTTGAAAATGAAATCATGAATCTTAAAAATTTTTAAATGTGTTCAGGTGAAAAGGCGTACAATGCCGCAATGTATTTGTGTATAGATTTCAAAGATTTAACAATAACAACAGCAGATGTTAATGTGGAACCATCATACATCATGTAAATAAAGGAATGTTGTATTCTGAAAAATAATATTTCCAGATTGTCTTATCATAGGAAGTGTATGGTTTTATTTATTATTATATTATCAAACGTAGTTATATAATTCAATACCTAGTTCATAGCTAAAATAACACCTAAAATTATCCACTAAATCAATAATTTTATTATAGAAAATATATATAAAAATTCCCTTTAAAACTAACATAAAAATTTTAAAGGGGCAACATAACGTAGCACAACAACATTTTACTTAAATGAAATTATAGTTAGGTAAGATACTAAAAGGTGCTAGAAAAAAAATACTGTTTTTAGAGAAGAAATTACATTTTACTAACTGATCTTATTTTACAAAGTAAGTATTTCGATAAGCAGGGATGAAAAATCCTTATCACGATTACATTTTCGCATATATACCTTTATGAATGAATGGATTTAATATCCACCAAAGGAAATTCGCACTAACATATATGGATAAAACAACAATGCATACTTTCAAATAATTTCGACCGGTGAAATATGTGCATAATAGTCCTTTAACAGATTCAAATCACAGAGGAACGAGTAAGAACTCATTACGAAGAAAAGACCACTGCAAAAAATGATACATGTCATTTCATCAATTACTTCAAAATGAACGAAAAAAAAAATGAAAGCATAAAGAGTCTTATAATACAGTAGCCCGTCAATATATCGCGCTACTTGGGAGATAAGAAAAAAACGCGATATACCAAGGGGGGCGAAAAGAGTGTTTATAAATGAAAAATAAAAAAGCCTCAAATTAAGCTACGATGTTTCGATTTAATACTTGTACAAAAAACTACAAGTTCAACCCATTGAGTTGGTATAACGTTAAAAAAATAGAAATCCGTACACATACAGTACATATTTTTACTTTTATTAGTATTTTCTGAAAATGAAATCCAGATTTGTTTGTTTTTTATTTGCTTTGATTATCTTCTTGCCATAAGAAATTAAAGAACTAAAATGTACTAATTGCATTTTATGTATATGCTTAGAGTTCGACGTTTCAAAAGTGTCATATGCTTTTTCGAATAACTGAACAGCTTTGGCCATCGAAGCTACTAAATCCTCGTCAGATGCTTCATCTTTGTCCTTTCCTTTATGGCCCATAGAACTATTATCTCTTTGAACTGCAGAAAAAATTTCTGCAATGCTGCTGACTATTCCGTATATTCTTTTATCAGCAAACCAGAAATTTATTGGGGAGGGAGGAGGGCAACTAAAAAAGAAGAAAATATCCGAATGCACGCTATACCGAGGCGCAATATAGCGACGGATTACTGAATAATCAAATACTTTCAAATATCAAAGCCGTACGATTTCATGTTTCATTATCGATTTTTCTTTAAAAATATTCATTAAATTGTTTATTATTTATTTATTTGCATTTTATTATGATTGGCTGTGAATACTTGTTAAATTTGCATAACTTTAATGTACACTTTCCAATAGAATGACTATTTAGAAGTGTTTTTTATACATCCAGTAATTCTAGGAAACATGAGTTCTATGCGTATATAGCGTAGGATTCACGGAAAGTGAACACAGTTAAATTGGTCTCACATTTATTTAAATTATTCTGTTTTAAATGGTTTATTAAAATTATTGTACCACACTTATTATCTTCCTCCTGAACTTTACTCCAGACATTCTCTTAACATTGCGGTACTTGCATGAAACAAAATGGTTAAAATCTCTGTTTTAAAAAATAGCAGAAAATTTGTAGATTCTTAGACATCTTGAAAGACAATGCAGGAAAATATCCTAATTCTTATTAGTAAGTTATAGAACTATAAATGAATAACTATTGCAGCATATACAGCGTAGGTTATTTAAGGTGTGCAGGATTTGTACGAACTTTTAATTTAAACGCCAGTATTTCTATAATGTAAAATTTTTCTTATTTAATTTGATAATAGTCTGCGATTAGGTAACACGAATATTACTATACGAAAATGCTGGTATTAAAATATAAAATCTTAACAACAACTATTCCGCGAGGTCCAAAAGCGGCGTAATCAATGGGTTGAATCTGAAATTCTATATCATTTACAGAAGCAATATTAAAAAACACTAAAGCAATTATAATTGTGATTAGAAATGTGGATGATTCGTGCATGATAACTCTTTTAATGTTTGCAAACGGTGCTCTAAATTTAGAAAAATAATTCATTTTTATGTTGTTTTATTGTTATATCAATATATTAACAACTTTAAAAAACTATATATTGGATTGAATTTTCAATTAATGTTTGGGGATACGTTCCAGAAGTAAAAATATATTTATACAATAAAAATGTAAATTTCTTTGGAAGCAATTAAAAGTTTTCTAAATCCGACCTAAACCGAATCACTTTAATTTTAACGACATTTTTTTGTGTTTTAGACATTAAGTCCTACTTTAGTGATATTTTTACTCCTCCAGTGATTATGCTACTGACAAGGAAATGAAGACTACTGCCAGCTAAAGAAAACTCTCTCTAGCTAATTACATCATTTGTAAAGCCTTTCCACTTATTTTCTGCTTTCTTGATGTACGAAAATGATGTCTGTCATATTGTTAAGGTCAAACTCATAGGTGACATTCTCATTTATTTCCAGGAATAGCATCTCTTGTGGAATTTTTTTTTCTGAAAAGAATGCATGATAAAGCGAAGATTGTTGAAATTCTTTCTCTACACGCCGTAACGATATAAAAGAAGTATTATAAATAAATAACAGAAGATTATTTATATATCATAAGGAAATTTTCATTAAACAGTCTTACAGTGATTATTTTAAATACATTTCAACACACTACATAATTGTGTAGTGTAAGATACAGGTAAATTTAGCATTTATATGTATATATAAAATATTGAATGATTACCTAATTTGTTACAGTTTCAAAGTATCTACTTTAACGTGCATGTTTTATTTGGGAAATTATTAAAATGAATTTTATGGATTATATCTTAGAGGTTTCATTTAATTTCGAATGGAAAACTTTATTTCGAAAAAACTTCAAACAACTTTTATCAACACGATACATCACACAAATAATAAAATATATGCGCATAAGTATTTTCAAACGATAGGGGGGAAAGGTAAAAAATAACATATACACAATCATAAATTATATTTATTTATTTATTTATTGACTGACTGACTGACAGACAGACAGACAGACAGATAGACAGATAGAAAGAATTAAAAAAATATTCTTGCTGAAATCTTTTTATTTTAAATATTAAGTTAAAAATCAGCCATCCAATTTAAATCTATATACAGGGTGTCCGAAAAGTCTGGCAACGGTCGAATAACGCGAAAAATATACATCGGATTGAAAAACGGAAAATATGTGTTCAATATTTTTGAAAAATCTATTTAAGTATGTCAAAGTTGCCCCTTTAACTTTGTTCCCTGGGTGGAAACAAGGGGAACTTTGAAATTTTAAATGATAATCCCCCTGTTTTATTGCACTTTCGGATTCTACAAGAAAAAATGCGTAACTTTTGCATTAGACATTTTCTTCGGAATATTGTAGATGGCGCTGTATTCCCGTAAAATGCAGTAAGAATCGTTTCCATTGAAAAGTCTGGAAACGGTAGAATAACTCGAGAAATATACATCGGATTGAAAAACTGAAAAATACGTGTTCAATATTTTAGAGAAATGTCAACTTTTATATCCCTAAATAGATTCTTCTAAAATATTGAACACATATTTTTCCGTTTCTCAATCCGATGGATATTTCTCGAGTTATTCGATCGTTTACTGATTTTTCGGACACCCTGTATATAAAATATCAAACTTATTCCTGGTTTTACCTCCTTACGTGCCCATCGAGTAAAATAAAATGAAATCCTTATTACTAAAAGTCTTTTTTCCGCGATTTATTGACGAAAAAAAAGTAATCTGTTTTCAATTTTTGAAAGAGAAAAATAATATTTTGCTTTTCAATATAAGAATCTTTCCTTGGAAGTCGCAGAACAAATTTTCGATTTTTTATGATTTTTTTTTATTTTTCTAATTTTAAATAACAGTCTTATGAAAACAAATTAAAGAATGCAAAATTTAAAATCAATCCAATTTAGGTCTATATTTTTAATTCTATGATATTGATACAATGCAAATTCTTCGGAACTATCATGACATGTATGATCCAGTGCTGAAATCTGAATAGCAATCATTTCTGAATAACAGTCCGAAATCTCCTATTATAACTGAATGATTTTTTTATTCGTCATAGAAGCGGTTGGAAAAAAACTCATAAAAATTAAAAAGTCGCTTGAACACCCCCCCCCCCAAAAAGAAAAGATTATTAAATGGACGATAAAGTATAATGTATTCCGCTTAAAGATTGAAATCTCATCAGGTGTTTGACATTAGCTACATCATCGGAAAACGCTAAAACATAAAATAAAGTATAAAATACATAATCAAAATGTAATAAAACATTCATAAATTTCCTTTCAAGGTTCATATTTGTATCATTTTAGAACAATAGTTACATTATTACCATACAGTTAGTCTATAATTCGGATATTTAAACGGTCTTTCTAACCATAATTGCTAATATTTCGAGAAAATACTGAGACAGCCACATCAGTAAACCTTATATTCAGTGTAGAGTTCAATCTATTATTTCATGTTTATGTAGCATACATATGGGTAGCATTTGTAACTAGCTTTCAGAGCCGGAAAACTTAAGTTAGGTGCATGTAAATAAATATATAAGATGTGAAGATAAACTATATTCTCATGATGTTGAAAAATTTACTTAGATAATGAACTTTTTCATGCATGATTTCAGGCATGATTTGTTTCCTTAAGCTTGAATATTATCTTCAAAATAAATGTTTTTTGATCTAAGAAACAAATCGGCTTTTATAATAAATAAATTACATTATGTTTAACTAAACAGTTTTAATTAATAATAAACGTATAGATCATACAAGTAAAATAAATATTTAAAAGTCCCTATCTTTATGTAGAAAATGTCTGCTATTCGGAAATCTATAAACAATAACTTTTCAACAAGAACTATAATAAAATTATTAACGAAATTTATTTGTAAATACAAAGCAATACATTAAAGAGCATAAAATTTATTGAAAAAGAATGTCACTTGAAAAAATATTTTCTTATTATTAAATTAGTTAAAAGTTTTTTCAAAAATTATTGTCAAAAAGTGCTACAAGGAGGATCTTTTAAGCTATTATAACAGTACATAATAATGCTGTCGTATCTTTAACAACTTTAATTACCTAATTAATGATACTTTGTTCGCATTCATGAGAAAAAATATTTCTGAACTATATTTTTTAGAAAACAAATATTTGTAAGAAAGATAAAGCGCAAAAAATTAAGATGTAAAATCCTCTTTCAATCAATGAGAATAGCATCACTTATTAGTGAAAAAAATTGTTAGTAAATTTACTTTTATTACAGCTAATAAGTTTAAAATGATATATTATTTTATTTGGTTATTTTTGGAGGAAGCATTGTTCTACGACGCGTACATTTTTACATTTTTTTTCTCTGTATAGGTAAAAATCTATTTATATACATATAGTGGAAAAGATATTTAAATACTTTAAGTCTTTAAAGACCATTCATTTCTTATGAAACTATAATTATTAAAAATGAAATTTATAATTTTAATTCTATCGTAAAAATTCTTTCCGAAAAGTACATGAAAAAGAAAGAAACGAAACACAATTGTCATGTATAACTACATATTCATAAAATCATCGAATATAAAACAAAATCAACATTTTAACGATTAGTTGTTAAAAATTTGTGCGGAATTACAAATAACATTTGCAATGAAAAATAAGAAGAATCAAAATAGATATCTAAATTAAGGAAATCTTATAAATCGTTATTATCATTCTTTGTATAAATTCGACTTAAAATTGTAAATTGTTTCCACTTAGATCTACTTATAAAATGTAACCTAAACAAAAGGTATAAATTTTAAATCTCAATGTAACAAGGGTTTAATTCGTAGTAGCACTTGTGACGTATCCTTCCGAGCTATTCAGTTGAAAGAGAATCATGTCACATATCTTAAACAAAACACAACACTTTATTGAAAACATTAATAAGAAATTAAGCAGTGAAGCGGTAGATTTACAAAAGAAGATAAAAAATAAGCTCAAAATCACTGAAGACTCAGAAGAGAAATCCTTTCCCAAAAGGCGAGTTAAATTCAAAACATATACCTTTAATCAAAATAGCTCGCTGTTTGTTCTGCAGGAAACTAAGAAAAGTTAATTTAACTCACTACAAATGTTACTATAAAAACTGTAATATCACTATAAACTGCTACTCCATGGATTCCAATAACTCTTTATTCGTATAACTCTTTATCACGTTGGCGAAACTCACAGTAGTAAAATCTATCCGAAACCAGCTAATAGGGAACTCCGATAGAACGCAACATGAGGAGAACTTGACGTTCACATTCTAGAGTACATTCAAAGTCGAATGCATTCAAAGTCCATCGATACCGACACTTACTGCACTATATATCGCAAATACACTACCACAGATATCTAAATTACACATAATTTCAAGGAATAATTGTGGCAATCAGGGCGCGTTCACAGATCGAACACCGAGTTACATAGGGTAACGCATGTATAACCGTGACCTACGTTGTACACGGCCGATGCATGACACTTAAAACGTCACATGGAGTGGATCCGAGGCTAACGAAAAAGAAAGACTACCGCGGTGCTTTACGCGTATCTTTTTTTACAGACCGCAGGAGTCATGTGATGCTCGAATCCACCAATGCAGGTGTACGAAAAGAGCATCACGTCACACTAGCGGTCTGTATAAAAAGATGAGTGGAATGCACCGCGGTAGCCTGTCTTTATGCGAGGCTAACGAAAAAGACATGCTACCGCGGTGCATTCCACTTACCTTTTTTTACCTCTTTATTAAAAAGTATGCGGAATCTTAAAACTGTTGGTTGATATCTTCTGTCGCCTCAGTAGGCCGAAAGTTCCGAAAATTGGACGAAAAATGATTAAAATACAAAAATTAATAAATAATCACAGATTTCGTTCATCGGTTTGGAGTAGTGTTTACAAGTTACTATTTTTTAAAAACAACAGCCATAAAAAATTTTAGTATTATACGTTAATACCTCCTGCCGCCTCATCGACACCAAATTTTGAAAAATGATGGCAAAAATTCAAATAAATACACGTTACACCTACCTCATTTTAATGCAAACAGAAACTTTACCTTTCGAACATACAAATGTCAAAAGCATTACTATTTGTAAACATTTTTGGTCTCAAATTTTATCATGTGTTTTCTGGATTCTAGTGTCGCTGTAATAAATCTATCCCTGTTCTGTGGCCCAACTGTTTTTCCGGAGGCTGCAGTAACTAATTCCACAATCCGCTCAACCGCTTCTGTGTGTGAAGAAAATTTAATAAAGTTCCAGCAATCCATTGGCATACTGCCATGTATCATCTTCAGAAGTTCTTGAGAAATGGAAGCGATGTCACATAATCAGCTTGCCTGTCAATGAGATCTATATAGTCTGTAGCTTCAAAATTAACAGCAGGAATAACGAATTTGCAAACACAAATTCTGTCTTGGCTAATTTCCCTTGCCTTGATAATCCGCCGAGCTGAAAGTGTCCTAATATGGCACCTCTCATTAGTTAACATAGCAAAAAGCATGTTTTCTGGAGCCGCAAATTCAGATTTGCGAGAAATAACTGGTTCGATTACGTCACGAAACTTTTTAGGCAAGTACCGAGATGAGCTGATGAAATGCCACAGGTATCTAGCACCGTCCGTTATGGAATGATGAAACTTAATTCGGAACCACGAGGTTGCGTAGACTCTTACAATAAATACAACAAAGTTAGCAGCTCATTTGAGCGGTCTGATGTAGATAAATATGACCACAGTATTCGACTTGGAGTTGTTAGCCAGTGGGACAAATGCAACGTTCCCGGTTTCCGGATAGCCAAATCTAAGCAGCAAACGCCGAACTAATGGTGGTACAAATGTCTTATAAGTATTTCTGATATAAACTGAGGGTGGTTGGATCAATGTCTGGCAACTCGCATTCAATACCATTCAAATAACAATTGAAAGCTTTTCGCTTCCTTTGCGGTTTCCTCCAATGTCTCTGGTGTAAGATGTGGGGTCACATGACTTGCTATCTGTGGACTCAAATAGGTGTTGTAATGGCTACTCATTGAAATGAAGACTAGATAAACTTTGAGGTGTAACATGTCCCATGTACGTAGAACCGGACTCCGATATAATACAATAACGGGTTTATATCATTGTTCTTTGGAACTGCTTGTCCTGGAGTGTCTCTGATGTTAAAGTTTTGTCATGCCGTCCATCAAAGTAAAGGCCAGATAGAATGGAATTATTTTCATTTGATTTTGAGACTAGTATTTTGTAAATTCTCGATTTTTCCCTCCATATTTCATTTTTGTCTGTGACGAGACTTTTATCTGATTCCGATATTAAATCCAAATCTTGCATAACACTCGATACAATAGCAGCCGTGGCTCTTTCAGATATACACCATACCTGTCACATACAAGAACTGTGTTATCCAGTTTTAAACGCATTTGAACACTCCTTGTGGGCTGCTGAAGAGACGCTGTGTAACCCGC
The DNA here is from genome assembly GCA_963931845.1 of Maratus michaelseni. Classification (NCBI taxonomy): domain Eukaryota; kingdom Metazoa; phylum Arthropoda; class Arachnida; order Araneae; family Salticidae; genus Maratus; species Maratus michaelseni. The sequence continues at coordinate 196,808,321 of OZ007590.1, forward strand.
ATGTTTGGTTCCGACCTTGTCCCCACCTCCATCATATCTTCTGTTTCATTTTCCCTTTCATTCTTCACTGAATAGCTTGAAGCAGAAGCAGGAGTCGCTGGTTTTGCAGATCAAATAGAATCCTGTTTCTCTTTCGCATTTGACGTTTCTGGAGCCGTTTTGTTTCTGGAACATTAACACTTCAAATGGTTTTGGCGCAGGCCTACTGCACTTAGTCAGACGAAAAAGAGTGGTCACGTGATTTATTGGTCCCTCCGACTTGTTTCTTGGCGTGAAAATATGGGTATTCCACTGTTTTGGCAGACCGCCAAATCCAGTCTGTCTCCGCCATAGATTAAATATACATCCAGATACAACAGTAGAGCAAAAACCCGAACCAGCACGATGCTAGCGCCGCTACTGAGAACAGTCTGAAACAATCGCGCATGCGCGGGATCTATAACGTAAATTGTTGGATTGTCACTATCACATGTACCTGTTGACAATTTTGTTTATTTTATCGGCATCTTTTTGATAGTATTTAACTTATATGCTTAGTTATTTGCTTAGTTAACTTATTTGCTTAGTTTCTAGTATTTGTATGATAAAATAAAATACGTTTGATGTTTTAAATAATAACAAACATTGCCGAAACTGCTGAAAAGAAAAGATAGATACTAAACAAATAAGATAAGCAATACCTACCTGTGGCGACACGCCCGGAACGTTTGCTACTGTTGTCACTAGGGGCTCTGAAGTTGCGATTCGGTTACTATTGAGCTTATGGAAGTGTCCTATCTGGTGTAATATATTTAATCTGTGGTCTCGGCAGACCGCCAAACCCAGTCTCTCTCGGCAGACCGCCAAACCCAGTCTGTCTCGATTGTGCATTGTGCAAGCAGTAAACAGGTATGCAGAAAAGTACCAAAATGCGTCAAAATTTCCAAACTTCGATGCCGATGAGGCGGCAGAAGATATGAACCTATAATTCTACAATTTTCTATGGTTGTTGTTGTTACAAAATAGTAACTTTTACGAACTACCTCAAACATATCAACTAAATATGTGATTATTTATTAATTTTTGTATTTTAATCATTTTTAGTCCACTTTTCGAAACTTTCGGCCCACTGATGCGACAGAAGATATCAACCCACAGTTTTATGAAAACTTTTCCGCACTACCGCAAAAAGATCTAAGAAATTTTTATTTTTTCGATACGCCCTACTACACAGTTATTGACAGAAAACATTCAATATAATTTAATATATTTTTACATCCACAAAATATTAAAATTCTATAAAAATATCAATGAAAGTGTTTCCTTTATTAATGAATTTCTGTAAGATTTAGCCTTAATAAAAAATAACGGAAAAGGATTTTAGATGATGATTGTCATTGAAAAAATCACCTTTTTCTAACCTCCTCACCATTGTTGATATCTGTATTTATAACTCAATAACCCCAGTTTTAATTGCAAAATAAATTAATCGGTTAGTACTTATTTATGATATATTTTTAGAAGAATCTTAATTAACCATTAAAATGCTATGATTGCCTTGGAGAAAGATTGGCTAGATTACAAAATTAATTAATCATACTAAGATATTATAACCTACTTAAATATTGCAAATGCCCTTTTTTTAGTGCAGATATAATACTCTTAAAATATATCATATTACGTTATGATCTAGATTTAGAAGATAATAATATTTTTCTAAAGAACTGTTTATAATAAATTGCACAGTCTTTTAAGCTATAAATGATATTTCGCCAACATTATGTAAATGTGTGAGTCATTCAGATATATAAAAATTCCAGAAGAAAATTATTAAAATTTATGGATTACTTCTGTTATTGATTACTCTCTAGATAATAAATATGTATTAACAATTCATTTTTTAGAATACTCGATTTTATCTACCGGGTATTTCAATTGTTCTTTACCAGTTTATTAATTAATTTAAAAAGAACAAGTGATCATAAAAAATTACGCTTTCCAAGAATGACACTAATGCGATGTTGTAAATGTAACTGACAAGATAGATTTAAATAGCTGAAATCTTTCTGAAATATATGATAAATCTTTAATTTGATAATTTTAATGTATTTATGAAAGGTAATTTATGTTTTGGCTTAGCTTGTGAGCCTGAAAATTCTTAGCGCAAGTACATGCAGGTGCAATGATTCAGGCATATTTGTAGTATTAGAAATTGTAGATTTCGTAAAAAAAAATCTAAAATTTTAGGGGAAAAATATTATTCTGTATTTCCTGAGTAAAACTTTGGTATGTATTAAATATTGGATTACTTTTACTTAAACTTTCAAAATTTAATAAGAATTGGTCTCAAAATAATTTATTTCAGAAACCAAATTTATTTCCTTTTTATGTACTACTAATAATTTTTATACAATCAGTATGATGTTAATTTTTCCTATATTTAAAAAAAGATTGTAAAACGTAGTGGAATATTTATAAGTCAGGTTTAATGTGTTTTCAGAGAGTCTGTGTTCTTTTTTTTTATCCTAGAACTTGCGTTTTAGGCGTTATAATATCAATTGCTGTCGATAATAATAATTACAATATATTGATATTTTAATTTTTTTTTATAAAAATTAGGATTTTAACATTTTATTTTAAAGCAAATACTATTAACGGTAATTAAAAGTATTAACAATATTTTAAATCTATACGCAGGATATTGTGAAGTTTTGTTGAAATCTTCTAATTTTGATTATAAAAGAGATGGACAAATACTACGATTATAGATAATGATTTTCCATTTGCTATTGGTATCAGATATGAATATTAAATTTTATAGAATTTCACGTTTGTTAATTTAACTTGTTAATTAACAAATGAGAAGGATTCATTCCTCCGAATAGATTTCAGAAGTCATAATGAAACTTACGGAATAAAAATGCATTTGATTTTAATTTGTAGGTTTCTCGTTTTGCTTAAGTGCCATTTTACTGTTATTTTTACTTTATAGCTATTTTATATTTTTAGCCATATGCTAATATGTGACGCATGTACGAAAAACATTTTTCAATATTAAAAACATCCAGTTCGAAGATAGACGGATGTCGTAAGCTATTTTTTAAATATACCATTGATTTATATCACAGTTATAACTTTCTATAACTTTTTGAGAGCATTTGATTTTACATGGAAAAATCAATAAGTAAGTTACAAAAGATAATTGAAATATAACTTTCAATGAAAGTCACTTCAAAACTCTTTTTATTTCTCAAAATATTATCCACCAATATTTATGCATCGTTTTATCAGTGCCCAACACCAGCTGCATAACATTCTTTGGATTGCTGTCTCAGCCTTATTAGGACTTCAAGTTTAACCTTTTTATCGTCTGTGAACATCATCTCTCTTCCAAGATTGTTTTTTAGTGGACTAAACAGATGAAAATCGCTTGGGGCTAAGTCAACGCTGTATGGTGGATATTGAAGAAGTTGAAAACCAAACTTTTGATTTGTCTCATGTGTTCAGTTGAAGTCCTAATGTGGCTGAGACTGCAACCCAAAGGATGTTATGCAGCTGGTGTTGGGGCACTGATAAAACGGTGATATAAGTGCATAAATATTGGTGGAGAATATATTGAGAAAAAATAATTAGTTTTGAAGTAAATATCATTGTAAGTTATTATTTAATTATCTTTTGTGACTTACTTAATGATTTTCCCTCGTAATTAGTATATAAATTATACATGTTAAGATACACAATGGTTCCGGTACTAAAATTGTAAAGATGTAGGAAAACTGTTTTAACTAAAATATAGAAGCCATATAAATTTAACAGCTTTAAGAAAGAAAACATATTTAGAGGATGTTTATTTAGATACTTCTTTAAAACTAGAATTAACGTGTTTCTTGTAGAACTACCGGTGTGGGTCATAGCTGATCCATGGACTTCACTGATGTTATTCTAGTTTTGTATAGGGGATGCAGACACACAATAAGGTTTGATGATTAATACAGTGATTTTAATTAATGATTAATAAAATTTAGCTTTTAGAATATTACATAATATGAAATTTAGTGAGTATATACCATAAAAAAAATTTAAATTTCTAATTTCAGAATAGATACTTTGAGATTTTGACTTCTCGTGTGTTATGAAAGTTAAGAAAAATCTTTCTAATAATATTTTTTTCAATTATGAATTTTAATTTGGCAATAGCATTCCTACAGATTAATAAGACATTAAAACACAATAAAAATAAATATATAGCGTGTCCGCTAAAGTGCGTTGCCACCCCAATAATTTCTGAACGACAAGAGCTATAGTCATAAAAGTGAGGTCTAGGTATAGTAAAGTTGCCCTGAACTACGCAAGGGAACCGCTTACACCGCCAACTGGCGGCTAAATTTGGAGTTAGCTTTCTTATTTGAAAAACGGTAAGAGATACGGGAACAAAGCCCATTACAAAGTTGTTCAGCATCATCGATTTAGTAGAAGAAGACACCTTCCGTAAAGTAATATTAAAAGTAGAAGGCGTAAAATGCATATTTATTTGGTTCGAAACTCCCAAAATTTTACGCGACATAAGGCGGAAGAAAAGAAAAAAATATCACACACCAGAGTTTCAATTGTCAGTAGATATACAGTATTCATCTTTACATGAATATATCTTAGTATCACATACCGTGAAAAAGTTTTTTTCCATTTTGTATAAATGGTGCGGATACATGAAACAGCGAGAGTATGCAACCCTTCAACCAACACTGCAGGAACTTCGAAAGCATATTACGGTTGCTTGTGTCAGCGTGTCACCTGCCATGTTGTACAATGTGCAGCAGGAAGTGCAATCCCGTGTCCAGATGTGTATTGCTGCTGAAGGACACCATTTTGAGTCTCACAGATAGATGAGTCTCATTTCCGATAAGTGCAGTTTTCTAAAACGCGATCAAACACATGAGCATTTTGTGCTTTTCATTTGTATCTTTTTGTGAACAAAATGTTCTTATGTAATAAATAGATGACGCTGAACAACTTTGTAATTGACCTTTTCCTGTATCTCGTACCGTTTTTGAAATAAGAACGCTAACTCCAAATTTAGCCACCAGGTGGCGCTCTCAGTGGTTTCTCTGCGTAGCGCATAGCAACTTTACTATACCTAGACACCACTTTTATAACTATAGCTCTTGCCGTTCAGAAATTATTGGGGTGACAGCGGACTTTAGCGGGCACACTGCATATAGTTTCATGAAATTTTAGTACTTACATTATACCCACAGTAATTCTAGATATACACACCAGTAGATAAAAAAAAGATACATTGATGGGATTTCAATTAAATTCGAGGTTAAGGAATTATACTGAATATTTAAGAAAAGTAATAAAAAAAATCAAAGTTTTATTTTGAAAAACAACAGTGATACGAGCGAAATGTCACCTTTTGGCTTATTTTTGACCCGCCTCGGTAATTCTAGTATTAAAATCTCAAGAAATTTAAAGAAGTATCGAATTTATTGGAAATTTTACCTTATAAACATATTATATTTTAAAACATTGGACGAACATAATTTAATATATATATATATATATATATATATTACCAATGTAAAAAACGTAATTAAAAAAATACACGAAATGAATATAAATGTACGTAATGATAATTTTTATGAAATCTGTCTACAAATTTTAAAATAATATACTACTAAATAGAGAGTATTAAAATGTGCTGAATATGTTATTCGAAAATAGTTAAGTGATATAAGTGCATATAAATATACATTTTTTTTTAAATTAAAGCTAAAGGACGCACTCAATATCAATTCAAGCTTTCACCATCAAGTTTGATATTTAAACATTTTAATTAACGAACTATATAAATGCATCAAAGCACTCTAAAAATAATTTTCAAGTTCCATTTAGAACTAAATGTGTGCATTAGGTATCTACAACCCTATCACATTTAATATTCATAGTTTAAGTGGTCACGTAAATAGTGACATTTTTTAAAAGTAGTTTGCGCTATTGATATAAACTATTATATTTAAAATTAGCAATTTATAACACTGACAGCTTTAAAACATGTATATCGCAGCGAAATTCATAAAATTTTATAATTAAGTTTTCAGTTAAAAGGTGTATAGAAGGTATAAATTTATTTCAACGTATTATTTCTGCTATTGAGTATTAACCTTATTTATATACGCTATATATGATATTTTATTTAATCCTTCCTCGGTATGCAAAATAGACTGGCATAACGTTGCAAAAGATTTGTTTGGAGGCAATCGTCAAAATTTTATTTAATTAAAAATACCCATGCAGCACAAGTTCCAATAAATTCCTACGCGACTATGTAAAAATTAAAATTCTGCGATGTTCAAAAGTAATTGAATTTGCTCATATCGTTGCCACCGTTGATATGACGTCAGCGTTATTTACAGACATGTTTTTGTTTTATAATCAAGATTTAATGTCCATTTATGTGACACAAGCGTCAAATAACTTTACTTATAATTGCATAAAGCATTTTTAACTTTTACGTATTCACTTTTGTAGTCATAAATGGGGGAATAAAAATTCATCGAAGCATATTGTTATATGACGTAAGAAATTTATCTTCACCAGCACATATGCAATTCTTATAAATAATACTGAAATTTAAGAATTGGATTACAGCATTATATCTTAATAGGATTTTCGCACATAAAAGTTTCTCTTTATGGTTCATAAAGTAATGCAGGTAATAAGATATAGGATATTGATTTTACTGTTTTATCATCTCCATGAAAATTCGTCGACAAATAGTTAAAGTGTAGTTTCAAATTTCTATGAACAGAAAAAATTAGAAAATTCTTACCTATTTATGTCTTTTCAAAAACGGTAAACTAAATTATCAACATAGGTGTTTACTAAACTATAATTTACCAACAGTAAAAGCGTGTAGTTTGTAAGCAATGTGATGAAAGACGAAAATGTATTTTTAAATGTATTTAGAGTACTTAAAGCTGTTTGTGGAGTTATAATAAATATTTCCTTACCTGTTGTAATTTCATAATATATATTCAAATTTTAATTAGAAAATTTTCACGTTAAAAGTAAGTAAGCGCGAGGCCAGCAAGCAAAGTGTTCATTTTAAAGGTTTACACTGTGATACAAATTATTTTATTTAAACATAAAGTACAACAATTAATTTAAATAAAAGTGTTTCCAGTAATTTATAGATAAATTTATCTTCGCATGAAATGGAATCTTTCCGTAAAATTATAAAGTTATGTTAAAAAGTTGTGTTTTCTTCATTAGACTGGGAACTTATCAGCCCATGTGTTCAGCATAAAAATTCGGCAGCTAAATTTTCTTTATTTCATTCTCTTAAAAAAATCATTTTAAAAGCACCATTGAAACTTAGCAGAAATTTGCCACTCGAATACCAATAATAATATATTATACAATGGTTACGAGGATTGCTGAATGTATATACCCATACTTACAATATCGGAAAGAATAAGTTACGTAAAACGTACTTTGTAAAAAAAAAATCCTTTATAACGTGTTTTTAAATTACGTCATAAAATTGCTCCTTCATTTCTCTAACCTATTCAAAATTCTTGGATTTTCATATGATTTAAGATTGATTCTACATCCATGGTTTTTGAGAGAAAAGGAAATATTTACGGAGGCATGCATGTCAGAGTGCATTTTACGAAGTTACAATCCTTTTTTTTGTAAATGTTTGTTCTATAAAATGTGACTTGTTAAAAACACTTTTCCGTATAGCTTCTCTGACAATTTATAGAATGGAATAAATGCTGCGGAAATTTGTTTGAATTTGGTGTAATATGTACGTGTAGTCTTAAAAATGCATTTAGCTTGTATATACTTTCCATATATATTGGTACATATCATTTTAATCAGCCAGAAGTACAAACATAAACCGAAAGGGGATAATTTTATTAGTTTCGATCTAACTGCCTTATGCAAATAAGACAAGTCTTTCTTAATGTAGGAAAATATAACATAAATACCAACGAAACTGTACAAAAATCTCTACCTAGTTTTCCACGATTCCAAAAAGCATTCTTTATCTTTAGAAATTTCAAAACAAATATATTTTCGAAATTTATAGAAAAATTTATAAAAGCAAAATTTCATCTGCTGCCATTGATTTTTATAAACGTTTCTGAGTACTTTTTGTAGTGTAGGAATCTGTTTTCTCAACCCCGATTATTTTTAGGATACTATTAATTCTCAAGTAAACATTTTGATGTTCAACAATCATATTTTACAGACAAACATGATAAATTAACAAAAATGACGTTAAAAATAAAATTACTATTTTTTGTTACTCTTTCATATATGTTCAATTACAGAGTTAAAATTTTTAATTCAGAATCGGTAGAATCCTAAAAACAGATATTCTGGTTTGACAAAACTGATAAACGTACTATAAAAATTGTTCAGAATCGTTTCCAAAAATCAATCGCAGCAAAAGAAACTTTATTGTAGTAACGGTTTCTAAAGAAAAAGAACGCTTTACAAAATCGTGGGTAAGTCGAAAGAGTTGTTTTATAATCTCGTACGTGGTTATGTTATATTTTCGTGTAGTAAAAAACTTTTTTGTACATATTTTGATGGACTTACTTTAACCGGCCACGCTATTGCCAGAAGTAATCCTTCCCAATATGTATATATTCTGAAACACAATTGTGAGAATACTCTCACATTTCTTTTAATTCTGTGTATTTTTTTATTGCCGTTCATCGCACTTAGCGTTTTTTATTGCACGCTAGTTCTCCGGCCTACTCCTTCGGCGACGTGTCTTCTCGTCACCGTTTCTCTCATTAAGCCAGCACGGCTCTCGGTGGAGCATTTTTATCGGAGGACTGCTGTCAGTCGTCATACTTTGCACATAGTGCACATGTACCAGGATGTGGCTTTTTACTTTCTGTTGCATCCGTTGTGGCGTTCAGGTAAAGAGAGTGTGTGTTCTTCCCGAATTGAAAGACTTGTTTTGAATTTTAATTGTTTAATTTGCACTTCCTTATTCATCGTAATTTGTAATTAACTAATAATTTCAAAGTTATCATTCAGACAGATATGAGCGCACCTTTACATCCGTATTTATACGGATGTCACGAAAATTTTAAGCAGAATTTTCAATTAAATGATGTAATCAAGATAACGTGAAGGAATTGTTCTGTCTGAGAAGTTTGGCCCTAGAACCTGCTTCAAAATCGTTGCCAGCTATAAGTACACTTAATCTTTTTTTTATCAAGTGTCTCCAGAATGATTGCCAGCTGTAGCATTAATTTTTAGAATCGTAAGTGATTATCGAGTGCGGAATTGTATAAATATGTTCAGTGATGAATCGCTTCAAAACCTTCCTCTACTTCCTGATGGATTAATAAAGATGGATATTTTATTGAAAATATGTTTTCATCATTTCCTGCCTTTATTTACTGTGTACCAACCTTTAATATAAGATGCTTATTTAAAATTATTTTTACTATATCTTCAAAATCTGAACAAAAGAATACGTGCACTAAATCGTACAGGGTTATTTTGCTTGGTTCTACAACACAGTGTATCACTAAGAGACTCAGGAAGCATCCTTTAGTTGGAATGTATAATAATAGTTATTGAAGTTACGTGCTCATGATATTATTAATTTTATTGCACTTGTTCTCGTTACCTGAAAATATATAATGTACTCACAGAAGCTCAAGTTTTTAATATACTTTCGTATTTTTTCATATCCTGCAGGAATTCTTAAGTCGTGCTTGCTTCTATAAAAGTTAAATTATGATTTAAAATATTACAATAGCTTCATTAATTTTTTCCAAGTTCACTGACTCTCGCCTATACCATTTTCTGCTGGGAATATGTATATGGTCATATAGTATAATTACAGTGCATTTTGTGACCTTTCTACAAGCAAACTTTCAAGAACTTTGTTTAATTTTACAGAACCGCATAATATTCCCACACAGAATTCTTTTAATAGTGATATGAGAACTCTTAGTTCTTAGATCTGACTCTCGTCTATGCCATTTTCTGCTGGTAATACGTATATGGTCATATAGTATGATTACAGTGCATTCTGTGACCTTTCTACAAGCAAACTTACAAGAACTTTGTTTAATTTTACAGAACCGCATAATATTCCTACATTGAATTCTTTTAATAGTGATATGAGAACTCATAGTTCTTGGATTATTTTTTTTTTTTGCTTCGTCATCTTATACAAGTTTTTGACATGCACGACATCACTCTTATAATTTTGATACCTTTATTTAATGGATGTTCTCAAAGAAATCTAAACTGCATTTTCAAATACTAATGTCTATTAAAAATGAAAAATTCAAGCAATTCTCTTTTCACAGGTTTTACTGTATTAAAAATTAAGAATGGGATTTCACATTCATCTGAGCAGTGAAAGGTGTTCAATAACTTTAGTTATGTTCAAAATACATATTTGCGAATTTTGGGAAAAGAAAATAAAGAATATTCTACTAGCGTCATTTTCTGGGTTAGTGTGCAGTTAAATATATATATAAGTTAAACACAGAGATAATTTGAGAGTTTTTTTTTAATGGATATAACATTTAAAAAAGAAAGTTTTGTATATATAAGTTTCAGCATATATTTCAATCGAATTTTTACACAACTAGATTACAAGCGTATAGATTGAGTAGATTTAAGTGTTAGACCCTGAATTCTCCTTATCTTTTGATTCTGGAGTGCCTTTTAGAGGTGCAATTCAACATGGAGGATCTCTGAAAAAGAAAAATAATGATCTTATTATACCTTCATTAGGTGAAAAGCAAAAAAATCCACTATATTTTAAAATTGAAATGTTTTTAAAACTGAAAATCTGAAGAAAACAAGAATCGTTCAAATGCAAATCTAGCATTTTGAAAAAATGCTACTTATTAGTATACAATATATCTTTAAAACTGATTTTTTTTTTCAAATGACTTTAGTATATAAGGTAATTTACGTGTCTCAATAAAAAAAAATATAATGTTTTATGATCTAAAACATATTTGTAAACGGAAGAAAAAATTAAGCAGAAAAGTGTTCATTTACTTTTCAGTTTCTTTTAAATATAAATTAAATTTTACATAAATTTTTTCTTTCGGGTTCATATTTTTCATATATAAAATATCATACACCTTTAATTTAACTGCGAAACAAGTGTTATTTTGTTTAATTGTGATCTCGCTAAAAAACAAATGTAGGGTCTTGTAAAAATTATATTAATTACTAAAAATTAAAGAAACGTATCTGTAAAGCTGTACTTTTTCAAATGAATTAAGTAAAAATTAAATATTTTATATACGGCACTCCATGTGTCTCAATTAAAGGAATAACGATTATGTGACCTATTACAACTTTGTACGCGAAATGAACGAAAAGGAGTTCATTTACTTTATTTTAAGAGAAACTAAATTTTGAATTCAGATTTTCCTACACATTCAAATAATATTATGTATATTACAAAATTTAAAATTTCATATCTTATTAAATTTATTGTATAAAAAATTCCTTTTATTAATATTCCCTTTACAACCCTAGTTTATTAAAATATTCCCTTTCTTAAAAATATTCCATTACTTGCATTAGATTTACATTCAAAGAATTTTTTATCCTAATCTACTTAAATTCACTTTTTATTTCCCAACAAATAAGATGTAAAAATCACATTTCATAATATTTCTTATTAAACAACCTATTTTCTTAAATTCTTTATTATATTAAATATTTCCTTTTTATTCCCGCACTTAAATCTCTTTTATTTCTCTTAATCTATATAATTCACAATATTCATTTCCTAATAGTCTAAAAAAACAATATTTTTAGTTGTTTTCAATACGCAAAAACCGAAATTTTATTCTTTCAGTTTCCCACGTTTTTTTAAAATTTCGATAATGTTTTAGCAAATTCTTTTCCCGCCAACAGCCTAGGAAAGTCGTGTTTCTTAAATATTAATTCTCCGTTAAAACTGAGTGCGAGCGAAAGTTGAACATGCAATTGGGTAAAAAAAGCCATGTGATACGAAATGCTTTTTGCGCAGCTTCACTTAAAACTAGCTGATGGACGCAGAGAGGAAGGGATTTTGTCGTGGAAATGATTGTTAAAATGAAATGTTGCTGCCGTTCTAGTATGTTTTAACATTCAGAATTGATAAGAGAGAGCAATCCCTTAGAATTTAAAGATGAGTGTGTTTAATAAATGAATTCGAGTGTCTTGGTTTTCGTCTTTCCTTCATTCTACATACTACTCGCCCTATTACTGTTTAAAATTGTTATCACGACTGTATAGATTTGGAGATGTTTGTCACATTTTTTTCTGCTATAGTATTGGAGCTAAAACATAGCAGAATGCAACATATATGACACATTACATACTTCTAAATCAATTCCAAAGAAATTTTTAATGTACTTCTTTTAGTAGCTAAAAGGCGTAAAATAAAAACACTAAAATAAGTAAAATAAATTTTACTAGGCTGTTGACCTGTTTCGGCTCCACCTGAGCCATTATCAAAATAAATAAGAATACTCTATAATTGCACGGTATATGCAGTTATTATTTGAAACACTATCATTTAATTTTTCGCGTTTATAGTACGTAAAAAATTAAATGACAGCTTTTCATATAATAAACATAGTAGAACGTGCTACATTTACCGCATTTGGCAACTGATTCCCAGAACTTGGCGAGGGTCATTCATCTATGTTATATAAAAGCATAACACTTTTGAAACTAGGGCGGAGTGGGGGAGATTATTGGTCACTTTTCATAAAGATCCATATAACTCAGTAACTAAATTGAATTGAAACAAAAATTTTATACTTGCAGAAAGAGAATCTAATCCCTAACAATATTAATTAGTTTTATTTTTTTTAATTGTATATAATATTAATAAAATTAAAAAATGTCTGACCAATAATCACCCCGGCAATGGTGTGATTATTGGTCAGGGGTGATTATTGGTCATTGTTTTCTGATCAAATACCAACATTTTAAACACTCAAAAATTTAATAAATGATTAAATGAAACATTCTTGGAATAAATTTAATACTTTATATTGTTTGTAAATATAAATAGAGTTATAAAAATGTTATAAAATAAAAAACATTACTAAAATGGTTGGAACTTCAAATATATTTCACAAAATAATACATTTATTTACAAAAGACTTTTGTATTTAAGGTATGCAGCTTGCATTTCATCTTCCTCAATATGAAATGACCCTTTACTATAAAGTCTAACTGGTCCATAAAACACAAAGGAATGCTTCACTAGCGCAAGATCCGTTTTCTTTGGGCAGCGATAATTTCTGCAGACTTTTCCAAAAATTTGCAAGGCAAAATATCATCCTGAATACTAATAACACGTCCGATGTATGGCATCTGTTCAAAGTAGACAGCATAGTACTTCTCTACTCATATGGCTTTATGTATTTTCCTTAATTTATTTGTAGCTGAAATATCAGAATCTTTTTTTTTGCAGTTGCGGAATTTTTTCAGCTTCAGCCGTTTCTACTTCTATATCTATATCCGTATTTTGTGTGCATTCCTGTGTTTCTTTCTAGTCTCAGAGGATGATGCTACTGCATCTTCAGCTGTATTCTTGTTTAATGTTTAATTTTAATTATTTTTTTATTCTTTTTCATCTTTTTTTCTTTTTCAACTTTTTCACACAACTTAATGAAATCCTCGTTGGTGATAACTGCTGCATTTGTACTGTAAAAGATGTTCATTATCTAAATATACAAGTTAAATTTTCAAACTCACCCCAATATCTCTTCAAGAAATGGATAAACAAAGGTTTAGTTATTTCAAATGTAATTTGTGTTATGAGTTGCTGAAAAAATCAAAACAATGTGGTTCACTCTTAAAGTGTTGCCACATGAACTTGAAAAAACTTTTGAATGCAGACGCTGCCATCTAAAACTGACAAATATTAAACATTTCTGCACTATTTGTGAGTTTATAAGTAATTTTTAAGCTAAAATTACATGACCAAGAATCACCCCATGTTGACCAAGAATCACCCCATGTTGACCAAGAATCACCCCATGTATATTGGGTGATGTTTAGCTAATATATGTACCCTAATATATGTACTCATACAGTGTTCATATATATGCATACGTATTCTATGCATATTTCTCTTTCTATATAATCCTTCTAGATCATCATGTAGCTAAATTTCATATTACAGGCACCTTATGAAAAAAAGCACGATTTTTTAATCCCTTATTTTTTGCTCCAGTTTTATACATATGTCTAGTTAAAATATTTTTTCTCATTAAATTATGTTTTGAACTAAAAAATCGTTTGTGTTACTGAATAACAATGAAATTGTATAACATCCAGTATTTTTTTCTTTTGATTTTATCATTAGTATTAATGAAAATTTAATTGACCAATAATCACCCCATGTTGCAAGTGACAAAGAATCACCCCGGTCTGCCCTAAATGAAATTTTTGCCTGATTTTAAACAATATTTACGTCACATTAAAATAACTACGCGATTAAATTTTATATGCAACTTGCAATTAAATAAACAAAGACAGAATTTAAAATGTAAATTTCAGGTATAATGTTACTTTGAAAGGGAAGAATATAAAATAAATATTAAAGAATTTGACTTCAGACTTTATTTAAAAATAAATTAAAGATTTCAAATGAGTTTTAAAATTAAAACAAAACATTTGTTTCACAAAAAATCAATTTAGAACAATGTATCTGGAGATCCTTTGACTTACATCAAATGCAAGAAACTTAAATATCCAATTTATTCTGTTTAAATTATTGCAGTCGTTCTCAAAGATTAAACTAATAACAAAAGTGAAAGAATGTCATTAGGGAAATTAGTTTTTTTACGAGTCTCGTTTGTTGATTTTTATTCGGCATTACTGTATTCAATTTAACTGAATCTTGAAATTAAATATCTGTCTGTAAGAAAAGTCTGTACAGGAAGTTCAAAAAGTCTGGATACGACAGAATAACTCAAATAATATTTGCCAAATCATTTCAGGAATAAAATTTTAAGTCAAAGAAAATATACTGAGATGTGTGGTCAGATTTATAAATTTATTTGTTTATATATACAATGTGTCCAAAAAGTCTGGATACGATAGAATAACTCGAAAAATATACATCGGATCAAAAAACGGAAAATATGTGTTAAATTTTTTTGAAAAATCTATTTAGGATAACAAAGTTGTTCCCAACTTTGCCCTTTTGAGGAAAAGGAGGCTGTTACTTTGAAATCTTAAATGATATTTCCCCCTTTTTATTGCAGGTTCGACCGTTTCCAAACTTTTCAATGGAACCGATTCTCACTGCACTTTACTCGTTTGCAGCGCCATCTACGAGTTTCCGAAGAAAATTTTAAATACAAAAGTTTCGTATTTTTCTCCGTATAAACAAAATCTGCAATAAAAATATGGTGTTATTATTTAGGATTTAAAAGTTGCCCCCTTTCCTCCCAGGGGCAAAGTTAGGGAGGCAACTTTGATACCTCTAAATGGATTTTTCAAAAATATTGAACACATATTTTCCGTTTTTCAATCCGATGTATATATCTCGAGTTATTCGACCGTTTCCAGACTTTTCGGACACCCTGTATATATATATATATATATATATATATATATATATGTAATAATAAAAAAATTTCGCCATTTTTCCTTAGTTAAATTATTCCAAATTCTTACAATTCTAATTTTTTCCTGTTTTATTCTAATTTACTACTCTATATTCATTAAATCCTTATTCTTAAATTAGCTCTATCGTTAACTCTGTTAAATTCCCTTTTATTTAATTCTAAATTGTTCAAATTTACTTAAATATAAAGCTTTTAGTTATCCTTAATTTCTATCATGATCCCCGATCATTTCTGGGTTTTAGAATGTTTTTTGAGAGCTATTTTCATTTTTATTCCGCATTTTATTTTCCCGCTCTAAGTCACTTTACTACAAAATTCATCCACTACCTCTCTGTCCGAATTCTTTACTAATTATCTTTCATTGGTCGTGACGTAGCATGACGCGTCTTCTTTAATTCTTCATTGGTTCAGTGTGCGTTCTACGTCATAATTTGTGTTATTACGCTAGGTAACAAAAAGCAGCTACCTGCGGTGCTCCCTCAGACATAAGTCGAATTTTCACTTTTCAACAACTCCCTGGCTGCTCGTTTGACAATAATTAAGATGTTCTATTACTTACCCTCTATACCTTGATGACGTAGCGATGCACGGCTATTATTGTTAGGTGGAAACTGCCCAAGAGAAATATTTAATAAAGGATTGAAATTGAACAGCCTTGTTCATTTGATTCATGGAGAAACGCCTCTGGTTTTTTCATTCTACTGCCGCTACGGCCGCGTCGAGACTGCAACTGAAATATTATGACTGCTTCTGATTTTTCACATCATGAATAACAACCACCGTTCTTAATTTCATTGTGCGACCATGTGTGCTCCTACTTCTAGTATCAACTTTACTCCAACTAC